>CM040983.1:10735179-10752349 GCA_022985145.1 Pangasius djambal
CAAGTGGGAGGCACATACGCAAACTGTTGTAATTCCTACACCGTTCACCTGATTTGGATGTAAATACCCTCAAATTAAAGCTGACAGTCTGCAGTTAAAGCACATCTTGTTCGTTTCATTTGAAATCCATTGTGGTGGTGTATAGAGCCAAAAATGTTAGAATTGTGTCGATGTCCCAATATTTATGGACCTGACTGTAGAATATAGTATATGTTAGTGTGTCTAAACCAGAAGAGCTAAACCACTACTCCTTTATGTGTATGATATTAAATGGAGGGATTGATGAGGTTGTTGTGAACACAGGTTGGTGGGTGTGTTGTAGAGACGTAGTCCGGGTGCTGCTGCACTGCTCTGATGCTTTTTTCTGCATTGCTTGCAAATTGCATCTATTTCCTGTACATGACCCACAGGGTATGTGCCAGATAAATGATAATTAATGATTGACATCCCTTGTAGGCATCATTTCTGGTAATCACGTTGCCGTGACCTATACCGCAAGACTACCACATGCATTTTAGCCTTACCCACTGGCATGCCCATTCGCATACAGATGATTAGCATAAATATTATGTTGCATAAGAATTGAGACCTGATGTAAATTAAAGTACTTAATCTTGAGTTGGCTTGTATGAGTGCACAGCTGCAGGATGCAGACTCACATGGCAGGGACTGTTACAGGAAGTGAAGAAATAAATGTCTGGAGCCCTTGAACAGGTGGCCTGCCAGAGGAACTTTGCCAAATGTAACAGCTCTGAAATACTATATTGCATATTAGTATATCTACAGATGAAAGAAAGCCTCATTGTAGGTTATTCTGAGCTCAGACTATTGTTTGACTAACTTCATGCAGGTAGACGTTTGTATGTTCGTTAATATTTTGCCCACATGTTCATATACACTATGCCTTTACATATAGTATTATTCATGGAATTCAGAAAAACAATAGTTTTATTCGTCTTATACAGCAGCAGAAAATGCCAAATGCCAACAACTGTTTATTTATTAAACAACAGCATGCTGTAATTTTTGTCTATTTATAGTTACTGTTAATGTTGTTAAGTTAGTTCCTGTTATCATGCACGTTATAGACAGTCATTTCCTCTCCAGCTTCTTGTTTTTTCTTTTTTTCTCTCTCTGTTTTATAAGTGAAAAAAATGCATCTTGTTACCAGCAATGTCTTCAGTTCTTAGACTTTCCCTTGGGCAGAAAACCTAAAAGAACAGCTTTACCTCTGAATGTTACAAGGCGCTGTCACTGGAGATATCTTCCATAAACGATAAATAAATGCCTCCTTACAGATGTCATCACCATATCAATGATTATACATTTTCTTTGTTAAATAGCAACACATTCTTTAATCCATTTATTATTAGTATTAGATTGTGTAGAGCATCCGCCATACAAGTCCCTTTGAATGAGCTTTTACACATTTGAATACATATTAGACGAGTACATTAATACGAACCTGTGATTTGAATTACAGCTGGCACTAATGTCAGAGCTGCTGTTAGAGAAATTTTTTCAGGAATTCATCATTTCGGGAAGTTATTCCGGGAGTTCTCTGGTATAAAGGATATTAATTCACACACTGTTCATGTATATGAACATTATTATCATTTTGTTGCAGAAATCAAAGGTTCCAGTCTTAGCTTTAAGTTGTTTGGGGTGTTTCCTGAGTCAGTGCTGCTAACAATGATTCACCTACGGGTTATTTTAGACATGTTGTGATGTGAGAGCACCTCGCCCTGCATTACATTCCACTCTGCTAGAGCGTTTAAGTTGAGTGGAACATTTTGCGGTTTTTCATTTTACCGTGTGCTGCTTGTGTCATTTCCTTCCTCTACCTTTTATGCTTCATATAGTTTTACAGGCTGAAAAAAAAAAGCCATCCTACTGTGGTCACAGCGTTTCATAAAAAAAAATAAAATTAAAAAAAAAAAAAAAACGATTTGAGAAGGCCCAGCAAACCCAACAGCAAGGTTCCTCCTATACAGCTGCACTCCTCATTGTCTCACTCATGGGAAGCTCACTCCAGTGACTCCAGACAGTCTGTACCAGTTTGCGTAATCACAGTTAGGTGCTGATTCAGCTGTGTTTGGTTTTGTTTCGCTGTAGCAAACTTCCTACCTATGGTGAAGATCCCGTCGGGTCTGGTTGGAGCGGAAGCTGCCAGTGTTCCTGTACAAACAAACCCACTCAACGTGTCAATTAAACACCCGCTCATCGAAATACAGTGAGTGCATATAGAAGAATATACTTGGTTGAGTTACTCTTCGTTTAATGTATAAGAGTGTGTAATAACAGTGCAGTTTTATTTTTAGCAAAATAAAGAAGTGTGCTTTTTTCTGAACATGCTATTTTAATAATGTGGTTTTCGATTTGTTTTCACTTTTAAGGAAGTTGACCGCTGTATTACACCATGAGATCATTCAAGTTCCTTAAGATCATTATGTATTCTTGTTTGGTTTAATGAGTTGAGTGACAAATTTGTTTTCATTGTAAAAAGGCTTATAAAAAAAAGACGGATTATTTCCAGCCTATTACAGTCCTACAGGATTATAATATAAAAGCTTGCTAATGGAGAATTATGTTGGAGAGATATTTTTTGTTCCTCTAGTCAAAAAAGTAAAAGCTCTAAATGTCTAGTACACTGTACTAATATGTTTGTGTGTGTGTGTGTGTGTGTGTGTGTGTGTGTGTGTGTTACAGAAACCTCCTTCGTCGGCCATCTCTGGAAGTGGGCCGTAGTGTATTTTGGCTAGAATCACCAGCTACCCAGGCTGATACCCCCAAAACAAATCCCTCCTCCAGTACAGCTAGTAAGCACCTTCCTTCTACTGTATATTACATTCCACTATATATCATATAGTGGGTATAAACCGTATATATTTCTAAAGTCTATAAACTTCTACAATGCAGAGGTGAGATTTTGAAGGTAACTTTGAGACTGGAACAAAAATGTAAGCATTTTATGTAAAAGTGACACACTTTTTACACATATATATAGTTGCAATGCATTATCATGAGTGTATCTAATTACATCGCACTCTTCCATAGACCATGAAGTCTCCCTTGTCCAGACATCACCTGAGAGCTCAGGTCTGCCTCCTGAAGTGCTATGTGAGAGGCCTTGTGAAAACCTCCCAACCCGTGGTTCATCTCTAACGCTACCCAATGGGAAATTTAAGAAAGCAAACTCTGCCACCTTTCCATTCAACCGCAAAGAGGCAGATACTATTGATCGCCTGTCACGCCTTCAACAGGAGAATCTCACACTGACCACGGAGGTCCAAGCCCAGAAGGTGGAGATTACAGATAATACCAGATAGGAATTGCAGTTTACAACATGCTCAATGCTGGCTGATCAGGATATTAGATGGGAGGTTAAAATCTAAAAGCTGTTAATAGCATGACAATGAAACCATTAGGCAATATTGAGCAATATTTAAATATATGAAATATTCAATATTTGTTAATACCACTGAATCTGCTACAGTTATGTTTCATTAGGTTAGGGTCTGACATTTGACGATACCACTTAATCTTCAGCGAACTGATACAATTCAATTTAGTTGCCAGTCAATAGGTTACCCACTTTGTTCAGAAACTGTCATAGGCCTACTGTTAATTCACGAATGATGATAATGTAGAGGAACTATTTTAACTATTTTAGAGTTACAGGCAAGTCATCTTGCTAGCTTATTTACACATCAGTTTAAAAATATGTATTATTTGTACACATCAGTTGTCTGTCCTTTTTCGATAAAAATCGATTTATAATCAATGTTAATAGATAATACTTTATGATTGTTGTGTCAACTCATTTCAATCGCTGTCTTTTAAAATCGATGCATGGAACCAAATCATCTGATTGTTACACTCCTAGTTAAGCTGAAAAACATCAGCCCAAATCAAGATCAAATCTGGGTGATGTTTCACTCTGTGTAATCATCTGGTACAACTGTCACTAATAGGCTGCATGAATCTACAGTCTGGGCTAGATAGAAATCAGCCCCAGCCTTGCTTCTTCATACCATTCTGTACTTTTCTTACTATTGACGT
This sequence comes from Pangasius djambal, assembly GCA_022985145.1. NCBI lineage: Eukaryota > Metazoa > Chordata > Actinopteri > Siluriformes > Pangasiidae > Pangasius > Pangasius djambal. The sequence goes on from CM040983.1 coordinate 10,739,242, forward strand.
TAGGCTTGGTTCCACAAGTCCAAAGTAATCTGCATTAAGACATTTGTTAACAGTAAATGAAACCTAATATTGATGTCTTTATATATTTATGTTTGTCCTTTTATCCTGCATTTACACCAGACAACCCTGAACCCGAACTTGATACAGCTCTGTGTACGTGTGTTGTTAGGAATTGGTGTGGCTGCTGCACAAAGCCCTGGAGGCGGCTCAGCTGGAGAAGCGTGCGTGTGCTCAGTACCTGGCAGCTGAGGACGAGCAGGAGCGTCTGGAGCTGCTGCGTCATGGTGAGCGCTGCACCGCGGACCTGCGCGAGCGTCTGGAGCAACTGCGGCGTGAGAACGAGGCACTGAGGAGGAGCCTGGAGGAGAGGGACGCACATGTGAAAGAGCTACAGGAAAATGTGAAGGTGCTCATGGAGAAGAACCAGGCCAAGCAGGAGGTCATTGTCAAACTATCTGAGCAAGTGTCTGCATGCATGGATGACCCGAGACGCACCATCTCTCCTGACCGCATCAGCACAGAGAGTCTCAGGCAGCTTGTACAGGAGATGGACAACCTTAAGGTGGGCTGATGCGGATTAGTAAAAATGTAGCACCTTATGTAGTTAAAAGTGTCAGCAAGATTAGATAAGATAATTCACTAGTAAAGCAGGGACGTAGCCAGACATTTTACAGTGAGGTGCCCAGGTTAGAACCAATAACTTTATTGGGGTGGCAGTCTAAACTGGGGCAAACGTCTGAGTTAGGGAGCAAACCTGCTTGTTCCTTGCCATTGAACAATGATGAAATGAACTTTAACATTTCCTCGAGATGTTGTAGTGGGCATTCTATTATTATTCAAACTACGTTATCACAGATTATCAGAGAGCAAGTCAGTTTCACAAATGATATTCATAACTGAATAACAACAACAATAACTATATATATACATATATATATATATATATATATATATACACATACATACATATACATATACATATATAATAATAATAATAATAATAATAACGTCTTACTGGGGTGGGCAGAGGAGTTGCATGCTAGGGTAGCACTGGTCACCCCTTAGCCACACCAATGTAGTAAACATTAACTCATACTTCAGACTTGGAAATTTAATGTCAAAAGATAAGTTAAATTGACTTACAATGGGTTTAAAAATATTAAAGTAGTGCTTTCACGCTTTCATGAGCTTATCTTATTTATTAGGCCACCCCCTTTATAACAAGAACTTGCTGTTAAGAGGCATTTCAAGTGATTTTACCCTAAAAACATACCCATATGTTTTTAACAAATTATTACAGAGTGTGTTTTTGTGCCTCTTGAACTCACGACTGGCGTTCTTTGACATCTCCCACTAACGCTCACACTAGAGAGCTGTGTGTATCACCCCAAATCACACTCCAGTGTGTTAAATAGTATGTGAAAATAGTGCACCACCAGCTATTATTTTATATTAGCTAGTGAAGTAGCCTGCTACTTAGTATGCGTCCTGTTTTGTCTGTTGTGCTGTATGTTGATTGGACATCGTAGACCACTCACAATGAGGTATTCAACTGAATCTCATGTGATACACTGGTTTGTGTTGTATGTTAATTCCATCCATGAGCCAACCACAGTGAAATATTCAAATGAAGCTGTCAGGTGATACAGAAATTGAATAGATATAGAAATCAGTGATTCAACATAGCGTGTAAAAATAGGAAGAATATTTGTCACCACTATGTACTATTTTCATATTTACTTTGGGCTGGTGCAGTTCTTCGTTTGTCTAAACACACACACACAGAAAAAAGGACATTTCTCACAACCTTTAAGACTAAGGTTATAGAAAACATAGATCATTAAAGCAATGGCAGATATGATATAGTATAAATGCAAAAAAAAAAAAAAAAGTTCAGACTAATAGAATTTAAAGATAAGAAGTAAGCAGAATGAACAAAGTGGTTCATATAATGACAATATATTCATGTTAATTGCCATGAATAGTTCTAGTTGTAAAAATTATGTATACATTGAATAATTAGGGTTTTACCCACATTACTAGACTGCCAGTCTATAAAACAGTACTGGGAAACCACATGAGTATACAGCACATCCTAATGATAAACAAAGGAAACAGAAATGGCAAAAAGCGTGAAGCTTAGGGAAAGAAGTTTGAAAGTCTGAAAAGCAGTAAACACAAGACATCTGTTTTGAAACATCACCGTGTATGCGCAACTGCCTGAGCATGATCATGAACAAATCCACCACGTTGTGTCTTCCTTTTGCTGTATAAGAACACTGCGAGTTTATTATTTGCACATTTTTAGCATGACACTAATTCTAAGACAGAATAATGGCTCTTTTGTGATGCGTGATAACAGATTAATCCACGCAAACAAATATCCAGGCATGTCTTTATTAGTTAGAATCTATGATGGTTTTATAGATTGTTTCATTTAAAGCATGTGGTTTGTTTCGTTTGTGTTTCAGGATGACATAGAAGCTTACAAAACCCAGAACAAGTTCCTGAACTCAGAGATCTACCAGCTGACCAGACTGTGGCAGAACAGCTCAGAACAGGAGAAATCTCTAATGGTGAAGGTGAGGGCTGTCACTTGGTTAAAAATCTGAAAAATCTCAAGCTGTATTTCTTGGTAACTTAGTAAATCTAATTAAATTAATCATTAAATCATTCATGACATCTTTGCTATTGCAAACGACTTGTGGAAGAGCATTTCATAACATGAGTTGTGCTGCGTCTTTCCTGACCATGTGGATTAATTTCAAGTTCGTGCTTCAAGTTCAAGTGCCAAGTCATTACACATTCAATAAGAATTCAAGGATGCTTCCCAGTATGAATAATGGTCGCTAAGGACACCACTGACAAACTGTTTAATACACACATCTCTGACAGCAATAGACACAAACTAACCGACTAACTCTTGCTAGCTAGCTAAAAGCCAAAAAACTTTTTTTTTTTTTTTTTTTTACTCAATCAATGTATTTTATTATCTTATCTGTGCATTTTGTTCTCTAACCTGTCGAAACTGTCAGCCTGCCGGCTCCTTTCCGTCACTCCGACGTCAGACTCCTTTCATGCCTAAAGCAGGGGTGTGATGACGTTTGATGTATCTGACTTGGTGTGTGACGTGTATAAATTTACCACCAAGTCTGACCCTGCGCCCCAACACAGCACTGACTGTGAATTAGTATTACTATTACAGAATTCTCAGGGTGACACACAGCATCGTATTGTAGTGTCTCCTGACTTACATTCATCCATCCTATGCACTGTAGCTTTCAATACAACTGCAGTATCTGTGTTTGTGTATGTGTGCATGTGTATTAGTGTGCCTATCTGGAAGCCAGCAACTGTCAGATGGAGAGCCGGTACCTGGAGGTCCTGAGAAAACTCCAGGAGAATAAGGAACTGAATGTAGAGCAAAGAGCTGTTATCAAGAAGCTAATAGAAGAGGCACTACAGGCAGATCAGAAAGATGTCATCAGAATCAACACTGTCAGGTAAAAGCAAAAACCTTTTTAAGGACATACATAATGAAGCTTCCGTTGTTTTGCTTAGGGAACTTGTGCTCACACTACAGAATTCTGTTTTTGATCATTCTAATCACAGACTTGGCTATTACGTATTGCAGAGGCTTGCACTTTTGACCAATTTGACCAATTTTTTTTTATGAGTGTGTTGATAAATTTGTGGCATTTATATGATCCAAAGAAAACCTCCAAATTTTGGTCAAATAATTGAAAGATGTGAGGTTTGATACAAAGACATAGTAACTAGGATTATTCAAAACTAGCACAAAAGCAATCCCATAAGCCCTGACAAACGCATGGCGCTATTCTTCAGGGAGTATGACGAGTACGGCTTTAAGATCATCCCCGACTACGAAGTGGAGGACATGAAACTGCTGGCTAAAATCCAAGCTCTGGAGATCCGCTCTCACAATCTGCTCCAGCAGGAAATTGGTGACCGGTCACTTCTGGCCCGCTGGACTCAGTATCTGGGAGGTCGTTCTCCTGATGATCTCTCCTCCAGTGAGGAGCTGAAGACTCTGGTGCGAGCAGGAGTCCCGCGTCAGTACAGACCGTGCGTGTGGCGCTGGATGGTGCGGGTCAGGACCCACACACTGCGCCAGCGCCACCCTGACCTTTTCCAGCAGCTGTGTGAGAAGAGCCGTGCTACACCACACCCGGCAGCCAGGCAGATCCAGCTGGACCTGCACCGCACACTCACCACCAACCAGAGCTTCTCATCACCCTCCAGTCCGATGCTGCAACAGCTCCAGAGAGTCCTGCTGGCGTTCTCCTGGCAGAACCCAGCTGTCGGCTACTGCCAGGGACTCAACAGGTACACACACAGAGCCCTCACCAAACACAACACTGACTGAGCAACACAAGTCTTTTAAAGCTCTAGTTTGCAATTTTTTTGTCAAAAATGAGCTGAAACTAGCTGTTTTGAAACTCTAAAACAAATAATTACAGCTACTTCCTTTAGTGTTTCCTCTAAAACCACACCCACAAAGCACATACACATGATAGACAGGCAAGTAGAGACACCTCCTTATCCTGATTGGCTGGAAGTTTGTGTTTAATAACTTAATGGTGATGGTGGAGTTCACCAAGAAATACTACTGTTATAGATATTATTTCATTGTTATGCACCTTATTGACTATTAAATTTAATCAAAATTGTGCCAGTCACACAGAAACATAGTTTTGTGCAAATCACACAAAGAAGAAGTTGTTCATATCCTAATCCTAAAGTTTATCATCAACAAGCATAAATCATGTTAATTTGAATCTAACCACAATTTTCACAAAGGAGGAAGTTAACTAGGAAGACTCTATACACAATGTACAGTCCAATGAGTTTGGTTCTGTGATGGAAAGTCTGGGTCTAATAAATAAAAATATCCTAACAGTCTGAGAGTATTTCAAGAGATTTGTAGAAGGAGACACAGCAAATGTATTTTGTAAATGAATTTTGTTGCTGTGTTTTTGCAGGCCTCTGGTGTTAAAATTATTTTAATGAATCCTGCTCAATTAAGGATGGAGAATTGGGTGTGTGTGTAAAAATCAGCACTGGCTCACTGCCGCTCTATAGTGGCCAGTACACACACAGCAGGCCTCAGTTTAAGTAAAAGAAAGGAAATCCTGACATCTAGTGGTCACCCCACCGGCATACAACTGTACAACAGAATTGCACATGTATATGTTGAAGAAGCTTGTGTGTGTGTGTGTGTGTGATATGTTGTCTTCAGACTGGCCGCTATCGCCTTGCTGGTGCTGCAGAGTGAGGAGGAGGCATTCTGGTGTCTAGTGGCCATAGTGCAGTTCCTCATGCCTAAGGACTACTACACCAAAACTCTTCTGGGCTCTCAGGTACCAGTGTATGAAATAAAAACAAAAGACTCTTATGCTTGTGAGGTGTGTATACAGTGTGTTCTCACACACTCAGTGTTTCTTTTGTATGTCACAATGCAGGCAGACCAGCGTGTGTTTAAGGACTTCATGGCAGAGAAGTTGCCACGGTTGGTGGCTCATTTAGAGGAATACAGTGTGGACGTGTCCCTCGTCACGTTTAACTGGTTCATGGTGGTGTTTGTGGAGAGTTTGCCTAGTGACATCCTGCTTAAAGTCTGGGATGCCTTCCTCTATGAAGGCACTAAGGTACACAGTGCTTTAAGCTGAACTCAACTAGGATTACCAGGACTGTAAAAAGATCTTGGCAGCTATCGGTCTGTAAAAAAAAAAAAAAAAAAAGTAAAATTTTTTACAAAAATTATTAAGGCACACAGGAGAATAGTGTATCTTAAAAAAAGTAAATATCACTATTTACTTTTAATCACTATTAATAGCTATTACTATTACTATCACTATTAATCTTTAGCAGTTGATTGCTGATGCTATCACTTGTTTGGTATGTGAAGTTTTTTTTTATTGGATTTATTTATGCAACCAAGCCTTAGTCTAATTAAATATGCGTGGATTTGCATACATAATACAACCAAATATCAAGTCTCTGGAATATATTCGAGTTAAAATGAATGCGAGTGATCTAAAAACCTAATATTCATGTTCTGAATATAGAAAAAAAAGATTTTTTGATACATCATGATACATAAACTGACATATAAAGCAGAAAACAAGCTTTTTAATGAAAGCCTCAGCCTTCTTCGAAGTCGCTAAACCTTTAAGATAATACCATTTTTTATTTCTACAGTATAAAGAAGACATGAAATAAATGCAGTTTGTCCAGAATTGTATATATATATATATATATATATATATATATATATATATATTTTTTTTTTTTTTTTAGCAAAACACACATGTTAAAATTATTGGCACCCCTGTATGTAGTACATCATAGAACCTCCCTTGCCCAGCAGTGTTCTCATGCTTGTTTAAATACAGAGCAAATTAACCACAAATGCACATAATGTTTTTGGGGTTTTTTTTACTCATCTTTACCGAAGGTGCAAAAAAATTCTGTAGCTGGCTCTGTATCACATTTTCAAGCTGTGATCCAAACTGTCCGGGAAATATGAAGAAAACAGACAGGTTGCATCTCTAATAGTGCGCACTTTTTAGAAAAATCATTTTTCAAATAAAAATCCATTTTCTGCAGAAATCTGAAGCTTTATGAGATTTGCACAGGAAAAACATAAAAGCCATAAAAGAAGTCATAGCAAACCCTACTACTTTAATTGTTCATAAACAAGGCCATACACATATTTAAAAATATATTCCTGTCACTTTTACTGTGTTGTTACATATTCGTTTTATTATTTTTTCTATCAAAGAAACAGTTTCCTAGAGGAGTAGCTTCAAACATAGTTTTCGCAGACCTTTGCACAGTACTGTAGATATGCGTCTAAAGTTAAACTGGTGTTATAGAGAAAAATCCTGTCATCTAAAGAAGAAAACACTGTATGTATACTGTATCAATCACTGAATTTAAGTCTTACTATAAGCATAGCCTCTTAGATATTACTCTAGATAAAATATAGAAATAATGCAAAACAATGTGCAGTACACAGTGACATTGCCTTGTTACACTAACTGTGGACTAACACTATTTATTTGTTTACAGGTGTTATTTCGATATGCACTTGCTATTTTCAAAAGCAAAGAGGAGGACATCTTAAAGATCCATGACAATGTGGAAATCTATCAGTACCTCCGCTTCTTTACCAAAACAGTCACAGATGGCAGGTGAGGAATCACGGTCCTACAAAAGTGATAGAAATACCTGAATGTTAAACGCACAACTCTAAAGAAGCCAGAATGGGCTGCTAGAAGACAATTACCATAATAAGGTTCTTACTCTGTATATCTTGAGACCTGAATTGCACTTTAAATTACTCTTAGGCTTTAAGTATATATTGTTCCCTAAGCCTTAAGTGAACCAACAGGAGCTTTAAACATGCACTTTCTGACCTCTGGATCATGGTTTATTCCGGTACTTGCTTCTGTCCTCTATAACCCTTTGCATCTGAGCACTAGACGGTGTTACTATTTTTGCCCGGAGGACAGACTGTAGCATGTATAATTCACAGGCACGCAGCAGAGAGACAAACACACAGCACATATACATCACTTGTGATGAGTTTAAGTCCAGTCATGCTGTAGACTGCTCTGCTGCTGAGTCTTTAAAGATGCTCAGGCAATAAAAGCATCTATTTAGATGTCATTTTGCGACAGTGCAATTTTTTTTGCAATAATCAGACACACAGAGAGAATGGAGGAATATTTAAGAGCAGTCTTTAACCAGCAGGAAAGATTTGGTTGTAGAGTATCTTTATCTGTGATCTGTTGCTACCCATGAGGCGTCATGTACTTGTTTTCAATCATCCAGGATCACTCTTATTAGAATGAATAAACATAAAAAGCCTAAGTTCGTTTTGCCCACATCTCTAAAAGTTGTAACCCTGTTGCCTGTTCCCTTCACCCATCACAGGAAGTTGACGAGCATCGCCTTCTTGGATTTGAACCCGTTCCGGATGAAGCATGTGAGGAACCGGCGTGCTGTGCATCTCCAGCGGCTGCAAGCTGAGCTCTCTGAACTGGAGAAACTGCAGAAAGAGTATAGCTCGGAGAACAGCCAGCGCAAAGACAACGTCCTGGACCTCATCCCCAGTGAGGAAGACGATGATGCATAGATATCGAAACACTTAAATGTACAAAACAAGACGCTGCAGTTGTACAAAAGCACTTGCACAAAAGCCAAAAGATCAGATACTATACAATACAATAATGAGGACTGCTTGGATTCTCTGACGGACCCTGATGGATCGTTTCATCAGTATTCGCCAGGCCACTAGTTTTCAGAAGGGGTCTACCAGTAGAGGGTGTTCCAGTCTGTTGGATGAGAGGCAGTGACTCATGTGCTTAATCTGATTTCACAAACAAAACTAAATTCCTCATGGCTTTAAAGTACAGATCTGACTCATGTATAAGTGTTCTCTCGTTAAAATATGAGAAACACCAAAGATTACTGCACTGAACACAATGTAACAGGTTACAGCACTTTATTTTCACTACCATTTGTTGTACAGCTAGTTCATTAAAACGAGAAGAAAAGAAAAATGTTTTTATACTTCAGGTAATAATAATTTTATACTGATGCACTTATTTGTAAGACACAAATATATTTTATAATAAACCAAATATGGTCATTTTATGTGCTTTGTACTTTAATATTGTTCTGCACTTCGGCTTGGGTTTGTTTCTTTCGTTTTTTTTCTCGTATTTGAGGTTCAGTCAGCTTTTACCTTGGGACTTGTTCTTTTCTACTTTCACATAATTAGTGACTCAACAAGATACACATCAAGCCTTACACACGCTTCCAAAAACAATGCGACTCAACAAAGCAAAGAAGAAAAAATGGCACATTACCCTTTCTTTAGTTCGTTGAAAGACATAAAGCCATTTAGCTAAACTTGGGGTCATACAGTACACTGATAAAACTGTTTATATTTTCATGCAAAACTATCACTTTTTCCAAATATGATATTCTTAGCATTTCTCCACATCAGGCTTTCATTGAAAGCACATTTCTGAGGATCTGGTATTGAGGGATCACTTTTTTTTTTTTTTTTTTTTGCTTTGTACTGTATCCTGAACAATTCTCATTTTATTTATTTGCTTGTTTGTATCTTATTTAATTGTTTGTATCTCCTGCCAAGATACACTGACGCAACCATCCTTGTATATATATCATAACTAAATAAAGCAACTACCTCATTTCTAACCTCCTCCCAGAATTTCTCAGTCATCAGTCACGTCCAAACACGTCTGTATAATGTATTGGGTAACACGTTCCTTTTTATTTTCCAGCTTTTGACATCTATGCACACGAACAGTCAAAAGTTTGGACACACTAGATTGAATATATATCTTCATAGTCTTAAAGACGGCTTGATAAAGGCTTATGGTTGAAATCTGTTTCTAGGACAAATGTAAATAGTGAAGTTAATGCAGAGGTACACATTTATATCTGAACGTAGTTTTTACGTAAAAAAATAAACAGTTGCCCCAAACAAGCAGTTTTCATATGGAACTTAGGAGAAGCATTGAGGAGCTTGATCTATTTGGTAAGTTTTGTTGGTTTTTTGTTGCTTAATTACATATATAATATTTTAGAATATTGTCCTTTTTATTATTTGGAAACAGTAGAAAATATGAAAAAATCTAGAAAACCCTTCTACAAGGGTGAAAACCTAAATGAAAACTTTAAATGAAATGAAAAATGAAAACCTTTTTAAATGAAAAGCGTTTTTATTTTTGCATTATTTATTGCAAATAACTATCATTTTTCTACATAATCTCCATTTCATTCGATGCAAGTGTTCCAGCGCTTAACAAGTCTCCGGATTCCTCTTGAAATAAATTGGATTCAATTCTAATTTGTCGCACTTTTAAAGGCTTCGTTTGTCTCACCCTCGTGTAAGCGGCTGAGTCCAGGCTTGGAGCGCGGAAGTATAGGTCCGATTTCAATACATATTCAATAAGAATTGAGGACAATGTTTAAAATTTTCCATTTTATTACTTTAAAAAACAAGATACATATGAAATCATAAATATAAAAAAAAACAAAAACCTTAATTCAATGTTACAAACAACTCTACTGCAGGTAAAAGCTAAGAGCTAGTGTTACACCAGACAAGGAAACTGATGTATTGCCTATTCATAACAGTATTCTTCACACAGAAACGGCCTATTTCTCCACGGGGACGAGAATAGAAGCGCAGTTTCCCGTAATGAAGAGGAGAAACACACTCACATCTCGACAACATAAAAACAGTGGCTTGTCACTGAATAAAGCTATTCTTCTAGAAGTGTCAGTGTTTAAGTCACATGGATCCTAACGCCAAACAATTCACATCCTACAAAAATGGCTCATTGTTTTAAAGAGTTAGAGTTAGAAAAAGCCCAGACTGGGAGCATGCAGGTTGTATATGTGTGTTTATATGTATATGTGTCAGTGTGTGTGTGTGTGTGTGTGTGTGTGTGTGTGTGTATTGTGAATATTGTGGACATTACTAGCTTGGCTCTGGCTATAAGCAGAGCATCTCTACATCTCTCTAACGGACAGTGACAGGCCTGAACCTGCCACAAGCCAGCTGCTCAGGCGCCACGCTGATTGAGAGAGAAAGAGGAATAACAAGGACTCAACTAAATACCAAAACAATCAGTTAGAACAATACAGCTTTTGTGCACGTCATCTGAATTTTACATCGTGCACCATTTGGCGCAGCGGGGTCGAGCAGTGAGCCAGATCCTGCTGTTCCTCAGCACTGCCTCAAGATCACAGATCAGCTCGTCTAACTCAGATCCTCCCCATTCAGAGCAGAATCAGAAAACACAACACTGCGTTTAGTAAAGTCAGTAAAGGGCACCTTCTGCTAACAGCGTACATCTCACCTCAGCAGTCACGAAATTCTCACACAACCATTTCTTAACTATTTCTGAAAGACTTCAGTTCTCAAACACTGGAGAATAAATTAGTCAACAGAATGAAATGTTTATAACCATTTCAAATCTAAATCTTTTGTTCGTTTGTTTTTTTTTTTTTTACACATATGCCATCTCTGTGTTAAAAGGAGTACTTAGTGCAATTTTGAACATGCTTTAACCATAAGACTTGTGTCCGTAACAAATATTAATTCTTACTTTTTTTTCTTGATTTGTTTATACTTCTGAACCAAACTTTTAGGTATTTTCAAGATACCATCCACTATATAACACCCCCTTTTCCTCGCTAATGTGAGACCTGGAATAACACACATGGACAAACAAACAGAAGACCACAATACACTTTTAAGGTCCTTTTTCAAAGAAAAACAAAATCGACATTCTGTTATCAGTCAGCATGTATCATTACATGTTCAAATATACTGTACAGATTTTTCTCATACAAGTCCACTCTAAATCCTTCATAAAGCAATTGTTACTGTATTAGGAAATCAGCCAACATTTCTCAGGTACTATGTGGCTGATCAGAATGAGTCAAAAGTGAATCAGCAGACATGATCATTTTTAGTGCTTTTAGGGAAAAGATATCCACATTTTATAAGCAATTTATAAGAACTGATAAATACAGTATATGCTGGATATTAAGGTACCTTTACTTTGCTGTTAAGGCTTTGGGAGAAGGTGTAGATTCACTGTTATTGTGAAATTCATAAGTAAAAAGATTTCTTTCACACACATTTATGTAAATTAGTCAGCTGAAGGCAGCTCATCTGTCCAGAGACGAGCTGCATGGTTATAGACATTAACTCTTTTATTGATTTTTGTTTTATTTGCCCTGTTCTGATTAGCAAAGAGATGACATGGCTTAATTAAAAAAGTCGACGACAAAAAAAGAATGTTTAAAGACAAATGGACAGAGAAGTATGCGTTTGCTCTTCCCGCATCAAATCTCATCTGTTCTGGGTCTGGGGCTCTAGTCAAAAGTGGTGACGTGAAGCGCCACTGTAAAACAAAACATAACCACTTCACTTATGTATAAGCATGAACTAATCACTAACTGTTAAGCATTAAAAGGTAACTGCTGACAGTCATGTTAGTCGCTTATCCGAGAAAGGAATGCTATAAACTGGACCTTCACAAATTTTAAGTAAGATTAAGATGCTTTTTTGCTGTATTTCTTGAATTTTACGGTCAACCTGTTTACTGGTGAACCTACACCGTCTCCAAAAGTCACCAACCCCCCTCATGACCATGAGTTCCCTTGTTCAGGTTTCTAAACACCTGACAAATGTTGCCTAAAATCCTCCAAACACTCCTTTAATAAAGAGCAAAATTACAAAATAACTAGTAAAATCTTGACGCCTCCTATCCACGTGCTGTACATAAACAACTCGCTTGTAGATTCGCTGCTGATTAGATACCGAATGTGTTATGGAAAGCTTGAACTGGTTTAAGGCTTACAAGCTCTCTGCAGTTGAAGGTCATACTGTACTGCAAAAATACTGTAACCAACCAATTACATCCAGCAAGGTGTGCTGCATGCTGAATGGGTTAAGGCAAGGTGCGAGTTTTTGTGTGCCTCTCCTCTCCAAGCCACTCGGTATCACAGGGATGCCTCACAAAAAAAAGACGATTCTGAAATGTAGTGCAAGTAGGAAGACTTGAGTTTGCTGCAGGAGTAAAAGTGGACGCTCACACATCACACAGATTTAAAGCACCCGGACTCTCCACAGGATGCAGTGTGAGAAAATTATAGTAGTGGACTCATATTCGGTGACAGGTTAATACTCCTCGGAGTTGACGAGTTTAAAAAAAAAAAAAAGAAGAAAAATTTCACATGCAGACATATTTTCAGAATTTCTCTTTCCCATAGGCTGAAGGAGGGACTACGGAAATCACCCTGTGTTTAAGAAGAGACCAGGGCCTGGTGTCCCAAAAGCCCCGCACTGTTAAGTACTTGTGAGAGCCAATCAAAAATGAGCTTCGTGCTTGGACACAATCAGGAAACCGGGTCCTGGGCTGGTATTCATGAAAAATCTACAACAAGGTCAGTGTAGAAACATGCAAGCAATCTGATTTAAAATCAGCACTCGAAACGTGAATCTAAGCCCAGAGGTTTATGTGATACT
>CM040983.1:10775796-10801411 GCA_022985145.1 Pangasius djambal
GGGGGGGTGAGGGGGGGTGAGGGGGTTGGGGGGGTAGGGGCAACAAGGCCACTGACCTTTTGCAGACAAACAAGAGAGTGGGCATTAACCATAAAGCAAATATCAACTAACCATCTTGATGTTATTTTATAAATTATTATCCCAGACACCATGAGCAAAAAAGAGAGATATTGATATAAACAAAAAGATAAGGGATGGAAAGAATGGCTAACTGGAGATCTCTAACTGAATTCCTGGCAGATGTTGGCTCAGTTGAATTCTATCAGGTATGTGAGTTCACGACTGCGAGCTGTCATTCACTCGTCCCTCCGCTCTGCAGTGGGCCGGCCCACCTGTGGCCTTAATCTCACCTCATTATCCATACTGTCAGAAACTGGCATTACTACCATTATTCCTGATCAAATTCACCACTGGGCCCTTAAACAAGGCCTTAAGCTCACACCTCCTTCAGGGACACCTTACACAATGTCTTTGTACACCTGATTCCTCACAAATTCCTTCCAAAAAAAAACAAGAATTGATAAAGTACATGGAAAACATACTGCAAGTACCTAGCAACAAGTCATATATGAGAACCTCTTATTACCAAAACTCTATGATGTAAGAAGCACCTTAGATGAAAGGTGGATGAAGTAGGACGATATAACATCAACACTGTGATATGATATGATATTGTACTCAATCATGCGCTATTGTATTGCTGGACGTTTGTGAAACTATACATCATGATACATTTTTGTTCTGATATTTTTGTTATATGGCCCACCCTTAGGCTGAACTGTAATGATTGTATCTGTCACATGTACCAGTAACGCACGAAAATACAAGCAAAATGCAGGATGACCCAATGGAGTCCATTCAAAGGTAGCTGTTAATGAATCTTTCCATTCACAGTGTTCTGCAGGTATTCTGTGTATAACTATGTTTTACACACTTTTTAGGCTCTAACTCACACTCGCTTGTCTGGAAACAAAACAATGGCAATAAGACTAAAGTGCATAATGCCTGCTTCAATTCAAGGTTATGTACATCCATACTGTTGAGTGAACTCTGCAGGAGTTACCACAGTTTTTAATACATATTCATCCTATTCACTGGTACCAAAATGCAACTGAGCAGGTTTCAAAGCAATAAAGTAGAATGTTCTCGCCTGGGCAAGCCAGTCTTCCTCAATTTAAATGTGTCATCATCAGGGAAAACACCCAGCATCCAACATGATGACTATGAGTCACAGATTTCAGGCAATTATTTACTGCAGTGGATTTGGAGCAAACGTAATTGGTGACGTGGTTATTTTATTTAAGAGCCTGTTCATTTGTTTTAATGACTTAGGAGTCCCTGAACAGGCAAACTCTACACTATATAATGTGAGCATATACGTTTTGAACAGTAAAGCCACAAAACAAGTGAACACCTATCTACCTGCATACAATAAAATATAGTGGCAGCATAAAAATAATACTTGCAGATTCTAATAAATGTAATAAAATGTAATGTCATTAACATGGAAGTAAAATAAGACAGGGCCTAAGATAGTCCCCTGAGGGACACCACTAGGAAATAGTGAATTTAAATGTGAATACCTTATTTCTGCATTTACCCTCAGTTATTGTTTCACAACAGAACAAATGTCACTGATACACAGCGATTTGTAATATACTTCCAGTGCATATTACTTCAGATTTACACACGTATCTTTAGATGTTGTAAATATGAACAAAAAAGCAAGCATTCATAAGCCTAAACAAAGATACGTTTAAAAAAAAATAAATTGATAGGGAAAAAAGCATCCGGGCACTATATTAAAAAATATATGTACAAACTACATAAAAATAAATAAAGTTCTAGAGAACACTCGATTGGAAAAAGCTCCAGAGCCATAGGAAAGAGAACAAAACCTTAAGCATCCCTGTCAGTGCAACTGGTTTGATAATATGCAGGTGGAAGGTCCATGGAACCACAACTAATAGTCCCCAGACAGGTGTGCCACGCAAGATTTCACAACACAATCTCAGACAAATCATAAGGAAGAGAAGAACAGAGTTGCAGGATGACCTGAAAGCAGCCGGAACAACCGATATACAGGAAACAATAAGCAATGAACTGCACTGCAGTCATCTCTGTTCCTACACCCTACACAAAACTCCTCTGCTAAAAAAGAAGCATGGAGATGTGTGTCTAAAAGCATTTAGACAAATCAGAACAAAACCAAAAGAGAAATTTTTGGTAATGATTTAGCTCGTTGTGTTTGGAGAAAGAAGGGTTGTGCTCCTCTGCAAACAGTCCTGGGGCATTACATATCATCAAAGGAAACATGAATGGAGTGTACTGGGACATATTAGAGGAGAACTTAATATCATCTAGAAATTGAATCTGTGGAGAAGATAAAACAACTTTCAACAAGATAATGACCCCAAGCGTACAGTCAAAATAACACAAGCAGGCCTTGCATGGCCTAGCTGATCTCAGGACCTTCGTAAGCTTGGGGAATTGAAGATGATTTGCCAAGAGGAATGGGACAAAATTGAATCACAATGCTGCAAAAACCTAATTACTTATACTCATATTACTTAAACCTAATTACCATAGATGTCTTTTGTGGTATCCGAATACTTTTCCCCTATTTTATTTCCATATCAGTTTCGTTTTTTTTAAGCATATCTTTGCTTATGCTTATGAATACATACTTCTTTCTTCATATTTATAAGTACAATGTCAAAAAACATTATGTGTGTAAATCTGAAGTGGATATATGCCCTAGAAGTATATTAAATATCAAAAACAAAAAGTGTCTGTATGCTTATTTCCCCTCACTACATGCATCATAAACTGAACATAGTATACCAAATACATAGTAGTATTAAGAACTATTAACAACCATAAGAGTATAAAGTAAACTGCACTA
Organism: Pangasius djambal; assembly: GCA_022985145.1. NCBI lineage: Eukaryota > Metazoa > Chordata > Actinopteri > Siluriformes > Pangasiidae > Pangasius > Pangasius djambal. The sequence continues at coordinate 10,778,702 of CM040983.1, forward strand.
AACTGGCCAGAAGCTATAATCCTGCCTTAACTCTCAAATGAAGTCCTTCTTAAAATAAAAACTCACATATTATCAAAGCTTTCACCTCTGCAAAGTTATTTCCTGTTCTCTTGGTTTAAGGTATCTGCAGTTCTTACACTCAAATGCTACACAGTGTGCCAGCATTTTGCAGGAAATCATAGATGATGCTCTAAATTCAATTCAAGTCAATCAAACAATCCTGAAAAGTCGACTTAGCTCAGTGAGGCATCTACCTTTTCATATGATTTATTGGCATGATCTCCGAGAACGCCAGTAAATATGTGGCACCTTCTGACAATTTTATCAGATAGTTAATCCAGTCATTTCAAACAAGCAGCATCTGAGATATCACCTACCAAGTGAATTGGAAACAAAAACACAGAGCACTGCAAGATCCTTCAGTAGTGGATTGATTAAAGCAAAAAAAAAAAAAATCCTTTCCTAGTATAAAAGATATGACACTAATAAACCTGAATGTCAAGGTTGATTCGGCTTTGTGTTTCGGTTTGTATGAGTCAGCAAAGACAGTAAGCAAAGACTGCTTAAGCATAAGAAATGATAAATGCATCTAACCTTGCCTTTCTGTAATTACTTATTTTTTTATTGAATTTATCGTACACTAGGTTTCCAAGACCTTAAAAAAGCCTTCTGTCAAGTTTGGACAAGACTAGCAGAGGCGTGCACAGGTTAAAATGAACACGCAGGTTAAAATGTTAATACAAGGCAAACAATACAAAATCTGTGGGCAACAGAAATGTCAAAAAAAAAAAAAGAAACAGACAGGAGGGTCGAAAACCGTAAACAGTAAGCAGACCAAATGACTAGACCAAAGGGGCAAAGACCAGAAAATGTGAGCAAAAAAAAAAAACACCAACTAACCTGAAATATTAACCAGAGTATAAGATATAGAGGCTTAGAAATGTAGCCTGAAAAAGACAACAAGGTTTAAATTAAAGGAAAAAAAACGTAAAGTGAGTATAATTAGAACCTTGCTGAACTTGAACAGCTGCAGTTTGATAAGACAGGTAAGGTGGGCGTGGTTGTGAGCGGGGGAGTTCTGAGAATTGGAGTTCCCGAAGCATGGGATGCATGGGACAAATTTAGTAAACTCACACTGTCAGTACATGTGTGAACGCTCCATTACTGAATGGCTTTGCTTCTACCAAGTCGGATTTGTGAAGTACTAACAAAGAGAAGAGCACACTCTATTCCAAACACAGAGAGGGCAAATTAATTTGACATGAATGCAAATGAATGGGGAAAAAAACTCTTCCTGTAGTCCATTAAGCACTATGCAGGTTGTGCCTCTGGCCCCCTTTAGGGCCTTTCTGAATTATTAAAGCCTCTGTGTGGCTTTAGCAGGCCTCTGTAGTCTGAACGGGAAGTCATAGCGACCTGACATGTGCACTGATGTGATAATCGAAGGGCAAAGAATTTTTCACAGACTCTGCAAGGACGCATAAGGAAGCATAAAAGTGCAGACTCACTTTCTGTCTCTGTGGTCCAAGCCGCTGAGCCTGACCCCTTCGATGGCCTCATTGCTCTGGCCACAAGTGTTGCCGTAGCTGTCATATCCAAACACCAGGCGTGCTGCACCACCTGTCACTATAGTGTAGCCACAGATAGCACCCTAAAAACAAGCAAACAACAGTAAGCATTCAGCACACATTAAACAGGATTACAGGAAATGAATCAATCTCAATCTAGCCGTGTAGACTCATAATTATGGCTTCAATCTATATTCACTATAGGTATCATTAATATTGTTTAGAAAACATTTTCAACACATCACATTTCTTATAACACAGGTTGTGTCCTTCTCTTCCGGTCTGTCATATTATGCAAAATGGGATGGGACATAGCAGTGCCACAAATTCATTCTGGGCTTTGTTTGATTTTGTTTTGGTTGTATTCAATCATGCGTTCATCTTCTGTAACCACTTTATCATGGACAGGTTGTGGTGGATCCAGAGTCTATCCCAGGAACATTGGGTATGAGGTGGGAATACACCCAGGATGAGACACCAGTCCATCACAACGTACCATGCACACATACAATCACACATAGGGGCAATTTAGCATGGCCAATCCACCCACATATGTTTTGGAGAGGCAGGAGGAAACCAGAGACCCCAGAGAAAACTCACACGGACATGTGAAGAACATGCGTCAGCAACCCAAACACAGGAACAAACCGGGGAGCACGAAGCTGTGAGGCGGCGACGTTACCTGCTTTGCCATCATATGCCACAACATTTTGTTTTTATGCAGCACATAAATGAGGGTTTATTCAGTTTGTTTTGTAACATTTAGCAAAGTTTTCCTCCTATTTTGTCACCCGTCAATAAATGACCTGCTCAGAGAAAAAAAAGAAAAAAAAAACACATGGCGCTCTAGGCTGTAAAACAAGAGAGAAAGCAAATGATACAGACCACCAACATACAGCCAATCAGAAGGCATCTCCACCTGCTTGTCAATCATATGAATTCTGAATTGCACATCAATTCAGAAAACTCTCCCTCTTACACTACCAGGAAATTCATGTTTTCAGGGTTTGGCTCTTTGTTAAGGGAACACTGAAAGGAGGGGCAGTATTTATTGGATTAGGAGTTTCAAAACAGCTAGCTTCAGCTAAATTCCAAACATCAATTACTTTACTCTATGTCAGGGTTTGTCAAATATTGGACTGCAGTCTGCAAGCAGACTTGGCAAAGTATTTCAACGGACTGAACCGAGTACTGCACCAAAACCAAAATAATTGTGAAAAAATGGCTGTAATTCAACGACTTTGACTTTTTAAAACGTGAACCATCTTGACTTCTGCAGTAGCTTCTCTGTTGCAGCTTATCCAATCATATGCATTTATATAAATCACTTTGCTGAAGGCGGATCATCAGATCAGACACTAGCTACAACATTCATAGAGGCATTCATTTAGAAAGAAGAGAACAGTATAACCCTCTCCGGCCTGATTAGCAGACCAACAACATGGCTTGTTTTTTTTTTTTTGTTTTTTGGGGTTTTTTTTAAACAAAGGTTGACAGAGGAGTTTAGGTTTATCTCGCAAAGTCAAATTCAAAACAGATGTGTTGAATTCATATTACTTACTCCCATAAACTAATTTTTAAGCCTTAAAAGGTGACTGTTGTTGCCATTCAGTCATGTGTCTGAGAGCACAGAGATAGAGATCCCTTTAAATAGCTTGCACAATCTTAAACATGCAAATTAACATAAAATTCTCCAAACATCCATAATATATATTTATGTACTAAACAGAATCCAACCTGCTAATATATTTTTATTTTTAACTTTTTAATTACTCTTGGGTTCGAGTTAAAATATGGTCAGTATCAAGTCCTGTGTTTATGACAGATAATAATGGCCTTCCAACGAGAACATCAGCATGAGTCTTTAGGCTGTTATTATTATCTAAAATCCTGAATAAGTAGCTCACCATTCCCCCGCAGAAGAGCATAAATAGAAGGAACCATGGGAGATCTGTGCAGCTTCGGTCCTCCAAGGGTTTCCATTCTCTTTTCACCCTCTGAAATGCACAAATGCAATGTCATCCCAGTCAAACAGCACTGCATTAAAATAACTCAGTACATAAGCTCAGAGAAACAGTACTGCTTGCTTAAATGTCCTGCATAAGCCAATACCCTGAAAGTACTCAGGCATTCATAGCATAGTTAAATGTGGCAGATATTCGTTTTGAGTGCATGAAATTGCACTCATAAATTATTTGAAACTGAACCGATATAGCAAATCCCTGAGCTCGTGTTTGTCGTGAGGATCATCTCAGAGCAACGTTTGATCCTCATGGTTTTGCAAACGGATAGGAATGGCAAGTCGAGCTGCACGGATGTCTCGCGCATCAGTACACTGGAGCTTGCACTCTACTACACAACACACTGAAATTCTGAAGGCAAAATGACCAGCACTTAGAGTCAAGTGCATCATGCTTCAATATGTGAGGAAGAACAGGGCATCCTAATAGGATTAACCAAGACGTCTTGCAACCTAGTGTTCAACAACAACGAGGCGTGAAGTCCGCGGCCGCAGTGACACACCACAACACCACAACACAACACAACACAACATAACACAACACAGGCTAGATCTCTGTCAGATTTCCGTCTGTGGCTCGACAGAGGGCCAGTGTAGGCGGAGGATGGCACGCTTTCCTTACCTCTGCGCTACCGCAGCATCCCATTGCAGGTTTGAGTCGCACAGACCTCAACGCTTCAGCGCAAGAAAACAACAATAAGCCCAACTTGCAGGGAGCAGAGGAAGTGCGTTTGACCCCGCATTAACCGCGTGCCGCGCACTAACACGACGCATCCATCAGATCAGGCGCGCAAACGCGTTTCCCCGCGAACGCAGCAAACTAATCTCGCCTCTTGTGCCTCCAGGTAAAGAAGGATTAATACTTCAGGATTAATAGCGCTGCACTTCCGGCTGGACTGAGTAGGTGTAGCCGGAACAGAAACGCATCGTCCACTCACGCCGCGAGCTGGCCGAGGATGCGGACGCAAGGCATGCTGGGACGCACGAGGAGAGCGCCAATTTAAAAACCTCTGCAGTGTGCAATGCTGACCTTTTTATTTATTTTTATTTATTTTATTTTTTTTTAGAATATTATGCCATTTTATTTCAAATTGTAGCAGATTTTTTTTGTATACGCATTCAAACATAGGCTACAAAAGAGCTTGTAATCAAATCACTAAATCAAGGGTGCTACCTTGGGCTATTGCAAATAATAATAATAATAATAATAATAAACAAAAGCAGGGTATAAATCACACATAAATCACACACAGTCACTCTCTATATATTTTAAAAGCCTAAATTAACAGTAAAAGCATTATCCCAGTTTAAAAATGTAGTTAGCCTATTGATTGGTTAAATAAATAAATAAATAAAAAATAAATAAATAAATAAAATTGGGGCAAGCAGCAACCCCTTGTGTTTGTATAGACCTACAAAATTCAAACTTCCCTACAGAATATGTAGATATAGATGCTACATTTCGATGCTAACAGCTTATCAATTTACTTAACAACAGCTTATCAATTCGCTTATCAATTTACACTTTTACAATGTACGATTAATTTAGTGTTGCTCACCTTTACTGGATATAAAATCAAGAAACCCAAGCAGTAGCTGACTAGGGACCAGCGTGTACGCGACATGACGTCACAACCATCAGCACCACGGTCAGCGACATCAATATTCTAATCAATAGTGTAGCCCCGCCCATTCCGGAAGTTAATTTAAAAAAAAAAAAGCCATGATGCGCGCAACGTTGTAGTGGCGTTGTCTGATAGAAGTGAAAAAGCATTGGTTACGTCTAAAACCGTGTAATACTAAAATAAACAGCATATCGAAATTCAGCTTAGTTGCTTGAGCTAGCAAAGTGGCAGATTGTGGATATAGTTTATTGTGAATAGAGCTAACAAATAGCTCACAGGCCTATTAATACACTCCAAAGTGCACTTTGTCTTCACGCATACGTCTGACATCTTGTCTAAGAATGGACATGTTCATTTAGCATTTCAAGCAAAACCCTGTTAAGTAGCTAACATCAAGTAAACTACCCAGATCTCTACTTCAGTTAACGCCATGACTGTAGGCTGTTTCCTGCGACTCACTGTCCTGTTGCTTTATTTAACCTCCACAAAATGCTCCAAACATCATTGTCACTTATCTGTATGTTTGTCAGTCATCGAAATAGTAAATCCACCTTTCTCCAGATGGACCTTGGCTGATAGGAGCTTGATGCTGATCGTCTCTGCTCGCTCATCTTCCCCCGTGTGAAGCAGCATTACGAGCTGACTCCGGCAATGGCACCGAGCTGCCAAGGCGCGATGGAGAAGGGAGCCATTGTTCTATTGTTCGCTGTTGTACCAGGGAGAGGGTGGGCATTAGTGTGTGTGTGTGTGTGTGTGTGTGTGTGTGCCTGTGTGTGTGTGTGCCTGCCAAGAGAGGGGGAGAGAGAAACCAGGAGGGAGGGAGAGACAGGTGCATGAATCGATCCCACCCAGTTACTATACTGTAAACAGCTGTAGTAAACACGCTGGGCATCAAATTGGTAGTCGCTGTTATTTCTCTGTCCACTAGAGGGCGGTCTCGTGTAATAGATTAAACACTAAATCATGGTGTAAGAGGTGCACCATGGTATGATTTCATGAATGTGATGTCACTGACAAGGGACCTCACAGAATTTATTTGAAATAGTAAAATAATGGGGAAAAAATATTAAAGGTTTGCTGGGTACTTACTCTCTGTCTCTCTCTCTCTCTCTCTCTCACACACACACACACACATACACACACACATTGTGTGTACTCACACACAATTTTCTTTCTAATTTAGGTGGAATGCAGTGTAAAATCTGCAAGTAGTTCTGCAGCTGGTAAAGATGTTTGGAAATAAAACTTCTCAAGTCAAGTGTTTTTTTGTTTTTTTTTAATGTCCCAAAGTGGAATGCTGGAGGTGAAGTGTGCATGACCTAGGCTACTTTATAACTTTAGTGAAGAAAAGAGCAAGTTTGTGGATGATTCTTCCTCAACAAAAAAAAAAAAAAACAAAACCCATAAAACTTACATCTTATAATTTAATTATTCATCTTAAAGAATATTATATATAAATTGCTGTGAATGAATCAGTAACTACAGCAAAACTACTTGGAAAGAAACAGAATGTAGTTACGACGTTGATTAGTATAAGACTATGGAAGAGCCAAGGGGCTAAAACATATGCACCGGAATAGATAATTGATAAGTGTGAACATTTTTAGTGATAGTGTATATCAAAACCTTCGTAGTCCTTTCATTTTCCTGTAATTTACTGCTATTATCAGCTTTTGATTCCTGAAATCAAATCTAACATCTCTAGTTTCCTTTTGTGCTGATCTGAGCACAGTATTACAGTTTCTCATGCAATGATTGAGATTTAAGGTGTAGATTTAGATGATTTAGAATCAAGGTGAGGAGGCTGTTTCTATCTCTGCATGACATGACACCTACAACTACACCACCAGCTACAGATTTAATTCTTGCACTTTGCTAAGTAAGCCATGTAAGTTCTAGTGTTTCAGATAATATCAGACCACATAGGATTGTGGTTTAGGCATGCTTGTTTGGTTGAGAAGCTGTTTATCTCCTTCTAAGGCACTCTGTATTTCCTCTATTGGATCCTGTGATGTGAACTTTTACCCCAAATCGAATGAGTCACCAGAAACACGTGATGATTTTTTTTTAAAGTCAGCAGTGTTTTGTTTATCTGGTCTTGTTATTATATGCATTATACAGAAAGTATGTGGACACCTTACCCTCACACCCATATGTTCTACTTGTACATCCCATTCAAAACCCATATGCATTAATATGGAGTTGGTCTCCCTTTGCTCAATAATAACCTCTGGGAAGGATTTCCACTAGATATTGGAGTGTGGCTGAGGGAATTTGCCCATTCAGCCACAAGTGCCTTAGTAAGGTCAGGCACTGATGTCAGCTGACATCACTTTGTGTACAGGGGTATTGTCATGCTGGAACAGGGTTGGGCCCCTTAGTTTCAGTGAATGGAAATCTTTAATGCTACAGCATACAAAGATATTATAGACAGTTGTGTGCTTCCAACTTTGTGGTAACAGTTTGGCCCACATATGGGTGTGACGGTCAGGTGTCCACATCCTTTTGGCCATATAGTGCATACTTTGTCGTAGTATGTTCTATTGTACATCTCTCAATATTTTTGGTGTGGATTACTCTGAAAAACTTCTTCATAAACAGACAGTTTTCCCTTTTCTCAATCTAAGCCTTTCTGTAACAGCCTGCCTGATTCTGCAGGCTCAGGACACTTTGTCCCACAGGACAAGCCAAGCTCAGTCAGCCATAAAGAATAATGCACTTGGGAAACATGATACCAAGAGTGCACTTCACACCTTTCAAAAGGCTTACACACATTACATGCTTTTATTTGAAAATTAAAACTAAGATCCGTGTTGCAAGGCATTTGGTAGGCTGTATACTAAATATTTGTTTAATATCTATCTCATTTATAACATTGGTGTCAATAATACTCTGTAATGAAATAAAGCATTGTTAAGTTTACAGTGGCACTAATATTAGAAACAACATTAGTCAGCTCATGGTGAAATTAGCAACAGTAGAGGAAGCAGCAGTGTGTATCTAAACTGATTTTTGTTTAGCTACAAGACGGGTCCAGCACAGAAACCTGTCAAGGCCTTTTATCTGCCCTTATCACACAAACGAAAATGAAACTGAGTTGTAGACTTTGCCTGAAATAGTGACCTACTCCCTATTCCTTACAAATGGCAAAGTGCATTGATGGTATAGGTGTGGACCAGTACACTCTTAAAAAGGTTAAATCTAGAATTATATGTCCCTTGTCCCTCTATGGAGAAGCTTAAAGGTGCTTTAAGATTAAAGAATAAAAGTGCTTTATTGCAGTGATTCTCAACTTTTTTGCAGTCAGTGACTGTAAAACTGTAAAATTTCATGGTACCCCTCATAACATAATCAAACTATTCAAATACATAAATGTTTACAAAAATATTCTGCTATTTAGCCATAGGGTGTTTTATTCCTGAACCTTCTGCAGACAGAACACTTAAGCTCCCTGTTGAAGTTATGTATAGGCTGCTTTCTTTTGAGTTGCTGAGGTTTGGACTAAACTCCATCAGTTGATTTGACCAGGCAAACACAAGAGGTGTGATTTTCACCATTGTAAACAAACAAACAAACAAACAAACAAACAGATAAGGGGGGCACAGTGGTTAGCACTGTTGCCTCGCACCTCCAGGGCTGGAGATTCAATTCCTGCCTCCGCCCTGTATTCATGGAGTATGCATGTTCTCCCCGTGCTTTGCGGGTTTCCTCCCCCAGTCCAAATACATGCGCTGTAGGCTGATCGGCATCTCTAAATTGTCCGTAATGAGTGAACGGGTGTGTGTGTGTGTGCGATTGTGCCCTGCGATGGGTTGGTACCATGCCTTGTGCCCTGAGTCCCCTCGGATAGGCTCCAGGCTCCCTGTGACCCCGTGTAGCATAAGTGGTACAGAAGATGTATAGATAAATGAATAAAGAAAGGCATCAATCAATCCTAGGCCCCCTGACTATGCTTCACAGGCCCCAGGTTGAACCACTGCTTTAGAGGACTTCCTAGGCCTATTAGGAAAAGTAGAATCCAGAAAGCTGCAAGTGAAGAACCACTTTTTCTACGAGTGCACAAGTGAAATGCACATCCATAGTGCTTCCAAAACATTGAAATTACTGGCCCATTTCCGATTTCCCGATTATGGAGAATAAAGGTTTTCTGTTCGTATTGGTCTAGCTATCGAGCTCATTTTACGATCACACACACAAAAAAACACATAATATCTGAGTTTACTGGAAGTGACAGCGCTGCGTCGTGCGCGTGCTTGGCAGAGCCTTCGCTCTTTCCGTTATTTCCTCACTCTGTGATGTCTTTCGTCATCAGCCATGTCGGACACCCACTCATCACTTCCGCGAACGCGCTGTACCGCAGCATCTGGACCGGCACGCGGGGCCGTGACGTCACATGACCTTTCCCCCAGATTGGGAGCGCGCGCGGTTACCTGTGGTCAGTCTGTAAGGCATGCTGAATATGCATAAAATTCCCTTACTACATGGATCCCAGTCTACCTCTGATAAACACGGGTATGATAGCAGATTTATATATACCTCTGACCTGAAAGACTAATTTGTTGAAAATGTTTTCTCCTGTTGTCCTCTGAGGTCTAAGTTTCCTTTCATTCCTTTTGAGAAGAGCAAACACAGAGTCATTCAGTAGAAGACTCAGAATCAGACTCAGACAGACTCAGGCCACCAGGAACTTTACTTTCTTAACACATTACTTCATTAACACAGACTCAGTTCAAACAGAGGAGGCGGACAGGTACAAAGGAAACAGTTTTAAAAAAAAATAGGTTCAAGTAAAATAAAAACCTAACTTAAAAGTAACAAATAGTAAATAGTAACCTTTGAAACCTGTAACGTAATAAATGCAACAGTAAACATGAGTGAAATTTGGGAGACTACTGAACTTTAGCCTTGAATCAAAGTTAAGGGTTTGATCTAAATTTCTTAACTCTGCCTTGGATTAAAGAAAGGAGATTTCTTAAATATTTCACACTGATTTCATATTGCGTATATTGCAACATCATTTTACAGGTACAAAGGTACAAAGTGAAATATAATATAAAGGGGAAAATGTACTTTAATCTAGACACTGGTAAGGCTAGACAGAGTAGACTAGTAAAGTGGGAAGTCTAGAGTTTGAGTCCCTGCACTGGACAGGCGGCCACTCTTAAGTCCCATGGCTGACCGCATTTTGACCCCATCTATTTTCCAAGCTAGGGCTATACAAAGAAAAACATTCGTTTGTACATTACAGTACATGTGAAATTGTAATGACTACACAGCCCATGTTTTTTTTTTTTTTGTTTTTTTTTTTTTTAACTTTAGTTCTCTTAATTGTTAAGTATTAAGTATTTTAAGTATTTCTGGCATGGATCTGTCTATTAAGCAACACTGTGATCCAGCTGAAAACAATTTGGCCAATATTCCCAGATAAGCATGTGAGAAATTTTAAGTGTTTGAGAGGCAACGTGTTCTATAAAGGTTGAGTCAGCTTAGGTAACCATTGGCTGCTCTGATGCTATCAATAGCCTGTGATTAGACTCGGTGCTGTGGTTTCACAAATGCATTTCCCATCAGCATGAAGCAGTGAAGACATGAATCATCATCTCTTGTGGTCACATTATTTGCTTTCCACCTTTTGTTGAAAGATTTTTAAATAGTCGAGGAAAATGTCTAGTTTGAGGGGCATGAAGCCTTAAGTCCTTTAAGAATAGCACAAAATAGAATAGAACAAATTTGAATAGAATAGAATAGAATAGAATAGAACAGATTTGAATAGAATAGAATAGAATAAAATAGAACAGATTTGAATAGAATAAAATAGAACAGATTTGAATAGAATAGAATAGACATTTCTTTATTGTCATTGTATAAGTACAATGAAATTGAAGTTATTAATTCATGTATTCATTTTCAGTAAGTGCTTTATCCTGGTCATGGTGATGTGGGATGCGAGTTCTATCCCATGAACCCTGTGTGAACACACTCTGGATGGGACACCAGTCCATCGCAGAGCTCAGGACTGAACCAGGTCCCCTGGATCTGTAAGGCAGCAATATCAACTATGCTGACCTATTTGTCTTATGCTGTTTGATTAAAACTCATAAGTTGGGATTTCCCATCTCTGACTAGAAAAAAAAAAAACACCCCCTCAACTCAGGAACCCCAAGTTCAGCAAGTGACGTCAAATCAACATGGCTGCTCACAGCATCAACAGTAAAAAGAGTAGGACTTCTTTACTTTTAAATGACTTATGCTGTATAACCTAGTGTTTTCTGTTAGATCAATCAACAGACAAACATATTCGTTTGTTAAATCTGTAACATTGACTACACAGTTCGCTGTTTTGAAGCGGTAAATATACATCACTCATCACAGTAAGCTGGCTAGATTGTTGCTAACATCGGACATACATGGAGGTATCAGATTCTTTCCACTATGTAGCTTGAACATACTGACATAATTCTGACTTCTCACTTCCAAGGTAAGTCACACACAGCTTTATAGACTTATAATTCTACAAACCAATGGATCTAGACCTCAAGTGTTTGTTTACTGCTTAAAGAGGTAACTCAAATCTGTATGTCTTAAACCAACCATAGAGATTTTGCTGTGTGTAGAATTCAGAAATTACAACTAGTCACAGGATATACTATCAGTGTAGAGTGAGGCTACATTCAAAATGGCATACTATAAAACATAATATGTCAAAATACAAATGTAAAGAAATATTTGCTGGAATAACATAAAACCAGTCATCACCAGATGTTCACCTGTCAGTGTATTGGCTCATTTCGGCTTTTTTGCTGGATGTTTGCACACTGAAAATGCACTTACCCACCCACACAACAGCCATGCCCCCGCCCCCCATCCACCCGTCGACACACACACAAACACACATACACGCATACACACACAGACAAACACACATACACGCACACACACACAAACACGCACACACACAAATGCATACACACACAGACAAACACACATACACGCACACACACACAAACACACATACACGCATACACACACAGACAAACACACATACACGCACACACACACAAACACACATACACGCACACACACAAATGCATACACACACACAAACACGCACACACACACAAATACACGCGCATACACACACACAAACACACGAGCGCGCGCGCGCACACAGAATGTTTGTCTTATTATCCTTGTGAGTTCGGTCCACTGACCTGATTATTAATGTAGCTCATTAATGCTACATTAATGTCTACACCCAAACTTTACCATAACCTCAACCTCAACCATCAGGAAATGTTTCGCGCTTTTGATTTATTTTACTAAAACTGCAAAAAAAATAAATAAATAAAAATCTTGTGGGGTCAAATCAAATGTCCCAAGCGGGCCAAAACTGTTATATCCTATCCTTTCGGGGACATTTGGGTCCCACCACGATATAAAACCATGCCCTCATGCGAGCACACACACACACACACACACACACACAGGCATCCTCACTCCTCGTGACCGAAGGTAACCTCTGCGCTGTGCGTCCTGGCTGCGCTATAAAGCCGCTAGTGAGCGGAACAGATGCTCTTTGCCAATGAGACACACTCACGCTAACAGCACACACCGAGCAGGAGTGACTGAAACCGAGTTTAAACCGAGTTTACACGGAAACACAGCGAAAGCCAGAGACCAAACCATCAGGTGTGCTTGTGAAGAAGGTAAAGCACGGTCATTTTTTTTCCCTCGCATGTTTCCCATAAAGTGTTGCGAGTAATAAACGCAAAGAGTCTTTATTCTGATAATCTAATCATCTTTTAGTTGATTAATGGCTGGATAACTTTGTTATTCAAATGATTTTAAAGTACTTACTGTGCTCTAAAACGAGAAATCGAGTCGTGCCATCGTTTTATTGTTTACTGTTGTATTGTTTGCAGAAAAAAACAGCTTTATGACATCTTAATACGAGCTTTTTTTGGAGGAAAATGAATGAACAAACAGAGCTTGTCGTTTAACAGACAAATATTTTTCATTCATTACACAGCAGCAGTGTGTTTTTATCCAGAAGGGAAGAACAATGCAGTAATGTTGTTACTTAATACACTGAGGAATCTCCTGAAGCCACAAACTGGTTGAGCTAAACTGTACCGGTTTAAATCAGAGTGAAATGTGTGTGAAGGAATGGAATTTGAAGTTATTATCCTACTGACTTCTCAGCACTTTTCGAGAAGTCATCCCAGATTTAGAAGCATAAATACAGGCTAATTTCATCAGACACTGGATCACCAGTTTTACTTGAAGTGGAGCAATGCTAAAACTGAACCTTTATGTGCTTTATGCCTTTATGATTCATTTTGTCTTTCGAACATGAAGAAGGAAGCATTTACATTTTTGGTGCATCTGCTCCACCTCCCTTCATATTTACCCACAGGTTACGTTCAGGTCATTTTGATGGTCAAGTGGTGATACCAACATTTGGTACTCACTCTATGTTACGGTACCTCTGTGTCTTATTTCCGCTCGTACCTGATTACACATACCTGGTGGAAGGAACATCCCCAGGTATGAAAGGTGGTTTTGGGTGTCAGTATGACCTAGTAGGGATTGCTATAGCGAACAGACCACATGGGTTAAGCGGAGTCTATGTGCTATATAGGGTTATTGCTTCTATATTCTTTCTTTTCTTTATAACACTTAAAAATGGATTTCTGTCTGATAGTCAGTGGAAACATTTTGCTGCAGCACTTGTGCCACTCTGGTCCTTTACCAGATCTATGCTTGGATTATTTTATGCTTGAGAAATGAATGCGTGTGAATGTATCAAGAGTACAGATGTATACAAAATGTATATAAATATATATTTTTTTAAACTAGGTTTTGGTATGATGTAATGCTGTTGTTCTCAAAGTGGGGTCTACAATATACATGTGTGATAGAAAATATACTAAATCTACATCACAGTGTTCTGATTTTGTATTCTGTAGATGTAAAGTTTAGGAATAAATGGCTCCAGTAAATAAATATGATAGCACATATTTGCCTAACGTGTATAACATGCGAATAGTCCAGTTATATTCATAAGATTGTGGAGTTCTTGGCTGAAAAAAGTTGTATAGAGTAGTATGTCTCTTCAAGACCTCTTTACGATGTTAGAGTAAGTAAATGACTGTCTGTCTCTGGGTGATTATATTAGGTCTACATCTTACAGACAGTCTAAGTCAATAACAGGAATTGTAAGCTCTCACACAGTCGTATCATTGTAACTAGTTAGTAAGGCTGTGTGAAACAGTGTAGGTTATAAATTTGGTATCAGGCCAACCTCATTGTGTGTTTCAGCAGTTAGTCACATACAAAAGGAAACTTTATATTAAATTGTTTTCTCAGCAATATGAGATTTTATTATGTGAGTAATAAAATTTGAGTCTGCTATTATAATTCATACATTTTTAAAACATATCCACTCAAGTAGATTTTATTGACATCCCATTTATACGCATATATATGATATGAACGAGGATGAAGTATAATAGGACCATAGACAATACATGACAATACCGGAGCACGATGCAAAACAGTTCTTTACATATGCAGTGCACATATTGGGGGGGAAAATGCAATAAATGTCAGAACATTCATCAGTGCATCATAATACAATTAAAAAAAATAGGACAGTGTGGGTCACAAGACAAAACACTAACTATGCGGAACAACAGGAACGTCATGACGTGTGGTGTGATATAAATATATCCAAACATTTAAAGACATTTTTATGATACAGAATATTTAGCACAGTATTTTATCTTGCTAAGGTTTAATAGCCCAGTGAAAACTCTTAAAGAATATATTAGTTAAGATTATAGTTAAGAATATATACTTAACTAAAAAATAATAATGTGGTTATTGATACAGAGCTAATCGTGATACTGATGAACCGGGAAAGGAGAGCATGTTGTGGTGTGTCAAAATCAT
This sequence comes from Pangasius djambal, assembly GCA_022985145.1. Lineage (NCBI taxonomy): Eukaryota > Metazoa > Chordata > Actinopteri > Siluriformes > Pangasiidae > Pangasius > Pangasius djambal. The sequence goes on from CM040983.1 coordinate 10,793,869, forward strand.
ATTATAGCAGCCTTAATATTTGAGAGAAGGCTACATCTACAGTTAATTTGGACTAGCATATTTATGATTTTTCAGTGAAGTGTTTAGTTTTGATACTTCTCTTTTTTCTACTGAAGTAAAATATAAATGTCACAGATTAGCTAATTCTGAGTGACTCAGTTCTGATTGAATCAGCAACGATTTCTCTGGACTTTGAACAAAGATGGCTAGAACCGAAAACACATCCTCAACACATAGGAACAGATTCATTAGCATGGAACAATAGCAGCCCACTTTCTGATGGCAGCGCTTTGATCAAATGCAGCCGTCACTGTGAAGCTCCCTGCCGTGACTGGGCAGGGACATGGAGCTGTGAGGATGATCCTCACCTACAATAAGGTCCTTAATTACCAGGAATTCTGGGAATTCTGGGATGGGTGCTTCTAAAGCTGGGATGTAGACAGGATACAACAAGACAGAACCAGAGAGGAGGACGTTGAAGACGTGAGCAGGAGGATTTCAGATAGGCTGCTGCACTTTGGCCTGGACTTTTGAGCTGCTCTGTTGGTTGCCCTTGGATGCCTCTTATTTACTCGTCCTGCTCTCGTCTTGTGTCATTACAGTTGAGAGCTGCAGAGAGCAGCGTGAGGAGGACCTGAGTGAAGATGTCTGTCTCCACTCAGCTGGGCCTGCTGCTGTGGAAGAACTTCACTTATAGGAGACGACAAACGGTAAGCTGGGACTAGAAACTGTGTTAATGTAAACTGAGACATGATGCAAATGACATTTTTATAGGTCAATAAAGTACTGTAACTGAGTGCTAGGACAACATAGAGAGACAGGCTAGACTATTTACACTGTATTGATCATCATATGTTCAGCTATTTTGTTTTGTTTATTGGGCTTTACATCTTTACACCATATTTATGACAGTAGTTTTACTGTGGTCTCAAATGGCATTGTTAACCTTTATATTAATCTACACTTGAGACTCTTGGCTTGGAAATCTGTCATCTGTTGACAAAAAAGTGCACAATCTTGCTGACTCAAGGATTATCAGTTTTTGGTTACAGGAAAGTTAGCTTTTGAAGCTCTCGAAGAAGCAGGGCTCCAGGCATAGCAGCTGCAGATGTTCATGATAACTCTCTGTCCTCAATTAATCTAACAGGGCTTCCGTTTTAATCCCTTAAACTTCTGTCTTATTATTCATTATTTAATTACTTAATGTGTATTCAATAAATACTGTAAATTTGTCAGTAACTACAATGAAACTATGCTTCTTGAAATGCTTCTTAAATCACTTAACCATCTATGTTGTATCCAGGCCGTTTAATTGATGACACGTAGCCAATTCCAAGGAACACAGTTTTTATTCTGTCCTGGGCTTGAGGGTTGTATACAGTGCTACTCAAATCCATTGCTAACGTGTCAAAATCCAAGCTGCTTCCACTTAAGTAAAAACAAACCATACTGCAAGAATAGGCAAGCAGGCAGATCAGTACCTCACATGGTCAGTATTGACCAGTATTGAATGTGCACCAACATTACTGGATGTCTCAGTGCTAGCTCTGCATACATGCTTTCTATATCTGGAAATGTATTATTTACGCATGACTGATGATGTTTTAATAATAAATGCTGTGAGTAAAAGGCAGCCAATGACAGCATTGTGGAACGGCTACAGAGTGCTGCAGCAGACGTTGTGTCTGCGGGATAGGTGTGCTAATCTCCTGCCTTCCTGAAAGCTCTATTAGCAAGGGACAAGCACTAGTCTTTAAAGAGGGGGGATGAGGGACAATGTCCACACTTACATGAAAATGCTGATCTTTGTCTTCTCTTGATTTTTTTTCCCTCTCTCTCTCTCTCTCTGCTCTTTCCACATGTTTGTATTACACAGTTCCAGCTGCTAATTGAGATCGTGTGGCCCCTCTTTATCTTCTTCATCCTGATTGCTGTGAGATTGAACTACCCCCCATATGAACAACATGAGTGTAAGTCGAATTCATTTTCAGTGGTGAAAATACCATGAGACAGATTGGTGCATATAAATGAATGTTAGATGCTCTTTTAAAACACTTTTTTTCCCCTCAATTCTTTATATGACAGTAGAAAACAAATTGGCTACCGTGAGCAAAAAAAAATCATATTAATCATTTAATAAACCATGTACCAGTTCATCACTTCCGCTCCTCACTAAAGATACGATCCTGTGAAGGTGTTATCAGTGAATATAGTGGCAATGCTCTCTTAATCAGAGGGTAAGCTATATCTTCTGGCCAACTTATGCAGTGTCCACAGAGAAATATAGCAGAAATACAGAAATAAGAGTGATGAAAAACAGATTTCAATAGACACATGCACTGTAATGCCGTTAGGTTCAGTGTAAATGTTCTTTCAAAGGTGCAGCGGTGGTCCTTAAGATCCAGTTATGTATTTTTATCATTTTTTTCTTCATGATTATATCGCTCTAACTAAATGTATGAAAAATGTGTCCTTGAAAGTCCCCATGTGACTTCCATATCACAAGGATTTGTACCATAAAACCTTAGTTTAATGAAATGTTTCTGAGCTGATTATACTCAGAGTCATTCGTTCTTGTCCATTACCTCAAAAACAAACGACTGAATGAAAGCAAAGAATTGGCATTGGCTTTATTTATTTTATTGCAGGTTAGAAAGCTTAACAGTGTGCCAAGAAATGGCCCATCAGCACTTTGAAATCAGTAACCAGTAAATTTATTATGTGTTACCTGCAATTATAACATCAGTATTGCAGCATGGAATTTATTGGCCCTCAATGCTCTTCTAACCTCCTTGTCAAGGTCTGTGTAAATGATATTCCTGAGTACTCCTGGCATGTTATCAGTGGCACTGGTGTAAACAGATTTATGTAATATTAAGACACACTTAATGACCTGTAGTGTACCTGAACTGGTACACTTACTGTATGACTTATTTCTTGTTGAATAGTGTTATAGAAGTTCACACGGAACAAGCCACTTGGTGCTCATTGGGCATCCATTCACGTTTCAAGTTATACCACGTTTACTACTTATAATCAACTTGTGCGACTCACTAGCAACATTCTGTATTATCTATAATCTGTAATTAACAGATTATTACAGTTGCACACATATTTACAACATTTCCCATCACATGGCAAGGTCTTATTATAGTCCTCCCCTTGTGCTGTTCTTCAGTGTTTTGTTGTGGCTCTGGGTTCAGGCTCCCTTTTTGAAGGAGGAAGTGCTTGCTGTGCTGTCTCTCAGTTCTGCATAACGTCCAGGCCAGGTTGAAGACAGTGGAATAGTTTTGCTGTGAATCATGCAGGATGTGTGTCCAGGCATGTTGCAACTGTTTAAAAAAACAAGGAGACAAGTTCCTTTTTTCAGGGGCCAGTTTTGAAGAGGTGCTCAATTTTTTTAAAACAGAAAAACAAGCAGGCAAACTAAAAAAAAGTACAGATTGATACATCCAACATTAAGGTTATTCAGTTTTAGAGATAGCAGTTAATATGACACGTGATCATTTGCTAGTTGAATGCATACAGTGCATTTACTTATGGTAGTTGTACATTAGTTCTTTGGATGTTATCTTATCTGTGCTGTGCTTAGCGAAGGGCCAGTTGGCAGTCTTAAGGTTGACTGATAGCAGACCTACTTATTTGACTTGTCACACAAGTAAACTTGTTATCCTTCATTGGGGCATCAGCTTTAGAGCAAAGGTCCTACATTGTGCTTAGGCAATCATTTTCCCCTGAATAATGTCTTTCTATACTAGGTTCCTCTCTGAAAGGAGATTCAAAGGTGCTGATGTTTGCTAGCACTTGTCCTAGGCTGCAGATAAGATGATCACAGGGTCCATGTCCATTTAGAAGTCTGAAACTTACATGACTTATAAAATGGCATAGATGGCACCTAATCTCTCCTTTAGTTTATCTAAACAATTATTTTCAATATTTGTTTGAAAGTCTTCAGAAAAACTGAGGAGCTGCACCAAGATCTGAGGATCTGTTTTCTAAATTGCCAACCTTTCTTTCTTTGTTCCCAGTCTGTTTGTTCCCAGTCTTTCTTATTGTGGGAACTGTATTCTCCACAGTTAGGCATTAATTACATCTTTCTCTTTCTCTCTTTGTTGGTCTCAGGTCACTTTCCCAACAAAGCCATGCCCTCTGCAGGCACCCTGCCATGGATCCAGGGCATTGTGTGTAACGCCAATAACCCATGTTTCCGTCACCCTACCCCGGGAGAATCCCCTGGAGTAGTCGGCAACTTCAACGATTCCATGTAAGTTTAAACCTGCATCTCTGCACATGGTAGCAGCCCAGTGGTAATTCCAGTATGGTTGTAAACTAAGTTGTAATCCACAGTTGAAGTGACAGCCTTGATAGTATTAGCCTAATTTCTCACTTTTACTTTCTCAGAATATCACGACTTTTTTCGGATGCCAAGAAAATCCTCCTGTACGGTCAAAATGACAAGAGTCTGGATGGGTTCAAAGAGTTAATCAATGCAGTGAAAGCCATGCAGAACACTTCAGGTGAGTTGAAAGTGGGTGTGTTGAAAAAAGTCCTAATGCGTAACTCCTAATGCGTAATGTAACCTTAGGGATTATTTTCAGTTGCTTTGTTCAGGCAAGTGTTTCGTGTGAATGTCTAATAAATGTCTAGCATCAGATATGTAAATCCACGTGTATTTCTCGTGGGCTGTAAGAGGCCATTTGTATGGAGCAAAATTTTCCAACCAAAGAGGATGTGAGCGACTGGGAGTTCTGAGAGTTGAGAACTTTTAGGCGAGCCGAGGCAAGTTAGTGACAGCGTTTGTGTGGGGGAGGACTGGAGGAAGATATACATGTACACGCATATACATGCCGTTCCATTCAGGCCTCACATGACACCAACCTTCCCTTCCTTCTGTTCAGTAACAGAATTCTCTTAACTTCTCTTTGCACAGAAATGAGACATTACACTAGCATTTTACATTGGATTATAAAAGTTGATGTCCAAGAACTGTTAAGTCAAGTTCGACAAGTAAAGACAAATGTGACTGGTTATATTTCCCAAACAAGAACAAATCATTTATTCTTATACATCAGGTATTCACAATTTAGGATTTAGGTGGCTGGATATTGACCTACTTCTATCATGGGTGCCAAAAATGTGTTAACGTGTTAAATTGATGTATTATACTGATGGATTACATGGACTTTTTATTTCTGTTCCTTGTTATATCTGTTTCTTAAGGGCTTACTTTAACTGCAATTTGGTGGCCAGACATAAAGTTTTCAGTATATCTTGTTTGTCAGTTTTGGAATCAAATTATCTCAAATTATCTTCTCATTCAGCAAGGTACCTAGCAGGATAAAAAGCTATTTTAAAATGCAATTATAGACTTATATTAGCATCATTTTTGACTACACTTTTGCCATGCTATGACTGACATTTAGACATAAGTTTGCTAGTCATCACTGTGAACTTAACAGCTCAGTTGTATAAATGAGATAAATGTAAGTTGCTCTGGATAAGGGCATCTGCCAAATGCCAAAAATATAAATGATAAAGCACTGCTGTCTTAAGGATACTGGCTATATTATATCATCAGCATGGTCGTTATCTCATTTTTATGACTTTACACTTCCATCCTATCTAACAGCATGTTTACTCTTGACAAATAATTGGCACTGATACAGCTGGCTAATTACAAATGGTCAGCTTTGGTGCTGAGTTTGGGATTGGAACAGGCAAAAGTATTTAGGTAAAAAACTAGAAAGGCTATTTAATGTAATTACAACTTCAAACATATGCGTCTCGGCCCCTATAAGAACATGGGAGCTTTGAACATGCTTTCCAGGTATTGTGGAGCCTCTCTATGTTTACTCCTGCTGCGCTGACATTTAATTTCGTCTATATTATTTTCTCCTTATAAACAGATAAAGGACTTGAAAGGCCTGTGGGTCACTGGGTTTGTGATTATTGGCTTTAACTGCTTAGCGAGTTCCGCTTAAACTCATTCACACCAGCGTCACAGGAGGAATGTGGAGTCTTTTTTTTCCAGCTCACTGTATAACTTGCCATATTTTTGTGATGGTTTTAAATGAGCAGTCCTGAATTTGATTAAATCACTTGGTCATATAGTATCTAGGTAGAATGATTTAACTTCCACAGGGGAATAATTCAGAAAAATACATTAGGCGCTGAGTGATTATATGTAACTGCATGGAGATATGTCCATATATTGATTATGGACTGTTCTTAGCTTATGAAACTGTGAACTGAACTCTGTAATCTTGTTGAGCTGTTAGACACACAGATAATGTTTACATGTACAATAATTCAACCAGTGCGCTTACATGAACTTTAGTAATCTAGTAATTCTGGATTTCTTTTTTTATACATAAAGTCTAGGGTTTACTTATTACATGGCAATAATCCTACCGAATAGGATGCTTTACTTTACTTCAAACATCAGAGTCAATTAGTGATGAATATTTGTTAGCTGTTCTTCTTTGAGCCATGAAAGGTGTTTACTGCTTGTGCTGTAGCTTGTCTCTGTGCAGTTATGTGCATGTATGTAGATACAGAGAGATTAAAAGATATCAAAATAACTGTGAACATGCACTGAATAACCAGGTTACTGGTCTAATATTCTGGTGCCTTTATTGGGATTTTTGTAATAATATGACTTAAATACACTATGAAATATCAAAGTGTTTTGTTTATGACAATTTGTATATTCTGGTAACTGACAAATCAGATAATGATAAGTTAGAATGTAACACAACAGTGTTGTCTCACCTACAGTCTTATGTCCTGTTATTTATGTTTATTTGTTTTATGGTTCAGTGCATTGTTAGAATTGATCCATTTATTAAGTAGCAACACCAGACTCTCACTAATTCTGTATATATTTCTGATTATTAGTTTTTTAGACAGTATTTGCTGGTAGTGGTAGTGTTCATCTCCTGTCTTTTCTCATTGATACCACAGCTCCCATTTAACACATTGCCAGGTTTACACTTTATCCATTTTTGTCCTTGAGAGTGGTTCCAGTATGGAGAGGCTTTAAAAATTCAGGAATCTGTCGCCTGCTGGAGCTTTTTGTCCCCTCCATCAGAATGGAGAGTGGATACACTTCCAGCCTTTGTTCCCCTGAGGGGCCAAACAGCAGAATGGGGGCATTCAAGCCAGACAGTCAGGCTACTACTTAGAGTGGACTTTTTAAACAGGCCTTTGGAGGGAAGGTGTGAATGGCAACACCTTCTGAAGTGAGGTGTGACTCCTGAGAGTGTGACTTTAGGGGAAGCGTTTGTCCAATCATGTGAACTAACAGGGTTTATATATATATATATATATATATATATATATATATGTTACTATGACATGTATTTTGCTCTGTACAGCACAAAGTGAATTATTACTCACATGTAATAATGCGTCTGATCAAAGCCATTCACTGTGTGAGGAAATCACACTTAGCTAGCAAGTTTTCAGCTGTTTTCAGCACAGTGTGTTTTGAACTGCCTTTCCTCTGTGTGATCTTTGCAGGAAGATCGCTAAGGCAAGGCCA
>CM040983.1:10801511-10818015 GCA_022985145.1 Pangasius djambal
TGTTACTATGACATGTATTTTGCTCTGTACAGCACAAAGTGAATTATTACTCACATGTAATAATGCGTCTGATCAAAGCCATTCACTGTGTGAGGAAATCACACTTAGCTAGCAAGTTTTCAGCTGTTTTCAGCACAGTGTGTTTTGAACTGCCTTTCCTCTGTGTGATCTTTGCAGGAAGATCGCTAAGGCAAGGCCAAAAAATTTATACAAAATATCCAAATATATATTCCACCATTTGGGTGAAATATATTTATGGTTTCTTAAGTATGTTATAATCAGAAAGACCCAGTTTGGCCACAGTGATATCCAACAGGTTTACTCAGGATGCCACACATATTGGTCCATTTATACGGTTATACTTTTAAAAAAGGCTCTTCAAGTGTTTTTTAAATGTGTTTTTTGTTTCGTTTGTTGTTTTAGATTTTTAGATTTAAATTTTCCCCTAAGAGTATGCTTACTATTTGAACATTTAAATGACTGAGGACATTTAAATGTTCCAAGCCTTACAAGGTAAATTGTGTAAAAGAACTCCATTTTCTACTCCATTCTAAAATTTTTCAAAAAACCAAAGTTCATGGCAGATGCAATGTTCCTATGGCTCGGCCTACGTTTGCTGTGTACTGCCAGGCTTTACCTGCTGGGGCATGCACTTGAACTTTTAAAGGATAAACGAAACCTAATCCAGGAAACAGAAGCACACAAAGGTCCTACAGCTCACTGAGTTCCTAAGCATTCAGCAAGTGTCTACATGTGTAATAACAAAGGTCTAGGGACATGGCAGGAATGCCGTTGAAAGAGGTAAATTATGGAAAAAGGGATATAATTAATCTAAAATTAAACTTCCTGAATTAATCTAAAGATGAGTACTTGGGTCAGTTTATTTTTTTTTAAAAATCACATCTGGTCAAATTTAAGGAAATTCATGAGGCATTTGCTAAAGCATGTTAATTCTGTTCTTCTCAGGTTTCAAGCTTAAAGAGTTCCTAAATGACAACGAAACCCTGTCTACATTCCTCATGCAAAATGCTTCCCTCTCAGATAACGTTGTACAGGATATTCTGATGGCAGAAGTGAACCTGGAAAAGGTGAGCGATGAGACAACTAGACTAAACAGCAAACTCTAAACCCATTTAGTCCCAGTTTTACACATAAAGTTGCGATTTATTATCTATAATATGTGCAACTGGATAATTGTTCCTTTAACTGACACACTGTGTAAAGAAATGCAACTTTATTGTAATTTTCTCTTCAAGTAGTATATATCTTCTATGTTCAAACAGTATTTAAGACATGTTCACTGTTTTTATGGGGCACTTTATTATTAACATAACCACTCTGAACTCAGCTACAGAGAGTATTTAGTTATGATGAAATATTCAGCAAATGGCCATTCACAGTGTGGCAAAGAGGGGTGACAAATTAAAGGGAAAACCCAACATAAAGTTTCTTAATAAGCTGTTTGCCCTCCACAAGCTGCCAGACGAGCTTCAACATGCTTTTGTATAGACTCTACAAATCTCCGGAACTGTGCTGGAGGGATGAACACCACTAAAGATATTCCTTCAGTTGGTGTTCTGCTCCAAAATCTCTCATTGGAGTTCAGTTGGGTTGAGATCTGGTGGCTGTGAAGGCCATAGCATATGATTTACATCATTTTCATTCTCATCAAACCATTCAGTGAGTCCTCTTGTCCAGTTGATGGGGGTGAAGTCAGCCTGGATAAGACCACTCCCATCAGGATAGAAACACTTCATCATAGGATAAAAGTGATCAGTGATTCTTCCCTCTAAGGGGACAAGTTGAATGAAAACGCCTGCAAAATAAATGCCTTCCACAGCATAACACCAGTCACCAGCTTTTTTCTTGAATTTGTCACCCATTTCTGTATACTATAAAATATTCTACAGTATTCCTTTCCCCTTTTATAGATTATTAATGATGTTTGACTTTTTTATATGAATCTGCCACAGGGTCTCACACACTCACTCTTTCACTCCTGGAGAATCACATATTTAGAGTCACACCGCCAGCTTTTCTTTGCTCTTATCTGGTTTCAGGTGCTAACACGAGGCTATGGGGTACATCTGAGGACCATGTGCAACACTTCCACCTTGGAGCAATTTGTGACATTCCCAAACAGGGAAGTAGCTAACCTCACCCACAACATCATTTGCAGCTCATCTCCGCACTGGCTGAACCAAGCTGAGAAACACTTCCTGGCCAACCTGGACTTCTTCAGACCTCTAAGAGTAAGACAATTCAGTTAAAAATAAGTTTAACTGAGAAAAGAAATATCCTGGAAAGCAATAGCTCTTGTCAACTTTGTGTATTTGGAAACAGAAGTATATGAAAGTGATTTACACTTTTAAGGAAGATGAGCCTTTGGAAAACAGTCCTGATCAAAGGCATTAAGGCCAGGTGTTGATTTAGCTCAGACGAGGAGTTGTAAAGTCCTTTTCCGCCAAAAAGGTGTTTTGTCACAATCAGTAGTTGTGGAATTACACATATTACAGATATTGTATACAATTACAACTGTAGCAGATACATCCTGACCATCCCTGGAATCCTGAGCAGACTTCTCCATTAAAAAAGTGAACTAGATAGTTTTTTTTTCCATTTTCATTTGTTTGTGTATATAAAGGAGAGAAAATGTACTGTTATATGGTTCAAGGTTAACAGATAGAACAGGTTGAAGAGGTTATGATCTCCTCTTAAGACACTTTAATATTCCTTCATACATCTCACTGAAAACAGCTGTTTCTGAGAAACCACACCAAGTGACTCAACCACTGATGTGCACTTTGTACGGAAACACAGAAAGAGTAGGTCAAAGACAGAGAGAGGTACAAAGAAAGCGAGAGGGTTGGAATGGGGGCAAGGCCTTTCAGAGCAGCCAGAGGACTAGACATGTCTTGGCTTGAATTCTTTATACACCTACCTTAACATGTAGCCTGGAGATGCAGTTTGGAGATTATAGCATGCCACGGCAGCTTTAGCTTTCTTTGTCGGTTCATTATAAAGCCATGCGCATTATATTCTTTCCATCACCAAAAGCTGAACGTGACTCATCATCACTAGGATTTTGGGACAATCATTTTCTCACAGGAAAAGAAAAAAATGAAATAGAAATAAACGAGTGACTTGCAGTGGAATTTCTATCAAACCTTACAGTATGAATATCAATGAAAGGGATCACATCTGTTATACAACATTTATGGTTTAATTTCTTGTAGGGTTTTTCATTAAGATATTAATCTATGTTTTGATTTTACAGCCTCATCATTTAGATAGTGTGCTGAAAGAAAAATGAACTTAAAGCAGTCAGGGTCACCCTAACATTTTAAGAAGTAGTTGAGAAAAAAAAAGTTAAATGAGCTAGGAAAGCTTGTTAGCTCTCACATGCGTCATATAATTGGGGGAAAAAGTGTCTCTTACCTTAATAATCTTAATAAATCTACCTTAATTTTAAAAACATTAAAAGGGATGTAAAGTTTTGCATTCAACTAATTGTGTATTCTCAGTTCTAAGTAAAATGCAGTTGATTTGGTCAGATTTGGATACGTTGCCTTACTGTATATGCTCTTTTCTTTGCAGTCAGACATAAGATCTGAGAGAAACGACACCCGGCATGTTGCTAAAGCCACAGACAACCTCTTGGAAAGCCTGAGTTCTGTAGCTGTGGAGGTAATAGCGCTGTTTGGTATAATTACAAACTATTTCAGATACTTTGATGCTGCAACAACAGAAAGCTTGCACACACAGAGTCATGCAGTGTCATGATATTATGGTAATGTCAATCAGCTTCTTCAGGTATGTTCAAAGTGTGTGTCTGAAACTAACCACATTTTCACTTGTTTGATCTACTTAGTGTAAATGTTCTTGTGTGCATATATGTTTGCCTTGGCTTGAATAAAAGGGCAGTTCCTTTAACCAGACTGAAAACAATAAACTGTTTTGATCTCAGACATACAGTGGCAGTGATGTATGGAATAAAATTTCAATAGAGGCCTTTCCTGCTTTTGCTTGTGGTCTCGTTTCCACAATGCTCTCTTTTCCTCAATGTCTACTTCCCTTTGAAGTCTCAGAGTCAGCTAAAGTATTATGGACAGACATTATACCTTTTTGTTTGTCATTTTGAGGACCGATTGTGTGTTAGGGTAATTTTCTAGAAAAGTTTGAGTCTCTCTGTAACGATGCCAGGAATGTCTGAGCCACTGGGGGCAGCACTGAAAGTGTCACATTGTGTCTGGATATAACTCATGCTGTGTACCTTCAGGGGCATTTGGGGGAAGAGTTGTTTCAACTCTCTGCTGGACAGATATACAACCAGGCACAGCTGAACAAGCACAGAGACAAAGAGCCAGAGAAAGAGAGAGTAGCTGAGGATTCCTAAACCAAGGATGCAACTCATTAGCATTTACAGAGTGTACTTTTACTTGGGAATCTGTGATCTGTGGGCTTAAACAAAAGCTCCTCTGTCTTCTCTCATTCATTGAACACAGGACCAATGTGGCTGCAGAATTTCATTCCAGCAAAATACAAGTAAAAGTTGTTTAATGACCAAGATGAAGCGATTTAATGAGTGGAGTCAGGTGCTGGGTGGAATAAAAAGTGTTTTTGCACTTTCTGGATTGTTTTCTTGCCTTTTTTGAGACTTTCCTTCACTGCATCTGTTTGTTCAGCATGACTGTCTTGTTCTGGAATAGTCCAAGAACTGTTTTCCTGTTTCCCTTCCTTCTTGCATGCCCTCCTCTGCTGGTGCACTTTTACAAAATTACAAAATTGGAAGCATGTGACAGGTTGGCTTGCTGATGTGGCTCTCTGAGTCAAAGCTAACACTTCAAATGAAGTACATCTGCACCACACCTCTCTGCTCTGGATTTTAAAGGGAATGACCGATAGTTACTTTTCACTCCTCTCCTGTTTGCTTCAACTCATGACACATTTTCTCGCTGACTCAGAAGATTGTAAGGAAAACGTGGAAACAGGGACTGAAGGAATATTTGTAGTTGGGTCAAAGTGTATGAGCTTCGTCTGACGTTTGTAGCTTTTTCTGCAGCCATAATCTGTTTTGTATTGAGTGTATCCTGTGAGGTTTTGCGATATCAAATGTCAGAACAAGCTTTTTGGGGTGGTGTATTTACTTGGCAAGTTTGCTTTGGCAGACCTCAGGGCTGTCACTCCCCTTAATATGTTTTTGCATAAATCTTAGACTATAGCAACAGAAGAGATAAACAGAGTCTTACCTTTTAATTAGACATGTTCTAGATAAAAACAGACAAAAAAAATCGCAATAACATTAGTGAACACTTAGATTTTTTTTTTTAACTTAGCCAACTTGATGTAGCTGTTGAAAATGAATTCTCTTGCTTTAATTCTCATACAGGATGACTCGGTTTAATTAGCATTGGTTTAATTAGCATTGCCTCTAACACCCTATAATTCTATATTCTCAGTTGGCCAGCATGCGGAGCTGGAGTGATCTCCGCAATGAGATCCTCTTCCTGACCCAGAATGCCACTGGTTCACCCAGTCAGATGTACCAGGCTGTGTCAAGAATAGTGTGCGGACACCCTGAAGGTGGTGGCCTCAAAATCAAGTCTCTTAACTGGTATGAGGACAGCAACTTCAAAGCAATGTTTGGCAACTACAACAGCAGCGATGAGGAACCTGTTTCAGTCTACGACAACACATCCAGTAAGCACTCTCTCTCCCTTTAGTCCAATGTGTGCTGTCTCTTTCTGAAATAAATCCAGTTTGGTTACATAAGGTTTATAAATCTTGCTGTGCAGAACATGTTACTACAGTGGTTTGTGTAAGGAATTAAACATGATGGGACTCGCTGTTATAGATATAGTTATATTGTTATAAATAATCAATATAGTTACATTTAATGTTATGGAACGTCTGTGAAACAAGTTAGTTGCCATTATCACAGCTATAAGCAATCATTTCCTCCCTTTATACAAAAAAAAAATTAAGCTGATTACAGAGAAAATCAATCATCCTTAGACTTTTCCCAGGTGGAAAACTTACAGTTACAGCTTTAACTCATTGTGTTACAAAGTGCTGACACTGGAGGCTCCTTCAGTAAATGTTAAATAAACATCTTATTACAGAAAGCTTCACCGTATCAAATATACAAATACAGTTTTCTTTGTTAAATAATATTATTAATCTGTTTATTAATAGGTTTAGATTATGTGAAACATCCACCATAAACGTCCCACATTATTAATTGTTATCTTGATCTTATTATGGAAATCTCTTTTAATGATGCTCTTGCAGCTCCCTACTGTAACAGTCTAATGAAGAACATTGAGACTAGCCCCATCTCTCGGATGATCTGGAGAGCACTGAAGCCTCTGCTCATGGGGAAGATCCTGTACACACCTCACACCGTTGCCACACAAAAGATCATCCAAGAGGTAAACACCTTTATCTCTGAATGTAACATAGAAAAAGAATGCTATTGATTTATGTTATAATATTGAATCGCCTGCAGTGGAAAGTGAAGAAGGTGAACAGTTTCTCTCTGCATACTATTCTCTGTGATTTAGGTCAACAGGACATTTCAGGAGCTGGGAATTCTTCGAGATCTGGGCGGGATGTGGGAAGAGACCAGGCCCAAGGTGTGGAACTTCATGGAGAACAGTGAAGAGGTGGACCTAGTGCGGGTATGTTGGGCCTTTTGCTCATTACTACCCTCCAGTGGTGGGCACATCACCAGCTCATCTCTAGAAACAAATTTGCATACAGTAGCCAGATACAATGTGGATGTTTGTTGAGGTGTAACCTGCGACTGTTTGCTTTCTTTGTTTACAGATGTTACTACAAAACAATGTCACAGCCTATTTCTTCAGTGCCCAGCTGAGTCGTACTCAGTGGAGTGTACAGGATCTTAGCAGTTTCCTGACCAAGCATTCGGAGGACACTCGTCCACCTGGGACAGCTTTCACATGGAGAAATGTCTTCAATGAAACCGATCAAGCTATTATGAGCATATCCCACTTCATGGAGGTCGGTTTTATTACATGTACTTTTGTACATCTTTCAACCACCCCCTCCCCAACCTCTTTTGTTTTCCATACATTTACAAGCATGTTTCACAAAAGGAAATCTTCCTCTTTCACAAACATATTCATACGTCTATGTTGTTGGCTAATGTGCAGACCACATGAACTTATGACACAGATAAAATGAAGAAATGAAAGTAAAGGAGCAAGTGGAAATCTTTTGTCTAGACCAGTACACGAAGATTGCCCACCTTTTATTTATTATATGACCATTCGTCTGTCTTTTATTATAAAGAAATGACTCCAATTAGTAAGCACCATTCTGCCTTAAATGAATATTTTAATGAATAGTCTGGTACTCTTTATCACTAAATATAACCAAGAACCATCTTCTTTTAGAGGAAGAGGTCATTTCACTAACATTGCAACCAACCAACCACATATACTGTATTTGCCAGTAAAAACCCAAATATAATCAGTACAGTCAGTTTAGAGCTAGTTTAAAAGAATCTGTCAGTGTATCTCTGAATCATTTTTGTCATTACAGTGTGTGAATCTGGATAAATTAGAGCCTGTGAGCACTGAAGAGAAGTTAGTGAATGAGTCTCTCGGTCTGCTGGACAACAGGAAGTTCTGGGCTGGAATTGTGTTCCCCGATATTGACCTAAATAGCTCCGAGCTTCCTCCCCATGTCAACTACAAAATCCGCATGGACATTGACAACGTGGAGCGCACCAACAAGATCAAGGATGCGTATGTCTATATTTGGCCATTTTACGTTCAACCATTAAATACGCACCACATTTTGGTGGTAGATAATTGGTCTTATATCAGTTTTTTTTTTCATTGCTTTAGGTACTGGGACCCTGGCCCCAGAGCTGACCCATTTGAGGACTTGCGGTACGTTTGGGGCGGTTTCTCTTACCTCCAGGATGTTATAGAGCAGAGCATCATCAGAGTAGTAACAGGAACTAAAGAGAAGACTGGAGTCTACATCCAGCAGATGCCCTACCCATGCTACGTCGACGACATGTAGGTTTCTCTTCAAGTCATTTTTGCTATCATTTTGTAGACCAAATCCTAAAGGTATCGTTTTTTTTCCCTTCCTAAATCTCTGCAGTTTCTTGCGTGTGATGAGTCGTTCCATGCCCCTCTTCATGACCCTAGCTTGGATGTACTCTGTGGCTATTATAATAAAGAGTGTTGTCTACGAGAAGGAGGCCCGCCTCAAGGAGACCATGAGGATTATGGGATTGGACAACGGTATCTTGTGGTTCAGCTGGTTCATCAGCAGTCTTATCCCACTTCTCATGAGTGCTGGACTCCTAGTGTTTGTGCTCAAGGTATTGCCAATATGTGCATTTAGCCTCTTTCATGACTAATTTAATAAGATTAAATCACATATTGTCTCCATAAGAAACACAAAGAACAGAATATTATCATTTTGTGTTGAAGAGATTTTATGAATTTGGTTGTAGAAATATAAATCAAATGAAAAGTGTTTTTCTATGTATTACTTATTTCACTATAATATTCACAATTGTTTGGATTATTACTATACTTCTAATTACAATACTACTAAAAACTCATAGTTCTACTAATAACTCATAGTTATACTGAAAGACAGATACTTACCATTGTTTTGTTTTTTTTTTCTATCTCTTATCTATAGATGGGGAACCTGCTTCCTTACAGTGACCCTGGTGTGGTCTTCCTCTTTTTGGGCTCCTTCGCTGTGGTCACTATCATGCAGTGTTTCCTCATCAGCACAGCGTTTGCTAGGGCAAACCTGGCTGCAGCATGCGGAGGAATCATCTATTTCACACTCTATCTGCCCTATGTGCTGTGTGTGGCCTGGGAGGATTACGTGGGTCTTCCTGCGAAAGTTATCGCGGTGAGTTTACAACCACCACCACACGTTCCAGCAGTGACCGTGTGGCAAAGTGCAGCCTGCATACAACCTGGTATCTTTTCCAGGAGCGATCTCGCTGGTTTATCTTATCTTGCTCAAACCAGCTGCTCCAAATTGCTTTGTTTATGTGCAGATGTTTATCTGCCATGTTTCACATCTGCTGCAATTCTAGATTAAATATACTTTTGTATGACCCCAAGCATTTCCCTTAAAGCTGCACTTATTTGATTGACAAAAATGCCTTGCTAGTTTCCAGATCTGGATCTGGCCAGTTACTTTACTCTGGCCATCTGTTTAAAAAATTTTCCATCCCAGAAACTTATCTAGTTTTGACAGTCACCAGGAAAATGAAGGCAAATTCAAAGGGCTCTAAAATAAATAATTGCTCATTTAAACAACTATCTTTTATCTGCAGAGTATACTCTCTCCAGTGGCCTTTGGGTACGGCTGTGAGTACTTTGCCCTGTTTGAAGAGCAGGGAGTGGGGATCCAGTGGAGCAACCTCATCTCTAGCCCAATGGAAGGGGATGACTACAGTCTCACTACTGCCATTATCCTGATGTACTTTGACGCCTTCCTCTACGGTATCATGACCTGGTACATTGAGGCTGTGTTTCCTGGTCAGTATGGCATTCCCAGACCATGGTACTTCCCATTCACCAAGTCTTACTGGTTTGGAGAAGGAGAGCAAAATCAGGCACCCACAATACAGGGAAAGAAGGCAAATGCAGGAGGTAAGAGCATTATAAACATAACATTATTAACTATAAACAAAGTAGGAAGACTCTGAACCTCTTTTTTGCTGTAAAATTAGCATTTCTCCTAACAGTACTTTTTTTTTTCAAGCTGTGTGCACTGAAGAAGAGCCCACTCATCTTGAACTGGGGGTGTATATTAAGAACTTGGTGAAGGTCTATCGGCATGGCAAAAAGCTTGCTGTAGACGGCCTGACACTGGGATTCTATGAGGGTCAGATTACATCCTTTCTGGGGCACAATGGAGCAGGAAAAACCACCACCATGTAAGAAGCTGACAGATGAATTTAAAACAACAGCACTTTTTTGCCTTGTAACACAAAGTGCAATATGACAGACTGACAATTCATAAACAGAGTGTGATAGATAGTACTTATTCAATGTTTCAGGTCCATCCTGACTGGTTTGTTTCCACCAACATCTGGCACAGCATACATCATGGGCAAAGACATCCGGTCAGAGCTAAGTGCTATCCGGCAGAGCCTTGGCGTTTGCCCTCAGCACAATGTCCTCTTCAGCATGTAAGTGCTCTTTATTCTTTATAGAACAGACTTTGTTTTTGATTTACATTTGATCATAATTTAACAGCTGCATTTTAAATTGTGACAGTTATTATTGTAAGTGCTTATAAAATTATGTGCCCCCCCTGCTACCGAGCCAAATTTTAAGTTAATTTTCAGTTCAGAATTATTATATGCATTCTCTGGGAGATCATAATCGGATATGTGGTGTATTTAGGCTGACAGTGGAGGAACACATCTGGTTCTATGCACGACTCAAAGGCCTCTCTGAAAAGAAAGTGAAGGATGAGATGGATCAGATCTTGTATGACACAGGTCTGCCACACAAACGCAAATCCAAGACCAGCGAGCTCTCTGGTAGGTGGAATGGACTGTACAATTGATAAAACTATCACAGACATATTTGACTTGAGTGGTAATGATGTTGGTTTTCCCAAAGGTGGCATGCAGAGGAAGCTTTCAGTGGCCCTTGCATTTGTTGGAGGGTCAAAGGTGGTCATTCTGGACGAGCCAACTGCTGGGGTGGACCCTTACGCTCGCAGGGGCATCTGGGACCTCCTGCTGAAATATCGTGCAGGTTTGCCTCAGTCTCTAATAGTATTATAGGAATACTCCATTTCAGTCAGTAATACTGACATAGTTAAGCTCAGTAATAAGAAGTAATTTGTCCCATAGGCCGAACCATCATCCTTTCCACTCATCACATGGACGAAGCAGACATCTTGGGTGATCGTATTGCCATCATCTCTCACGGGAAGCTATGCTGCGTAGGCTCTTCTCTCTTCCTGAAAACTCATCTGGGAACCGGATACTACTTGACACTGGTTAAGAAGGAACCAGAAGCTTCTCTGAGCTCCAGCAGAAACTCCACCACCACTGTGTCTTATATCAAGAAGGTAAGAGGTTTTCTTCTGTTGTTCTTCTGTTAATAGTTATAGGACAAATATTTCAAATGGAGTTTTTGCTTTTTTTGTTGCTGAATAGATAAGGCACTTATTTTATGTATTCCTTAATTGGTTGGATTCTAGTGAATGATAGTCACCCATTTGCTAAAGAGATAACGATAGCCAGTGATTGACTTTTGTGTTTTGACTAGTGTTTTAACATTTTTGGCTGTAGTACAAAATACACAGATTTGGTAATAAACTGCATGGAGAACACAGAGCAGGTAATGGCAATACACACATCAGAAGTGATTTGTATTGTATTGTATTTGTAGCTAGCTGTATTTTATGTAGCTAGCTAGAGTTAGTGGGCTAGTTTGCATCTGTCAGCTTTGCAGACATGTGGACGCACCTCCTATGCAGATAGACAGGAGCCTACACAGCAGTGTGGTGTGAAATTACAGAAGAGCAATTGAAAGGTTTTAAACTTTCACCTGGTACTCAGTAAATGACAATTATATCGATGTTCAAAATAAGGTTTTTATTATCATAATGCTTCTGTGGTAGCATTTAATTATATCCTCAGATATAATGAGCAGGGCCACATCCCAAAAGCATACTACCCTGCTAAAAAGTTTGTCAGTATGCCCCTGCTGTCATTACTATTTAGGTATAGTACTTAGCCGTGAGATTAATCTGCACAGCAAAACCCATGGTTTAAAATGTTTTTCCGCAGGTACCTTACAATAACATTTTCCTGCCACAAAGGGCAATCCTACATCCAGCACCTTTAAAATTCTAAGCTTGAGTGAATTGCCTGTTTCAGGATGAGGAAGACTCAGAGAGCAGTTCAGATGCTGGTTTGGGCAGCGACCATGAGAGCGATGCTGCCACAGCTATTGGTAAGCTTTTAATCTCTGATCAACCTTAAATCTGGATTTCCAGGCTGATAATTAAAAGACTAACATAAAACCTTAATCCTAAATGTAATCCTGGTATTAATCTAACTAACCAATTGTGTGTGTGATTGTGAATGTACATGCAGGCACCTCATGGACTGATTCACCTATTATTCCTGCAGACATCTCTCTAATCTCAGGTCTGATCCTCAAGCACGTCCCTAACTCACGCATGGTGGAGGATCTGGGACATGAGATCACCTACATCCTGCCTTATGAATCGGCTAAAGATGGTGCCTTTGTTGATCTCTTCCATGATTTGGATGACCACCTTGCTGATTTGGGCATCTCGAGTTATGGTGTTTCAGACACCACACTTGAAGAGGTACACTATACGTTCCAGTAAAAATAAAATGAATACCTATCAGTTAAGCAGATATTATTATTATTATTATTATTATTATTATTACTGTTTTCTTTTTAGATTTTCCTGAAAGTGGCAGAGGACAGTGGAGTTGATACTGAAATGCTGTCAGGTAAGATTTTCACTTGTAATCTTCACTGATAATTTAAAGCAGAGATAAATGTGAGAAAAATGTGAGAATAGCTCTTCTTATGTTCCTGTTTGCGTTTGTGCAGACGGCACGCTCCCTATACGCAGACGTAGACGACATGCTTTTGGAGCTGATCACCAGAGCTGCCTTAAACCCTTGACTGAGGATGACAACTTTGACTGCAATGAGTCTGAAGCCGACCCAGGTACTTTTTATTACTCTCAGTTAAACCAGAGCAAGGAATATTCTGTTATTTTTCAAGCCACTGTTACAGCCAAAAACCTTTTGTGCATTTTTTGCTCCTTAGATTCCAGAGAGACCGATCACTTAAGTAGCACTGATGGTAAAGGTTCATACCAAGTCCAGGGCTGGAGCCTGAAGAGACAGCAGTTTGTTGCCTTGCTGTGGAAAAGGTTCCTGTACGCCCGTCGTTCCAGGAAAGGATTCTTTGCCCAGGTAGGACGTGAATAGCTCTGGAATCTGATGGTGAAATGGTGAAAAATATAATAAAGATTTGAAGTAGTATTGCTGTGTGACTCATTTCTGCTCTGTTCTGTTATGCAGATTGTTCTGCCTGCTGTATTTGTGTGCATCGCTCTGGTATTCAGTCTCATTGTCCCCCCCTTTGGAAAATACCCTAGTCTTGCCCTGCAGCCGTGGATGTATGAGGATCAAGTTACCTTTATCAGGTGCTTAACCCTGGTGTACGCCTAATCTAGCATAATAACCCCCATTTTCAGCAAGGCACTTTTCATCGGCATGTACTTTGGACTCACTGCTACTTTCTGCCTATACATATATAATATATATTATATATTAAATAGGGCTGGTTTATATATATTTACAAGAAAACTGGTAGATTGGAGGTTTTGATTGCAATACAAATTTCTAAATTGCCAAATAATTTTTAGCCACCTCAATAAAGTATGTAAGCTCTTTCTTGCTGTGTTGATTATAAGTGATAGTGTGTTAACAACAGAGACTCTAAGTGATCATGATGTGCTTAATAGACATACGTTTCACGCAATTTCTAATATCTGATAATGAGAAATGATTACATTAGCCAGGAACTTTACACTATATTTTAAGGTAAAAAAAAAAAACAAGAAAGATGCAAAGCTCTGTGTCATAACATGGAGACTGAGTACACTTTTGCTCACTTTTTCTAATAGCAACGATGCACCTGAAGATGCCAGCACTCAAAACTTACTCTCCGCACTAACAGAAGGCCCTGGCTTTGGAACACGCTGCATGGAAGGAGAACCAATACAGTGAGTAAATCACTATATAAAGTAATAATAAATTTAATGAAGACCATATTTAATCCATATTTATCCAGAGTTACTAACTTTACCCTGTGCTCCCATGCCTGCAGAGATGCTCCCTGTACTATGGGTGATGAGGATTGGTCCATACCAGAGGTCACAGAAAATGTGTTGGAGGTGTTCAGGAATGAAAACTGGACCATGGAAAACCCATCACCAGAGTGTGAGTGCAGCTGTGATGGCAAGAAGAAGATGCTCCCAGAATGCCCTGCTGGTGCTGGAGGCCTTCCACCTCCACAGATGAATATCAGTGAGAGGGACATACTTCAAAACCTGACTGGAAGAAACATCTCAGACTACTTGGTGAAGACATATGCACAAATCATTGGCAAAAGGTAATATTTGTCTGAACAGTTCAGACATCCTGGAGAACTCAGTCATTCTCTTAGTCAATACTTTCTCTGCAAAATATTAATGTTGCTACATTTGCTTTATTCAAGTTTGAAGAACAAGGTCTGGGTGAATGAGTTCAGATATGGAGGTTTCTCACTGGGAGCCAGAAGCACTCAGGTTCTCCCGCCTGCTCAGGAGATTGATGATGCCATTTCTCGAGTGAGGGAAATATTCCACCTACCGAAGGCAAGCTAATCATTTTTATCCCAAATCATATCAGTCGTACTCAACAATTAGCTCAATAGCTAATAACGTGGGTTCTCTTTTTTTATCTAGAACTCAGGGACAGCAGCCGATCGCTTTCTAAACAGTCTCTCTGCTTTCATCAATGGCTTAGACACCAAAAATAATGTGAAGGTGGGTAGTCATCTAGGTGGTCTGTTTAATTTTCATTTCTTAGGCCCCTAGAATAGGAACTGATTCATGTTTAATTTCTTTCTCAGGTCTGGTTCAATAACAAGGGCTGGCACAGCATCGGGTCCTTCCTCAATGTGATGAACAACGGTATTCTGAGGGCCAATTTGCCTCCAGGGAAGGACCCAAGCAAATATGGCATTACAGCCTACAATCACCCTCTAAACCTTACCAAAGAGCAGATCTCACAGGTGGCACTGTGAGTGATTATGAACATTTTCTGTTTCCTTTAATAATTCATATCTTGTAGGTTTCTGTATAGATAAATGTAACTAGATTCCTTACATATTCCGAACCTGTTTTCCTTCAGGGTGACAACCTCAGTGGACGTGCTGGTGTCTATCTGCGTTATCTTCGCTATGTCATTCGTCCCTGCTAGCTTTGTTGTCTTTCTCATCCAAGAACGTGTGAGCAAGGCCAAGCATATGCAGTTCATCAGTGGAGTACAGCCATACCTCTACTGGGTGGCCAATTTTATCTGGGATATGGTATGTTGTTTGTTTGTTTGTTTGTTTTTTGCACTTTTTATGCTTTTAAAAATGTGCTGTTCTGAGTGTCAGTTTTTCCTGAACACATTCTTCTGTGTTTCAGTGCAATTACATCGTCCCAGCAACCCTGGTCGTAATCATCTTTGTGTGCTTCCAACAAAAAGCCTATGTATCTTCCACCAATCTGCCAGTACTCGCCCTGTTGCTGCTTCTGTATGGGTGAGTGAGCCCTCAGTACAATCTACGATTTTGAAATGAATGGACAAAATAAACAGGAATGTTACGATGATGGTATGTTCTCCTCCTTTTAGATGGTCCATCACACCTCTGATGTACCCAGCTTCCTTCCTGTTCAAGATCCCCAGCACTGCATACGTTGTCCTGACCAGCGTCAACATACTGATTGGAATCAATGGCAGTGTGTCCACTTTTGTTCTGGAGCTGTTTGGCGGCGATGTAAGTGTTCTTTTCTTCAGCTTGTCAGCAACAATTCTGAAAGAAAGCCATTTCCCTCAGTTAAACTAGTGTGGAATGTAAGTCAAATATGTACCTATAAACTTGAACACACATTTGCAAGTTTATGTTTTTATTAAAATATCATCAATAAAAATATGCTTGGTAATCAAAAACTAATGAATGACTGACTCTCTAATCTTGTCTTGCCACCTCTTTAGAAAATCGGTGACATCAATGACATACTGAAGAACGTGCTCTTGATCTTCCCTCACTTCTGTCTGGGACGTGGCTTGATTGACATGGTGAAGAATCAGGCCATGGCTGATGCTCTGGAGAGATTTGGTATGAATAGCTTGTTTATTGCACATCTCTGAGGGTTATAGGTGGCAGAAAAAAAAGATGCCCCAAAAATATTTACATAAGCCGAAGTAAAATAATGCACTAAGGTGAAATAAGGAATTACAGCTAAATTGAAACTAGAAAAATTGCTACCAAAACTGAAATAAAAAGTAAACAAGTAATATTCACATGACTGGAGTTGTAACTGAGTGTGGAAGATGGCAGCTGCCAGGCCAGATTGGGAGTTTATTTCTCTTAATCAGAAATGTCCATTTCTGGTTTCTAATAACAACATGCTATCAGATGTCAAAAGCAAGGAAAATCCCCAGCAGCCAGAATGTGCACA
The DNA here is from genome assembly GCA_022985145.1 of Pangasius djambal. NCBI lineage: Eukaryota > Metazoa > Chordata > Actinopteri > Siluriformes > Pangasiidae > Pangasius > Pangasius djambal. The sequence continues at coordinate 10,817,817 of CM040983.1, forward strand.
TGCTTAGCAGTCATCCACTTTTTTAACACAAGAATTACTGCACTGGTCTGGTGTTTCCAGCCTTGTGCCCAGAATTCTTGCGATGACTCTGTCTAAGATAAAGCGGCTACTAAAGATAAATGAATGAGTAAATTAATAAAAATGAAGCTGTAACATAAGCAAATTATCTCTATCAAAAATAAATAAATAAATAAATAAA
>CM040983.1:10820378-10842127 GCA_022985145.1 Pangasius djambal
ATATATATATATATATATATATATATATATATATATATATATATATATATATATATATACTATATAGTGTTGTAGGAAAATGTGAGTGATTAAATGGTGCCTTAATCACAGTGTATTTTTTTGTATTACAGGTGTATGAGAGGAAGAAGAAGCCTGCTGTGGATAGGCTTTGTGTGGGAATTCCTCCAGGAGAGGTGAGACACAAGCACCTAATTCCGGTTTGCAATTTCCAAACAAGCTACTGCATTAGCTGACCGTTTGAACTCCTTTTTCTCCATAAGTGCTTTGGTCTGCTTGGAGTGAATGGAGCTGGGAAGACAAGTACCTTTAAAATGCTGACAGGAGATTCTGCAGTCACCAGCGGAGAAGCCTTCCTAGCTAGGAAGAGGTAAGACATAAATACACTTATTCAACAGTTTATATGCTTAATGTAGAAATTATAATCGAAAAACATAAAATCTCCCCAATCTTTTTGTCTTTCTCAGTATACTCAGGGAAATAGATGAGGTACATCAGAACATGGGCTATTGCCCTCAGTTTGATGCCATCAACGACCTGCTGACAGGCAGAGAGCACCTGGAGTTCTATGCCATCCTACGTGGTGTTCCTGAAGGGGAAGTGTGTGAGGTGAGTGCATAATATGACTGTAAAATATGAAGAGCTGATCTATACTTGTGCAAAGCTCACACAAGTGTCGATCTGCAGGGAAGTGTTTTGGGTAGAGGATTGGTTGGCAGAAAAGGTTTGAGGTTAGACAAATTTTTTAAATTTGAGTTTTAAAAAAATTACATTTGATTTGCTTCTGTATTAATACACCAGCTTGTCTGTCTGCACGTGACAGCTGATGGAACATCATTACTGTATTCTGTTAGCTAGCATGTTACAAGGGGTGAAGACTGCCCCTATCAATCCAAATCAAGGAGGCATAACCTCTGTGCCTGGGAATATATTGTTGGAGGAAAGTAGGCCCAAGAAGTGAAAGCCACATAAGAGAAATGGCTGAAATACTGCCCTCAAGTACAGTGTAAAGAACAAATGTTTCTTTATCATTCAGTACATTGCTTCTTTTAGCCATCATCTCTGCCACGTGACTTTTTGCCCTTGTTGTAGAGTTCTGTACATGCTGTTTGTATGGTAGATGCAACAGTGCCCTCTAGTGAAGGTGACTGTCAGTGCAAGAATTTTGACCCTCAAGTACAATGCAAACGACATCATTCTTTATCATTCAGTATTTTGCTTCTTTTATATTTCTTCTTGTGAACCCTGAGACTTTTCACGATTTTGCTGGTTTTGGTAAATGCAAGACTGCCCCCTAGTGCTGGCAGCCACATAATAATGATAAAAAAAGAGGAAAAAAACATTGTGTGTTCCTGCTAGGTGGCTGAGTGGGGCATCCGCAAGCTGGGCCTCATAAAATATGCTGACAAAGCAGCTGGAAGCTACAGCGGGGGCAACATGCGCAAACTCTCTACAGCCATGGCCCTCATCGGAGGCCCACCAGTGGTCTTTCTGGTATGTACACACTCCCCCGTAGCTTGTACAATCAGCTCATACTGTTTTGTCACTCTGGGTGATCATGCGCTCAGTCTGTGAAGCTCTTGATAACAAAAACAACACAGGCCAGATTCCTGTGATGACTGTTTTGTTGTGCTCTCAACTGAGATTCTGGTGACCACTCATTAAGGGAAGAGGATTAGGATGAACAAACTGCTTTCTAATATTAGGCCTAGTCTGGTATTTTTAATATGTACATTTAATCTTTAAAGCAGAACATCATTATTAAAGGCTTTGGATCTTTTTTAGTGTGCTGGTCTTCAGTCTTCAGTGTGTCTTTTGTATTAAATCTGTGTGCTAACTTGAGTGCGTGTGCCATCTGTCCCAGGACGAACCCACCACTGGGATGGACCCCAAGGCCCGCAGAGCTCTGTGGAACTGCATCCACAGCGTCATCAAGGCGGGGCGCTCCGTCGTGCTGACTTCACACAGGTACTGCATCTGTTCACTCTCAGGTTTTAACTCTGAATGAGAACTGATAAATGTCAAGTCTACAAACAGGACTGTACAAACAGCTGATATGTTTAAAGGAATACTCCAGCATTCTTTAATCTAGCCCCTGTCCTCCACATCTACAGGATATGTGTGAAGTAGGATGTCGACGCTTGTCTGTACTGAAAAACTAAAGAAAGACCTGCTTACTCAAAACTCTCTTATAATGGAAATCTAAGGGCAATGGTTCATCAGTCAACATTTAAGATATAATTCAAAACTGTATTTGTTCCATTTTAACAATAAAGGTCTCGATAAGCAGATGAGAGAATGTCTTACCAAAGCTAATTTTATGCAGTTTTAGCCAAAGTTTCAGCACTGGAACAAAGCAGAAAACATACACTTCCCTTTTTTAGTGGTTTTTTTTTTTTTTTTTTTGGTGTCTATATGCCATCATTCTAAAACTGAGAACAAATGTGAAAATAGGAAAAAGTACTCCCATTTCTGAAAGAGTGAATTATACAGAATTAGTTTAATGTACAGTACTGTGCAAAAGTCTTAGGCATATGCAAATAAATGCTGTAGAGCAGAGATGCTTTCAAAAATAATTAAATTAATATTTCTACATTTAAAAAAATACTATAAAGAGCAGTAAACAGTAATCAATGAAACAAAGTCAATTTTTGGTGCGACAACCCTTTGATTAAAAAAAAAGTAGTCTCAGGTACAATTAGTGCAGTTTTATAAGGAAATGAGCTGGAAGTGTTACTGAGCATCTTGCAGAAGCAGTCACGGTTCTTCTGGAGACTTTGACTGTCGCATTTGCTTCTTATTTTTGCAGCAAAACCCAGCAGCCTTCATTCTGTTTTTTGTATGATAAGTGTCTCTTACGTAATATGCTGCTTTCTTTACTGAAATACAAACATTTTCTGTAATATTTAAAATCTGTGCTGGAAAACTAATGTTTGGAAATCTAAAATGTTTCTGTACTGACTTGATAATGTAGAAGTCATAAAATAAAAATCTATAACAAAGTTTGTACTAAAAAAATAGGGTACCTAAGGCTTTTGCACAGTACTGTATAAATAACTTCAACGTTCAACAATCTGTTCTGCATAGACTTTTACTGACTGCCCTTAGGCTTCCATTATAACTGAGTTCGAATAAACTGTTTTTTATCCGTCCATTTCTCAGTACAGGGAAACGTGGAAATTCTTGTCTGTGCACACACACACACACACACACACACACTACAGGTAGAGCAGATATAGATTAACACTGGAGCATTTCTTTAAAAGCTGTCAGTAACTATGTTCTGATGTCTGATTAAATCCTCCTTATAATAAGCAAAATCATGAATCTGGTGGGATGTGTGCTATGTAGAGTTTATTTATAGTTCCTACTCAAGTGCATTCAGTTCATTTGTTATCATCAAGCTGTTATCAAGACATAACAACCCTAACTCTTCTAGCAGCAAGGGAGAGAATGTCAACATGACGTGCTGATCTTTGCTCCATTTTTACACAGCATGGAAGAGTGTGAGGCCCTGTGCACCAGGATGGCCATCATGGTAAACGGCAGATTCCGATGTCTAGGAAGTGTCCAGCATCTGAAAAACAGGTGAGATCAATATCATGGAATTGACCTTATCTCATGTTCAGCCTTTTGAGTTCTTGAATATTCTTAACATACAAATTTAGTACATGATATCCTGTAGGTTTATAAACACTGGAGATCAGAACCGTGTATAATCTGATGTGGTTCTCCGGACTGCGTTTATTCCATCCACAGTTCCTCTAACACAGATGTGTGTGTGTTCGTCCTTGTATAGGTTTGGTGATGGATACACCATTATCCTGAGGGTGGCAGGACCCGAACCAGACCTGCAGCCCGTGATGAAGTTTATTGAGATCGAGCTGCCTGGCAGTATACTGAAGGAGAAACACAGAAATATGCTGCAGTACCAACTGCCCTCATCCCTGTCCTCCCTCGCTCACATCTTCAGCATTCTTGCCAAGCACAAAGATTTCCTCCAGATAGAGGATTACTCCGTTTCCCAGACCACACTGGACCAGGTGAGATTTAGCCTCTCAAAAAAGGATTTAAAACGAATGTATCAGAGGCTGCATACAGAAAGTTCTTTGCCTTACCTTGAATCATAAATATTAGCCTTTAAAAAAATCTTAAAGGAGCAGTATGTCATCTTTGGAGCGCTCTGCTGCCTGCAGAGTAAATTGTAATTACATCGACTAGCCTTCCCCATCTCAAGTGACATCATTTCCTCTGGTAAAATGGCTTTGTGATTTGCTTTTTAAGCAAAAGGGACAAGGCAGAGGTAAATTCTGGGCCAGAAATGCCTAAAATGAAGAGACTTATTGCATAGCACTATTGCAAATCACAGGTTTTTCCAAAGGTATGTTTGAAATTATATGAAATTAAATAACAGGTCTATGATCTTAAGTTTATGATGTAAATTACAATATAAATTTTACAAACTGCACCTTTAATGCAACCTGAGTAAATTACAGTCCTATCACTGTATATGCAATGTTGACAATTTCAGCAGGTCCAGAAGCTCACTGCAATCTCTATATAGTCTATTTATTTATCTTTTATCTCTAGAGCACTTCTTTGACAAGAACCATTACATTGTAACTCTCTTTTTCAGAATACTTTTACTGAAATGTGAATCCTTCTCTTGTAGGTGTTTGTTAACTTTGCCAAGGACCAAAGTGACGATCACTGTGACCACTCCATACGGCGTAAAGAGGCAATTGTAAACATTCCTCTGCTCAGCCTGCCAGCAACTTTAAAGGATGAAGAGAACCACAAGGAGAGCTTCGTATGAGCCAAAGACTCTCTTACACTAGGAGTTACCTGGAGCCAGTGAAATTCATGTATTTCACCTTGCCATTCTTGTCTTTGTGCTGCAGTCTGCTAAACGATTTGCTCAGCGAGCCGTGTAAGGCCTGCTGGAGTATGCTAGTGCAGACACAGTAGCTGAGAAACTCGAATGCAAGTCAATGCAAAAAGAAAACAAGTTCAGTCTGGATGTAATGTAGCTCAGAGAGGTCTGGATCGCTATGCTAAATTCCAGATGAGTGGAAGAGTGAAACTTGAATATTTCAATCAGTTTGTTTTTGTACAAACAGGACCAAAAAGCCTGTCTTTGTGCCGCTGTTTTTTTAGAAGTTAGAACTCGCAATCTGCGAGTTGACAAATCTTTCAAGCACAATGTGTAATATTGGATTACAAATGATAGAAAAATAAATTCAGGGTCTGTTTCTTATTTGTACTAGAAATGACATGATGAAGAATCATTTGTGCTGCCAACAACTTAAACTGCTGGTAATTTGATTTTGTATTAATATGTGCCTTTATTTATGAACAAACAATAATTTTGCCATTTTTTGAAAAGTCCAATGTGGCATTATTTCTTTTAATATTCTTGCAAACAGTGCTTAACGTCAGCTTTCGATGCTGTGATCTGAGAGAGTTTAAGTGTTTAACATTAAGTGAGAAAAGTACTGTAAAGTGCGGCTTTTAGTGTTTTTAATTATAGAAGAGCGATTTGTTTAAGAGAGGCAGATTCACAGTCACAGATGATAACGTATACCTCAGCAAAAACAAGAGCTCAGCAGACTGAAGGACATTTCAGTGAATGACTGGAAAGAGGGCCTTCCTACATAAACAATAACACTGGGGGTTCAACAGGCGTATGGCCTTTAAAGCCACACTAATCATGGATTAGGCATCAGGCATCTGATCTTTCTGGTATACCCAACAGAAGTCAGTGTTACAGATCGAGTATAAACATACACTACCCAGTGATCCATCAGTATTGGGGAAGAGAGCTTCTTATTGGTCCAAGAGAAAGGATGGCTATAGTGTCTGTCCTTTCAGTCCTAGCACTTTACTGGCTGTGTTCATTTGAAATATATTGATCTTTTTGCACTGGATTTTCCACAGAAAAAAAAAAAAAATCTCACGTTTTTTGTTTTGTTTTACCTCCACATTTTTCTAGAACTGAAAATCATTTCAACATTCCTTATTTAATACCTGTTTACAATTCAGATTATTGAAAAAATGACTGTGGAACATCTGTTACTCTGTACAATACACAATAAAACAAATCTACAACGTAAAAACTTTGTATTTTCATTACTGGCTGAAAGACTCTTAAACGTTTAACAATGTCGGTGCATTGCGCTGCAAAGTCTGCACATATTTAGGAGAAATGAAGAAGGCAAAGAAATATAATTAATAACAAGAAGGCATTAAATTAGGCTTTTCTTGAAGTATCTGTCGTAGGTCTGACCTATATGATGCACTGCTTTATTCAAATCAGAGTTTTAGACTGAGAGAGGCATGAATTAAAGTTATTTTCAAATTATTTTACTGATGATTTTATTTTTTGTTCGCTGACATTTTGCACGATACCCCCACATTTCATTTTGAAATTTTTTAGATAAAATAAAGCAGCTTTTACTCGTTAACCCTTAAATCATGAGAGATGCAACTTTTGCACTTAGCTGTATTCTCAATATCCAAACACACAACATAGTTGTAATACAGTGGTATTATCTCAACAGCAAGTGACTGCTGTTTTCCTTGCAAATACAGTTGTGCCAAAACCCTGGAGAATTAGTGTTATATAGTTGCATACTTACAAACAATGAAACTCAACAATTTTAGATGTTTGAGTAAACAAACTTTTCGATCTTTTCTTTTCATCTAGGATCAGGATAAATGCTGAACACAAAGCCTAAGCATCTATAACCAGAACACACTTTAACTCAGCAAATGTAAATACTGAATTATAAATGTATTTAAAACAATCAGTCCTGCTTGCTCTTCTCTTACTACCATGCTGTAACAGTCACCTTTAGGTTTTTACAAAGTTTTCTTTAAAAAAAAAAAAAACATCCAGCATATTTTAAGTTGCAAGAATTAGATTTTTATTCTGAATTTTTTTTTATTTTTTACTCACTGATACACATATAAGAAATGACTATGAACTTTACAGATATGTCTGGTGCTGCTCAGTGTGACGAAACAGCTACTAATGCAGAAAGCTTCAAGTAATGGTTTTTGGTTACAAATCAGATTAGTAACACCAGGATGTGCGGTGGTCTGAGAAAAACACAATCAGATGTCACTGTGGCTGAAAACTGTGGAAAATGAAAGATCAGGTTTTGGACAAAACTGGAGTTTTCTTCCTATAGCACTGACACCTCAACTTAAAGAAACCATAGATAGATTTCACTAAAATAACTTGGAAATTTTTTTATTTGTTTTGTAAGGAGCGAATTTAAGAAACGTAGCAGTAAAAACAGTCTGCCTTAAAATATCTAAAAACCTTGATTCCCCCAAACAGTGAGTATCACGATTTGATTACGTTTCTGAGACAGTTTAGCGCCATTTCAGTTTGTAATCTGATACCAGCTGTCAAAATCTCTGATGCCTCATGTGCAGTCGGTCTCGAATCTTCAAATTCAATTTTCTCCCTTTTTGAGGTGAACCAAAATTCTGGTTGAGATACATGCAATAGAGAAACATACTTCACTTCAGGAATAGGTAAGGTTTTCGAAACTATACAGTAGAAGTGTTAAAATTTCATCATGTGAAGGGTTTTCTCAGGCCACACATATACTGTGACTACTGCTGAAAGTGACAAGAGAAATGTTGAATGCAATGGGTTAAAGAAAATGAGAGAAAGGAAACTCAGAAACCAATGCTCTAGTTGCCTTATTGTCATCTCATACATGCCCATGTACATACTGATTAAGACAGAAACATAAGCAAACCACCGAACTGAAGGAGTCCAGCACACACCTGTCAGAATAGCCTGAGAGCGGTGCAGCTCTTCACTCAGCGCTCATTCAATCGTTGGACGCCAAAAACCTATAGTATTAGGCAAGTTTTAAATGTTCACTTAAGAGGCGAGTAGGAGCAGGGAAACAACAGCTTGTTTCTTTGAGAATCCAGGTAGGCTACACTCTGCCGCACTGTTGAGAAAACACACACACACACAAAAAAAACATATATGTTGCTCAACACGTGACAGAAAGTGAATAGGTTCTCTGTAAGCATAAATCAGCCTGGGTCAATAGATTTTTCCTCAAGATCTTATCTGAGGCACTCCTGTGAAAGCCTTATATCACTTAATGAGTAGTGACATGGAATTAATCACATCACCTAATCTGATTTGCTGTTACATGTTAGGACAGGCAGTAGGAAAGGACATGGTGTGGACAGAGGTGTTACCTGCGGACACAACCCTAGGGTCACTGTGGGCTTTGTGTCTTATGGCTGCCCGATGATCTGCGCTCTCATACCACCATAGAGCATGCACTGCAGTACACACAAAGATAATACCTTACAGAAAGAGACACCTTCATATACCTTAAATACATAACTGTTGAGGGAAATTTGAAATCTATCTTCAGTTTAAAGGAGCAGTTTGTTACTTTTAAAGGGTTTCTAGACCCTTATTATATTTATATCATTCAAAAGATACTTTGGAAAAATGTGATTCTCAATATTACCATGGAGTGGATCTTGCGAGTTACTTAATTTTATGATTCTGTTCATTTTTCTAGCCTGGAAATTAGCGCCACCCCCAGCCAAAACAAAGCAGCTCAACTCTGCCCACTTTCCTTAAAAGGCAACTTAGTTACACATAGTTTCAAAAGCAGGGTGGGGTCAGTTAAAAGAACTGGGACACCCTGTTAGTGTTTTCATCGCATCTGTGATTTGATGTGCACGCAGCAGAGGGCTCTAAAAATGACAAACTGCTCCTTTAATAGAAACAGATATTTTTAAATTGCCGTAAAGACAAACATTGACATCGATATATGTCAGAAAAGAACTAAAATATTTGAGGTAACGTATAATCCCCGATGGGCCAAAGAAAGCCTTCATGGGCCAAATATCACCTACAGTTTGAACAATGCTGCCTCACACTCACCTCTATTGAGCAGTCCGAACTCAGAGTGGAAAACACCCACAGGGTGAGCATATCCTGGAGCTGCGTGGGTGCTTACTGCCCCGTGAAAACTATCACCCCACACTGCTGGACCTCCTGGTTTCATCTGGAACGACACCAGCTCATACACACCTGAGGAAAACAATACAGCACTTTATTTAATGCTGATTGAACCGAACCAAAACTGTAAGTCAATCAGTATGCAGAGTGCTTGAAGTAGGATTTCTAAGATATTTCTGATTGATAAAATACTGACAAAATACTCTCTGTTACTATCTGTCTGATCTATCTGTCTGATCTACTTGAAATAAAGATTTCTGTTTTTCTCTAGGACACAGGGTGGAGAACCATTATGTCAGCTATAATTCACAGGTTTAAGCACTGCTGACCCGCTTCTCGTGATAGGTCCCCGTACAAACATACATTCCTCCACAGATAAGCAGGATGTTTACATGTCTAACCTTAATCCCATCCATTCATAGTCATGAAAAGCTTCGTTTCACTGACTAGACACCAACTCATTCTCACTGTCTGCCTGTCTCAAACATATGCATACATTTTATATACTCTAGAATAGCTCCATCAACAAACACACAAAGGTGTCGTCAGCAATTTCTTAGTCAGAACACTTTGTGAACCACCAACAGCCAAACAATCGGAACATTTACAACAATTTATCTGCCGTTCCATTCAGAAACCAATTCCTCCCGAGGGAGGGGAAGACTGTTTTTATTTGGATTTTGAGTTTCAAAACAAATAGCTTCAGTTAACCGCTGTCAAAATTGCGGACTATACCTTTACGTTCTACACAAAGCCAGATACAAACCAAAGACGTTCAAACACATGATGCATTAACAACAGTGAAAAAATGCTTAAACTAGTAAAACAATATTCTTACCTCCTTCTTTTGGCGGTTTCTGGATCTTGCTCCAAGGCACCAAATATGTCACTTCATTATCCTGAGAGCTCAGCATGGGCATAGCTTTAGAGATGTACTGCTCCATCCAGTTGGAATCCTGCGCCAGCGCTGCCCGCACTGCTGCCCGCTGAGCATAGCTGTCTAGAATATATGAGATCATTAAAAAAGTTTGACTTTCATTGCTTCTCATTACCTTGACAACACCATCCACACATGGTGGTAGTACCATCAAGTTGTAGGGATGCTTTTCAATGACAGGGATTGTTCCAGTCATCAACAGACTTAAGAGGGTTATCTTCCAATAGGACAACAGAACCCTAAGTTACAGCAGAGTGGTTCAAAATCAGCCTAGACCTCAAGTCAGCTGAAAATTTGTGGCAATATGTGATATGATTTACAAAGTCTGATTTGACTACATGAAACAGAAAATATTAATTACGGTGATTTGTGGTGAGAAAAGAACATAAAATATATTTGCAAGGGTAACTATAAAGCCATATAGATACATTTACATATTTCTTGTTTCTAAAAATGTTCCCTGTCCCAAATGATGCACTTACAATTTACCATCAGTGTTTGTACATGGCAGCACGTTCCATAATGTGAAATGTGTTATTTCTTAAGTTATAAAAGAGTGCTCACAAGCACCCTGTATGATACAGACAGAAACAACCATCTCTTACCAAGAATGATATAGAAAAAGATATTCAAATGTCTCTAAAGGAGACTCTGTGGCTGATTTGGCTATGCTACATTATTATTTGTCTTTGTGATCATGGGCAATGACAAAATCCCTCTAAACGTCATTCCTGTTTGAATGCTAAATGTCAATGGTCCCAAATGCTTGATTTTTACACCCATGCGCCATTGAGGCTGATTTCACTATGGGTCCACACTTTGTTTTTGGGCTTGGAGAAGGACTGCATTGCCTGGGGCACCACCTAGGACAGAACTACAGATCATAAAACCTGCACAATGACTCACATTCTCACTAAAAAAAAAAAAAAAAAGGGGTTTCAGAAGTTCACAGTTGGTGGATGCAGAGATGGTGGGAAGTACTGAGAATAGCCAAACTCACACAAATCATGCTGAAATTGCTCTCACCATATTTCCAGATGTGGAAGACCTGATTAAGGCCTCCATACTCCACGCTCCAATAGCCCACAAGCTCAGAATGTGCAGTGCGCAGTTGGATCTTCTCGCTGGTCAGCTTGTGAAAGGCTGCATTCAGGTGTGGTTGGATGTAGTAGGTGCGAAATTCGTAGAAAGTTCCATGCTGTTGCTGCGGCCCAGTTGAGATCGAGGCCCTGGAGTGCTGAGGGAAAGGAAACATATGATATTACTGATATCCAATGATCACCACTAGTGATGCACAGCTTAAACTCCTGACAACTTTTGCATTTCACTCAATCCTAAAATAAATGTAAACGAACACCATCAGGGGTGGCTTGGTGACAAAGCGTGTTTTGTTGCCGCCTCACAGCTCCAAGATCTCTGGTTCGATCCTGAGCTCAGGGTACTGTCTGGATGGAGTTTCACATGTTCTCCCCATGTCTGTGTGGGGTTTCCTCTGGGTTCTCCGGTTTCCTCTCACCTCCCAAAACATGCTAATAGTTGGACTGGGTACTCTAAATATCCCTTAATTGTGACGTGTGCGTGGTTCCCTGTGATGGACTGGCATCCTATCCAGGTTGTATACCTGCCTATATCCCAGTGTTCCTGGGACAGGCTCCGGATCCACCCTGACCAGGATAAAGTGGTTACTGAAGATGAATGAGAATAAATAGTTGTGTTTATTTTAGTCAGGTCTAAGTTCAGTAAAACACCACAAGGTGGTGAACCCTGTTGTCACATGTTAATTATAAACCTGCAGACCTCTGGGCCTCCCACAATGCCTCCACTGTAATACAAAGAGCATGCTGTTTGTTATTTAAGAAGAAATGGTCTTGAACATTTACAAAGAGTAACAACAAAGTGCCACAATGTGTCTGTATGTAAAGAAGAAATACTGTCAGGAAAACGACTGAAGAGCTCAGTAACCTGCATATCTCTGCATTATCAACATACCCGTGATGTTTGGTGCTCGTCCAAACCTACAGCAAAGCAAACTTACAAGAAATGATGTTTTTCCTCCTCCACCCTGACATGACTGATTGTTTTGGGCTTTTAGTGATGAAAAGCTTCGCCATGTTGCTCTAAACCTGCGTTATTTACAAAGCCAGGTGCAGCAGTCACGCGCGCACACTAGCTACTGTTTCCTGAAGTAAAAGCCAAAGCTAACAGTGAAACGCATATGAACCACTAACCTGGCGTCCTGTTTTGCAAAAGATGATGCTGTCCGCTTGAACAGCTGCTCTCCGAAGCGCATTTCGTATTTTAAACATGACTATTCACTTGCACAGCACTGAAAGCCTCCTTACTGCCTGTTGCCTGTTGCCTACTGCAAGCGCTACGTGCCTTCGACCACGGCTACGTCCCAATCCGCATACTAGCGTACTAAACAGTATGCCAAAATAGCAGCCGAGCTGCAACCTGAAATAGGTTTATAATGAAACTGTAGCCTGGATTTATAACTGTAACTTCATAATAAATCTTTAAACTACAATGACACGTTTAAATATATGTGGTTTATAGGTCACTCACACTACCAGTGCTTCACCATCCTATTTAGTGCGGTAGTATGGAATTTGAAACAGATCTCTGGCGACCTCAAAGAAACTTTCCTCTTAAAAGCGCTGTAATACGGAAGCCGAGAAGTCACACTCAAGCTTGTCACAAGAATTGTACATTGCAATATCACACCTAACTTTGGTCCTGGAAAACCTCTTGTCCTGCACATTAATGTTTCCCTGCTCCAGCACACCCACTTCAACTAATCAGCTAATTAATAGCCCTAATTAAAATAGCAGGGAAAACACTAAAATGTCCAGGAAAGGGTTGGGACCCTGTGCATTAAGGGTTGTTATAGTGTGTGATCATGAATAAGGGCATTAAAAGTGTGTGATCATAAATAGTGATAAACAACACTGTATGTACGTGTGCAGAAATCCCTACACTATTTTTAGGGACGTTATTTACGCCACTGCATTTTGGATTGTGGTCAGCAATTTTCTGGCCAGACAGAATGTTCATCCCTTAATAAAGAGAGAGACAATAGAGAGGCTCTGTTATCAGGTAGGGTGGGGCGGCCCCGTGTCAAAATATCAGCAACTCTCCCCATCACAGATAAACAGCCTGCAGCAGGTGATCAGCATCACAACATCGGCATCACTCCATCTTGTTTTATTTATTATATAAGGCAAACTCTTAAATTATCTGGCATATAATCCAGCACAGCAAAAGTAATCAGTCAGATCTTCAAGACCTCAAATAATCTCAGTGACCTTTTGGTGACATGACAAAGACAGTGTTGTTACTGATGTGCCTGATTCTCATCTTTTCTGTGGGTAAGTCTATGTCTACACTAGGTCTAGATGCCTGTGTTATGATAAATTGTTGAAGATAGCTTTATAAGTAGCTTTATTTATAAAGCGCCTTTACAAAAAAATGCATCTTAAAGAAAAGCAAGAAAAGAAAAATGTAGGATTGTAAATAAAATGAAGGAAGTATGAAACTTATTAAATCATAACTAAATAAAGATATTTATTTGTTCAAACAAGCCTTATAGTTAACCTAATAGTTCTCTCAGCAATTCAGCATTGAACTCAAATAGTGATTACTGATTCATGTTCTAAACCTATTCAACTTCTCAAAATCAGATTTTGTAATTTGGACTTATGTGATTCCATAATGACATTTTTCTAAAAATTTTTCCAGATGCTGAAGACAAGTCAACACGGTACCGAAAGGTAATAGATGTCTGCTAAGAATCAGAGCATAAGTACTCATTTATGACTCACTATTGTCTCTAAGAGATTGTGTTTACATTTCATAGCCCGCATGTGGGGGAATGAGTTTGACTCAGGCCTGCCCTCTTAACTACGCTCCAGTTTGTGGTAGTGATGGCATCACCTACGCCAATGAGTGTACCCTATGTGTACAACGCCTGTGAGTATAGTCATACATACCACTTGAATCTACCAAATTTATTATAAAATGAATATAAAATTAATATACAGTAAAACTAGACTGGTTCTTTTTTTCTTGTACATACAATTCTGTCTTTATTTATCAAAGTCAGCTGTTTGAAAATTATGTAATGATGTTGCAATGCTGCAGCACTGACTGACTGTATGATTTTAGGCAAACCAACACAGACATCATGATTATGAAAGACGGGAGCTGCTGAGGAGTATGTGTACCTCCCCTCTCATATAACTATCACTTCTGTTTTCACCATCCATGCTTGTTAGGGTGCATTCATGTAGCTATAAAAAACATATTGAACATATTATTGTAAACATATAGAGTTTTATGTATAGACTTTACTTACATAGACAAGTAGGCTATTGCTTAAAAATTACTGCCCATAGGCTACAACTTTTCAACTTTATTATTAAAGATCAAAGTAATTAAAAAAGTGTGTTGTGAACTTATTTGTGTAAATCCATTATGTTGCCTTATGTGACTTGAGTTTAAATACTGCACAGATTCCTCCTTAAATTTAATTTTTTTTTTTTTTTTTTTAAATCATGATAATTTTTTTCTATTAGGTAAAGCCTTTGTCATGCCAAAACAGAGTACAGAGGCTACTCAGCTTTTTTGAGATACATTAACTGAAGTATTTTATTAATAAACAATGCAACTTTTAAATAATTTAAGACCAGATACATTCTAAAATACACAAGCTTGGAAATTTTACACATAACATCTTCAAATTAAACGAATCCGCATTACAGGAAGCACACGGCGGAAGTAATGTTTTAGATCCTTGTTTCAGTACGACCGCACAGTCTGACGGACCAATACAAATGACGCTACTGTAATCACTACTGTATGTGAGTTTTGGAGTGTGGTGGGCAAATCCCACAGTCCAGGATTCAGTTTTAAACCGTGATCTGATAATAATATGTCATATCCATGTAGATTCATCAACGAATAACGTGTGTTAAATGTCTTTGATTGACTACAGACTAGTTAGCTAGCTAGGTAGTTAGGTGAACTACGATACAGGAGGTTGCCACGAGCTTGGGAGGATTCTTCAGTTTCTAATCTCGTTTGAAATCCCATGCTGGGTCAGGTCTCTGCGTTGTTTGGAAATTTAGCGAAGAGGAGCAGTGGACCTCTGGCTTGGTTTTGCACAAGCTGTGTAATGGCGAAGAGTAAGTTTGAGTACGTGCGCAGCTTTGAGACTGATGACACGTGTTTACGGAACTGCTACATCGTCGTTCGACTGGATGGCCGCAATTTTCACAAGTAAGTGACGTGACTTTAAACTGGACTGTTTCCTCAGGACCTGCAAGGTTTATTAAGAAGTGAACACATCACTGCTCGCTAGTGATGTGTCGTTCGGGAACGAGTCGGCTCATTGAGTCGGCTCTTTTAGCTGACCATTGAGAACCGACTCTCATATGTATGAATGAAAGCCTTTATTGTCATTGTATATCTCTGTATACAACGAAATTAGGAGCACTGCTTCTGACTGGTGTTATAAAAAAAAAAAAACCTATAACATTAGACAATGAATAGACTATAAAGTGAGTATACCATATAGTATAAAAGTATGTATGTATGTATGTATGTATGTATGTATGTACAGCAAGTATACAGTATAAAGTATATACAGCAGGTGACTGAGTCATAATATTACACATTGAACATTCAGAACATTCTGAAAAGTGACCAGTGATAGTATTGCACATTACCTTCTACACTGGGGTAAACAGTTTAATATAGACACACAGAGTACAGATTGAAATGGAATAAGTGACCAGAGATAGTAATTGCACATGTACACTCTACATTTAGTGCATTGAGAGTTAGAGTCCTGATAAATAAAGTGACCAGTACTGCACATTGACATTCTACATATGATATAAACAGCAAGAGTAGACAAAAGTAGAGATTGTTGAAATAAGTCACTGTAGTTGGACACAGTGATCAGAGGTAGTATTGTACATTGACATTTTACGTTTAGTGCATTTGTGAGTTTATAGTCCTGATAGCATTTGGCGGAAGAAACGTGAGCTGTAGGTAATGCCGTTACTTTCACTCACCCCCTATTTTATTAATTATAGGCTAAGAATGAACTATTTTAGTCATAGATAAGCAAAGAATAGTGATCGCTTATCAAAATATGGCAAACCTTGTATGTCAAGTCAAATCAAGTGGCTTTATTGTCATTTCAACCATATACAGCTGGTACAGTACACAGTGAAATGAAACAACAATTCTCCAGGACCATGGTGCTACATATACAACACAGAACTACAAGAGACTACACATTACTACATAAAGTGCACATGCAAACATGTGCAAACTGCACAAGACAGAACAATAACTACCAAAACAGGACAATAATTAAGACACTACAATAACTACTAAAACAGGACTATACTTAAGACAGTAAAATAACTACCAAAACAGGACAATAATTAAGACAGTAAAATAACTACCAATAAATTGCTGTGAATGTAAGCATAACATACTATGACATAGTATTCGGCAGATAAGCTTATACTATATACGGACATTGCAGTTATTGGGTAGCAGCCAGGTAGATAGTATATTAATGATAAGAAATTATATACAATATTTTATAAATACAGTAGCAGCAAAACAAAATGTGGGTAGTAAATACAGAAATATATAAAAATTGCAAAGAGAGTGGGATGGTGTTCAGTTGAGTGTGTGTGTGTGTGTGTGTGTGTGTGTGTGTGTGTGTGTATCAAAATACCCAAAATTGTAATATGCTGTTTGGGACTCGACTCCTATAGTTGAGTTGATCCAAATGATCTGACTCTGTGAAAAGAGCTGAAATTTCCTGCTCCTGAACAGAGCGCTTCTGTAGGGGCTGACAGGAACTGAGATTCTGAGTGACCATATTTTTCCATGTAGGCCTACAGTTAGTGACTATACAGTTTGTTAGTGTGAGTAGTTTGTCAGGAGCTTTGTGACAGTGACACTGACATGGTAGCTTGTATGTGCTGCTCTGGTACAAATGTATCAGGTGCAGCAGGAGAGTCGGAGTTCTTAATCTGTACACTTACTGACCACTTTATTACACACCCTTATATTATTGTTCTATATTGTACGTGTACTTGTAGGCTATAACTCATCCTTTCCATGCATAGTGTGTGCTAATCATCCTCTAGCCCAGAGGTTCCCAATCTAGGGGTTGTGACACCATGTGCTATAAATATGTTGGGTGCGCAACGGTTGGAGAAACTTTATAATGCCCATTTGGGGTCGTTTACCCAAAAAGTTCGGGAACCCCAGCTCTAGCTCTTCATCGTGGTTGCTTTCTGAATTCTGTGGTTTTTTTTGGTTAAAAAATTGAATACCTACAAAGTTCATATGGTAGGTGTGCCTAATAAAATAGCCAGTGAGTGTATATCTAGAGCTGCAAAAGGTGTATAAGCATGTTTAATTGTGTAATAAATAAATAATTGGTGACTTCATATGATGCGTATGCATGTTTAATAAAGTCTTTTTTTTGTTTTATGATAGACACATTATCATGTTATGGACTCTTCCGGAGGGCAATAGCCTACATTCTTTTTTAATATGGGCCGGAATTAGAGTTTGTAACATGAATATTTTCTAGGACATAAAATCGATGTGAATAATTCATATGCACAATTAAGCATCTCTGTGATGAGGAGGATATTGTTTTTGTTATTTATTATGAAGGACTCTTTACTTTCAGGTTTGCTGAGCAGCACAACTTTACAAAGCCCAATGATGACAGAGCTTTAGGCCTGATGGCCCGCAGCGCACGCTCCGTCATGGAGGATCTGGAGGACATTGTTGTAGCTTACGGGCAGAGCGATGAGTTCAGCTTTGTATTTAAGAGATCAACCAACTGGTTCAAAAGAAGAGGAAGGTAAAGTCAAATCGTAAAATGACACAAAACTGTTCTGTACTAAGCTAGCAAAAAAACTCTTCATGTGTTGATGTGTTTAATAAAATAATATGTAATTCCTGGTTAAGAGATTTCAGTCGGTATTTCAGTTCTTGATTAATATCACAAAGGCTTGCTGATGTGGTTTAGGGCACTGTGTGACTTTAATCTAAACAAAACTTCACTGTCATGCTGAGTTTTGTAACTTTTTATTTCAGCCAACTTGGACACTTGGAATCAGTTTAATATCCCTGTTCCATTTTAATTCAGCCCTCTTGTAAAACGTTATTGTACTGTGAGTTATGTAAAAGATCGTTTTTTAAGATGGTGTTCCTGCTATTTTGCAAAATCCTGTGTTGACTTTAGCAAAACCAGTATTTTTATTTGGTACGTTGCTATGTTCAAACGCAGTGCAATTCCTGGTGGTCTAACACCTCAGTGCTGTAACTACAGCGTGAGTTACTTGTTCCGAATCCTGCTGTCTGCTGCACTACACACATCAGCAGCGGTGTGATCTGCTGTTGGTAGAACAGTTTTTACTGGGGATATTAATTAGCGTGTATGGAAAAGTCATATGTATTTACATTACTTTAGCTACTACTTTTTAGCCTAGTCAGTCAGGTTCCAGGCAAACAAATCACTGCTATTCAAGCTATGGAGTTTTTATTTGCCCACCGGACTAGCTAATATATTTATGATTTGTCCACTCCTGCAGTTAACAATATGAGACTTTCTTCTGTCTTCCATTTCCCACAGCAAACTGATGACCCATGTGGCATCACAGTTCTCCTCCAGTTATGTGTTTTATTGGAAGGAGTATTTTGGAGAGCAGCCGCTGCTCTATCCTCCAGGCTTCGATGGCAGAGTTGTCTTATATCCGACCAACCGTAATCTAAAAGACTACTTAAGCTGGAGACAGGCTGACTGTGAGTGAGATTTTATTTTTCTCTTAAGAAAAACTATTTTTATGACAGCAAATTGATGTTTCTCTGACAAATTATATATATATATATATATATATAATATATATATTTTTTTTTTTGGTAATTGATTGGTATGGTAATTAATTCTCAGATCAACAAAGCAGATGTGGCATCTCAAGATAAAGACTTGCCTATATAGCCTTTGATCAAATTTATATTCAGTGATTCTTGTTATTAATCATAATTTTTATGATTCATTTAACCTGCAGGTCACATTAACAACTTGTACAACACTGCTTTTTGGACACTGGTGCAAAAGGGTGGACTCTCCACAGCTCAAGCAGAGGACAGACTAAATGTATGATGTACAGCTAAGCCAATCTGAGTAGTATATTTACATTTATGGCATTTGGCAGACGCCCTTATCCAGAGCAAATTACATTTATCTCACTTACACAACTGAGCAGCTGAGGGTTACGGGCCTTGCTCAAGGACCCAGCGGTGGCAGCTTGGTGGTACTGGGGATTGAACTCATGACCTTCCAATCAGTAGTCCAACAGATATTGTATATAAAATATGGTAGAATGTATAAAACGAGTTGATAAATACATTTTGATTTTTGTATTTATTTTAGATTCATCACTTGCCACACATACATCCTTTAATTATTTTTTTTTATTATTATTTCAGGGAACTTTGTCTGCAGATAAGAATGAAATGCTGTTTTCAGAGTTTAATATGAATTACAACAATGAATCACCTCTACACAGAAAAGGCACCACACTGATTTGGGAAAAGGTAAGTAGCAATAATAGAAAGCGTGCTAATTTGAAATTTATTACTTTGCTTTCATTTAATCATTGTTTTTTTAAATAAACACCGTGCAGGTTGATGAAACGTCGACTAAAACAATCACGTTGCCCAAGGAAGGAGAAAAAGAGGTCACTTTTACACGGAGCAGAAGAAAAGTTACAGCTCATAACTGTGATATAATTGGAGATTTGTTCTGGGAAGAACATCCGGACATTTTAGAGGAAGACAGCTGCTGAATATAAACACGGTGAAAAGACTGGAGCTGGACTAATAAATGTTTTAGTGTTGACACTAAGACACTAAAACATAAGATTTTCTTTATTTCCACAAAATAAAAGGTTTAAATATATAGTAGTTTTTGTTGTGCTTTTATTTGCCGGGTTAAAGAATGACTGACTCGTGCTCTGCCTTAAGGAGGAAAATACTATTCCTAGTTATAATTAAGAAACAGTTCTATTGTTCCTTCTCATACAGGTCACTTCCCAAGTCAGAAATTATTCAGATTATTAATTTGGATACAAGGAAGAACCTGGATGAACATGCACCTCAGCTCTGACACCACAAGGTGGCATCATGTAGCTTTCAGACATTGCTCAAGTATCTAACCTACATGTTAAATCTGTCCCTTACTTCTGTGGAGGCTTCTGCATTGTCTGGTGGGATTTTAATAATCAGTTAATTAGAAAATATTTTGCCTCCTACAGTCATTGAAATCATTAGCTCCTAGTCCATCATAATAAAATGAAAATAAAAAGGATGTGTACTTTGTTGTTCTGTTACATTGTTTGTTCGCAAAATACTAAATATGGGTCCTGGATCCTATCCAGAGCTCAGGTTTGTGTAGGTGTGGTGTTTCCCATGTTCTCCCCATGTCTACATGTGTTTTCTGCGGATTCTTCGGCCCAGCAACAGATTCACACCATGACTCTGACTAGGGTAAAGCGGTTACTCTAAAGATGAATCACACACACACACACACACATATACATATATATATATATATATATATATATAATTTATTATACATACATACATATATACAGTTAAGTCTGGAAATATTTGGACAATAACAGAGTTTTGATCAAAGTGTATACTTTCAGCTTTATTTTAAGAGGTTCCACAAAAATATGGCATTTACCATTTAGGAATTACAGCCATTTTCAGCAAAGTACCTCCATTTTCAGGGGCTCAAAGGTATTTGGACAACTGACTGACAAGAAGTTATTTTACTAGGTGCGGTCCATTCCCTCGTTACTTCAAGACAAATGAAGCAGATAAAAGGTCTGGAGTTGATATCAGGTATTAAGTTGGCATTTGGCAGCTGTTCAACTGGAGCTACCAATATGAAGTCCAAGGAGATCTCAATGCAAGTGAAGGAGGCTGTCATTAGGCTGAAAAACAACATAAATCTATAAGCAAGATAGCAAACACCTTAAGTGTGGCCAAATCTACAGTTGGGTACATTCTTAAAACGAAAGAAAGCACTGGTGAGCTCAACAACATTGAAAGGCCTGGAAGACCACAGAAGACGAATAAAGTGAATGATCACAGAATCCTTTCCTTGGTGAAGAAAAACCCCTTCACAACATCAACAGAAGTCAAGAATACTCTGGAGAAGGCAGAAACGCCTTCATGAATGTAAATACAGAGGGTTTACAACAAGGTGCAAACCACTGGTAACATTCAAGCACAGGAAAGCCAGATTAGACTTTGCCAGAAAACATCTAAAAAAGCCTCCCATGTTCTGGAATAAGATTCTTTGGACTGATGAAACCAAGATTAACTTGTACCAGAATGATGGGAAGAGAAAAGTATGGCAGAAGAAAGGAACAGCTCATGATTCAAAGTATACCACATCATGTGCCAAACATGGTGGAGGCAGTGTTACGGCATGGGCATGTATGGCTGCCAATGGAACTGGCTCACTGGTGTTTATTGATGATGTGACTGCTGACAGAAGTAGCAAGATGAATTCTGAGGTGTATAGGGCTCTACTCTCTGCTCACATTCAGCCAAATGCTACAAAACTGATAGGACGCCGCTTCACAGTGCAGGTGGATAATGACCCTAAACATACTGCGAAAGCAACTCAAGACTTTTTGAAGGCAAAGAAATGGA
>CM040983.1:10842227-10863246 GCA_022985145.1 Pangasius djambal
TGATGATGTGACTGCTGACAGAAGTAGCAAGATGAATTCTGAGGTGTATAGGGCTCTACTCTCTGCTCACATTCAGCCAAATGCTACAAAACTGATAGGACGCCGCTTCACAGTGCAGGTGGATAATGACCCTAAACATACTGCGAAAGCAACTCAAGACTTTTTGAAGGCAAAGAAATGGAATATTCTTCAATGGCCAGGTCAGTCTCCTGATCTCAACCCAATAGAGCTACTTTTCACTTACTGAAGACAAGACTGAAGGCAGAAAGACCCACAAACAAGCAGCAAGTGAAGGTGGCTGCAGTGACGCCTGGCAAAGCATCTCCAGGGAGGAAACTCAGAATTTGAGTTTTGAGAACACGGGGTCCAGACTTCAGGCAGTCATTGACTGCAAAGGATTTTCATCCAAGTATTAAAATTATGGTTATATTTACGATTATGTCACTTTGTCCAAATACCTTTGAGCTCCTGAAAATGGAGGTACTTTGTTGAAAATGGCTGTAATTCCTAAATGGTAAATGCCATATTTTTGTGGAACCTCTTAAAATAAAGCTGAAAGTCTACACTTCGATCACATGTTGATTGTTTTGTTTCAAATCCATTGTGGTGGTGTATAAAGGCAAAATCACAAAAACTCTGTCATTGTCCAAATATTTCCGGACCTGACTGTATATACTGTGTACTGTTTCTGAACCTTTGTTGGCCAACGCTACATCCTACCTGTCCTTCATTGATATTTATGTGCTAAATGTTAAAATTCAGTCATTCATTCATCTTTAACAGTAAGCAGGAATACACCGTCAATGGGATGAAACTCCATCACAGGGCACCATGCATTCACACACATGCATTCATACCTGGGGGCAATTTAGCATAGTCAATCCACTTCCTGGTATATTTTTGGGCAGTGGAAGGAATCTAGAGGAAACCCTCACAGGACTATATGTGAAACTCCATATAGACAGTAACCCAAGCTCAGGATCAAACCTGCACTGCCACAAGATGGAAGTGTTGCCTAAATATCCAGCGATAAAGCACACAGTAAATTTACAAATCTTACAATAAATGTTTTGTATAAGCGGATGTATTGGCTTGTTACAGTATATACTATATGGTTTTTATATTAAAAATGCTTACAGCAAAATATTGAGCAAAAGTAAACATTTTTTTGTAAATATTAGGAATATATGTGCAATTAATTACATTTTATATAAATTCTAAAATGCATAATATTAATACTGACTTTAAAAAAATCTAATAAACTTCCTGAATGACTCATAATAACTTTACATAGACGGGTCTAGTAATCGATACTGTTTTTGCTGTATTTCCTCTGAGAATATAGTCCATCATTAACTTAACATAATGAGAATATTGTTTGTCTTTAACACATAATTTGACATAATTTGTGATTTTTTTCAGTATCTGTCACTTGCTATGGACTGATGACTGAGGAATTCATCTTTCCACACTATCACTTCAACTTCTGCCTTTAATCATGCTGTGTCTGACTGCAGCACCAGCCTCACTGTGATATTAATGTAGAACCATTATTTTAATGATTGATGTCTGCAGTCCACGCAGTGACCTACAGACAGGACTTTGTAACCTTATTGCTGGCTCCCTTAACTCAAATCTGCTGCTGATTCACACACGTTCAAATCTTTATTCAGCTAACAAAAAAAACCCACACATACACACATACACACATACACACACAAGATGGATGATCTCTTCTGGTTAAGAAATCCATTCTGTTGCCACCTCAGCTCCCTGAGGTAGAGAGGATGAATATGTAGCCTCATCTCCAAGGTGAGAGCGCAGAGACGAGGGACTTGGGTGACTATATTTGGCTTAAACCTTGTTTTTTTTTTGCCCATGGCCATAGTAGACATCACATTCATTTGGCCTCTCAAACAGACAAATAATAACTTTTAGAGAAGAGAATTTGTGCAAGAGAAAGAAATAGCCAGTGTTATTAATAAATATCTGTTATTAAGTAATGTTTCAAGTCATTCATTATCATGTTATATTGAAGATTTGGATTCACTATATTTCTTTATTACTATTTCTTAGCTGCAACAGTTTAATTAATGTTGTCAGTTTCCTTCAGATTTATCAGTCATTTTCATGTATCATATCCAAACTCACCATGAAATCACATTTCAGCTTTGCAGAAAGGCTTAGTCCCTTGAGTGTCTGTTTTGGTATTCGCTTGAAAAGATTTGGGCAGTGAGAACTGAAGACTTAAACCTAATTTTCTTAACTGGGTGTGTGAATCTTCCATGTTGGAGATGATATGTTCTAGAGTCAGCTGACCACACTGTCATTTGGAATCTGGTCTTTTTCCTGTAGCTGAGCTCTCTTGCAGTGGTTGCTATGGGATCTTATAGGTATTCATTAGTGACAAAGTTAGTGCATTGTATCCCACGATAGAGATGTCTTACTTACAGCTTTGACCTGACTTACACCCCACTAAGTTAGAGACAGAACAGAGGGAAATTGGGCTGCCTCTCCATAGTCATGTCCAGAAAACAATAGGCTTGTAAAATATAGCAAGGCAATAAGCACACATGCTTGAAACAAAAGAGCAGTATCACATACAAAAGTGTGTGTAAATGTTTTGGGTGAGTGTGGCAGCATGCTGAACTCCTGACCTCTTAGCTGACCTCTGAGGCCACCGAGTTAAAACAAAGCAGTAATTATTTGCATGTTACTAACGCATTACAAACATAGCATGTGTATATTTGTGTGTAAGGGGGTGATAGTCTAAGAGCGAGAAGGCTGAAGTGGAGATCTTCTTCTTGAGCATCTGCTGGAGCATCTGAAGCTACCCTTCATCTTAAACCATCCAAAGTCCAGACATGGAGAAGAAGAGATTTAGCAGGAGGAGTCTGCTTTCCAGACAAAACAAATGCTCTAAACCGCAGAACTGGGGGGAGAGGGTTTACACAGAAGAGCTGGGCTCATCCTCTTCATTTGCAGGACACTGAGAGTTTGTGAAAAGGAGGAAAATCTACATGCTGGGAGCTTAGGACTGCAACTCCTCAATAGGCAGTTTAGTCATCACAACAGGATTTGGGATTTGCCATAGATCCTATTGCTCGCAATGCCCAAATGCTCCCTCACTCTCTCTGTCTCTCTCTCTCTCTCTCACACACACATACTCTTATACTTAGCATGCTAGATCTACCTCGTTCTCATAAAACAAATCTTTATGCAAAAACCAGCGTAAACCAGCACACTGTCTTATATCAACAGCAGCACAATCGGACTCTTTTGTTTGCGCACTGGTGCATTGATCTGTGCGTCTAAAGTCTCTGCTCAAAGAGTCTGCAGGCCTTGTAGACCGGCACTCCTCTCCCTCTCCCTCTCCTGACTGCCGTGCCAGAACCAGGCTGCTTTCTCATGCTAATCACACACTTTGTCCTCGGGTGGATTATCCTGCCATGGCTTTTGTTGGAGGCCTGAAGCGGAGCCCCACGAGGTTGACCTCAGCCGCGGCCTCAGACACAAAGCCCTCCTCGTGCATGCAGCCCCGCTCCGAGCACGTACGTCCCTGCACACACAAATTAGTCCGGCACAATTCCATCTCAAACTGAAGAGACCCCCATCATTAAAAATGACTGCACATGCTCCCACTCCTCTGAAATGCAGCCAGGCTTGAGTCTAGCGCCTGCCTATCACAAGGCCATGTGTATCCATGAATATATCATTGTATTGCATTCCATAACATATAACCTTAATTAGGTACACATTTTATCATAGATTTAGTTATTATTCAGTAGTCACCAGCACACTCTCTATTCCCTGGAACCATGATTCAGTTTGCATTGATCTCCTTTAACTTAGTGTTTTTTTGGTTCTTCTCCAGCTTCTTCTCTCTGCTCTGCTCTTCATTTGGTGTGAGGGCATATCTTATCCTTCCACTGCTCCAACCTCCGGCAACTCAGGACGAGTGCAGGCTCTCACAGGTTCCTTAATTAGAGCCGTACCCAGCCTCAGGGACTCTGCCGTGCACTCATGACGCTGGAGACCTGACCTCATTTGAACGATCCTTAGTGCAGAATGGAGGACTGCCCTGTGGCTGAGCATGGTGCTGTTGTTCTAGTGTAGGCAGAGTTCATCTACTGAGAATTAGCCACACACTTGCAGGGCATTTCAATAATTGCAAATATTCCAGGTGGATTCTTTGCGAACTCTTTGAAAATAGAGAATACAGTACTTTTTAGTGATAAACGTTCAGTGCGTCAGTGCACAAAGCCCTCATTTTGTATTCAAATAATGGTGACAGACCATGAGTGAAGTGAAAAAAAAAGAGAAAGTGAAATTTGCTAAAAATACAAAACAGTCACAAAATTTGCTCCCTCTTTCGATGGGTTGATGACATCTAGGCTTTTTTTTATCCTACAGCTAATTGGCCACCCAGGGGTTCACTTGATTGAGAGATTTTCTGAATACACAGGCATGTCCTCCCCTGTCTGGAGTTACCCTCTGGCATGCCAGTCTTAATGCCAGTGGATACCAGTGCTGCTACAGACAGGAGCCAAAGGCTGAAGGGCAAAAAACAGGGCACTGATATGATTTCTGTTTGCAGAAGCATATTCATTATGATTTTAATACAGTAAAATAAAATTATATTGTTTATTATATTACATTATTATTATTATCATATTTAATTATATAATTATATTATATTATAAAATTATATTAAGTGATAAATACGCTTCAGCATAGTTATTAGGATTTGTGCTACTCTTAGTTATTATTCTAGCAATCGGTGGTGATGGTAGACTATACATTGTCTTCATTTAAAACTGTAGACATTTATTGGCGAACTATGCACTATAAATGTAGACACCGAAGTCACGAATGTTAAACTGGATACAAAGAAACAAATCAGAGCTAATTAAATAATGGTGGTTTTGTTCTTTGAGCCTTTTTATTCTGTGCTTATTAGGTTAAATTAAGTCAGGAACAATGAGGGACCTGTGAGACCTTCGCACCAAGCCCCAGTGTGTCTCTTTGAGCAGAGGGGTGATAGATGAGCTGGACCTGATCTTATTATTTCATTAGCTGTTTAGAAGCAGCAGTGGAATTCTTTCTCTTTGGAGGGATGCAGCTTGTGCTCATTTTTTGAATCCCAGAGAATAAAGTTGGGGGAAGGTGATGGGAAAAGAAATTTGATTGTGGGCTGTTTGCAAATGGTACAGAGAGTGTTGAGTTTTCCTCATCTTATCAATAGCAGTATTGGGCCAATTGCCATTTGAATGGTACGGAGCCAGTGCCCCTGACACGACACAACAAAATTTGTTCCGCAGTCTGCGCCCACCTCTCTCAAGACCTCACCCTCACCTCATCCCACTTCCACCCCCCCATCAAAAAACAAACACAGGGAATCTGGTTAGAGAATAATAGCAGGGGAAAACTATAATGCTGTGGTGGTGGGGGGGTTAAAAAAATTGTGGTGTGTCAAGTGAGGCAAAGAAAACTCTGTGAAACAAAACTGGGGCTCTATGAGGCACACAAAAGCCCAGCCATGTCTTTTCTTTTTGGTGTGACTGGTGGGGAGAGATAAGGGAATTCATCAATATAGAGAAAGAAAAGGGGATTCAGTGTTCAGGGGTTTCCACCTCAAGCCACTGGCATTTTGCATATGTGTTTAAAAGATTGGGCTGATAATGCAACACTTTGTCTGACAAGTTTTGCTCTCTTTGAGTCTCAGTTTCTCTTTTGCTGTGTCAATTGTGCAGCTTGGTCTTATCCTGTCCAGCTGATTCAATGCAAATGCACTAGCGAGATAAGAGACTAGCTAACTATTTCTATAGAATAGTGCCAATAATGAAAAAGCATCAGTGTATTTATGTAAATAGTAGTAAGTAACACTACCCAAGTTTAATCTAATGGGAAAAGCCCAGTTGGTTTTCAGTTGTGTGTGTGTGTTGTTATTGCTCTACTGAAATCGAAGGCATATTATATAAAAGGATGGAAGTCACACTACTACATTTATAGTCTAGATACGTAATCTTTTCTTACATAATTTAACCGCATACTGTAAATGTTCAAATATGTATCATAACAAATAATACACAGGTATCTTGAGAGTAAATGAGAATTTAAGTGCCAGAGATTGTCGTAAACTGACACTAAATCACATGCCATTATGCATTTAATATATGACCAAATTGGAGATGTGACAGCATGCAAAATCTAAAGTCTTAAACTGTAATAAAAAAAAAAAAAATCAATAAAAAAGTATATTATTAGCACATATAAATTATGTCCCACCTGAACCCCTTCAGCAAGGGTTTATATTCTGGGAGTTTGCCAGCTACGGTAGATGCGATGTGTTCCTTTGGAGAGTAATATACACATAAATCATGCCATGCTCAGTGTGAGGATATTTCAGGGCAAACAGATTAATCATAGTCTGCATTTTGTAAGGCTGTGTAGTTTTTGAACATTCCTGCATGAGGTGAACTCAAGGTAGCATGCAAGGGCAATAGCTAGCTGTTTGCTGTATCAATAGTTTGATATTTTCATATTAGGGCTGTCAGCATAATATGTGAATTCCTAGAGGTGCGCCACTGCAGCACATTAGATCACATTCAAATGACATGATGATAACCAAGAAAAAGGACTCACTTCAAAGAGTTTGAGAGAGAGACTAATGCTAAAAATGACAGTTTCCTTACTGTTAATGTACTGTAGTACATACTGTCATATCCTAGCTATTACATTATTTAAAAAAAAAAAAAGTCATAACAGCAGCTCACAATCTGTACACACTCTTACCTAACACAGCATACACTTAAGATGTGTCTTTTTTCTCTTAGTGTAGATTTCTTTTCTTTTTGGACAGCTACAAAAGCCATTTATAATGAGGTACTATTATTTTACTATAGCCTTTGTATCTACATTCAAATAGAGTAAGATTTTTTTTCACTAACCAGTAATCAAAAACTGTTTTGGAAATTGTTATCGGACTGGAATAAAGGAAATTTTTGTAGCATCACTACAGCTGGAATAGAAGGAGTTTGATTTATGAAGAATAGGACATTTATCGCCAAGGCCCTAAATGAGGCCATGACTTCGTTTGCCTCCAAGCACATTCCATCTCCCCATAAAACACATTGCTTTGAGATCCTTCTGAGAACAGTAGCAAAACAGTTTTTTCAAAGCAGATTCAATTTATCAAATGCCTTAATTTAGTGTCTTTCTGTTTTCAATCTTGCCATGACACTTCCTAAACTACTGAGTGATCAAATACATTAATTCAGTACATAAGATGCAAATCTTTATAGCTCGAAGGCTAGCTTTAATGTTTTGGTTGTTGAAAAATCCTTGGATTAGTTTCAGAGTCATGTTTTAACAACACTGAAGCTTCTCCTAATGGAAGATGCTCATCATTTTTAAATATATTTTTCATTTTGAATAAACCATACAATAAGGACATTCATTTGAAAGAGAAAAAAAGAGCACTGGCATATGTGCACTATTTTGAAAAACCATACACAGAACAGTTACGAGTTATAAGTTAGCTATGAAAATTTACAGAGACAGAAGTGAGAAATAAAAAAATTAAAAAAAAACACACATCTCCTTACAATATGCTTTCAAGTGACTTTTGATGTCAAGAGATCCAGGATGCAGTGTACAATCCAGGGCTGTACACTGTAATTAATACGTTATTGTAAAAATGGGTGTGTGAAATTTTTAGGAACACTATGCACACACAACCCATCCTGTGACACATCCAGGCTCTGATCGCTGTCACTCAGATAACTTCTTCATTTGCAGTGTGAGACAATGCAGCAGGCTGCCTTTGTGCTTTTGACATCCCACAGAGCCACAATATGGCCATCTGAGGATCAGTGGGAATAAACAATAGATCCTCCTGTCTCCTGGGCGGCCTAAGAGTCCAAGCCTAAATGGACATAATCCAATCCAAAGTTCTTTACTCTCAATCCATAGTTCAGTGCTTATATTTAAACTTATAGTAGACAAGTCATTAATTGAATGAGTCAGTTTGGAGCAGTAAAACACAGAACCATGTACAGTAGCTGAGGACTCTCTGAGACCAAGCATGAGAGTGTTGCATTTAGATAAGCAGTGTCCCGTCCTTTTCCTAACGACTATGTCCGTCTCGTCACTGAGCTTGTTTTGCCTGTTAGATGTTCAGCTATACCGTACAATCACATAGCGCTGAGTGCGAAAGTTTACACACCACAGAAGGCAAAGAAAAGAAATTTTGTGTTAAGTTTCACAGAGGTTTCTTCATTATCGTAACTAGCATAATAGCAAAATATGGTTAATACTAATATAGTAAAAGTGAAAAAGAAAACTTTTCCTTACTAAATGTGATACATAAAGATTATCTAATAACTCAAATGTCCACTGTTGACCTTTATAACTGCCTACAGCCTCTTTCATATCCTTTTTTTTTCATTCTTCATAAAATGTCTGTAACTTCCTATGGCAAATAAGGAATGGACACTCACAGGGTCTTGGCAAAACATAAAATTTCCTTTCCTAAAATAAACGTTTGTAGCACAGCAAACATTGTTGAACGAGTTAGCTACAGTAAGTTCTACAATTGTTGGCACCCTTCCAGAGAATGGGTAAAATGACTGAAGAGAATAACATTTTCTATCTATTCATACAATTGGAGAAACTACTTACCTTTCCTGTAATAAAAATACTTCATTCATTTATTTAAATATTGGTATTTTCTCTGAACCTAAATGGCAAAAATATTGGCACTCTTAACTAATATAAAAACATGGTCCGTGCAGGAGTAGTGGTTATGCCAATTATATGTGGACCAATTATCTGTTGTGGTGACCCCTAAGGGGAGCAGCCGAAAGAAGAACAATAACAACTAATATAAAAACAGTAAATGCAACAAAATATATTTTTATTGCTCTTAGTCTCTATAAGTACAGCGTGACCTAGTCTTGCAAACCAGCCTAGTTTTCACTAAAGAGTCTGGTATGTTTTGTCACTAAACCTGTCCACATACTTTCACAAGATGAGTGTGTTTGACTGACACTGCAAACGGCCAACCATGCATACTCTGCATTGTTTCAAATCAAAACTCTTGAATAAATTTTAAACACAATATTCTTTAAATATTGCAATCTAGTAACTATATCTTCCTACTTGATGGGTCGCAGAGCAGAGAACTACTGAAATTGCGATCTTGAAAATCCCAATCCCTGTGGCCAAAAGAGTGCACACATGGCAGAACATCTGAGGCTGAGACTACCTGTGACCAAATATGAGGTTGCAAACATGTAAAAGCCCTTTGTCCTCCACCATTATGGGAAAACTTAGAAAACTTATAAAGTAGTCACTGTATATGTTTTTTATTTGGTACAATAATTATTTGCTCATTTTTATGGAAATGTGGCAATAATTCTGGAACTAAATATAGCTGATATCAGGTAGCATTGAAATTAATCCATTACTATTGTCTAGATTGCATTCATTTAACATACTTTCTGTTAAGTAAAAAATTAATATTTATATAATATTTGAGTTTAACGTATCTCAAGTTAAGATGACCAAGTTATTATGGTACAATACTAGGTATTATGGAACAATTATGTTCTACATACTAATCTTCTTGCTCAGTAAATATTTCAGTATACAGTATTAAGCATTAGCTCATAGTAAGCTATTTGATACTTGTTTTATTCAGACACATATGGATTCAAACACTCAGGTCCATCTGTATGCAACAGACGGCACAGACCTATGAGGGAGGGGGAAAAAGGCTTCGTGTTGCCTTCACCTCTGCTGACGCAGTTGTATTTAGCAATAAAAACTTGACATTTGGTCCCTTAAGACTTACTTTCTGTGAGGCACTGGTTGTGCCAGCATTTTCACATAGACCTAAAGTGGGGTCAGTACAAATGGAAAGAAATGGGTCATGTGTTTTCTATTTTAAGCTGGCAGTGTCAGAGGGATGCATCTGTAATCTCGAGGCTCTTGACTGAAAAAAAGCAGAGGAAACTTCAGCAAGGACAGATCCAGAGAGCACAACGCACTCACAGTGAGTTGAGGAGAGAGGAGTGATAGTGTCAGTCTTATAATCATGCCTCGCTCACGACTCTCATCCTGCACTCCCTTTATCACAGACAAGGGAAAATATGAGACAGATGGTCCTCTTTTTCTTTCTCATGGTTCCTTTTTTCCTCCTGTCTCTGTTTCTCACATATGCATGCTTTCTCTCTTGCATGCACACATATGTGCGTCTATCCACCCACGCGCAACTGGACACTCATGGTCTCCCTTTCCTCCTTGCATGACCTTCACTGTGGCTTGTTTTGACTGGATCCTCCGCATAATACACACTCAGTATGATAACTCTTGAGATTTTGTCCTGAGTTTTGATCACTTTTTTTTTTTTTATTTGAAAGTATTTAAGTGAAGAATGAGCTAAAACACAGACTAGGAAGGAAGATAAAAGAGAGGGGGAGAAGAAGATAAAAGTCAGGACACTATCACATTGTCAAAACAATCCTGGCTCTTCTTAGTTCATTTCTACTCCCCCTTATCCTTCCTTCTAGGATTCTGACATAACATTCCTCTCTAAGAATCCATAGAAACTGGTAGAAGTTTAGTATGAGTG
Source organism: Pangasius djambal (assembly GCA_022985145.1). NCBI lineage: Eukaryota > Metazoa > Chordata > Actinopteri > Siluriformes > Pangasiidae > Pangasius > Pangasius djambal. Next base: position 10,852,864 of record CM040983.1, read on the forward strand.
AGGTGGATGGTGATATAAGCGTCAATAAAAGCCCAGCAGTAGGTTTGCACCCTGATGTTCCTGCACCATCTGCCATGTCCAGAACCACACCACGGATATTTAACAAAACATATATAAATCATCTATAATGTTCTTTGTACTAGATTATACCAGACAAAATACACGTTTAGAAATTTGATGTCTGCATTTATGTAAGAATCTACAAAACACCTATAAACAGCACATCTATTTCTAATATTATTTATACTACAGTATGTATGTATTCTCTACTAACAACCACAAAACTTAAAAATAACTGTATTTAAGTTGTGTGTATGCATACTCAATAAGTACTGTAGCTGTAAAAAGAACATATTGTCAGTTTCTCAGGCTTGCAAACTCATTGTAATGCCCTGTAGCATCAGTTTCCATTGTCACATGAGCTTGGCCTTCAAGGGTCAGAGAGACATTTGTTGGCCGTTCACCATCCGTGCAGTGTGTGTCACATAATCGACATTTAATAGAGGCAAACTTTAGAGTGGTCCTCCTCACGGGCAGATCGGGGGGGGACGCCTCTCTGTTGTTCTGCTGCCAAGCCCATCTGTCTGTGCCGCCACCTCAGTGGCAGCACGTAGAACGCCCCCGATGACTGCATGACCTCCCCTCGCTCTTACAATGCTCCCATGGCCGACGCTGAAGCACTGCTTGTTGACTCTCACAATGCGCCTCTTCTGTGGCAGGATGCAAAGCAATTTGCTCTCTGCATTTGGGATGAGTTTTGTTGTCATGTTGTAAGCATAGCCAAGCTTTTGTAGCCCATCCCAATGCTCCTAGATTTGAACCTGGCAGAGTCAACAAGCTCTTCGCTCAGAAAAAAGCATACACTTAATGGATTCAAGTCTTATCTAAAAAAAAATGGAGTCTGTTTGGGTTAGTCTAAGGGAATGGTGAGAGATGATCCTGGATGTGTGAATAGTGATGCTCTGCAGGGATTCTCTTAAGATTTCATCACATCATCACCACCTGCGGAGGATTTCTGTGTCCAGGGAGTGCCCATGTTAACCCCGGGAGCAAGCTGGACTTGCATCAAAGTGTATACTCAGGGGAGAAGCTGCATAATGCTGCTCTAAGAAAACAAAAATGTGAGACTGAGGTTAGAGGGTTGCAGATGGGCTGCTGAGGCTTTTCGAATGGTGCAGAAGTAACATATCATTAAAGAGCTAAATGTGCTTACTTCCTGACATATCATGCTTTCAGGAATTACTACAATGGAATAGTGCAGAGGTGGTTGACCTTTCAGTTTGAATATTTAATCCTCATTTAATGATACATATCTGTGTCATCATTCAATATGTCCGAACATGCCTGCAGTTCAGAGGACTGTAAGATAAATCATGAGCTCATCAACTTATCTTTATAGCCTGTAGGGATGCAGTTAAAATTAGTTTGCCAAACTGCATTCTAACAAGTATGAATAAGCGCTGTAAAGATAACACAAGACACAATGCAGTAATGAAACAACAGTTACAGTGTCTGAATTTTGTGCAAATAGATTGCCATATAAAATATTTAGGGTAAAACATGACAAAAAAAGTGACAAGATAATATTAAAAAAGCAACATGAACAAAAAAATAATTAAATAATGTAAAAATTTGAACATTTGACAGATCTTACAGTGGGCTTTTTTTTTTTTTTTTTTACTTAAGGCACTTTCTTTCTAAGGAAAAAAATTCTCTTTTCCCTAGAAGAACTATTTTCCCCCAAGAAATTCATTTTTACAGACATCTATTAAAATACCAGTGGTGCTGTGGCTAATGGTCATCACTCAAGACTGTCATATATTTCTGCATTTTTTTTTTTTTTTTTGATAAGCACTTTGGATTTGCTACTACAAAACAAAAAATCATGATGTTGACTGCACTGTGGCATGTCAGAGTCCCTGCCTCTCAAGTGTGCTCTATGTGCATGACTTGGTGACTATACATACAATACAGCAGGCGGACATTCATTTCAGCTCATTTCAGGGAGACTTCAAGAAATAAATCATAAGACTAAATAATATTCAACAAAAGTACATTACTTCAAGAAAAGTTTGTATATTTATTTTTAAACATTCAAATGTTTTTGAACAGAATGTTTGAAACTGAGTAGACACACTAAAAATGTGCAGTTTACGCCTCTGTGAAAATAGGTATAACCACTGCGGGAGTGGAAGATTGGTACATTGACAACTTGCCTGAGTTGTTTGCTAACAAGTTATAATGCACTAACCAGTAAAAAGTTCAACAGTAAAAGATAGTTTTCACATGTAATCCAGCCTCCAAACTGTAGTACACTGTGCACCATGCTGCTTCCATTATTACTCCGACGCTGCTTAAAATTTCATTGTATTTTTAATTATAGTGTTAATTATTAAGAATTTTATTCAAGTTTGTTACATGAACCCAGCTTAATTTTTATTCTTCTAGTGTTTTAAATCATGGCAAGTGAAATCGCCAATCAGAAAACTTACCTGCAACTATAAGCACATTTTAATGCATTCATTTTTAACTAGCTAACTAACTTGAGTAGTTTTTTGCTCTGCTAAAACTTGGATTAACAAAAAACTCTTCTGAATGCACATTCCATATACCCAGTTAGGTGAGTTTGCAGTACTTAAAACTACCTCTTGGACATACTGACTGTTGAGACACACTGGCACATTGGCAAAACCCTGACATCTATTGGCCAAAACATCAACTATTGACACTTTTATTTCAAAACATTGTGTGAGTTCGATGATGAATAAGAGATTTATGAATCTGAATCCTAAATGTGAGGTGTGTCTTCGTAATACTATTATGATAAACAGCTCTATTTTGCACCTCCTAACTGCCAGTGGTGATGTGTAACATCTAAATAACCCCTTGTGCCTGTGCACATGCACGCTGAGAGATTCCAAAAAGGTCACACAGTGATATATAGCAAAATGTTTGCAAGAATTACCACTGTCATACATCAATAATTCCCTTTCCCTTCTTGCCTGCAAGCGTGACTACATAAACAAGGTACACAGTTATCATCTTAGCAGTCGGTGACTATTGTTGGAGTTACAGGTGTCTGCTACTGAGCACTAATAGCGTTCCTCTGTCCTTTAGCTGATTTTTATCCGTGCATGCTCTACTGCTCTGCACTTAGCACTCACTGTTGTACTTCGGACATTTGCATATAATGTGCTAAAGACAGCTGAACACTTTCCTCTGCAATGTAGTATGTATATATATTTTATTAAGTGTGCAAGCTATATCAATCCTAACTCTTTATATCTTAAAGGCCTTAGAATGTGATGTGTCAAAATGTTAGAAAGCCTCTGAGTGCTGTTCAGACATTATGATATGTTAAGGCAATGGATGCTTCTATATCTTAATAGTAAGCAAAGTGAATTATTGTTAAATATACACAAATATACATCATTTCTCTTTTCTTCTGTTGGTGTCTGCTTTCTGGGAGCTTTCCAAAAATGCAATGACACTGTATCTGCATCTGTACCTGTTTAGTGCTCCAAATACCCATCTGAATTTAGATTTAAACCTGAAGTGGGCACAGCCTGAAAAGGAAGGTTTTATTTACTGTGTTACAGTAGCTCTTCTGTGGGATCAGACCAGTTGGGCTAGCCTTTGCTTCATTGCACATAGTTTAAATGTACTATTTTATTTATGTTTGGTTATTATGCCTTGAAGCTCATCCAAAGGCTTTGTGAAATACTACCTATCGAACTGTGACTGTAACACCCCCAACCAAATAGTGTGGAAGAAAAGATAAATGATAAAGTGGCATGTTTTACAGTTTATATTATCTTTTGTTTATGAGTTAGCAGGATTTTATGCTTTATACCAGATGTTTTACTTATTATGTGTTTACATTTAGAGCCCACAAGAAATGTAGAGATATCTATATGGATGCCACATTGTTCTTATTACAGTTCGAGGTCCAAACCACCACTAAACACTAAAGAGGGACTTTCCTTCAGCCCCATCTAGAGCCCCCAGCTAAAGCAGTTGTGCCATTGGACGACAATGCAAAATCACGTCAGAGTTCACCAAAGTATTTCTGAAAGCTGTACATCACTGTTTGCTGGTTAGAGCACCTGCATTTATGTTAAAATATATGACAGACTATAATAAATTACATACCTTTAATGATCATATTTCCTGTTCCAATGCTAGAAAATTAATTTACAGAATTGTCTCCTTTTCCATGAGAAATAAAATTAGGGCTCATGAATCTTTCATCTGAAAGTACGTCGTTCTTGAGTACCAGATGTTTGTGAAGAGTTCTTGTGACAGCTTTGGGACCTGTCACTTCGAATATAGCATGCAGGTAGGGCCAATTTTACACACAGTCCAAAACTACTTTTGAGTGCACATTGCAGTTGTTATAGTCAGTCTGAGCATGATCATTGGAGATTACGTGTTATATTCATTTTAGTGGTTTTCACATGCACTATTCAGCCCGTCAACAAATAATCACAACTTAACCATTTTAATTATAATGGATAATATATATTATGCTTCAAAATTCAAGGTTGTAAAGATGCTAGAGGGAGTCAAATTTAGAGGTTTTTCACTGGAACTCCATCTCAGCGCAGGGTTTGGCACATCTCACTAGTATTATTTACTAAAGGCTGTCATCATTGAGAGGCCCTAAAGGCTTTTGCTTGTGTAAAATTGTTTTACACAATCTTTACCCAGATCATGATCTGTTAGGCCAACGTCTGCATTTTACCCATTGTCATTTCTTCACATGAGGCAGGTTTGCACAAAATAATATGGTTTCTGTTTTCATGTACAAAATAATCTGATAACGGCAAAAACCACAATTTGGCAATAATTTGATACACTCATTTACATGTTTACAAGCAGTTTTTTCAGTTGGAAGTACAATGGACTGCAGATGTGGGAAGTAACGAAGTACAATGACTTTGTTACTGACCTTATGTCTGGTTTAAGAATCTGTACTTTACTTGAGTTTTTCTATTAAATAATACTTTTGACTTTTACTTACTGCATTTCATAAGAAAAGTCTCTACTTTTTACATTTTCAATTACATCACTACATAAGCATTAGCATTAGCTTTTAGCGTTTAGCTAACAAAAGAGATTTTAGAGCTAATACCCAACACTATCATCTATCTGTTGCTACTTACACTTTGTTTTAATTTCTAATGTGGCAGCTAGCTATTAGCATTTGCAGAGTTTGTATCCTCATTAGAGTTATTATCATGCTAGCGAACATTGGAGAGATTGGGAATAAAGATGTAGTTAGCTAATTTAGCTAATGGTGAAAGAACAATAATTTATGATCAGTAATTTAAATCAGTGTTGAGGCAGATGTCTTTTTCTTTTGTGAATCTTTCTTGTACTTTTTCCTTCACGCTTTATTTAAATTTAAGAGTCTATACTTTCTACTGTAACTTAAGTGAAGAACCTTCAGCAGGGAATTCATTTGTATGAGTAACAGCACTTTTAACTGAGTAAAGCATTGCATGCTTACATGTTTCTGATCATAACAAGTCTGAGATGTGAACAACTTGTCTTTCTACCTTTCCCCCCTTTCCCTTTTCCTTTGTGTGTGTGTGTGTAACCTTGACAGATACTTGGGGCTGTGTGTCTCCAGCTGTCAGAGTCAATCAGAAGTTCACACATACCGAGATGGAACATACCTGCGTCCCCCTGTTCCACAGGTACCTGTCAATCAGAGTATATTACATCTCCTTAACAGCCCTCGGAGACAACATCAGAGCCTTGCTGCTACATCTAGGTCAGTTGTCGTTGGGTTATCAAACACAGATCACCAACTGCGTGCCGTCAGTTAATAGGATAGTTGTGAAGAAGTGTGACGAATGCCTGCAGGCATATTTAAAGCGTAATTAGCCTGACATAGGGAGAGATGTTGAGACAAAGTAATAATTTGGCAAGTATAACCTGTTTGTGTTTCTTTCTATTGAATCTTTTCTGAACTTTATCTCGTTATTGTTATTTTCTCATGTGTGGTGGCCTGGAAAAACCATTCATATGGTCAAATTTTGACATTTTCTGAAGTTCTGAAAACTACAGACTTCCTAAACTGAAATTTATCTCTCTTGAATGCACCTGAACCACAAGTAAATTTATTCATGAAATAAATAAAGGGGTATAATATTATAGGAAAATAATCAACAACTGGGTGATGAAATCTGAATAATTACAGATCTATTCACAAGCTGAATTGATTGCACATCTGTTTGTTCTACATCAGTTGTGTGAGGAAATCACATTTAGCTAGCAAACTAGCAAAGTTTCGAACACCTTTTTAAGGCAGACTCTTTGTCTTTACCACCTTGTTTGTTAAACTGGCTCCTTATCTAATATGATCTTTGCAGGCAGCCAAGGCAAGGTTAGAAAATAAATAAAACTTTTTCATGTCAGGTTGGTGAGATATCTTCCAATTTTTCATCTTTTTTGGCTGTTAGTCAGAATTCAGCCACAGCGATATATGACATGTTGTCCCGCACCAGCACACGTATACTACAACTCCAAACCATAAATTATCCCACACTTCTGAACTGACTTTTTATTTACTATTTCATTTGTGATTATTCTTCACTGCCTGCAGAATAGGCTTTTTCCCTTTAAAGATGTATTTTCATCTTCATGCCATCCTAGGGAGATCCTTGCCACTGCTGTCCTCAGTTTGCTCGTTTGGTTTTTTTCAGTAAAGCTGATTTGGAACAATGTCTATTATTAAAACACAAATAAAAATGCAATTATTTGGCTAGCTTGCTTGCTTGCATCATTTTTTTCCCTCCTCTTTTCCTTCTGATCTTTACAACCAGTGGATCAACATGACATCTCCAGAATGATGAACTACAATGGCCCAAAGAACTCGTTCAGTCTGCTCAGTTTCTCAGTCATGAATCAGTGTGAAGTAGACAGGATCTCTGAGGTCATGGACAGATCAGTAGTTCTGATCAGTAGACAGATCTCATAGTTTAGTCATAACTCTTCATGCATTAGTGCAAAACAATGAATTTATGGAATTATTGCTAACATTTGAAGTGAAAACTGCTGCAGGCTGACGCATGTACACACACACACACACATGCACTTTTTTAAAATAAATATTATTTCATCATTTTAAAACATTGTACACAAACCTGAATACCCAAATAAAATCAATTATTTTCTATAAAATTAGCAATATTAAGTAATATTACACAGTGGTATTACATAGAATAAAATATATATTTTAAAAAGCTAACTGTAGCTGTAGAAATTTATAATGACCTTATTAGCAGAAAAAAAAGTCTTAAAATAGTACAAACATAAAAACATAAAAACATAAAGTTAAAGTTAAAAACATAAAGTTACAAACATATAAAACATAACCTATAAAGTTCAATTAAATTGGCTCCCAAAAAAGGAATTTGATTATGACGATTTTTTTAGGAGAAAAACATTATAAAGTAATACAAATTATAATGTGAAATTATAATGTGAAAAGTATTATAATGTGTATGATACAGTAAATAATAAACTAATATAAATATTAGTACTAATTAATACTAGTATCCACACTAAAGGCACTTGCACAGATAAGGTATTTAGAAAAGCTAATCTCCTTCACTGTCGAAGTAGAAGATTCTGAAGTTTAATTAGCAAAATAAAGTATAAAGTAGCCAACTATAAGGGTGTTAATTCGAGTCATCACCTATGATAAATGCATACATACATAAGAACCACTGACACATTTACTGTATTAAAAAATAAAGCATAATTGTAGAAGTGAAAGATTAATATATAATGATTTATGAGCAGAGAAAAATGGATTATTGCCTGTTGTACAGAAGGAAGTGGGGGTGGGGGTGGGGTGGTGAGGGTTCGAGGATAACTATTGTACCCGTAGGCATTAATTTTACTCCCACCACAGTATACTCGTGTCACCCTGCACCCTCAGGCTCACCTCGGCCTCCCGTATGTGTTACTACTGACTGAGATACAGTGCCCATAAACACAAACCCATGGACACACACTATAGGAATTTAAATACATCTCATTTGTTTTTACTTTATATCCAGAGGCAGCAGTACATGATATCTAGTGTCCTTCTTTTCTGACGCCTGACTGGCTTCAGCATGTAAAGGCAGGTTCAGGCAAAAATTCAAATTAAGAGACTTTATTGAGAAAAGGACATACATGTCACAACTCGAACTTCAATTGTTAAATCAATCAATGATTTAACATTAGGAACACTTCCATAATAGTCTTGTTGACTTTCCTATATTATTTTCTTACCTTGTTGTACGGAAATATCACCTACAGTGCATTTTGTGCTATGGCTTTGTAGTACACTGACCTGCTCACATACGAACAACTGACAGTTTTAAAATTCAACATGTTTACCTTTGCTTCTATTTGCTTCTAATTTGCATCTGCATTGGAGAAAACTTCAAGCTGAGGGCAAAAACGTCTGAAGTGCCACAAGTTTTTTTGCGTGGGTGAGTCTACTACTACTATCCAGATATTAAGAATACAGTACAGTAAACGAATCTCCAGGTCTGAATACAAGTAGTCACTGAGTTGAATATGCAAAGTATATGATTTTAGGCATAACGCAGGTTAACTTAAAGGAGTTGTCTGCGGCCTGTAAGCTTGAGTGCAATTGATATGAAATGACTGAAAAGTCTTTCCCTTTCTCCAAAACTGACCCCCCATCTCTGGTGAAAGTATGTATGCCTTGTGAGTTGCCTTTTGTAGATAAAGGAGAGAGCCAAGCAGATATGTTCTGTCTGGGGACAGAGCTAATTTCAGGGTCAGAAATATGTAACCAGATGCCTGAAATGAAGAATCTAGGAAGAACTGTTGCTTGGCAATATTTTTTTCATTTTTATATTCGTGTTGTTAATAATAGTTGATTATTACCGGTCTCAAAATGCTTATAAACTGTACAGACTGCACCTTTAATACAGATTATTGTGATACATATTGTATGTTTGTAGTGTTAAAATTGCTTTGTATGTGTGGATGAATTTCCAGAATAGGGGAGATCTCTAGCCAGAAAAATGTAACCAATTGCCTGAAATGGAGAAACTAGTAAGAGGTGTTGCATAGCAATATTGGGATTCACAATTTTATGTGATTGTTACAGGCCTAGAAATGCTTTTAAATATTACAGACTACATCTTTAAGACACAAATGACTAAGATATGTACTGTATGTTTGTAGATTTATAAAAAATAATTTGCTCTGGATATGTGAACAAATTTCTAGATGAGATAAGGTATTAACAATCTTACCAAGTGCACCTGATGGATAGATTTATTCACGCCCGTGTTTGTGTGTAGTGTGTGTGGCAGACAAAGGAGTTTACACGGGTCTGTATTCTGAAGTGAGAGCATGGACGAGCGGAACAACCCCAAACACACAGCATCAATGGATAACACTACTTCACAGTCCACCGAAAAACATGAGTGAGCTTCCTGACAAAGAGAGAAATGAGGACATGATGAAGGACTGATGGACACAGTGAGAGAAAACAGAGAGCTACACTGAAAGAGGAGTGTCGCCTTTTCTGCTGGCTCTTGTCACACTGATTTGGGGAGAAAGTGGAGCAGTAATGTAGGTAGCAGGGCTCGCCAGGAGCTCCATCTCCTGCTTGACAAAGCTGTCAGAATGCATTGTTTTCTGCAGAAAATGCAGAGGACGAGTGCTGAGCCCCAAGGAGACACGATGAAGGTTGTGAGATGCCCCAAAAGAGGGACAAACACAAGACAAGAGGCAAGGGCTGCGAGATGCTCTGGAAGTCACAAATAGTGTGAATTTGTAGTTATGGATTTACATTTTAAGTGCATTGAGCTGGTCTATTTATTAGTCACACATATAGAGCCCCAGGCCCTCCACACACGCACACACCTACACACATATATAGTGTCACCCCCAACCCATTCACTATATGATGACAAAAGAATAGGATTTTTAATCCCTCTTTAGACTGTAATGATGTAAGTATATTTTGCTTTACACCTTCCTGCTTCATAGTGATATGAGGCACAGAGATCGTGTGAAACTTTAATTACTGGTGTAATGGGATGCTGACTTTTGGGCAGGAGTCTCCCCTGAAGCTACACACTGTAGTGAGGAATGCAGGGGAGGGAGCTGCTCTACTACACACACACACACACACACACACACACACACACACACACACACACAGGAGAATCCCCACTCCGTTCTGCTCATAACGGCTCTGCCTCAGGAGACATGAGCAAACCTGTCTGCCACATCCCCAATGCCCTACCAGTCTGCAGTGAGCAGACCATAGCACACAATAATCATTTGCGTGCATGTGTGTGTGTGTGTGTGTGTGTGAGAGAGAGAGAGCGGGGG
>CM040983.1:10863346-10888346 GCA_022985145.1 Pangasius djambal
GGGGGGGGGGGGGGGGGTGGGGGGGGGGGGGGGGGGGGGGGGGGGGGGGGGGGGGGGGGGGGGGGGGGGGGGGGGGGGCTTGTTACAAATGTGTAATTTAGTAAATTTCATAATTGCTATTATTCTAACTTTTATTGAACTCAACACCTCTAGATAGAAAGCATATTAAACTAAAGTATACTAAACTATACCACTGCTTTTCTCTAGGGCAGGACCCTCAAGGGGACATCTATTGTGTCTTTATTATGTATCTTTCACCTGAGAAAGTGAATAAATACACCTTAAGGACCATGGTTATACCTTCAATTAATTTTAAAGATACACTATATTCACCTTTCCAGATAGAAGATACATAATAAAGGTATCGAGATGAAACAGTTTAATAAACTATTGCTGAGCAGTTACATTTCTGCACAAGCAACATATAAGGATGTTAAACTTCTCACCTTAAAGAGGTATACATAGCTGTTAATGGGTTTCTGGCCATAATGCGTTGATTAATTTCTATAACAGCAGCTCTGACAATACTGCTGGCTACAAGGTTTATAATAATGCGCTACAATACTTTTATTCCAATACTATAGTAACAACTCATTCTCAGGGATTTGTATGGGAGACATAAACTTAGGCTATTTATAAAACACATTTTTAAAAATGTGTTTATTTAGAAATGAACATTGAAGCATTCTATAAGGAGATATTTAGTTAACATAAATCAATTAATTTTATTATAAGAAAAGGTTATAAAAGGAGTCTTGGGTGTCAGCGCTTTGTAAAGGTCATGTCCGGCATGGAAGACTGTTCGAGACATGACAAACTGCATTTCTTTGCAACTCAATCAATGTAAAATTGTAACCATTCACAAAAAACGCTGTGATATAAGCAGAATAAAATACTTTGGGGCATGCTGTTATAGGTAAATAAACAAATTTGGTGTGGTAACATGACTGCATGCTTCATTGTGTTTTATTCCTTACATATCATAAAATTTAATATAACAACTGGGCTAACTGTTATAGAACTACACAAACCCTACTTTGCAGTGTTTATGTAGATCAAAACACTCCAGACTCATAAACCTCCAACAAAATATGTTGTTCTTGAGTGACACATTGATTGACAAAGGGAGAATGAAATACACTAGCCTAGTAAAAAAGGCTGAATTAAATTTTTGTTTTTCTGAATTAACTGAATGTATTACTGTGCCTAATTGCTTTCCAAAACCACAACTATTACCACTATAATATGAAATAATATAAAAACTACAAACCTATCTATTAATGCCCATTAAATCTGCCAATAGACTGGATAACAAAGAATAAGTGTCAGGCTGTATGAAAGTTGGATGTTTATTTTATTTCTGTAATTAAAGACGTGTGGAAAAATTCTGTCCCTTTTCTTGGTGCATCACTGACTCAGGTGAATTATCCTTTTTCTAATCCCGAACGCACATAAAGTCTAGTCTTACCAAAACTGATTCAGAGCCTCCATCCATACACTGCATTAAAACAAAAGCAGTGAGCATTTATCTTAGCCAAAAATCTATAGCAGGTTAAGCCCACAAAACGTTGCTTGTATCATATTAGGATCCTATTCTCTCTCACTTGTTGAAAACAACATTGAGTGAATGAGGCCATTGTGCCTTAGTTGCAACAAGGCAATGCCCTCCTAAATGTCCCCCTAAGCAAACCATAAAAGAATCCAAATTCAGGTTCTATACAGTAGGCGAGCTCAACCATCCTAAAAAAAAATAATAATAAATTCTCCTTCGGAGCAAATCACTGATGTATCCTATTTGGACATAGAAAAAAAAGCAAAAACTTTTACCCATTTACTGGCGAGGAAAAAAGGGAATTAAAACCTTTGGTGTAAAGACCCTATTAGTAGCAGGGCTCATCATTTGCATAATAGTAGCCTTATCCTTGAGCTCATAAGAGAAGGACGCCGTCTCGAGTCTCAGCAAGAAAGGGCCCTTTGGAACAGAAGAGGCCTAATAAGCAGCACTGTGGCTCTAGAAGTATGAGGAGGAAAATATGCAAACTAGGCTCCTTCAGGGCTTCTAACAGGCTGCAGTGGCTGTCTGCATGAGGACAGAGGCATGACAGGCAGGAGAAAGACAAACCCAGGCACACAAAGCCCTCAGCCCAACGGCAGCTGAAAGCACCATCTAGATGTATGAGATTGTTAAGCATCGACAGTGTGTGCATAAGCCTTCTTGCGTATGTAGAATCTGGGCCTGGCTCATGCTAATGCCACTAACCAGAAACTAGAACTTAAATTCTAATTAATGTCAGTGAATGATTAAAGACATTTGTGTGATGCTTGGAGGTGGAGGAAGGAAGCCACAATATAAAAAAATTTATAATAAAATTATTTTTTCCAAAAATACACCTCTAGAGTTCAATTTTGAAAAATGAACAATTCAATAGGAATTCTGATTTAACCTTTAGTGCACAAAGTCTACTGTGTACAATATACACTCAGCATTGTTTCATAGTTAGATTGCATGCTTTAATTTGGAAACGATAGTCAAACATTACTGTTCCCCTTTTTTTTTTACAAGTAACAACAGCACAGCACACAGGGGTGATAAGATATGCAAACTAGGATTATTATGTGCAACCAAGAAAGCTATTTGTCTCTCAGTTATGCCTAGATAATGTCTTTTGTCTCTAGACATGGTGTTTTGTTTACTGCCACAGGCTTGCTAGTCAGAGAGATGTTAGGATAAAGACCTAAATCTTTAGATTGGAGGTCTCATTCTTTGGGGATCTTTTTTTTTTTGTTGTTTTGTTTTGTTAGTTTGTTTGTTTTGTTTTGTTATCTATTAATATAAAGTGAGTATGGAGTAAAAGAAAAAGGGAGAAAAAGTCTTTAGGTGTACCTGTGCAGTGTGTGCAGTGTGGATGCCACCACAGTGTCACAGAGTGAAAATATCCCAAACAGGGCAGGAGAAATATGCTAGAGCCACCCACTGCTGCACTCAATGAGACTGGGCTTTTGTCCCACAATTCCCCTCACTTCATTACTGTCACACCGAGCAGATGGTGCCTTTCACAGATGCACACACGTATACACACACACACACACACACACACACAGATACACACAGACACACACACACCACACACAGACACACACACTTTGTCCAAGGAAAGCTCACACTCACTCAAACATGCTCTCTGCTCAACTCCTCTTTAACACACACACACACACACACACACACTTGTGTGTGTTTCTTTCTATGGGTTTTCCAATAAATTGTGTCTTACTGTATCTTTGCCCACACAGTGTAAGAAACTAACTTTTTTCTCAACCCTGTCCATACACACACATACACACACACACACACACACACATTTGTCTGAGTATCATTGTGAGGATCTCCCACTGACAGAAATATTAATTGAGCTGATTAACACTAAGCATTTTTCTTTGTGGTGACCAGGCAAATGTCCGCAGACATTCAGAAATGTCAGACATTCATATCCTTGTGGGGACATTTGGTCCTCACAAAGATATATAAAAAAAAACATGACAGTTTTTGTAAAACAAAAATTCAGTTTTCCAGCCTAAATGTCCACAAATATGCCAAAATGTCCCCTGATAGGTCAAAACTATCAGATATACCTAACCCTTGGTGGACATTTGGTCCCCACCAAGATATAAAACCATGGCTACCACCCAAACACACACACACACACACATACACACACACACACACACACACACACAAAGTGCACAAAGAAAGTCATTACTGAATTCTGGACCACAATGTAGTAATTTCAGTGATTTGCTCTAAAGCAATGAAAAAAAAAAATGAAATGGAGATAATGAAAGTTCAAACAAACCAAACTCTGGGTAATTGAATCACTGATGGAATAAACACAAGGTTATGTTTTATCTCCTGGCTTCAAATTTACTGTGTTTGCCATTTTGTGCATGTCTCTGTAGACAAACACGCATCTCCATGCTCATTTGGATTCAAGGTGACTACAGGATAGATAGAAGGTCAATGATGAATAAAGACTAAGTCAATATTGGCACACACACAGATAATAGAATTGACTAGTTCTCCCAAATTAATCTGCAGTAAACAAATAGATAACCCATATTTGCTGAATCATTTAATTTCTTCCTAGACGAATAGCTTTAAACCCATCCAATCTGTCACACATTCAACACATTTGCATAACTTTTTATCCAAATCTTTTCCTAACATCTTAGAGGGTCAGTGTCCAGGCCACAGGCTGTACAGTCACTACATCCCAGGTTACATACTACCTTACTAAATAATATGTCCGAATTATACATCACCATTAGTACACAGTCCTGTGTCTGAAGGTAAACCTGATTCACTATATAGGGCATTTTCTGGATTTCAACATTTCAAAATGTGGTCATGTCTAAAAAGCATAGTGGAAAATAAGGTGCACTCATGAACTTCAAAATATACTGCCGTGTCCTAGTGTGTACACAATACCCACAATACACTGTGGTTTTAAGACAATGCACAACCTGTAATATAGTGTGGTGTGGTTTTGGGCATTTCCAGTGTGGACTGATGGCAAGATGATTATTTGCCTGATGGTGATTATTTGACAGAATGTAACTTACCATCACATAATAATGAGCAAAGTGTGTTTTATATAAAAGTTCAGATACTAGACAAGTCCAGGCGAAATAAGTATATAAGGTTTGGTTAAGACAAGGGAAAAGTTTTTTCCCATGCAACTGGATTCTGGGACATTTCATTTTCTTCATCCAGGTTATACCTGTAATATGGTCTCAGTATTGTTAAGTTGTGGCTGTTTTCTGGTCGCTAAATTTGAATGAACTCACCGTCGTCATACTATGGCAGTACATGAGCCAGATGTGTGTGTTGGCTCTGAGCCATCATTAATTTTCTATATGGGCATATTTGCATGCTACTTAGTGCTTCTGGTATTCCAATGGCGGCAATAGTGAGTAGAGTTCAAACATGGCTTGTGAAATATTGACGTTTATGTAAAGTACCCTGCTCTGTCATTATGATGTGGTAGAGCACCCAAACATGTCTGTGCTTTTTTAATCACACACTCTTCAGTCATCTCGATTGATTGTCTGCGTGACTCTGGGCTTGGTAAAAGTGCTATATAAATAATTTTTTTTTATTAAAAACAGCAGCAGCAGCAGTGGTAGTAGTAGTAGTAGTAGTAGTAGTAGTAGTAGTAGAAGTAGTCCTTTTCCCCTCGTGAAATAGCCACACATAGTATATATTTGGCAGCATGTAATGTGTAATGTGTACCGGATAGAGGCACACATTGCGAAATCCATTTAAATATTTATGAGACAAATCACAGTGACAGACAACCTCTAGAAAGCTACATGCTAGCTACACTAACATCCCAACCGTAACATAGAATAGAATAGAATAGGCTTTTATTGTCATTGTAACATCCTGGCTTGTTTGACACTGCTTGTTTCTAGCTACGATCTCTGTCATTTTGCTGATTTTTACAGTTGTGCAAATACCTTTTCCATCCTTCTATCTCACATGTAGCTTGGTATGTCACATCAATAAGTTAGTGATGGTTCACTCTTTAGGCTAGCTTAGTACCAATGTTTTTCCTGCTATAACATTATTCAAAGTAAATCCAAACCATTTTTCTCACACAGTAACTTGTTAGACAGTGGGTGATTCTACAACTGGGGTGGTATTTATAACTCCTAAATTAATATTTATTTGTTTGTTTGTTTGTTTGTTTTTTTTTGGCATTTTCCATCATTACATATAAGAAAAAATGCAAAAAAAAAAGTGTGTTAACCCATCTCACATAGCAATTTCTCCTTTTTGCAAGGTTTCATTGCTGAAAAGGGCTGCATTTTGTTCTTAAATGAGTAACAGCGTTGAAACCAAAACAGAGTTAAGTTTTTACCATATAATTACCAAAAATCTTCAAAATGTGATTAACTAGCATCCATGCTAATAGCATGAAGACAGTAAGGACATTACATATGTGGAATTTACATATGTGTTCACGTAAGAGGAATGAGTGAATGTTGTGGGAATAAAATGCACATTTTTTATATCCTATAATGAAAGAATCATGGAAAGGAATGTTTGAAGCATGAGATTTTAGGTTTCATACATTTTAAGTTATTTATCTGAAACATGCACATAGGTTGTTATGAAATATACTTTACTTATGTATAAAATGTCTTTTAGATTTATTTTACATACATATTAGTAAATGTAATATCAGGGAGAAACAAATGGTACCCTGATCAGGAATCACCCCAGTACCTAGCGCATAGTCAGATTACACTGTAACTATTACGTTTACTAGATAAATCAACCATGTTTTCAGGCCCATTTCAAGTGAATAGATTTTGATTATATTTGATAGCCAAATAATTCACTTTGCAGTTAGTTAAATTAAACCTAGACACTGATACCAATCAAAAATGTGTGGTAATCACATTTTTATGGAGTCAGTGTTGATAACTTCATTTAAACGGAGCAGTATTGTTCCCCTGTTCCCACTGCTGACATCCATGAAATAAATTGGGCTCTGTCTCCTACTCAGGTGGAGCAGGTAGTGTTGCTGCCTCACAATTCCAGGGTCCCAGGGTTCTATCCTGAGCTTGTGTTACTGTCTGTGTGGAATTCCAGTGCATGTTCTCCCTGTGTCCACATGGGTGTCCACCGGGTTCTCCAGTCCCCTCCCATCTCACAAAAACATAACAGTAGTAGGTCAGTCAGCTCATGTGTGTGTGTGTGTGTGTGTGCATGGAATCTCATCCAGGGTGTATTCCCACTTCACCACCAGTGTTCCTGGAACAGGCTCCAGATGCACCACATGTTAAAAATTAATCATATTATAACATGATTTTGTTTCACATGATAATTTTTCTTTCACATGTTAATTTTTCATGTTTTCATTTTCACATGCGATTATTTTTTTCCCCACATGATTCGTTTCTTTTCATGTTTCTCACATATAGGGCATGTGGTTTCATTTTTCAGACTTTTTACTTTCTCACATGAATTATTTATTTGTAGATTACTTATTGTTCAATTCAATTATGTCCAACTTCAGGGCACATATAGACATATATATATATATATATATATATAAATATGTGACTATATAATTCTATATATAAATATGTGGCTATATATAGTCACATATTAATGCATGTAAAGTTTCCGTAATTTTGCAGGTTATTTCTGTTTTTGCGCCTTTTTTTTTTTTTTTTTGGCACGCAGTTCACCTGAAGGCCGGACTGATAAAGGACGAAGAAATCCCCGAACGGCAATAAACAAATATGTCCAGACTTGAAAAGGTTCAGGCTCCCTTTAGAAGAGAAAGCCCCTGCTATTGGTCACAGATAGGCGAAAAACAAAATCAGCAAACATCTCCTCGGCCACACGCCGCGTTATCTAACCGAAAATCAGCGCAGGAGATAAGGCAGAGCTCGCGCCACGCAGGCGTGAGGGAAACGAGCAGCACCCGTCCAGCACGCGCCGCAATCCTATTGGCTACTGGGCGCTGAGCTCGCGCATACAGGTACATAAACTCGCGAACTGTTCCGCTTTATCTGCATCACCCGTTTCTCCTTATCGGCTAAATTAAGAGAGTAAAAGTGTATCTCATTTACACATATGATCGTGGGTGGGATTTCAGAAAGATG
Source organism: Pangasius djambal (assembly GCA_022985145.1). Classification (NCBI taxonomy): domain Eukaryota; kingdom Metazoa; phylum Chordata; class Actinopteri; order Siluriformes; family Pangasiidae; genus Pangasius; species Pangasius djambal. The sequence goes on from CM040983.1 coordinate 10,871,024, forward strand.
GATGGTAAGTTTAAAGCATGCCACTCTGTCAAAGGGTTACAAAAAGGGTTACTGTGAATGATTAAATAAGTTTGCATTCAAAATACCGTTTTTGAGCTGAGTACTGAAGTGCACCTTTCCTTTTCACTGGGGTGGTACCCTCAAGAGCACATCTTCTGTGCCATTAATATGTAGCGAGACGTGGATATTGTGTAGCTTTAAGCTCTAAAGGTACGCTACATGCGTCTTTCTAGGTAAAAAGCAGTCCTGCATAGTCTAGTACAGGTACAACATGTGTAACACAACCCTAGCTACAAGGAAAGGTACAATTTACACTCCCAGAAGTAAAGGTACCAAACTGTACTTTTCCCTGCTGCTGGGATGGTACCATCGAGAGACCTTTAGTATCTAGGCTATCTATACACCTTTAAAAATAATTTAAGGTACATAATTGGACTTTAAGGACCACTGATGTACCTTTAAAGCTACTCTAAAAACCAAAAGATACATAAGATACTAAAGTTTCATAAAAATGTGTCTAGATGGTACCACTCAGCGACAGGGAAAATTACCTGGTAATTTCCTTTACAATTTTCTCTACCACAAGTAATGAAATTAACTCATGACCTATACAGCAGTTGTGTGAATTCCAAACAGGACAGCTTTAGGAAATGCAGACTGATCAGCTACATCTAACCAAATTGACAGTTATTACTAAAGCAAACAATCTTTTGAAGAAACAGCAAGTTTTTTTCTTTAATAGGCCTACTGTCAAGTTTTAGTCAAAGGGGGTTACAATTACACAGACAGGCTACCTGTTTCAGTTCTCACACTGCCCTCCTATTTTAACCCCATCTGCGAACTGCCACTGTGGCATCTGCTCAAGGACCTCCTGGAAGAAAAGAGGACAGATCTGACATTCTTGTAGTGGCAATGAGATTACTTATCTCTATTGTGTTGTGCGACACAGGCTTGGACCACCACAGCCTGACAAACACATGCGCGCACACACACTGACTAAAAAACACGCACTTCGTCTTAAGAGATACAGAGAGTCAGATGAAGGAGAACAGATGGAGGAGATCATGGGAACCTGCATTTCTTCCCTTCTCACTCAGCCTCACCCAAGGCCCACTAAACATTCAAAATCAATTTTTTTTATAGCGGGCATGATGATTTGTCTTAAACTGCCATAGTATGAGTGTTACACTGATGATTGATGTATTAAAGTTGATGAAAATGTGCTGTGGTACAGGATGTGATTAATTAGGTTAGAGTATTACTGTAAACACCCTCACGCACCCCTGGGCTTTTATGCTCTAATTTTTATTAGTTAATCGAATAGAGTAATAAAAAGAACCCCGGTATGAGGAGTCTCATACTGTGAATTTAGTCTTCTCTGGATAGAGGACTCTATTGGACATGGGGTATATCCATAAAGATGTAAAGCACAAGCCTAAGGGCAGTGTCACTAAAAAAAACAAGACTAGACAAGCCCAGTTTTGCCAGACTGCCATCAGTTGCACAGCGTTTATCATGCAAATATCAACGGTGCAGAAACTTTGGTTAAAATTGAATTGGTCTGCATCTTTACTGCTGAGAAAAATGCCTTGATGCCATGAGGCCTGGTAGCGTGCTTGGTTCTGTGCTGAAATATGAGTCATACCTTGTGCTTTGCGAAGTTCCTTGTGTATGCAAAGTTTAGCAATGTTGAGGCAGACAGTCATGTACATTCCAGCAGACACACCCTCCTTATTTAACGTCTTGTTGAACTATAAAGCTATAATCAGGCTCCTGTATTGTAGCATAAAATGTGGTATCCATTGTATGTTCTGTACAAAATTTGTCACATTCATATAAACTATCTATCTAAATACCACCAAGACTTTATTGCTGGATCTGGAATATACACACACACACACACACACATAACATATATATATATATATATATACATGATAGGCATGTAGCTGTTTAGTTTGTAATTTTCTTCTAGGTATCTGTTATTGTATATCTATAGTGCTAGATATCCATATCTTTAGACTCGACCCCAGTGGAGGTCCTATAATTGTCTTCTGCCTCTTCTGACTAACTATTAGCCAGGCTGAGCACCAAATCTTTGTGTATAACAGTCAGTGTGCTGAACATCACACTTAAAGTGAGTAAAAATTCCACTCTGATACAATTTATCAGAAAGAGGAGCCATTTGCTGGTGGTGTGATTAGATATTGGTGAGGCGGATTTTAAGTCAACACTAAAGCAGGTGCCGTGCACATTTACAGCAGAGCTTATGTCTTCACTGCTCGGTGTTTATGGGTAATAAAAGCTTAAACCTCCAAATTCCCCTCCATTTTTATCCTGCCATTGCTCCATCACTGCTGGGCAGAGTTCAGGTCTATAAAGTGAGTGAGTGAGTGGGTGTGTGTGCGTGTGTGTGTGTGTGTGTGTGTGTGTGTGTGTGTGTGTGTGTGTGTGTGTGTGTGTGTGTGCGTGCGTGCGTGTGTGTGTGTGTGTGTGTGAGATCTCGTGGACAAATGAGATCTTTTTATCACAAAATGGCCATTAGACGTTATTTTGTGGTGTGTGAAATAATGCTAAATGTTGCACAGCCATAATAGCAAACGTAAAGCAGATATATTTATGTATATCAGTCTAAAATGAACAAAGTGTAACAAATGCATACCACATTGTACACGTAGTTTTGCACAATTATGTCAGCTCTTACATTGGTCCTAAATTCTAATAGTGTTTCAGAGGACAATGGGAAAGCACTATAGCTCACTAGGTGCTTTTACATCCAGATGAAAACATACTTGTTTAAATTGGCCTAGTTCTTGAGTTTTTATGACAGAATACCTTTTATGAATTCATTCATTAGTGATTGGTAGTGATTAGTAGATTTAGTTTATTAATGTGCCTTATCATAAATACTTTGTTTTAACCTTGAAACTGTTCAAAATTAAAGCACTTTGAGATTATGAACTCAAATAAAAATTGTTATTAGTATTGGCAGCAGTGGTTTGTCCCGATTACTTTTTGACAAGAACTACATGCCGCAATCATAAAATATTTGGATCAGGTGCATAGCATTTTTTGATCAGATACATTGTGCTATACATTATAAAGGGGATTAGAGGTGGCAGAATTTATGTCAACATTGACATGTAAACCTAAAATTGCGTAGGATTTACCACTTAACATAGAAAATCACAAAAGACAGCATATTTTTAAACATTTTAAACATCCATATGTGTAGAATAATATACACTGACTATCAAACATAAGGGAACAGATAGAATTCTTTAATAGATTAACACTTTTCTTTGTCAATTTGCATTATCTTTACATAATGAGTAATAAGTTAATTTTGGTTAGAACTATCACATGTAAGCCTTTAAAAGCTATTACATTTTTCTGTATATTCTTCTATAAAATGTATCTTAGCAGCTGTATCTGCTGCACACATTTTCTTCACATGAAGAGTTGGCTTTTCCAGGCGTTCATGAGAGGCTGCAGGTTTGTGGAGCTGGTTAGACAACCTTTTGACCTGACTCATCCCGGAGCAGTCCAAACAGGTTATAGATGGGTGAGTGGGTAGGCATTTGTCTTACAAACAACATTAGATCCTTCCTCTCCAAATATCTCTCACAGCATTGATGTGTGAGAAGGTAAAGGAAGAAGGTAAAGTCTCCCAAAACTTTTTTTATGCAGTGTATCACCTAATTATTTCAATAATATATGAAAAAGAAAGAGTACTTATAAATGTATAGTTATGCAAAGCAGTGTTTTCTAACCATGTAGGCAAAATCACAAGTCCTTTCTTATGCATAAAGCACTAATGTTTTAGGGCTACATTCCAGGTTTTTGAAAAGCCATGCTAATTTAAGTAGCTGTAATGGCCATAATGCAGCCTATTGATGAAACAGCAGTAATGAACTCTCACTGTCAGATTTAATGAACACTGCACGCACAGCAATAATTACATGGCCTGACCTTTGCACTTCAGCCTGTAAGAAAGCTTCCCCACCCGGCACCTTCGAATAAGGTACCAATCAGCGGTTCCCTGGTTGGCTTCATCCTGCTGTCCCTCTCAAAGATGGAGTGGCAGCTCTCAGCCCTGTGCTTTTGTCAGATAAGACTGATTGGCCCTCCTGGCCAGCTACCTTTAGCACCAGCTTCATAAAGCAGGCCAGTTAAAGGTTCTCATTTCGAAATCGACGTCCTCGAAAAACTTGGGAACACCTGCTTTTTTAAATGACGCTTGTCTCCAGGTCTGAAGCACTTTATTGGGTGGTGTTTGGAGCTGGGGTTCAGTCAGGGTGCCGGGGAGCATTTTCAGAAGGAGGGGCAGAGTAGGGAAGTTTGAAGAGGACGCTTTGGCTCTCAGCCATTGTTGGAACAAAAAGGCGACTCTCTTTACATGCATAGCCAGACAGAGAGGACTGTTCTGGCTTCCAGTAAATCCAAACAGGAAAAAAAACACACACATACACACAAGGAATAGGCTAGAGAAAAACAAACCATATTTGAAGCTCCTCAATCTCCTGACTGCAACATTTCAGTGTTTGTCTCCTCGTCTGTTAGTAAGCAATATTTATCTAAATGCCTGAAATCAAAGAGCCACCAACTGCTTGGCTTTGATGATGTTTGCATTCAATATTGTGTGTGACTTGGTGGGTAAAGGGATGCTATCCCTCAGCAAACATTAGAGTGAATAAATAAGTGAGAGTTTGTCCACAGATGCAGAGAGAGAGAGAGAGAGAGAGAGAGAGAGCGAGCGAGAGAGACCAGTGAGAGATCATCTAAAGTAGGCCCCCCAGGTGAAGTGGCTTTACTCCAGGTTGGGCTGGCCTACTCTCTGATGAATGGCAACACCTTTTGTGGGATACAATTAAAAAGGCTTCCAGAAGACCGAGCCTACATTTTATTGGTCTTTTATTATCCAACTTTCTTATAAGTGCAGTTGTTTAGGGAAAGAAGCAACACCAAAAAAAAAAACACCAAAATAAGCATTTTATATTTATTTATCAAATGTGACTTACAGCTGAACTGGCCAGTTGAAGGTTAAATGTCTTGTTCAAGAGCCCAGCAGTGACTTTTTGGCAGTCCTGGGATTTAAACTCAAATCCTTCTTTTCAGTAGCTCCGAAACATGACCACTATGCACAAATTAAAAATGCAGTCTGGGATTTTAGAGTACCAAAGTGACACATACACTATATGGCCAAAAGTTTGTGGACACTTGACTATTTCTCCCATATCTGGGTCTTCTCCAAACTGTTGCCACAAAGTTGGAAGCACACAATTACATAGAATGTCTCTGTATGCTGTAGCATTACAATTTTACCTTCACTGGAACTAAGAGGCATAAAAACATGTTCCAGCATGACAATGCCCCTGTGCACAATCCGAGCTCCATGAAGACATGGTATGCCAAGGTTGGTGTGGAGGAACTCGAGTGGCCTGCACAGAGCCTTTACCTCAACCCCACTGAGCAACTTTGGGATGAACTGAAATGCTGACTGTGCCTCAGGTCTTCTCACCTAACATCAGTGCCTGATCTCACTAACTCTCTTGTGGCTGAATGGGCAAATCCCCACAGCTAAGCTCCAAAATCTAGTGGAAAGCCTTCCTAGGAGAGTGGAGGTTATTACAGCAGCAAAGGGGGACTAAATCTGAATTGGGCTGTTCAAAAAGCAAATATGAATGTGATGGTCATGTGTCTGCAAACTTATGGCCATATAGTATACTGTATATTTCTCTAAAGGACTTAGTTAACTCTATTACTATGTAATCTAAACTACTTAATGTTATTGTTTGACTCTCTCGCTGATTTCTAAATGATATTGGTTAGGCAGCAGTAACCACAACTCTCAGAAGAAAAGTTTTTGTAAAGAATGAATGCATGCATGTGAACAAAATGACTTTCAAGCCCAGAATCTTTAAAACACCTTCAAGTTGTACCTCTAGGGCAAATATTTCATTTCATCTCTCTGTATAAAAGACCTCCAGACTACTAGACCTGTGTCTAGTAAATGCTACTCTGACTCTCTTTCAGTCTCTTTCACTCCCCCTCTCCCTGTGTTAAGTATTGTGTGGTTCTCTGGGCAGTTTGTCACTCAGCATCATTAAACGCAGGCCTCAGCCTTTGGCCAGATCAGGATAATTAACTGGAGAGGTCAGAAGCTAATGAAATGAAAAGATCCCCAAAATGGTGCTCGCTAATCCGTCCTATAGAAGGGTTTTATTGAAATGGGCAAAGATGGTGGGGTGGAAGCCCAGAAAAGAGCAGCGGGTGAATAATCAATAACTAAGAATGATGGGGAAAATGAGCCACACACATGTTCTTTCTCTGTTTAGGCCTTTAGTGGATTTGGGTGCATGTATCTCGTCTCATCTAATCTGTTTAACATTACTGTAAGGTTAGTAATGTGTAAAATAGAATTATAGTGACAGAAAATGGAGATGGCTGCCATAGGGATGTGGTGTAAAACAGAGATGTAGAAAGGCAATTATACTAATTTAGCAATTGAGTTACACATTGTATAAAATGCCATAGTAGGAAGTTGGCATGTTTGACATATTTAAATGAAAAGGAAAAAAATTAGTGAGCGGTACATCAAGGGAAAGCCACACCAATAGGGTGTTGAACAAATAATTCTGTGCATTTAACACATCCATGTACATTCTTTAAAACCATTTTATGCCCAGGATCTCAGCTGAATACTATAGATTTGTACCTTCCAAGAACTGCTGCTGTAATCATAAACACTATTCATCCCAGTACTCTTATTCACAGTATTCATACTGAAGATCTGTTCAACACACTTAGAAATGTTTGTCTTTACTCTTCTATAACTAATTAAGGTAATGATTTATAATCTCACTTTACTGTCTCTTCCAGAAGAGGATGGGTTTCCTTTTCAGTTTGATTCCTCTCAAGGTTTCGTCCTCACATAATGTTTCCTTGCCACTGTCACCTCTGGCTTGTTCTAATGAACTCTAAATCTCCATCTGAATTTCTGTACAGCTACTTCATGACACTTTCTATTGTTAAAAGTGCTTTAGAAATAAAATTGAATAAAATCCGTCCTTTTGTGAGGTGAATGTGAACAAAAATTGGTTAGAGAAGTGATTTGAAATGTTTCAACTACTTTTTTATGCCATTCATAAACCTTTTGTATGCCAAATCTTGGTCAGGGTCATGGTGGATCTGCCCTGCTGCCATTTTTTGCCACCATATTGCAGATTTATACTAAAACAGGCAGGTCAGTAAACAGAAGCACTTTGATTGCATAGACTCCAAGGTTCTTAAATGTAGCTTGATGGCAGGATGCACTGACATGGTGCTGAACTTCAAGATATCATTACAAATTAAGGAAAATATTGAATTTTCAGGAATATGTTACAATAAACATCTGAGTTTCCTAGTGGTTGGTATTCTATTAATCATCTTCATGACATACATGTTATAGAGTACTGTAAATCTAAGTCACACGATATGATTTTATAGGAAAGGTTATCTGCAACCTTAACCATACAAATTAGTTCATGCTCTTTTTTTGGCAGTTATGAGCCCTAATTGCTACTGTCCTTATTGATAACTTTACTGCAAAAAGCCATATACCAACAAAATATGTCTTTAAATGTTCAGACTTGCATCATCAAAAATATATAAGTCCTGTATTTTGATGGATTAATATAAAAGTTTATACCAACAAGACATTAATGTGTTAGGTTTCTTTGTGACAACCAAAATGGTCAAACAGTGCATGCTAAGATATTAATTGTGAGAGGAACAAAATATCAGTTCAGAAGTTTGCATTTCCCTTTTTGAATGTGACATAACCTTTAGAACTGCCTCCAACCTCTGTCATATCCTTTGAACAGCTTTTAGACCTTCCCAGTTGTAATTTTCTTGACATTTCTGTTAAAACTGTCACACGCTTTAGATGTGTAAAATGGCTATTTTTCTTTTGATTTTTTCTTATGTTCTTTTCTTATGTCTTTGTCTTTTTCATATATTGTTGTATTCAGTTGCTGTCTAGATTTATTTTTAGAATTTTAAAATACAGCTCCTAGAAACCATGGGGATGCAAACCTTTGAAGTAAACCACAGATGCGACAGTACTAAAATGTGAATTTTATGCCACTTCTGCTATTAATTCAATCCTGAATTATTTTTATATTTAATACTGAGACATTTTCTACGTAACTGTCACAAGTTTCAGTATATATTTTGTGGTCACAGGCACTGTGTAAAAATAAGCTCCTAAACTTCCTGTTCTCATCAAAGATCAATACAAAACCTGCCAGAGTTTCAACATGATGAGCTGTCATTAGGCTGATAAGCTCACTGTCAGAAGCCTAGTAGCATCCAATTTAATGAAGCTCAATTAGCAGCTGTGTTGGGCAGAATTACCCTAAAAATCAAGAATGCCTCTGACAAAAGGAACTAGAGATAGAATGGGGCAAAAAAGTGCGGGTGCCACAGAAAAGTGAGAGAAGGAGAGTGAGAGGGGGAAGAGAAGGGGAGGGGACAAGGAGAGATTAAAATTGTTTGAATTGAGTGCACGCTCGGCCTATTCATTTGGTATTCTGCTCAAATCAAGGCTTTTGTTCGGGCCAAAGTAAAGTGGCGTCAATCATCTCGACCTGGTTTTTGTGTAGCTGAAGTATTTATTATGAATTTTGCAACCACAATGAGAACCCCAACCCTTCTAACTGAATTTACAATCTGCCTACCATATTAACCAAGCCAGAAAGGAGGAGAGAAATGGGGTAGACAGACAGACAGACAAATTGATGGAGAGAAGGAGAATTATAGGCCTAGCAAGACAGAGAAAGAGAGAGAGAGAGCGAGAGAGAGAGGGGGAGGAAACCAGGGACATAGACAGAGATAAAAATAGAGAGGGAAGCAGAAGAGAGAGAAGTTTGCTACTACTGAGCCACTCGCTCTCTGGAACCACATCAAAGTGACAGAAATGTCCAATCAGATTTGTCTTACAGGCATTACATGATGAATATGGTGCAGCCATGGCACAAAAGGGCTTTTGTGGGGGCCTGGAGCGGAGGCCATTCACGGCCCCAAACAGACAGCCAGAGTGGAAGTAAATGGCCAAAAGGCCCTCACCGAAAAAAAAAGCAGCCAAACTTGTGCAGCACAATGGCCCATGCAAATGGCAGCAGACCCTCCCACCCACCCCTCATGGCTCAGTGAGAGAGAGAGAGTTAGGTCGTCTGAAGTTTAGAGCTCCTTTTAGTTCTGCTAAGAGGTGTCAGTTGAAAGTATTAGACTGAGCACATTCAAACCCCTTTCTTATTTTATTTAAAAAAATCTTCTTTAGAGATAGAAGTCCACTGACTTTTTTGTCAGAGTGTGCAGCCAACCCACAGTGTTTCATAATGGAGACTGGCTTTCTCCTGAAATAGAGCGTTAGAACACTAGTGAGGCCTCCTGACATTAGCCTGCAGTAGAAGAAGGTATAATAAAAACCTGGCAGAGGAAAGAAAGCCACTGTGCACCTATTTCTCCTGCAGGGGCAGGTGTAGAAGGGCCTTCTGAAAACCATCACCAAGTCTGTGTATGTAGCAGCAGGATTCAGCGAGTGTAGGAAGCATGTATTAGATGGTAGCATCAAGAATAGCCTGTGATGACAGTCATTTATAATGAGTAGATTCAATTTAACACTTGATAAAGTAGTGTTTCATGGTTCAAGGTTACAGACATGTATGCACACATTTGACAAAGTGATAGAAGAGCTTCTTCATCTCCAATAAACCTTGCATCACTGATTGTGTGTGTGTTTGCACAGATAGAGATATGTACTAAGATGTGTTACAAAGTGTCTCATTGGGGGGAAAAATGACCTCTTCACACCCTTTCTTGGTGGTTTTTTTTTGGCTAAAAATTAACATCTACTGAAAGCAACACACACACACACACACACACACACTTTGAAAGGGATTTCGACTTAACCCTGATATTGATCTCAGCAACCAAGAATAAATCTTTAGGAACTTTCTTTTATAAATATTTAAATAAATATTTTTTTAATGAAACCTACAAGTCAAATTCCACCCAAGGTCAAATTTAGCATGTATTCCTATAATCATCATCATCATAGGGATATTTGGTCCTCTTGATGGGACACTAGACATGAGGCAGGAATACACCCCGGATGTGGCATCCACAAGTCCATTTCAGCAATTTAATGTAGCCAGACAACCTACCAGCATTTTTGGAGAGTTGGGAGTCCAGAGAACAAGGAAGAAGTTCTGGGAGTATATGTGAAACTCCACATAGACAGCAACCTGAGCTGAGGATAGAACCGGTGTCCCTGGAGCTGTGAGGCAACAATGCAACCGGCTGAACAAATTATGTACTTAAAATTCACTTTCATCATTTACAATGGATATAAAAAGTCTACACACCCCTGTTAAAATGGCAGGTTTTTGTGATGTAAAAAAATGAAACCAAGATAAATCATGTCAGAACTTTTCCCACCCTCAGTGTCTTTAAATGTTCAGATTTGCATCATCAAAAATATACCAGTCCTGTATTTTAAAGGATTAAAACAAAAGTTTATACCAACAAGACATTAATGTGTTAGGTTCCTTTATGACAACCAGAAAATGGTCAAATGTATAAAAATTAAATGAAAAACAATCACAAACATTTTATGGAAAAATAGGAAAATAACCTGGTTGCATAAGTGTGCACACCCTTTTATAATTGGGAATGTGTCTGGGTTCAGAATGAACCAATCACATTCAGTCTCATCTTCAAAAGTAATTATCATACAGCTAATGATAATTACATCATACACCAGCTGTTTTTGTAGGATTTTCTTCTTGATTCATCCGACTGATGATGCCATGATCTGCAAAGAGCTTACAAAGCATGCATGGTATGACACTTGTCAAATCTTGTCACTTTGTCGATCAGGAGAGGGGTATAAAAGAATTAGATGTACCATGGAATACTGCAAAGGCCATTATCAACAAATAGAGAAAATGGAGCACCACAGTGACATTACCAAGAAGCAGATGTCCCTCCAAAATTTATAAAAGGACAAAACAAAATCTTACCAGGGAGGCTGCCTAGTGACCTATGGCAACATTAAAGGAGTTGCAGGACAACAATCTGTCGTATTCTTTCTCACAAAAAACATCCAAGCTCAAATAAATCACCCCAAACCATGTGGCAAAATGTGTTATGGTCTGATGAGATGAATTCCAAAAGGTATAATAACTCCATAGTTCCAAAAAAAACTCCATGGTGCAAAAAAAAGCACATCCACAAAAGACCACCATATCCACGGTGAAGCATGGTGGTGGCAGCATCATGTTTTAGGGCTGCTTTTCAGCAGCCAGAACTGGGTGGAAGGAATTGTGAATAGCTATGAATACCAATCGATTTCACCGCAAAACTTTCAGGTGTCTGCTAGTAAGCTGAAGATGAAAAGGAATTTTACCTTTCAGCACAACAATGACCCAAAGAATACACCCAAATCAACAAAGGAATGGCTTAACCAAAAGAAGATCAATGATATTGAATGGCCTAGCCAGAGCCCAGACCTGAATCCAACTAAAAATTATGTGGGTTGACCTGAAGCTGCTTATGCACAGGAGATACAGTTAATGAGATACAGTTTAATGGATCTAAAATGTTTTTGCAAGAAAGAGTGGGAAAATATTCCCAAGTCAAGATGTGCCATGCTGATAGACTCTTACCCAAAAAGACTGAGTGGTGTAATAAAATCAAAAGGTGCTTCAACAAAGTATTAGTTTAGGGGTGTGCACACTTACGAAACTAGGTTATTGTAAGTTTATTATTTGTCTTTTTTTTTCCCTAAAAAAAGTTTCTGATTGTTTTTCACTTTATTTGTATACTTGGCAATTACTCATTGAAGGTGGGAAAATTTCTGTCATGATTTATATTAGTTTCATTATTTTACTTCACAACAACCTGCCATTTTAACAGGAGTGTGTAGACTTTTTATATCCATTGTAAATGTGCTATGATGCAGACTGGAGCTGTCTGCATGCTATTAGAAACCACTTGTATTAGTCTTACTTATATCCCAGAAAATACCAAATGTGATTCAGAGCTCTTCAGCTTGACTGAGATCACTAAAATAACAAACAGCTTAACACAGCTATCATGTGGCGCTATAATAATTACCCTGCATAGATGATAAAAAATAGTTTATTACTGAACGTTACAGGATTTCCAAATGACCATAACTTCTCTGCAGTAAGAGCAGGTGCCCACTTAAATTTGTGTCTGTAGGGAAGACTGAATTTATTTGGAAAAATAACAGCAGATCACAACATGAGACAAACAGAGCAGAAGTCATTTGCCTGGATGAAATACAGAAGACTATGTTTTGCCTTGGAGACAGGGCGGTCCATAGGTAATAAATGACATCTCAGAGCCCATGTGAAAAATATGCTCTGCATACATGCTATGCACGCATAGGTGATGTCAATGAAAAAAGTACAGTATGATAAATGGAATATTGTCAGATCAGCATGTTTATAAAATACTTATATACACAAAATGAAATATAACAATGTTTGTCCTTAAAACAATATATTGCATAAATGAAGTGTCTACTGTCTAGTCTCATTTTCTTTTGAATCAACTTGTTACTAATATGTTACCAGTTCATTGGGTATACCTGTCTTGTAGCTACAATTATTGGCCATTGTATCAAGTATACCTATCATATAGGTCACTTTGTAGTCATACAGTTACTTACGGTAGACTTTTTCTTGCTATGCACGATGTGTCAGCACCCTCTACTCTGCATATCAGTGGAAAGAGACCACCACAGGACAACCACTGACCAGATATTATTTGGGTGGTGGATTATTCCTAGCACAGCGGTGTTGTTGTGGTTTTTATACATGCTTAGTTATCTTGGAGACGTACTGTAGACTACTGTCTTTAGCCCTTCAGTTTCTGACATCAAGACATTCATGGTGAGATGTTTCAAATCATGCCTTTGATCAGGTACACCTGCCATACATGTGCACTTTGTAGGTATACAATGACTAGCTGTTCACTTTGTCTAATGTGGTACACTAAACCAGTGGAGTTAAATGGATCTAATCCAAACCTCAACAACGTAAATTCACATAGCCCATAAATAATGTCAACTTGAACACTAACACAACTAATATATTCTTTTGATGGAAAGCTCAGAAATAGAAATACTGCATAAATGGTAACTTAGCAAGTAAAAATATCTTGAAAATAGGCAAATTCAACTATATTGCTTTTTAAACAAATATAAGATTATTAAAAATATTTTTACTCATTTCAAGCTTGAAATTATCTTATACTGTTGGAAGACAGTGCTATTTGATTTAACAGTTTGTTTCTAGAAAGAAGCAAAATAATCTCCCAAAAGAAGGAGACACATTTAAGCTTGAAATTAATAAATATGTATAGAAATAGGCTTAATAGTCTTAGATTTGATATAATAATCTCATAATGAGAAAGACATCTGAAGAATAAGCCTAATATTTACATAGTTGGATTATGTTCAAGTTATATTGCGAATTCTGTGGAACAAATTCTGTGGAATTACTTTTACAATTGAAACAGTCCTTGGCTGCAAAAAGGCAAAAAGTTTGAGAACCCCTTACCTATACACAATGAGCCTAATGAGTCTATTGATCATTTTGATTACTACACTACTGTTGAGTGATTTATATTGAATATATCTTTCTAGTGATGGTTTTGTAAATATAAAAGGTTATATAAACAGATGAATAATTGCTGCCATAAATCTTTTTTTTTTTTTTTTTTTACAGGTCTGAAGTTCACAGGAATGAGACTGGGGCACGACGGCCAACGGCAGACATTAGTACATATGGGTCACTAACTGCAGGCACGTGGCCTCGCACCTGCTCACAGAACCATGAGTGTGTGTGGAGGGGTAACAGGGGGTTAAAGGGGGTGCTAGGCTTTATGTGTGTGCTGAGTGAGACTTCCATGAAAAAAAAAAAGTTTACCGAATTAGATTTTTTTTGTTTTTTGTGACAAATAACGCAATCTTTTTAGCAATATGGCAGGTTTTGGTGTGCATAAATTACATATATAACCTACACGATAAGTAATTGTCATAATCAGTGGACTACTCATTCAGTATAGTGCAGTGGGCCTATACAATATTTCTGTATTTATGGTAACATGCACTTTTGATGTAGACCACTACTCCAGAATATGAGAGGCTGTGGGGCTGTTAATAGGACTGACTCTCTTCCAAAAGGTCATGATGTGAGGTCCCGTCTCCTTTATTACTCTCATTTCAAATGCAAACGGCTGCAGGTGAACTTCAAGTCATTATTTCATTTCATTGCCACCAGTGTTTGTTTACAGTGGATGAGTGCTATAATATGGATAATGGCCTACAAAGGCATGAACAATAGAGTGTTGTGCATTACACTTTGAGAGACAGTGTGAAAATAAGGGTTTTGGCCCTGTGTCCCTCTCCAACCCTACGCCTCATTTTGACCGACGTGTCATTATTACAAAGACCACAACATGAAGGGTAAAATAATCCATCTCCATAGTGACTAGATGGAAAATTCACCATGGATCATTCCAGCATCTTTCTTCTAGCAAGTCATTTGCCTGAAATTGATCAAGCCATGTTAGTCTACATACGCATCAGTAGGCGTAATAATGTCTTGGTGTTAATTGTGTAAATGCAGATGAAAGGTGTCTACATGTGAATTAAGTGCAGAACTGACATATGCACCTCATATCTGTGAAGAAGTTGCAAAGTTCAGGATGTAAAAAGAGGCAGCTCTTATGTATAAATAGACTGAATTTATTTATATATATATATAAAAAAAAAAAACTTTTACACAAAATACAGCATATCTGTTAAATCACATATATGTACATTTTCTTAGTCTACAGAAAGAGAGAACAAGTGCATATATTGTAAAAACCTTTCCATACACTTTGCCCATTAGCAAGGAGCATCATGTCTAGTCAGTAATATGTTCTATCGCATTCTATCCAGTGTTAAAAGCAACAACGCAGTGTATCTTCCAGCTAATTCATTTACAACATGCTCGTCGTCACACACAGGCAGTGTACTTTTTTTTGTTTTGTTTTGTTCGGCATACAAAAATAAATCTTCATTTTTTTTTAACAATACAGTTTATAGTACAAGTTTCCATTTTAAAAACGTTCAGGTCGGCAACTAGTTAAATCAGCAGAGACACGTTAGATAATAACGGCAGGTTTCTGTACTACAATCTAGCCGCTAGCCGTTTCAAACGGTATGCCAACATTCGCACTGCGCACGCGCAGCATTTTCCCGTGTGCGCCGCGTGAACGCGCGCTTTTGAATCAAAACAGTCCAACTGACTTTTCATCTCTACTGGCTGGTGTAGATTAAAAACGGATAGGAAATGACACCCAACATAATAGTCCATAATTGCACTTTTAAACATTTTTACGTCAGGCTTTTAGTCCTTTCTCCTCCAGAGAAAGAGAGAGAGAGAGGTTCCCCGGTGGTGTTGCGAGGCCAGATCAACTTCATCGCCGCTTTAATCCTTGTCATGTCTTGTCTTGTCCTTGAACCTACAAAGCTGTTAGGTTCTGGATTGATTTTGACGTTTGCATTGAGTCTGCGCTCAGCAGGAAGACTGGATACAGTGGATACAGGTGCGCTCGGCTGGAGCTGCTGATAATGTGCACTGCACTGCTTCAGTATCTGTTGAACCATGTGGTGAAGTCCAGCAGCTCCTGCTCTTCAGAGCTCAGAGGCTCGTAACTCCCGTCGTCAGAGGAGTAAGACGAATGTGGCGACTCGGGGTCCGCGGAGTAGCTGTTGGACAGGGTTGGAGAGGGGACGCCGCACTGAAACGCGGCTGAAATGGCGTCGTGCTCGTCCAGGAGCTGCTGCAGAGCGCGGATGTACTCCACCGCCGACCTCAGGGTTTCTACTTTGCTCATCTTTTTGTTGGCCGCTCCGTTCGGGACGTGCTGGCGCAGGGTCTGAAAGCCCATGTTTACTTGCTTGACCCGGTTCCTTTCTCTCTCGTTGCGCCGCGCCACGGCGACCGGCTGCTGCTGGGGGATGCTGTAGCCCAGGCCGGTGAAGCTGAGCCTCCTCTTGCAGCGCAGCAGCTCAGGAGAGCTGGAGCGCTGTCTCTTCAGCACTTTGCTCTTGCTCTGACTCTGGCTCGCGTTGGAGAGTGCGCACTCTTGCCGTCTCTCCACGCGTCCGAAGTGGCACTGACCCTGCGCCAGTTGTGTCGTTGGCATACTGCTGCTGGTCTCCATCTCGATCTTGGGGTACGCCAGGACGGACCTGCACAATGATTCCACCGAGGATGAAGAAGAATAACAAAGTGGCAGCGAAAAACTTTGGCGTGTCTTTCGCGTGTGTGGCCAGTTCTCACTGTCGAAACTTCCAAGTGTCTACTGGCCCCCTACCAGTGCTCGATCTGATACAAACTTTGGCAGCACTCGGCCCTTTTTCAACACGCGTCCGACACCCCACCCCCTTAAAAAGACGCACGCTCGTGTGGGAGTCTCCGCCCCGCTGCGGGATTCTTGAGCTGCGGCTCGGCGGGCCAGGCGCGTGGCTGCACGGGGCTCAATAAACAATCCGACGCTTTCACTGCGCCAGCACGCGCTGCGCTCATTTACATCCCAATATCTGCAGCCTGAAAGCCCATTGGTGGATGCAAAACGCCTTGCAAACTAGCGAGAGGAAAAAGAAATAAAAAGAGAATAGTTTTTGGTGCTTTGAAATGCTTTCTCTTTTTTTTATTTAACAGTGTACCCATTGGCAAGAATACAATTTGTCGGTTTTCCCCACTTCCCCTCCCAGTCGCAAGCTTTTAAAATCCGAAATACCAAGCAGACTCCGTGGTATCCAAGGTGCTGCCTGTTTGCTGAAACTGAATGCCAGGCGCCCGGCCGAACGTGTGCCCTCTGCGTATTTGCGCGGCGCAAACGGTGCACCTGAAAAATTGTGCAGATCAGAGAACACAAAACAGAAAGCATATCACAACCACACAGGGGAAATGATGGGCTGGAAAAAGTGCTGCTGCTGCACAGTTACTGACAGCCCAAACTTTATCCTGAGAGGCTGCACTTTTCATCTCGTCCTATTAGTTACTGAAGGTTGTCTTGTCAGATATTATGCAATGCGGCTTGTCCATCTCACCCTGGATTATTATTAGCCCATTCATTATTAATATTTCTGCACCATCCCTAAATGCATTAGAATGTAAAAATATTATTTTTATGCAAGTGGCTGCAAAGTAAGTATCTAAATTCAAACGAATTTCAACAATGTTCA
>CM040983.1:10889726-10902588 GCA_022985145.1 Pangasius djambal
CATCAATAAACACCAGTGAGCCCGTTCCATTGGCAGCCATACATGCCCATGCCATAACACTGCCTCCACCATGTTTGACACATGATGTGGTATACTTTGAATCATGAGCTGTTCCTTTCTTTCGCCATACTTTTCTCTTCCCATCATTCTGGTACAAGTTAATCTTGGTTTGATCAATCCAAAGAATCTTATTCCAGAACATGGGAGACCTTTTTAGATGTTTGAGATGTTTTCTGGCAAAGTCTAATCTGACTTTCCTGTTCTTGAATGTTACCAGTGGTTTGCACCTTGTTGTAAAGCCTCTGTATTTACGTTCATGACTCTTGATTGTAGATTTTGACAATGACACGGCTGCCTTCTCCAGAGTATTCTTGACTTCTGTTGATGTTGTGAAGGGGTTTTTCTTCACCAAGGAAAGGATTCTGCGATCATCCACTTTAGTTGTCTTCCGTGGTCTTCCAGGCCTTTCGATGTTGTTGAGCTCACCAGTGCTTTCTTTCTTTTTAAAAATGTACCCAACTGTTGATTTGGCCACACCTAAGGGTTTTTCTATCTGTCTTATAGATTTATGTTGTTTTTTCAGCCTAATGACAGCCTCCTTCACTTGCATTGAGATCTCCTTGGACTTCATATTGGTAGCTCCAGTCGAACAGCTGCCAAATGCCAACTCAATACCTGATATCAACCCTAGACCTTTTATCTGCTTCATTTGTTTTGAAGTAATGAGGGAATGGACCGCACCTGGTCTATTAACTTCTTGTCAGTCAAATGTCCAAACACCTTTGAACCCCTGAAAATGGAGGTACTTTGCTTAAAATGGCTTTAATTCCTAAATGGTAAATGCCAATCTCAATTGTTTTATTTCAAATCCATTGTGGTGGTGTATAAAGGCAAAATCACAAAAACTCTGTTATTGTCCAAATACTTCCCGACCTGACTGTATACATATAGTACTGTGCAAAAGTCTTAGGCATGTGCAAAGAAATGCTGTAGTGCAAAGATGGCTTCAAAAATAATGAAATTAAATGTTTCTACATAAAAAAAAATACTATAAAGAACAGTAAACAGTAATAAATGAAACAAAGTCAATATTTGGTGTGACGATCCTTCGCTTTTAAAAAATATATAGTAGTCTCAGGTACAATTAGTGCAGTTTTATAAGGAAATGAGCTGGAAGTGTTACTGAGCATCTTGCAGAAGCAGTCATGGTTCTTCTGGAGACTTTGACTGTCGCATTTGCTTCTTATTTTTGCAGCAAAACCCAGCAGCTTTCATTATGTTTTTTTGTCTGAAAAGTGGTCTCTTATGTAAAATTTTGCTTTCTTTACTGACATACAAACACTTTTCTGTAAAATTTAATTTTGTGCCGGAAAACTGTTTTTGTACTGAATCAATAATGTTGAAGTCATAAAATGAAAATCTATAGCAAAGTTTGTACTAAAAAAGTCGAATGCCTAAGACCTTAGCACAGTACTGTATATATATATATACATATATATATATATATATATATATATATATATATATATATATATATATATATATATATATATAATCTGAATAGGTGGATTTTACACTAATACCTCAGATGGTACATAGGCAGCCTTGTATTTCATAGGAGTTTAAGAAACATTCAAAAGAGTTAGTTGTTCAAGAGTAAAGAAGTTTGAATGATTTGTAATGACATTGTTTTTTCAACAAAAAAAAATCCCACTTCTGCACATTTAAATAAAAACTTAAGTCTGACACTCCACTTCTTGGTGTGACTCTGTACTTCTCTGTACTGATGTGAGTTTTGCGTAGGAGAGAAAAGGGATGTGAGAATTGTGTATTACGGGGATGAAGAAGGGGGACCCCTGTTCAGCCCAACCAGGCCCGGCCTGTGCGTGTTGAGGACAGCCACATGAATGCACGACCGTACTTCCAGCGAGCTGTAAGAGGGAAGTGCACCAGTACAAGTGAGATTCATTTCCTTTTTCCTCAGGTTGATATAGAAGACGTACATGCACAGATCTGCTGGTGAAAGTGCAATATTCTCCTGGAAGACTGCAGTTATGTGGAACTACATCCACAGCTGGTTTTCATTCATGTCTTGTGGTTGGAAAAAAAAAAGTTGAATAAAAGATCCACACAGTGAGAATCATGTTTTTCCCCGAAAGGTGTACAGACAGAGAAGCGCACACCTGTTGCTGAGATGATGTGGCATAGAAACTGCTGTGTGACACACACACACACACACACACACATGCTATTTGTGGAGTGAGGATTATATGCATTTTAATATGACTTCCAAAGACATCAAACAAACATTATGTCATATTTTCAGGATTCAGCTGCTGCACTTTAATGTATCATGTATTCATTAGTAATTGTTAGTCATTTGATTGTTTACCTGCTAAAACTAGTACTAAAATCTGAAAAATACTAAAAATGATTGGCTCATTTCTAAGCCACCTTTTAAAAATATTATATTTATACTAAAGTGATAATTTTCAGTTGATTTTGTGCCAAGAATAATATTGTACATATTATTAATAACTGAAATTAATGTGAAATAATCTGATTATTTTAAAAGTTTGTATTGCTATAAAATCTAAAGACACGGCCAGCATCAATGAGACATGAATTACTGTGTGGTAAACAATGTTTATGGGTTAAATAGCACATATAAATTTAAACTGGCATTCCAGGAACTACATATAAAAGAAGTGAAAGTACTTAAGTTAGCACTTACACACACACACACAAAAAAAATGTTGGTACTCCTAGTTTGTGACCTAGTGAGCTAATATCAGAATGTATTTTTGATAAACTTCAAAGCACTATTGTAAGTCGCTCTGGATAAAGGCGTCTGCCAAATGACATAAATGTAAATGTAAGTGATCTGACATCCTGATTTACAGCATACACCAATATTATTAACCCAGGC
Source organism: Pangasius djambal (assembly GCA_022985145.1). Classification (NCBI taxonomy): domain Eukaryota; kingdom Metazoa; phylum Chordata; class Actinopteri; order Siluriformes; family Pangasiidae; genus Pangasius; species Pangasius djambal. Next base: position 10,892,656 of record CM040983.1, read on the forward strand.
AAAGTGTTATCTTGAAGTGGCTGAGAGTAATTAGCCTAGAATTAAGTAATAAAAACTGTACACTACAGCCACTTACTCTCTGTATCTATATCTGTATGAAGTGATGAAATCCCCTTGGCATAAAAGACATGGGCATGTTTTTGTGCAGTTTCTGGTTATGCCTTTAGAATGACTGTTCTCTCTCGTTCTCTCTCATTCTCTCTCTCTTTCACATACACACACACACACAAACAATGCATGTAGGGATCAGCTCTTACAGATGTTATGTTACATCATAGGGGAGCCCCCTACATTTCTAGGCCTTGTACAGATGCAGTTTCTGTTGGTCTCCCTCCCATCGTAAAAATTTAAAAAAGGGCTACAAATTCCTCCACTGTCTATTTTATTCTAAGGTCAGTTGATTGCAAAGGTTTGCATTCACCATGGTTTCTGGAACTAAAAAAGACATTTGTACTGTACATCTACATATTTTCAAATTATGTACCAACATTTAAAAATACATAAGTTATAAATAAAATGTGAGTGTATCCTGCAGCAAAAAAAATAGAAAAAATAGTCTATAGGTCAGTGTCAGGACCTGAATAGATACCTCAGGGGGGAAAAAGGTCAATTAGCAAATTAATCTCAATTATAACACATATGTCAAGAAGAACCAGGAGGCTCTAAAAGCTGGTCAGAGGATATGCTATAAGGTTGGAGGCAAAGGGAGGATATACAAATGAGAAAATGGGCTTTGGGCTAATGATTAGAAGGTGGTGAGTTCAAATCCCAGCACTGCCAAACTTGGGTCCTTGAGCAAGTCCCCTAACCCTCAACTGCTCAGTTGTGTCCTGTCTCAAGTGTAAGTCGCTTTGGAGAGAAGAATCATCTACATGAACAAATGCAAATATTGCATTAAGAAAGGGAGATGAAGTGATATCTCTTTTTATTATTATTATTATTATTATTATTATTATTATTATTATTATTATTATTAAATTATTAACATTTGACAATTTAGTCATTGTTATCTGTAATACCCTGTATGCAAGATTTTGCACTCACCTGTATTCACCCCTAGGCCTGATTATCTGTAATTGTTGTAAATTATGTTTGTGATAGATTTGCATGGTGAAAAAAATAATAATAATAACGATAAAAGTACTGTATGCAATAACTGTAAAATCACTTTGCTTTGTTATAACGCTATACAATCAGTGTCAATACAATATGAGTGAAACGATGACGAAATTGTGCCTGAAACAGCCTCTGTGTTTGCCTTTCACTTTTGACAGGGAAATTTGGAAGAGGTGCGGCTCTGCGCTGCTCTGTGTTACGAGGCCGGATGGAATGTCACTGCATGACCAACCGGAACATCCATATATGGACTGTTTTGCTTTGACGCTGTGTATAAACGTGCAGCTCGGCGAAGAAAACGAGAAAACACGACTCTGGTTTGACAAAGCGTGTGCTCACCACCTGGCCGAGAGCGATATGTCGATAATAAACAGGTAGAGTGCAGCGTCATGTAAAGCTGGGTTTAAACTGAGAACTGATATGATATTGAAATGAACACTATACGTGTGCTGTCAACAGGTGCTCGTGCAACATAACAATGTTGTTGTTGTTGTCGTTGTTGTTGTTGTTGTGAGCAGCGCGGTGCGACCGCAGTTCGGACACTGGCTCCTAGAGCAGGTGCAGTCCGGACGGTACGATGGAGTTTACATGATCGACAGAGACACATTCCGCATCCCGTGGAAGCACAACTCGAGGAAAGACTGCGGAGACGAGGATAACAAAATATTCCGAGTGAGTATCTGGATACTAAACAACCCCCAGCATAGCCACGGGCTCGTTTATATACTTACAGAGAAGGAACTCACAACGCAGCATTATCATAGTTATTAAATGTATTACTGAGGACTTGTAGTTATTAATCAGTCTGACTGGTCTCTTGAACTGAGTGCATTTAATCCAGTCCTCAGTAACTCAGAAACTAGTAGCCAGTAAATAATGTCAGCTTCAACCTAATGTGCTCTGTGAGTGGAAATTTCAGGAACAAACAAGTTCCATATTAATAGCCAGAATATTATTGTGCACATTTTGAATAATAAGCCTAATATGTGAATAGTTGGTTATAGTTATAGTAATATAGTTATAGTTATGTTATGTTGGAGGGGGTCTGCTTCCATGGATTATTACTGTACTGAAAGCTAATTAAAGCTACACCAGCTACACCCTCCCTGGTAAACAATACCTACTAAAGGTTCAAAAGATGTGCCCTGGATGGTACCACCTGAGATCTCTCAGCCTTTATTTCTGAGAGTGTTTTAGTTATGTCTTAGTATGTCAAATAGTGCACCTGTGTAGCATATACTGTAGCTTGAAAAGGAGTGTCAGTTTTGAGAGATGTCAGAATGTTTCTCTTATCAGTATACTCCATTACTGCTCCAAAACAAGGGTTCATCCAAAACAACACACCCAGTTGGTGCATTCTGAAGTTAGCAGTATCTTTTTATTACAGCATGCACTTAAAATAAGAATGGCCAAAAAGAATCTTTAGAGCAATGGATGACCATTTTTGGAGCTAGGGATCCCTTTAACTGTAAAATAAATTTAGAGACCTTGTCAACACATTTGTTTTATGAACATAACCCAGCTTTTAAAATATTATGCACATTATTTAAATATGTACAGTAATACCCTGGCTATTTATTCAAGCCCTAGATATTTTTATTCCTGAACGTTCCAACAACAGTAAACATTAAGTCTATGTTGAGATTATTTATAGGCTACTTGTTTTTGAGTTGTTGAGGTTTCGATTAAACTCATACAAGTGACCAGGACTCAATAATAAATATAATAACGTTAATAAGAGTGGGTTGTGATTTCCACCACTGTAATAATTTATTTATTTATTTTTTTAATCTCAGACCCCCTGGCTATGATTCACAGACCTCACTTTGAAAACCACTGCTGATGCTAGACCAACCTTTTTTTTTTTTTTTCGATGAATGGTTCTTGACCCATTTTTCTGGGGCCACCAGACATATTTCCCACCATGTGGAAAGTTTGTAGTGTTTATATTGTGTATATACTTTCACAAACACTGTTTCACATTACATGCTCTACACTGAATTGCTAGTTTATTAGGTAAACCAGTCTTGTGTCTACACTCACTGGCACAGCAATGTTATGTACATGTATATCTAATTTTTCATGCAGAAATTGTGTCATTTGTCTTCTATCTTTACTTTACTGTATGTTTCTGAATTCAGAACACCATAGTTTGGATATTTTTGGTTGATAACAACCCAGTAGTGACACTGAAGCATTTAAAAACCCTGCTGGGTCTATAGTGACATGGTAGTGTGTGCATTGCATATATGCTGCTGGCATAAATGTGGCAAAGCTGTATAAAAGTCTTTTTTTTCCTGGTCTAGGCATGGGCTGTGGTTAGTGGTAAGATCAATGAGTATCCCAATGACAAGGCAAAGTGGAAGACCAACTTCCGCTGTGCCCTCAACAGCCTTACACAGTTCAAGATGATCCACGACTACTCCAAGGACTCGGAGAATCCCCATAAAATCTACCGCATCATCCGTCCTGAAAGTAAGACTCCTGACGCTAACAGAGTTATTAAAGCCTCTAACCTTGGCCTATAAGAAACTGAGTCACGTCTGTCTTCTTCCATAGACCATCAGCAGTGCTCAAGTATTCACATTGAAGCCCTGTACAGCTCCACAAACAATCAATGTGAAGAAATGGAGGTAAGTTTCCAAAAGACTAACAGTATTAATATAGCCTGTTCTAATAAGAGTAAAGGCAATTTTCTTAACTATTAATGATGATGGTTCTTCATTGAGATTCAACATAGTACATGACTTTTATCTGTCTCCAGAAAGCCAAGTAAAATTACTGACAGCAGATGTGTTTAAACACTGTACTTTGATTAGAGTAGAATCTGTACACTAAGCGTTATTTACAACAGATATGATTTAAAGTGCAAAGTCATTTATTGCCATCATCCTGTTTTAATACAGTATGATTTGCCAAACCACATGGACACTTTGCATCTAAATCAACAGCCCACAGGTATGTCCCAAATATCACCTTTTTCCAAAATCTTTCCCAAAAGGTCTAGTTACATAAAATTATTTGCTTGCTAAGGTCAACTAGCAAGACTGAATCATGACAACAGTTATCTTTTAATGCTTAACCACTATTGTTTAGTTTATGGCTATAGACAGTTCAAAGTGATTATATTTCTATAACCCTATTATGTTATACTGTATATAAAATGGCATACTTGATAATAAATAATAATAAATGCCAAATCCATTCTAATCGGATCAGGGTAAATAAAACTAAATGAAAATCAATGAAACCCTATGTAAACTTTCTGACCTGTAGCTAGTCTCTGGTCTAGTGAGCTGCCTAGAGCTAAATAATGTACAAACAGTAAATTCAGGTGATTGGCTGCAGCAAGCTGCAAGAGAGGATATGCTACAGAAGTCGAACTGGTTTATGTTTAGAGTTGCTGAACTACGGCTTGTTTTTTCATATGTTTATTGGGATTGCTACAGTTTTTGGTGGGTCCATCAGTTGACAACCCCTAGCTTAAGTAGCTACTATTAAATACACTATATCGCCAAAAGTATGTGGATACTGGACCATCACACCCATGAGTGAACATTCCAAAACCATGAGCACAGTCAGTGTTCCAATTCATCCCGAAGGTGTTCAGTGGGGTTGAGGTCAAGGCTCAGGCCACTCAAATTCTTCTACACAGCCATGGTAAACCATGTCTTCCTGGACCTCGCTTTGTGCACAGGGGCATTGTCAACCACATTACAACCATGACTGTGTTTACAATACAGTTAGGAGGAAATAGTGTATAATGCCAAATTCTTTAGCTACCTGTAAGAACATATGTATGCACGTGACTTTTTCCATAATAATTATTATCCAAAAGGACAATACTATAATATGATAATTATTTATTATATTTTTTATTGCTTTTCAGAAATACAATATTGGCCAGACTATCAACAGCCTATCCAAGACCACGCCAACTTCTGTCCCCCCCAAATGCCAATTGTGCAGCAGCATTGCCTTCCGAATAACCTGCCTGCTTCAGCACCACCTTTAGCACAGGTACCCTACAATACAGGTACGCACAAGCCAAAAAGAAGTTCACTATATCTGTTTCTTATTTACCCTGATACAATAGTCACTCCACTCTAATACTAAAGCCATGGATTACATATTATTTCAAAACAAACATTTTAAACATCACTTTACTAATGAATTAGTTCCACATACAGACACAAAGACAGTGTCTAATTCTCTAATCTCTCTACGTGTGCCTTCTCAGTGCACCAGCCTTTCATCCTGCCTTCTATCAACGACCTGGAGATCTCCATTCACTACAGGAAAACGGAGATGCTGAAGGTGCAGTGTGTAGGTCCACGCATTCAGCTCCACTCACAGTGTGAGGAGTCAGAGCTGAGGGGCATGTCCGTGCCCTTCCCCAGCACCGAGGAGCTCACTGACCACAAACAGGTCCAGTACACTAAGCGCCTCCTGGACAACATCAAGAGGGGTCTGCTCCTGGAGGTCTGCTCCGCAGGCATATACGGCTTCCGCCAGGACAAGTGCAATGTGTTCGTCAGCACGTGCGATCCTGCCGAGATCCAGAACCCAGAGCCCAGAAAGCTGCTCCAGAACCAGAATGAAATGCTGTTCAGCTTCGACAAGTACAAGAAAGGTAGGAGAGCCAAGACAACTGGAAACTAGATATTACCATCTTAATGAATTATCTGTAGACTAGCATCTGAGATTGGGAACTGTGTTTTATCATCTTAGTTATTATCAAGTGTTTATGAAAGAAATAACACCCAATAAAAGTGTCCCAACATCAGAAAATAAACGAAATGAAAGGAAATTAAGTCTGTTATTTATACATAAGCTTCCAGGACAAAATTTTCACATCCACTAACAGAGCACCGTAATGTACAATGTCAATAGGCTGTTCATCTGGATGAATGTAACTTATCATAAAATCAGATCATCAGTTGTTGGCCAAGGCAAATCTGAGGTTGCCTCTTGTGCTTCATGTCTAAGCAGTACATAAAATTGACATTCTGATGACTGTAGGATGCATAGGGCGAAAATCTGTGTGTGACTAGTTTAACAGTCTTAATGGAACACTGTGACACCCTGAAAAATCATCAGACCATCAGTGTGGGATTATTTGGAACAACATCCGAAACTCTAGCTATAATGTGCACCCAGGCAGAGGAAAGGTGGGCTAAATCTGTTGACACTGACAGAGTCCTGACATGAAAGGATTGGCGTTGACAGTTAGGTAAATAGAGATACATCCAACTATTAGGTTAGAAGTGACACATGCAGCAATTTGTTTGGGAAGGTGATCAGCACAATTTTTCTTGGGTGTTCTCTGACTTATACCAGCATCTAAAAAAACTTATACAGGTTTTACTTAGATGTCAGTCTGCAGGTTACCATTTCTCTGTTTGATATAGTCTGTTTATACGCTATGCAAACTCTACTGTTTCTCATTTTTCCAAATAAATTCAAATTGATGTTAAAATCCATCATTTACTTGTCTTGGACTAACGTGTTGTTATGGTACATGCTTACAGTACCTGGGGAATTTGTTTACAACTTTGGTTACTTGTTTGACTGGATCTGAGTATATAATGATTTCTGGTATATAATGAATACCAGGAAATCATAAACTTATATGGTTATAGTATAAACCTATAAACTCTATAAACTATATTACAGTACATAGTTATCAGTGGCATCATGCATGCTTCTTAAGCCTCCACCTTTGTTTCAGATCTTATGGACTTCAAAGAGAACAGACGTGGATCTCCTGAGTACACCATCTATTTGTGCTTCGGGGAGAAGTTCCCAGATGGAAAGCCACTGGAGAGAAAGCTGATTGTTGTTAAGGTAAAATGCTGTCTACTTTGTTTCACTTGAAACAATTTGCCTTTTTGCCTGCCTGTAGCATGTTTTTTATTATTATTATTAATTTTTTTTTTCTGCAGGTTGTGCCTCTGATTTGTCGTGAGTTGCATAAGGCAGCACAGCTGGAGGGAGCGTCGTCTCTGCAAAATGACAACATCAGCCTGCAGTTCTCCCACAATAGCTTGTATGAACTGATTGAAGCCACTTTCTCACCACCTCCAGCTGTATAAAGTGTTTTGTCTTCATTATGACACTGCATTCCTGCTGATGAACATGGTTTTAACCACAATACTGGCTTTACTCGTCCTCTCAGTCATGCAGCACTTCTTGGCCGCGGCAATGCAAAATCATTGTGTACAAAACATTCCTGTAATGCTGCCTGTTATGTTTCCAGAATGAAATAGGTATCCCAAACTCTAGTAGTTAGCAAGTAACAAACTGTTACCTGTTTTGCTCGGTGTGTTTAATAGAAAATACCTTCAGCCTTAAAATAAAAACTGGAAATATTTTTTTTTTTTTAGTTCATTTGTAGTTTCTTTAAAAAAAAAAAAAAAAAAAAAAAAAAAAAAAAAAAAAAAAAAAAAAAAAAAAAAAAAAAAAAAAAAAAAAAAAAAAAAAAAAAAAAAAAAAAAAAAAAAAAAAAAAAAAAAAAAAAAAAAAGAAACAGAAAAAAAGAAAAGTAAAGAAACCATCGTTGCTTTACTCCCTTTTGCTGTCAATTGCCTTTTAGTGAAGAATTCTCCTTGCTCTGCTACATTTGCAAAGTTTTCTTATCAGTTAATTAAAAACGTTCTTCTATTATACTTTGTCATATGGACAGTAAATAAATGTATACACTGTACTAGCAAAAACGCCTTGAGAATCTTTACCAGAGACAATCTCATTACAATGTGCATGCAGGTATGGGAAATTCAAGGAACTTTTGTTTTCACTTTTATTAAATAAATTGTTAAAGAAAGGTATTTACAAATCAACAGAATGGATTCTCTGGTTCACAATGAGAATCAAGTATAATTCAGTAATAAGGCAGCACATTTCACACAAGTAGGATTATCAACAATCTGCCTTCAGCAACTATGAAAACATTATTTCCTGCTTCTACAAGCCTATTACACCGATTTTGTCTTTAACCGCAGAGTTACCAATCATGAAAAAATAAAACAATATGAATACACACTCTTGCCATAATTTTCACCTATTCCAAATTACTGATGCTAAAAGTAAATGAACACACAGAAAAGAATAACAAAAGCACCTTGTTAAAAAGATCCTCCCCCTGTCCTAAAGACAAATCGGTCACTTGTTTCATGGGAATAATGTTCAAGAAGCTTTATTCCTATGATGCACTGCAGCGCCACTCTCTGTATTCTCCTACACTTAAAATCTCTGTACAAAACCATAAATATATAATTGGCAAATCAACTCTCGGAGAGAAAAACAATTAATGAAGATGTTTTATATCCAATTAATCTAAATACATCACTGTCATACCGGTTGTTAAACATTTTCTATATGGCTTAAGTATATAAAGAAGAAAAAAGATTTTTTTTCAGCTTAACTGAAATTTCTTTTGAGTCATGATACTATATTCAAATCTTTGAACATGTATATAAAGTCTTCTGTATATTTGCTTAAAAGAATCTGTTAAAATGAATGACAAAAAAAAAAAAGATTCATTGGGATGGTGATATGATTCTAAAAACAGCTGCTGACGGACTGGACACTGGAGCTCAGCTTCTCTGAACTGAAGTTAATCGTATAATAGTCTCTCCAGTGATAATATTTCAAAAAAAAATTTCTTTGCAGACTTTCCACAATGGAAAATTAGGTAAGCCTTTTTCCACTGTGACCAGGAATCCACAGTCATCCTGATACTAGTCTGGATATTGGTCATACGAGGCAACCTGTACAATCACAATACTGAAAGTTTCTACTGACGAAACGGGTGTGTAAATTTTCAGATTTAAATCTATAACAAGCCCAGAGTGCTAAATATACATCTATACTATCAATATCTAAATACTGTTATATTGAACAACTGTTATTCTGAAAAGGTCAGGGTTTTTTTTTTTCCAGTTCTCAAAGTTTTAACGACAGCAGTACAATATGCCATGATATTGGCAAACCAAAACTATGAAAAAAGAGCAGCCTCAGTGGTGCAATTTCAAATTCGGCTTGGTAACAATGTCTATCAAACATTTCAAAAAAGATCCTGTCGACTTTGTCAAGATTTTAAAAAAAATTAACTATACCATCATTAACAATAGTGTACAAATATGCTAGACAGCATACCATACTTCTGGTACACACCCACACTGTAAAACGGTTTTGTTCACCCCAGATCACTAATTCCTTTCTTGCGTAGTTTTACAGAGGTGGGAACCTCTTGCGCAAAGAATACAGTGAACTACATTTATTATGCAACTGTGCAGCCCTTTAGGGTCAGATTACTTTAGAGAAGTTGGACTAATAGAAAGGTGTGCATTAAGTTTACTGATTAGCAGCTACGCTGTGTTATCAGCCAGGAGTCTCCGAATCCTTGGGGCCTTCAGCACTCTGCTTCTCCTCTGCTTTACGATGCTTCCTGGCATGCTTGTACTTATCCACATATGCCTTTACCAGGTTGGCTACCTTCACTGGATTAATTTCACCACTCTTGCTGTGACACACCTAGTACATAAGAGGAAGAAGCAAAGTTACTTTAAACAATGGAAAACCAGATTCTGAGGACGTCATGGGCTTCACTGCTGCATAGAAGCAACGCTGTCTACGCCGGGCATGCAACATTCTTAAGGACTCCTCCCATCCTGCCCACAGTCTTTTCCAGCTTCTCCCCTCCAGGAGGCGTTACAGGAGCCTCAAGACCAAAACCAGCAGGTTTAGAAACAGCTTTTTCCCTACAGCTGTCTCCCTTCTGAACTCTGTCCCCAACTGAACTTCACTACCCCCTCC
>CM040983.1:10902688-10913409 GCA_022985145.1 Pangasius djambal
GTCTTAACTGTACATTCTGTTTGTTTACTACTGTTTATACTGTACATTCCCTTTACTGTTTATACACACTGTTTATATTGTACATACTGCACTTGCTGCTTTTTGCACTTCTGATTAGATGCTAAACTGCATTTCGTTACTCTGTATTCATACTGTGTAATGACAATAAAGTTGAATCTAATCTAATCTAATCTAATATGATTCGGAGCCTAGCAACACAGATCCCAAGAAGTAATGAAATCCACTCATATGACTTGCATACCTTCTGGACAGCCTTCCGTAAGATCTCTTTGTACTCCTCCTTTGTTATGTCCCTTTTCTGATAAAAGGGTTTGATGGCCAGTTTCACCTCCTCTATGGCCCGTTCCTGCATATGAAGCTTCTTCATGTACTACAGTTGGTGAAATAAAAGGTTTACAGACTTAACATTTGGCACCACTGTAAGATAAAAGATAAACACTGTAAATTTATCTTTGTTTCCAGGTACCACAAACGAAGTTGAATTCTGGTTTTATATTTGTGTGATGATATAAAACGATATAATGATACTGATATAACGATACAATGCTATAAAATTCCCTAATTCTACCCATTACCTTGTAAAAACATGCCACAAATCTTACTCTGGACACACGCACCTTGTCTTTCTGATCAGGATTCTGCAACAGCTCCTCTTTGCGGGATTTGGATTTCTCCTGGCCGGCGTTTGACCTCCCTTCCAGTGCTGGAGAACTGATGCTCACGGTTGCTGATTTGGACCCACCCTGGACAGCGGCTGCCACCTGGGATAAAGAAATAAACATGGTAGTGACTTATGTTTGTTGTGCTTAACTATTTAAGACAATGACAATTCTTACAATGGCATTAAGGGCAGAAAAAACAATGGGCAGTTGCTGTAAGTGATTTAAAAAAAAAAAAAAAAATACTTCATTTAATCTGTCTCTCCATCCTAACAGCAATTACTAAACATATACTCTGAGAAGAGAAAACATCTCTGTGACACCCTGTGCCCATTAATTAAAAACATTTCAACATGGTCTGCTATATTAACCAATCACGTCACAGGTTCTCTCACCGCACTGCCTTATGCTGCATAGGTAATAAATATACAGGACGGAAATTCTCAGAGACAAGGATTTAAGCAATTTATTGCTTACATCGGATGTAATAAAAGGCATGAGACGATAATAGATTTGGTTTCAGAGATGCTACAGATGTCTTGTAACACAAAACACTTTAAGATGATAATCACGAAGACACTGGTATGCCTTCTCATCATGTGAGGGACTTGAGACAACTGAAAAGTTTGAAAACTAATGCCGTGCTCATTTTTCTTCTACTTAATGGGCAATTATTTTAGAATAGCAGTACTGTTGTTAATATTAGAAAGTTCACATTGAAACATTTTGTCTCATCACTGTAGACTATTAAAATATTCTGACTGTGGCTGAGGAGAACCAAAAAAAAAAAAAAAAAAAAAAAAAAAAAAAAAAAAAAAAAAAAAAAAAAAAAAAAAAAAAAAAAAAAAAAAAAAAAAACACAACTCTGCATGTGTAGCATCAGATTCAGAGCCGCAGACATGCAATCTGTGCCAAACTGCAAAATGCTATGCATAAGCATTTCCTAAAGGGTCATTGTTATTCCTTAACAGTTATGATTTCCCAGCTCTGGGTTCATTTTCATTTCCCTTGAAAGCCCTGTTCATTACTTTCAGTTTCAGTCACATGACAGAGCTGCTCTGCCCTCCAGACGCAATAAAGCACTATCTGCCGCCACCCTGAGACTGTCATATGCATGTACACTCTATCTCCAACCCGGAGTCCTGATGGGTTGTCATAGTATTGAGATACTGAGAGAGAGGCAGAGGAACATCACTGCACCTGGCCAGTGATCTGCATGGAGGAGGATGAGGCAGTCTTACGGCACCCTTCCTGCTTCAGTTTCAATTTGAATAGTGCAAGCTCTGAAAGTGACAAGAGAAAAGGCAAAAAAAACAAAACAAAACTTTGAAATATTTTTCAAACATATAACAGCACGCTCTAATATCATACCCTATTATCGACATTTCCTGGCTAAATAATTAGCAAAAATCCTATCAAACCCAAACCCGCATCACATTCTCTTTAAGCCACTAGCATACGGGTTCCCAAACTAGATGTCATGCTTGATTTATAAACGGGGTCACAAGAGCAACTCACAATCTCTCCTTTTGTTTTATTAGTTTATTTTACAAATTAATATAAGAAATATCGCTCTGACTATGAATTCAATTCAATTCAATTTTATTTGTATAGCGCTTTTAAAAATGAACATTGTCTCAAAGCAGCTTTACAGAACATAAGAAAAAGAAAAACATGCAAACAAACAAAAGAAGACGGATTTTGAGTGCTAATATTTCAAAATGTTACTGGGAGACACATTCAATCAAGCTACACTTAAATTAAGCATGTACATGCTATTTTAGTCGTTTTCACTATGCTGACATCCAGCAGTAGCATAGTGCAACAATATAAATGGACAAAATTTCAAGTTTGTGCCCACTGAACTAATCAGATTTCCTATTTCAGCTAGTGTTTGAATTTTAAACATTTTCTTAGACCCTGATTTATTTGTATTAACATGAAGATATGTTTTTGATGGAGACTATAAAGCACTTCTGTAAGTCGCTGGGTAAGCTGCTAATTGCTGTAAATGTGACTGAGAATGTTTGCATCTGAACTTGCGATTTTGCGCAATAACTGTTCAAGCATCTTTCTATGGCAGTCACTAATGTTCTTTTGAAGCACCTCCAAACTGTCAAAAAACATGCACTTTGCTGCTTACTGGCCACAAAGCAGTTTAAATTTTCATTTAATGTTTAGCACTGCATTGTCAGTATGTCTAAATGAGATTGGAATCCTAAAATGCACAATACAAAGACCGAATAAATGACTACAACACAGCGTTGCAGTTTCCCTGCACGTTAAAACACAATTGAGAATGTAATTAACGATACAAAATTCATTCAGCAATGTAACAGCTACCTGAAAGGAAAATGAATAATTATTTACTCACTGCTCATTTTGTCTGGCTGGGACACCACTGGCTCCTGTATATTCCAGGTGACACGTTTACCCTGTGATTTGGCTTTGGTGCCTGCCATTACTAACACTGACTCCATCTCCTGTTTGACCCCTGCTGACTCCTTGCCCATATCAGCCTGGGGCTCCACAGCACCTGCAGCATTAGTTACTGGCTCATCCTTCATCTCCTTCTTAATGAAGTCCAAGTTGTCAATCAAATAATCCACATTGATCTCTTCATCGGAAGAGTCCACTGGTTCTTGTTTTACTGGACATGATACTTGCAGAGGTTCTACCTCCATCTCCTCCTTTGGCACCACAGGCAGGCTTGTAGATTCACAATCACTCATCTTTTCACAATCCATGGAAGCAGGGCCAGGCGAAGATAAATTAATCACAAGAGCATCATCATCACTGCAGGAATCCTCATCATCAGGCCAAATCTGCTCTACTTTGACCTGTTTTGGCAGTTGATCTTTTAGTAGCTGGGACTCTTTAATCTTACTAAGTGGGGTGTCTTTTTCTTCTTTGATTTCAATAGGTTTGGATTCATGTGGTTTGTGTGACACACTAATCGAAAGCACATCCTCTGAAATTTGCGTTCCAGACTCTTCAGTTAATTGTGAATTCTCTTGACCACTGGAATCAGTCTCCTTTTTAACTGAAACCAGTGAAAGTGTAGTGTCACATTCATTTTGTCCTTTCTGAGACTCCTTCAGTATGAGTGCATTTCTGTCTATACTACCAGTCGGCTCCTTTTCCTCAGCACAAGCGGATGCTACACTTTTGTCAGCGTGCTGTTCTCTATGGCGAGGGCCTTCTGAAACATTCTCTCTCCGTCTCCGCTCTCTAGAAGTTGATCTAGACCTTTTCCTTTTTGATCTTATTTCATTTCTATCCCTTGATCTTGAGGAAGACCTATGTGAAAACGTTCGTTCTCTCCTCCTCTCTTTGGACTTTGACCTTGATCTGGATCTGGATCGAGATCGAGATCTTGACTGTGAGTATCTTTTCTTCTTGGACCTTTTCTGTCCCTCTTTCTCCCTGCTGTCATAACAGTCACGGCTCTCATGCTTTCTTCTTCTCTTCCTTGAGCTTTCGCTGCTGCTGGAGCGAGTTGAGCGCCTCCTGTCTCGTAAGCGGCTTCGTTCTCTAGATCTCGAGCGAGAACGCCTGGGGCGTGGAGATCTAGAACGTGACCGCCTTCTGTCTTCGGACCGCGAGGGTTTCTTCTGTTTATCAGACCGTTCAGAGGCTTTGAAAGGCGGACTGCTGGAAGCACACTGTGACCTCTTCTCCTCTCCTGAACTGGAACATGGTGATCTTATTTCTTTCGCCTTGCTCTTGTGATTTACATCAGAGCGTCCTGATATGGATGACAGTTCATGTATAAACCCATTTCCTTTGGTTGCCTGAGACACAACTGGAGACGTGGATTTCACAGGTTCAAAATCTGGTTCAGACTTTACCTCTATCTTGACCTTCTGGTCACTGTGGTGACTGGATGACGAGCTAGATCTGGAACGATCCACAGCTTTTGTCAACTGACCTTCAGAATTTCCACTGTCCTCAGCATCAGAGACCACAGGGCTTCCACTGTATGCCTCAAGAGCGACAAGACTCTCAGACTGAGATAGAAGCAGGGCAGCTGGCTGATGAGAAGGCGATGACCACGAGTCATCCTTGGGAGAGGCTGGCTCCTTTTTAACTTGCACTTTCATTCCAAACATTTCATGATCCACAGGCAAATCCAAGTCCATGGACTCTGTTTTAATTTCATGTTCAGCATCTTGCCCCACAGTTTGTACCGTGGGTGGAGGGCTTTGCAGAATCATTTCTGTCTTGTCATTCTCATTCTCATCTTCAGAGTCTGAAGCATCAGATCCTGTGGGATTAAAGGGATCATAGACCTCACTCTCCACAGAGGTCTTTTTAGCCGGGGAATAAGACAACAGCAACATCTGTTTATCTTTCTCGTTTCTCTTCACAGATCCCTTATCTTTTGCAGGCAGGGCTTGATCAGGCGCTGAAAGCCGCCGAGCATGCCATGGGTTTCCACTGCTGCTAATGCGAAAACTAATAGCAGAAGAAGAGGATAGCTGTGAATTTGATGTTACACTAGCAGAGGTTGATGGAGTAGAGAAAGAGTTAGAAAAAGAAGACGAAGGCACAGCTCTGTCCAATCTCTGCCTCTGGCCGTCTATTGGCCTACTGTGCCTGCTTTCACTTGCTCCCTGCTGGTCAACTGAACTCTGCCGGCCTTTGTCACCCGCTAAACTCGTCATGGAAGATTCTGGTAAGTTGATGTTATTGCTCCCAGTGCTGCCACTTGCCACAGAACTGTTTTCTCTTTTAATCTTTGGTATTCTTGGCAACACAGACACATCCACCCATACTGGCTTGGGGGGAGGCTTTTTTGCAGGGACGTTTGTGGTACTTCGCCTCTCCCCAATATTAGAGTCAGGAGCTCCATTTGTAACCCTTGCTGGGGGTTGGCCTCTGACACTACAGGTGCCCCACTGACCGTGTCCAGTTCCAGTTGAGTTTGTGGGATTTGGCCTGCGTGGAAGAAGCGTAGATAAGCGTGGGTGTTCAAGAACAGAAGTAGGTGCATGGGAAGTGGGTGGGCAGGATGTTGGGAGCGTTACTGGGGCAGGAGTGGGCCGTAATGAGCTTTGTGATGAGTTTGTTAAAGGGCTGGAGGAAGGTGCAGGCTCTCCGCTGGAGTGGAAGTTAGCTGCTCCTGTGGAAGGTCTCCGTTCTAAAGCAGAGATTCCTGAAATGCTGCTCCTTGGAGATGACAAACAGGCTAAAAGGAGAACAATTATGAAACACTCTCAGGCCATGATATAGCATTACACTGCAAAATATTAGACTGTACAGAGATTTATACTGTGATCACTGTCACTATATAAAATAAAGGGTGTGTTCTTTTAGTGCACTTCATGTATAAACATAGGTTTAGCAAACATACTGCATAACTAGCTCATGGTGGAACCAACAACTGCAATGTAAAATCACCTAATTTATAGACTTACATATTAAGCCTTTATTTCATTATTTTAGTTAGTTAAAGTTTAGACTATATGTGAATAAATGGAAAACTTGCCAGGTTTTGGGGCTTTAAGAGAGCCATCTCTGTTGATAACCACATCAGAGCTGTCCATCAGCAGCAAGCTTTGGCCGCTGAGGATACTTCCCAGCAAGTCTGGGACTGGTGCAGCCTCGGCTACCTCCTCCACCTGAGGGATACCGTGCCCTCGCCTGTTAATCAACCACACACACGTCACAGAGGGCTATGCTTTAACTATATACACGCCACTAGCACGACCATCCTGTACTCCAGCCAAGTATTTAACCTGGTAAATCTTTAATAAGCTGAAACAAAATGTGCTCACAGCTTTAGCTTTCATCACAAGACTGCAACTTACATTACGAAAACAAGAGAAGCTTCATATCCTTGCACATGGATAAACTGTATACTGTTATAAGCATAAATCTAGGTTTAACTAGGACGTAAAACTAACATTTGCCACAGCATAATAAAGAAAATTATTAGTTGAATTTAACTATATTCAAGATATCTTAACTTGCTAAGCTCTCTTGTTTTTGTTTTCCCAGTGCAACAATAATTTTAGTTGAACTTTGCTGATATACTGTATAGAACTAATATAAAGAAGACATGTGGCATGGCTGGTTACCTGGAAAAACCAGCAAGTATGGGTCTGGCCACAGGCTGGTGTGAGCGCAGAGCAGAGCGGGACAAACCCCGCCGTTTAGCTTCCAACAAAGAGGGCTGAACTGGAGCCTGATCCATCTCCTCATCCCTGAAAAACAGTTCCATTCTTTAGGCCTAAAAATACACTGCCAACACTCACGAAAGCAAAACTGACCAAGCGTATGTAAAAACTTTTAAATTAAATGTAATAGCTATTTTAAAGCAGATAAAATAGAGAATGAATACACAAAGGCAAACATATTAAGGGTAGCCATTAATTAGTTTATGCAGTCATACTGTATAAAGAGTATTTGAACAGTCAGCCACTTATTTCAACTCCTTGACAAATTCTCATCAGTTAATTTCATCTAAACTCATTTAAAGGTAACATGTCACGAACTCACCCGTTATCAAAGGGATCGAGATCAAAGGGGTCTCCATAAATGGAGAGGGAGGCTGCCCCGATGTCCGCTCTCATGCTGCCCAGTGTTTGCTCACACGGGCGATACACAGAGGGGATAGAAGAGCTGCGGCTGGGTTTCTTCAGGCCCAGACTCTGCGCAATGCGGCCCTGAGATGTGGTCTTCTTTTTGACCACCTGGGAGGACACAGTGGTGCCATTTATGAGTATGACAGGGGCTCTCAGAGCATAAAGGTCCAATATCAATAACAATCTCCTCTCAGCAACAGGACAGAAAGAATCCTGGCAGTTCTGACTTGAATGTCTTACAAATTACTGTATTTCTCATCTGAGCCAGTGGACATGTTATCATAAATTTGGTTGCAAGACAAATCATTGACAAATATTAAAAGATGCAGCTGAGGTCAGGGTGAAACAGGCCACAACATACCGCTTTTTTTCTTAACTTCGTTCTCCTCACTTTACGCTTCCGCCTTTTCACCTTCGTGGTTGAGGTTTTACCTTTAATGTCCTTTCCTTCTTTTATGGTTTTCTTTCTTGGTGCTATATTAAAAGACATAAATTGCAGAAATTAATGGTAATATAAATATAGTATATTCATCATGTCAGCAATTAATAAAGGATCAAATATAAAATCACAAGTCACAGATAACAGCATTCTGGGTACAAACAGAGACAAGCCATGCTGATGTGTCCCAATTTTATTAGCTACCTCTCTTGCGTCTCCTGCGAGCTCTTGGGCGGGGAGTTAAGTCCCTCATATACACGGCTGTGTTAAGTCCAGCAACTACAGCATTGATGGTCTCATCCAGCCAGGTGGACCGCATCAGGTACTGAGGTGCAAGCTGAAACGGCAACGAAATCAGTACAATGTCACTCAGCATGCAGGAATAATTCAGGTAGGCACGCTATGCTGCATGTCTCCCTAAATACACAAACACACACACACACACAAAAAAAAAAAAAACACACCACCAACACATAAAATTGCATTTTGCGTGTGGCCCAGTCCATCCCGCAGAGTTCAGTTTCAATACACCAATGTCTAACCCTGGTGTTCTCATGGCAGCAACTTTTCATGCTACACTGCCTAAATCACTGAACGACAGCTGCTAGTAGGCACTCAGGTTTACTGAGGGATGCGTGTTATCACTGGTACAACCTCACTACTGCAACGGCTGTCTTGACATGCATGAGTGATATTTCTTTAGAAACACTCCACGACAACAGGTGCAAAGGTGTTCACGTGGTGAATTAGATTAATTTTACAACCATTACAAGCACAATGCACTTCAAAGACACTTCAGTGATATTAAAATGGTAGAGAGCGCATCACGTTGAAGGTTTTGCACTTTTTCAAGGTGATCCTAACTTTAGGATGATTTTGGGAAACTGTGCCATGTATAATGCAGATCTCCAGGGTCAGGTGTCAGACAGCCACAATTCATGCCAATTATATCAGACGCCACATCTGATTGGTAGGTTTAGGAATTCCTTGTTGCTTATAATAATGTTTCTACCATGTAAGTCTGTGTTAGCAAGCAAAGAGCTACAGAGTGTTGAGAATGTGATGCTTTTGAGGAAACTGACAACAGCCAACAGTTCTCCTCTTAAATCTGAGCACCAGTGTGTTAGGAGAGCCAGACATAAGCATCATGCAAACCTGTGCAGCGGTGCGTGCCTGTGTGATACGGTGTCTGTTGACGTTGGCTCGGACCCTCTCGCTGTGCTGCGTCCGTGCAATTGCACGCATGGGTCTGGAGCCTGATGGCCGAGAGTGGCTGGTGGGAGGAAGAACACTGCTCTCTTCCTCACTCAACCTTTCAACCCCTGAAACAGAAATAAAAAGGCTTCTTAGTAATTCAGGAGTGACAAGAGTGTGTGTGAAACTGTTTTAAAACTGCTACAAACAGATACCCTAACTGTATTATCTGTACATTATAATGAGAGGAATGACAGGAAATAAAAATAGAATTGTTTGCTGCTATTGTTGCTATTGTGGCTTATTACTTCTGTTGCGGTTATTTGGTGCACATTCTGGGCAAAACCACTCCTCAACAGGCACAGCATCCAAGGGGGGTGTTAAACACTCCATATGGTACCTTTAAGAGAAGAGCAAGAGTGTCAGAACGGTCTGTGATAAATCCCCCACTGTAATACACTACCAAACTCTAAGCTTCTGCAGTATTGATTTTACCTTTTTAAAAATCCTGATGAACAATTTAAACATCTAAAACAGCTAAAAACAAACTTACCCATCAAAAATATTTAGGACATCATAAATGCTTATACTGATGTTTTTTTTTTCCTGCATAACCGATACATTATTATTCAAATCAATGTTAAACATATTTTAAAACATTTTAATTCAGTTACTACAATTCGATTACTTTAATCTTCAATACGTTGACATGTCTTAGATACCAAAATAAATGTAGACAAACAAACAAAAAAAAATCAGTTAACAATTGCACAAGTAACATAAATATATTATTGATTTCCTTGCATGCGGTAACACCAACTATTTTTAGTCTAAAAGCAGCATTTATACCATTTTGGGTTTGAGCAGACTATAGGAAGAGGCTGGAATATTCCTGCTTTGCTGAACAATTTTTGATGTTGTGCTATTAACACGCATTTACACTTGCTTACCTTTTCTTTCTAAAAAGTCCCACAACAAATTTGTACATCAAGGGGAAGAGCATAACCGTCCCTGAATATTGTGCAAATCCGAGTACATCACTACATCGCACAAACCTATAGGACATCGTGGTAACTACATAAAATTTGTCTGCAAAACGTAAATTCACTGATCATGTGTCTTACAAACCTTAACTGTTAAACGTGACCCTGAGTGTCTCAGACACAAATACAGCATGAACGTCTCACCCGGAATCACAGCCGTCACAGAGCAGCAGACGATCTTCTCTGTCTGTCCCTCCACACACCTCACAGCTGGTCTGCTCCAGATCCACATTCACCGGCTCCTCTTGTTCATGTGTCACTGGCCTCTGAACTGCAATCTACATGTGCACATGACAGACAGGCCCAACTCTTCAATGAATGGGTCTCTATATCCAGTATGGCTTCTCACCGCTAGTCATGTTCAATCATTTAAAGGAAGAAAACAGATACAACTATGAGAAACTGTGTGGCAGCTTAGGGAAACCCTTCACATGATGAAATTTTGACATTTTCTACTACATGATGTTCTGAAAACTGTGGTGCAGGATCATCAACATCAACTTAAAAAGCCAAACATTCACTGCGAGAGGAAATTACACTTTGCTAGCAATGATTTAGACATCTTTAGACAGACTGTTTTTAGTGCTACATTTGTTAAACTAGCATCTTTACACAAAGACAGTCTAGGTAAAATGA
The DNA here is from genome assembly GCA_022985145.1 of Pangasius djambal. Classification (NCBI taxonomy): domain Eukaryota; kingdom Metazoa; phylum Chordata; class Actinopteri; order Siluriformes; family Pangasiidae; genus Pangasius; species Pangasius djambal. The sequence continues at coordinate 10,913,271 of CM040983.1, forward strand.
ATAAATAAATTAAAACATTTGCATGCAGTTTTGGAAACATGTATTTATGGTTTCTTCAAGCTGAGGTGTCAAAGTATTATATAGGGAGAAATACATTATTTTGGCCAAAAACCGATTTTCCTCGTCCCTTTTTTTTTTT
>CM040983.1:10925604-10982003 GCA_022985145.1 Pangasius djambal
TTGTTACAGCAGAATAGACTATGTGACTGCATTATTACAGTAGTATAGACTATATGTGACCATAATTATTTTGTTCAGCAGCTATAGTCAATAATAAGAAAGGCATGTAAGGAATGTAGGTATCGGTGTTCTCACTGATCAGAGTTTAAGAGGCTATAATGTGTCTTACAGTAGTACAGCCTAAGTGTGGCTATAAACTAATTAAATCTCTATTACTGTAGTGAAGCCTACCTATGGGCATTATGTCTATAACTTACCATTGGTCATAAATGACTTTTATATTTTACTAATCTATTACTGTTCTATAACTTTCCTGTGGCTGTAAAATATTTTCTCTCTTACAGTTGTATAGTTTATGTATTATAGTAGTGTTAAATTATCCAAACAATTCAGTAGTATAGCCACTATGAAATGGCTTACATGAGACTCCAAGTACTTTATTCTGTATAACAGTAGTATAACTAACTCATTTCATTGGGTATTGAAGAGTTAAAGCATATTTACCAAGATATGATCTGCTGTTCCACTGTATAATAAACATGAATGACCTGTGTATCAACTTTGTTGTTATTTTATTTTGCCTCACTCCCTGCCGATGTGCCAGTCTGATACCGAGTATCAGTATTGGAGCTGATACTGACCTGACGTTACGGATTAGTATTTGATGCCTTTTTTTAAATTTTGTTCTGTGAACATGTAATATTAACTGCCTTAACATGGATCATGCACGTGAACACAAGACCACTATCACACCTGGGATGTTTTGCGTAGAGTGTTGGCCGTTTTTTCATGAGAATGTCAGTGTCAAAGCAGCATTAGGTATTGTCCAAAACGCAGCTTTGGTATCAAAGTGTCAGTGGGTCTCTGTTCCGCCTTTCCCTCCCTTATCCCTCCATCTGAACACTAACCATTGTAACTAGTCTCTTTTTGACACGTGCAGCTGTATATAGATTTATACCGTTAACATGTTCTTTTGACTTTTACACACAGAACTTGACAAAATGTTTGTGTCTACAAGTTCACCTTTATATGGCTATTGATTATAGCATGTAACATTTAGTTCTTTCACATGATGTCCATGTGGAAGTGTGGCTTTGTGTAGGCAGCTGGGTGTGTATGACTAGCACCAGTGTTTATACCATGAGTGGTGCACAAAAGAGAACGTGTGATAAGATAAAACTCACTGAACTGTTGACCTTCCTGTGTAGCAATACCTCACAAACATCTGACACACAAGTATTCATCCACCTTTCCATGAGAGAGGAGTCATGTGTCCTGCTCCGACGTTTTATATTTGTTGTATCCTGTGTAGACAGTGTGAATGGTGTTTGTTGGCAGGCAGGGCTGACGGATGCTATAATTCTCAGAGATGCAGGGATTTGAGATTTCGCTTCCTTTAGCCATCAGACAGTTCCCTGATGCTATCACTCTAATCCGATTTTCCATAATTGACCATAACAGCGAAACAGCCGATTAAGAATGGATCAAGCAGAGGAATATGTGCAGCAGTCCAGACAATGTGATGGTGATTATATGACCGTTGTTTTGAGATTGTTGAACAGTAGTACGTTATTTAGTAAGAAAGGATTCAGAAGGAATCACTGACCAACATGTTTTTCTATATTTGGCGCAAATGAAAGTGATAAGTGTTTTGCTGGAACTTAATCTGCACGAGAAACAGATCATTATTTGCTTGCTTGTTATTACAAAAAGACAGTGAATATTAGGCAGTGTGTGTCACTGTATCATGTGATACTTATTGTATATTATCATCGTGAGACTCTTGATGTGTCATGATATGCGGTGCACACAATATCATATATGAGGTATGAGCTCATGTTGAAAGCACGCTTTCCAAGCTGAACAGGATGTGTGTTTCCTTTAGCATTAGAGGAAATCTTTTTATATCTGCTGTACTATTTCTGACACTTGTTGAAACCACCATTTGAGCCATGTCTAATTTCACTGTGATGAAAATAATAAAACGTATATCTTAACCTGAATTTAAGTTTAAAAATCAGTAAATAACACTTGCTTAAACAGACACAGACCAAAGGTATATAAACACAAAGCACTGTCTTTATTAGACTTAAATACATAACCAAAAGTAATAGTTCTCTAGATAAATCTTTGTGGTAATATTTTACAGTAAATACATGTTTTGGAATGTAACAAAATGTAAACATATATTTGTATATACAGCAGATATATAATATATTGTTACATTGATGAGATGTAGGACCATTAGAGCAGTAGCTGGCTAAGTACATAGGTGTAATAAGAGATCCTTGGCCCTTCAGGTTTTACCTCCAAGATGACTCCCTGGATGTCAGGACTGTAAGACACACAAGAATATGATATGGCGTGATGTGCTAGGTGTTTGAGTTTGGAAGTTAGGAAACATAAATCCATGCACTGTGAGCCATCCCAGTTCAGCCAATGCCATAGAGAAACCTGGAATCACACAGCTACCAAAAGAGAAAGGCACCCACATACCCGAAGGGAAGCCAAGTTTAAAAAAAAAAAAAAAGAAAGAAAGAAAAGAAAAAAGAAAGGAAATATTAGATGCATTTCCTGTGTAGAATTTTTTTTTTTTTTTTTTTTTTTTTGAACATTTAAGCAGAAAGAGATCTTCATATAGCATGATGATTATTCCTAGCTTATATGTTGACAAGATGAACAACATCCAGAGTTGAGTTCTTTGGATCAGCAAATCAGCAGGCTTCGCATGGTACTTCCCACAGGCAGTGTTTTAAGAAGGGAGTAACAGAGTAACGAGCTTGAGAGTTCACTCTGATCATTTCCTCTGATGCATTTTCCCATTTATTCCCAGTTATTTCAGTGTTTTAGCATAACTGTTGTTTGATTGGCTCTAAAATGAGGAAATGTTGCTAATTAATTCACATCTCTACAATTAAAGGAGTAGGCATTTTGAATATTAGTGGAGTCACTCCTTAATTATTCATTGTAATAGCAGCAAGGGATGAATTCATAGCAATACTCTTTTTATATACACTGATCTCTCTCATTTTATTTTATTTATTTATTTATTTTGAGATAATTGACCAAATGGATTCATTCTACTATTTAGATCACTAAATAGTTCAACACAGGTTCACTCCTTTATCTCTGGATTAATACTGCATTAACTGTAGAACATAACATACAATAATGGCAATTCAAATGTTACTATTATTATTATTACCATCATCATCATTAGCAGGCACACACTGTCTTGTTCTGTTGATAAAACAACTGTTACAGAGACAAGTGCTGTCAGTGGCATTGTAATAAGAGAGCCATCCCATCACACAGTGGATCACACACATGCACACAGTTTGGATAATCAATTCACCTACAGTTTGTTATTGATTCTCTACTGTTTACCTCAACCAAGAGAACAGAGCTAAATACAGAGATAACCAATGAAACAGAACACAGACTCCAAACCAGCAGCAAAAAAGGCAAACAAATTGAAGAAGAAGAAAAAAAAAAAAACAGTAAGTCTTTGCAAAATCAAAAAGGACAAAAGGAGAAGTAACACTTTAGTTTATTTTAAAAACCAGAGCCATGAAAACACCTTCACATAAGTTTTCTACTGTGTCTGCACAAACACTGCACTCATTGAAAAGCCAATGACTTACAGTAATGTGATGAAACAGCAGCTTAGTCAGTGATTAACAATGGCTTGAACTATATTCTTACATGTAGCTTTTGAAGATGCTGTACAGATCAGGCTCTCAGTCCCTTAAACTAAAGTGTTGAGAAGGACATAAAGTCAACACTTTATTTGAAAGGCACCAGACAAGGACTTTACAACGTTCTCAAAAAATGGAATGTTGCATAACTAAGTAGTTTGGCAGATGATGGAGTGAACGAGATCTGTCATCTAACCACACATGCATTAAAGCTCTACTCCTTTGACTTGAGAGATTTGTTTACGCCCACGGTCGGTATACGAGTAACAAAGATCAGCCCAGAGTTTCATAAAAAAGCTTAAGAGATTAAACTTTCTTAACCCTACTTTGAAGGTTTCTAATTCTACTGTTTGTTTGAGTTTCAAACATTTCATAAGATTATAGCAGCTATTCCTTTTCAAAGCTATGATTTTGCGTCGTTGCTATTCTAAATTCACAGAACCTACTTTTAAGATGATCTGCACAAAAAGGAGGAAGTTCATAGGAGGCCAGGCTGCACTTCTCTCTGAAATACAAAGTCCAGAAATTATTCCTAATCTATTTATCACACAGTGACCCTTTTTTCTAAGACATAAGCATTTTAAGATAAACCATGCTTAATTGTAAAACATGGATTTCCCCTAGCAAAAGTGCAGTCTGTGGATACCTCTGTGGTTTCTTCAGTGGACTATTTCTATGCAGATAGCAAACATCCTATACTGCACAAAGACTGCATACACAAGTATTGGAATATCAGAATCCTAACTGCTATGCATGCTTGCCTTATAGATACGTTGTTTATTTTGTTTTTTTACAGCCTTGTATGATGCCAGCCAGATAAGGTGTCATTGCGGTCACGGTTACAAGCTTTATTAGAGCAGAGTTGGATGAGAAGGGGGCACCATGCGGGAACCTCCACCCAGAGAGCACTGCTGCCACCAGGCATGGCCTAGAGAGGTGCCATGACAGGACAGGGTGGATGAGCAGCACACTCTCACACATACACACCCTCAGGGTTCAGGCTGGACACCAGGGGGTGCTGCAGGTTGCGCGGATGCCCCAGAAACTGCTTAGCTGTGGGACGCTGTAGAGAGTCTGTGAACAGAGGAAAATTTTTAATGTTAAAAAAATTAAAAAATCATCTGATAATAGAAAAGGCCAATAATTGGACTTTAATAGTGTAGTGAAAAATTAACAATAGCACAGTGCTGAATAACCTGATTATGGGGTATAACCCATAAGAGGAATTCTTGGTCACGATTTTAACTGGATGGATGATATAGTATTTTGCTATTTATATGACTGCTTGAATAATCTAGTAAAGGTGAAATATATGAGCATGTAAATGCATTTACTCGGTCAAAAAGACTTTACGGAGATGTAACTGGCAAGTGAATGTGTAAATCATGTCTCCTCTACACTGATCCTACATTTACATAAGACAGATATATGTGCTATGTGTGCGAGTTTGTGTATGCTGTACCACTGTCTATGGTTGTGTCCTGCAATAGCTGAGCCAGCTCCTGTTGGTCCAGCTGCTGGTGGAGGTCTGTACGTGAGGAGTTATGGGCTGGGAGCACTCCGGTCTGCTGGATGAACTGCTGCAGGTTACACTGCCTCAGCTCCTTATTCAGCTCGTCCAGATGCTCCTGTTTAGCCTGGACACACACGAGGGACAAAGTTACACAAATACACTGTTTTCATGGTTTTATATAGCCTGTCAATATCACATTACAAATCAAGCTAAAATTAAGAAGAGCACAGTAAAAAAAAAAAAAAAATTAAATAAAAAAAAAAGAAAGGAGGATTAATATTATTCTATCCAGCCCAAATTTGCATTTTCGGACAAAGTCAGGATAATATGTCTAATGTGTCATGTCTTTAATGTCTTAAAAAGTTTTTCAACTAAATGTATTACATAATTTAGGGAATCCAACGTAAACCGGCATTTAATACTGGCATGAGTCAAATGAAAACCTTAAAACCTGGGACATTAGAAAAATAAGTATCATTGTTATTAACTACCAACAATAAACCTGTAGTAACTGTAATTCATATATTTATGCCATCATCATATAAAATGTTCCTTTGACAATTTATAATAAATCTTACTAAAGGAAGTCATTTTTGTATACCTGGTGTTTGGTCGGGAAAAAAAAACGAAATAATTTTTTAAATTATTATTTTATTATTTTTTAGTACTATTTAGCACTGCTAGATAAAAATTTGGGATGGAGCTCAGTGAACCACTGCAAATAATACAATTATGCAAACTTTTTTTTTTTATTATGTGAAATAAATCAGGATGGTTTAAAAGCCTCTAGAGCCAGGAAGGCCAAACTGCTTAGACACATTTACTGCCCTGCAGTTTAGTTTAATAAATAATCCTCATTCTGCAGGCTTTGATGAACTTAGCACTGGGTGAACAGAGTATGAATGCAATTTCTATCTTCTTGAGCAACAGGGGTAGATATTATGTGACTAAATAATGTCAAAACATCAAAGTGAATTACTAAACAGAGTGAATCAGACACTGCATGTAAATTGCATGGTGAAGTCTTCAGAAACAGTTTCCAGCTGCAGCAGAAACATCATGGTCATGGCGCCATGTGTAGCCAGTAGACAGACTAGGCTCACGTATCTCATAGAATAGATGGACTGAACTGCTACAGTTATACATTTGTAAATGTTACTGCTGCTATTTCTTATCAAGTAGCTTCATCTCGATTTGCACATTGTTAAATGTGACAGCTGCTATTATTATTGTGTAGTTGCACTCAATTTGCTACATGCTACTGTACTATTGTTTTGAACATAAGTCAGTATTGCACACTCGCACATAGAGATATACTACATATTACTGCTACATGTGAACATCACTGTTACTACATGTACTGTACTATTGTTTTGCACAAGTCAATATTGCACACTCATGCATAAAGATGTACATAGTCTATATTTCTATATACATAATCTATGTTTCTACTTCTGCAATACAGCTATACTTTATTATTTTTGTTTGTATGCATGTGTATGTCTGTTTTTATTATTTATTTTTTTACATAGTTTGTACTTGTCTTGGCATTCAATGTGGACAGCAAAGAAAGAATTTCATTGTACAGGGAAACTTGTTTTTCCTCAATGTGCACATGACAATAAACGCTTTGAAACTTGAAACTGCAGTAAGAATTCTTCAGTTCTGCACTTTACCTGGATTCCACTAGAGGTCGCCATGCTTCATTAGTACTCTTACATCCCTAAGTTTATGCCTTGTGGCTCTTAACAGCAATCCAGGGATTTGCTTTCCAAGGGTGTGTTTCTACACCTGTAGTCTGTGTTCAATTAGTGAAAGTCAAGAGCCAGGCAAGTCAAGACTAACAAGTGTATGTGCTAAACACTGACACCTGATGATATGTAATAAAGTATGATAATTAACATTCTGCTGCTGGAATGTCCCTCTCAGGATTTCTGTACTTAAGGGAATGTTATTCATTTATGAGGAGAATTCCAGTTTCATTGTATGCATGATAATTAATGGAGTTTAGGGCAAAGGCCTGAGGCAATGAGGATGATTTCAGACTTCATTTACAACATTCGGTACACTGAAAGCTATTTTGGTCCAAACTACTGTTAATTCTTAAAGGTTGTACTTTGGATTATCCATCAATAATCTGAGCAATCAGAGATTACTGTTGGCTAACAAGAGCAAGAGGTAATTCAAGCATCTATTTTGTTTCTCTTCATAAAAACACATTACTGAAACAGATTTAAAAGAAATGATTTATATCTTTATTGTAAAACTGTTGAATGGAGACCGAACACTTTTGAACATGACACACACATTGTGAGCATCTTAGTTTTGGTGACAGCACTCTGCTGAGTTTGTACACAGGGCATAACATTAGCTGCTATGCCTCCAACTGAGAAATAACAGCCAATGCTAACACAAGACCACGTCCTCTCTGCTCACCTGCAGCAGCACTTCTGTTTTTCCCAGAGCTTTCTCTGTCTCCACCAGCTCAGACTCCAGCTCCTCCCCTTGTTTCAGCTGACTCTGGAGCTCCGCTTGTACCGCGCCCACAGAGTCTTCTGGCTGTGTCTGTGTGGGCAGGGCTTCAGCCTCAAGCCTTTCCCTCTGAATGTCCTGCTCAAGCTGTGTGGATTTTGTGGTGAGATCGTGCAGGCTAGTGCCGCACTCATCCAGCTTGGCGTGTAGCTCAGCCAGCTGCCTCCTCATGGCACGCTCGCGCTGCATCTCAGTCCTGAGCTCCTCCTCCCACTGCTCCTCATCTTCTAGCAGCGTCTGCTCTGCGGCAGCCAAGTCCTCCTGCTGATCCCACGCCTGCATCTCCTGCTCTAGGATCTCCAGCTGGGCCTCCAGTGCCTGCAGTCGCTCCTGCTGCTGGAGAACTTGCCGGAACACATCCTCTCTAGACAGACTGGGCAGATGGGAGGTGTGAGGCAAAGGAGATGCTCTGGACTCAGACAGGAGTTTGGTACTCGGGGTCCTGCGGTTCTGTTTGGGTCGGGTACGTGGGGAAGAAGAAGGGCCCAGGCTGAAGGTCAGGGATTTTCTGGGTGCACTGCGTTTTGGGGGCCCTGTTTCGGAGGGTTTATGAAGAGAGAGTGTGCGCTCATGGCCATCACTGTTGCTGCTGGGGCCGGTGCGCCGAAGGTAGAACTGCACCTCATTACTGTGCTGCCCAAGCTTAGCCAGGGACTCCAGAGGACGCTCAGTAGCCAAAAGCTGCCGCTCAGTGTCTCTCAGTCTCTGGATGAGGACGTAACGGCCCGTCTGGCCTGCAGGAGGCAAAGGAAGCAGTGAGGCCACATGAAATCTTTCATGAAGTTTCAACTATCCCAACACTTTCAGTAGGACAATTTGCCAGTACATAAAAATACAGGGGTGGACAAATCATAAAGTCATTAGCAAGCCCACTGGGCAATGAAAGCTCCAATGTGCTGCCCTGTCCCATGTATTGAAACGGAAACTTCATTGACCAGCCTGAACAGTGGTAGCTAACAATGTAATAACACAAGGTGAGCTACTTAGCTAGTAAGATGCATTAATACAGAAATAAGGAAACAAAAAAAAGTGTATAATTATGTAGAACACTGGATTGAGCACTGAGGCACGTCACACCCCAGTGAAGCAAATTAACATAAACATTGACGTAGCTACAAACCAAATGAACCTTTTTGTCTTGTTAAAGTGAATAAGGAGTAGGGTTTCTTTCTTTTTCTGGTTGTTTAACCTACTTGTCCGCCAGGTAACTACGAATTAATTTGTCCACCCCTGAAATTATGCTATTTTTAAATTAGCATTTCTATATTATAGTTCTCTAAAAATTTGTAAATTATGTAAAAGCTTTTAATATATGAACAGCTTGATGCTGTGTAATGTATGAACATACCTATGGCCTGAGCGAGAGCGATGACCACATCCTGACAGGACGTCTCCTCTGAGAGGCCACACACCACCCGCACCACACCGTCCACCCACACCTTGAGCTCCATCAGCGTGGCACCGGACCTCAGCTCAGCTGAGATCAGATCAGATCAGACGTGATCAGCACTGCATGACCTAGCGCAGGTTCTGGACAGATACAAACAGAACACAGATAAAGAAAGGTGCAAAAGCTGTTAAGACAAAATGTCAGGAATGGAAAGACAAAGGGAAGGTTCTCATTAACCACAATGTTCCCAAAACATAATTATGCTTATCCCGAAATGCAGTGGTAAACTGAATGGATAAGTTTTCCAGAATTTCAAGTTGTGACAAATGGTAATTCCAGTGGATAATCAAATTTATAAAATTTTCAAGTTGGTCTTGGCTCAAAAGCTTAGCTCTGCTCCGATTAAACACACTGTTTGTTCTCTTCAAAGAAGTTATAGCAGATTTGTGCTCAAGGGAACAGACAATCAAACAGACTTCTGCTGAGAGAGAGAGAGAGAGAGAGAGAGAGAGAGAGAGAGAAAGTGTGTGTGTGTACGAATATTTGAATGAATGTGTGCCAGTGCCTCTACTTTGAAACCTAACAACAGGAGCAGATTGCACAGCTTTGGTTGTAACATCAGAGAGCTTGGCAGTGCAGCAGGTAGCAAATGAGGCCCCAGGCAGAAGATTAATGTGAGTGTAGGGTGATGGATGGTGGCTCTGTGCACATTTACTGCACTTGTTTTACTATTTGTTTACAATGGCTGCAAAGAAAGTCAAATGCATTTACTAAGACCAACCTCGTTTAATGGAACTAGGCAATGCTCAATCAGCAACTGCCACAATTAATGGCCATTCATAGAATGATAATTATGCTCAAGGAAAAACAGGTTTTAAAATAAAGAATGGAGGGGAACGTCACAAAATAGCTCCGTGTAGTCAGTTAGTTCACCATCGTCACATAAGGCAGCTGCAGTAAAGGCCTGGCAAAGTATCTCAAGGGAGGAAAATCAACATTTGGTGATAAATGCTGCAAAAAATGGCTGGAATTCCTAAACCGTTAATGCAATATTTTTGGTAAACGCCTTGAATTAAAGCTGAAAGTCCTCACTTCAATCACATCTTGATTGCTTCATTTCAAATCCACTGTGGTGGTGTACAGGGGCAAAATTACAAAAATTGTGTCACTGTCCAAATACTTATGGACCTGACTATATGTGAAGAGAAAGCAATTGAGAGGTACCAGGATTTGCACAGCATCAAAAAAAGGAGGAAACCAGTGGAATGCTGTGACTTCATCCTTCATCATGTAAACTTCTTTAAACCGATGTGCTGATAACAAAATTCCCAGAAACACGCTGACTGTTCACTGCATGAGTCATCGGACATTCAGGCTGTAAATAAAACACCCTTCGTGTAATGAGGAACAGAGAGCTGGCTCTTTGACAACATGGACCAAATAAGAGAGATAAAGTTTGGGGCCATCATAGAGCATCTGCTTCCTCTAGCTTGTTCTGCTTTAGCCTAGTGCTTCATCTCTACTCGTTCACAATCTCTCAAACCGTTCTTGGCACATGCTGATACTGGTGCACAACGATGTGAAATAATCTAAGAGTACCCACACAAGCACATTCATTTAAATCAAACTCCTTGTACATTCCTCCCACTCCAACTACTTTTAGTCATTATTATTTGACAGAGTTGCAGTCATGATTGCGGATACCTTCATTCGTCATTACTTTACTGAAGAAACACCAATAAATAATGGTTGGCTGCCTCTAAAGAGTCAGGTTGGATCCCTCACCATCCTCCAGGAGCTGGCAGAGGAATGCGGTCTTACAGGCCCGTGTGAGAGACTAAAACAAATCTTCTTTTGTCTTCGATGCTCAGACAGGCTTGAGCATTAATCAAGGTCAAGGCCCGAGGGTGCACTTCTCCACACAGCATGACTGTTACAAAAGCTCCTGAAACCAAATACAAAGTGGAGTCGATAGGTGTCACTTGGTAAATATGGGCAATTCCAAGCAAGTGTCAACTTTATGATAATAAAAATAAAAGTGAGCACAGGATAAAACCCACAAACAGTACATCTCAATCCAACTTTTTCATATCACAATGAGAGAACGTCACATCCATAAATTCTCCTCAGTTATATATATATATATATATATATATATATATATATATATATATATATATATATATATATATATATATATATATATATATATATATATATATTAATTAGACAGACTGAAACAAATATTTTTAGCATATATTTAAACATATTTTTCCAGCTATACTGTTGAATTCATTTAAGGGTCTTTAATATTTCTATATGTATGATGTTTTCTGTTTGTTGAAACAAGTGAGTATCTCATTTTCTTATTTTTCAAAACTGGAAATGAAAACGCAAATTTCAGCACATCAGCGATTACTGAAGGAATATATACACTACCACCATTCATCTAAGGAAACTCACAGTTCAGTCACACTGTGTGCTCTCACAAATGATTATGTATGCGTCCCTTGAGAGCTCTAAGTTATTGATCACAGCTCAGATGCTAAACTCCTGCTTTGATCATCAGGGCAAGGCTCAGCTCCTCAGACTGCTCACAAATGTTCCAGCCCACAAAGTCAAGAAATGCAGACAGACGCACCCAAGAGCAGCCTATCCCTCCCATCCTCTGTTCTTCCCGAGTCTCCTAGAAAGCCATGATTACGGGAATCATCATGTCTCTCTCTCTCTCTCTCTCTCTCTCTCTCTCTCATTACAGCTAAACAGGAAAAAAAAAAAAAACCCTGAAGACTGAAAATGTTCAGTAGGGTGTGGCCAGTCACAGAATTCTCTAAATTCTCATCCAGAAACCGTTATTGAGAAATTATTCATATGGAAAATGATTGTGTGGCTATGGTTGAGAGAAACTATATGGAGTCAAAAAAGCTGAAGTTTTGATCCAACAACAATGTCAGAGCTCTGTGTATCAGTTTTCAGCCAATACTTCTGCTGCTTATATCCATGAAGAGACCATGTTAATCATCAGCACACACTTTCATGGTATAAAACACATTACAGGACCCAGTCAGAAACACGGCAAATTCACTCTAACACCAATTCAGCATTTGCAGCAGCATCAGCTCTAATACGAATACTCAGTATTCTTAGCAAGTATGCTGAAACTGCAGCACTTTGTAGAAGCCAAACAACTAACATTTATGTATATTTCCACATTTCCAGCATGAGCATACAGCATTCCATCATAATGCCTTTACTGTTTCACTGAAATACAGTACTCATCTCCTCATTCTCAACAAAGTCAGACAATACTCTGTCCTTCAGTTTACTAAGTATCTGTACTGGATGTTTCAACAGTTTCACCATACTTGCACCTTAAGCATGCATTTTAGAGCACTTTACTCTGTTATGTGAAGATGAGACCACACCCCATGGTTTTCAAAGTTTCAAGGCGCAGGAGCCTCATTTATAGCCTCATACACAGTGGCAGTGTGTACATAAGGGCAGGTGGGGAAGATCCCAACTTTTAATATCATCCATTCAGCAAATATCACTCTTTAGAAAGGCCTCCATACATTTTAAATTCCATTGAGATACTAATTTGGAGACTCTTTTTTTTTTTTTAAATTGCTATTTGACACACATAAGCCAATGTTCCTCTGATTTGTTTGCCTTTCTAGGTGTTGCGCAGTTATGGGCCAGCACACTCACTGCCCAACTTAGCACCTAGTGGTCAAAAATTGTAACTACAACAAGCACTAGTAGAGTCCCACTGGGGCAGGAATAACACAGCGCCCTGCTCAGGGAAGTAGCAAATCACAGGACCGTTAATAAAAGGGTTGCCAGATTGAGCTAGTTTAAAAATATTCTATGGTTGCCATGATCTTGTTTTATAGCAAATTATTTGGATTAACTCTAATAAAGTGCAGGCAGTCTGCACTGATGTCTATGATACTTCTATATCAAACACATTTGAACAAAGGTATTTCTACACTGCTCAAAACAAGCTGCTAGACTGCACGCTGGATTACTGCATTACTCAAAAAATTCATTAGATAGCAGCCTACAACAGATGTTAAGTGTGATAGCCTCTCCACTTAATTTTGTTTGAGGCGATGTCTTTATTAATGTTGTCCTGCCCCACCAAAATCTATGGTCTCGATGTGCTCATGTATGACTCAGTTGCTGAGCAAGGTTTGACTAAGCACCAATGGGCAGTGCCAATCTGGCTGAATAGTGTAGGCCAATAATGTTTACTACTCAAGGATGTTAGATACCATTCATCGTTCTGTGCGTTCAGATGGCGTCCTGCTGATGTACACACAATACCTTCTCCAGCAAGGTGATAAGAATGGCATTTTGCTCCAGCAGCCTGTCTGTACTTCGACTAAAGCCCTATTCAGAAGGATTAGTTCTACATGGAGATCTTGGGTAATTCCCTCAGACAGTTTACTTCGCCTGGACTGGCAATGTCAGTGCTTTTCACCCACCACCCATGAGAAAATTCCAGCCTAAATTACCTACTGCTTTTCTGTGAACTTAAGGGTGGTCTTATAATTTCAGTCCTGTCAGGATAGAGGATAGAGGTCTCTGATTTCACAAACAGATGTTGCCTCTTGTGTTTCTGCTGCTCAGTGTTTATTTGTCCTTGCGCATGCATCCAGAATTCACTCCAGGAAAACACATCACCACAAAATGCTTTCAAACAGTTTCTCAAAAATGTAATGGGCTGTATTATTTTGTCTCTGCACTCTCCTCACTGGGAACCCATTTACTGAGAGGGGGGAGGAAGAAAAAAAAAAAAAACATTAGGAAGAGTGCATTATTATAAATTCTGGATCTAGCAGTGTGATCATATCACCATGTTTAACACAAATATGCATGGGAAAGCTGATGGAAACAGCTGGATGCAAGACTATCATAGAGAAAGTATGTAAAAGAGAGCAAATATTTTAATACAGATGTCACCTTGATTAAACAACACTGAATAGGGCTAATGTGTAATTATGGACAAATACAAAACTAAGAAACACGCAATCATTTATTCACCGTTGCAGGTAAAAAGGCATGGATAAGCAGAAAGTCCCACATGTACGCATGTTCCATGTTGCAGCTGTAACTCGCCAGCACTAAGCAACCAACCTCCTGCTACAATCAGCCAACAGAACAGCTGTGCAGCTACAGAGTACACGCCAACAACAACAGCTCATGCTTCCTGTGTCTTGATGAGCCGCTGACAAACACATCCTGAACATGCCCCAGTACCAAATTATGAGTGAAAACATTATTACTGTTCACTTATAATCTTTCACTGATAATTACCCAGGGTGCAGCTGAATAGGACGCATTTCCTATGACGTGTTCCACGATTTCCTTTTTTGGGATCAAACTTACCAGGCAGAAGCAGTGAATTACTAGAAACATTACTGTATATGAAGGACTGAGTTAAACTTGTTTTTATAACCTGCCCCATTTTCTCTTGCACTAGATTGATACTTAAATTCATCTGCTATGATCATCTGTATCCAAACCAATGGGCCAGCAACGGGCAAGGACATTATGAAGCAATGATCAAGGCTCTAATGGTGTGTGTCCTTTTTTGTTAATTTGTACCAAAGAGGCAGGCGTGCGTGTATAATGTTGGTAGTCATATGATGCAAACACATACAGCTTATTAATTATGAACAGCAGTTGCTTGGCTGCGTCTAAAAAAAAAAAAATAAAAAAACCATTGAGAATAAATAGAGCATTTCGCAGTACATTCGTTTAGCAAATATTCAAACTAATGTGTTTTTCCTCATGAGCAAATTCATGATTATGAAACTCACCGAGTGTGCAGCGAGAGAGAGACAGTGAGCATAGAAGTACGAAATCTATACTCCTTCACATTCTGTTCCAATATAAAAACATGCTTCAGAATTGTAAACAAGCTGATGAAAATGAATGTTATTAGGGGAAATCCTTCAGTATCTGTGATTACGGGAACTTGACAAGTCTTCAAACAGAAGAATCTTGAGTGGACACTCAGGGCTGATTTTTAACAAAGTCAAGCGTGCTTGGGCTGGGCAAAAATCTCTGCCTTTGCTCCAGGGACCAATAAACAATCACACACACACACACAGTAATTGTTGCTTGTGTTTGTGAAGCACTCTTAGTAGGTGTCCTGTGTGGTAATTGCATCCCGAGTTTCTGACTCAAAGTACCTTTTAGCGGTGCAGATAACAATCTAGACTGGCCTACATTACAGGGACTGAGCAGACGACCATGACGGCTCATTCTCTGCACTCAATTTAGGCAAGCGCGCTCGTCCTTAGAACATCTAGTGAGTTCTGCTTAATGCATTTCAACAACAATTTGCAATAATGCAATTCAACAGCATTTAACACTGCAGCAAACAGGATTTCACCTTTCCAAAGTTAAATAAAACCGTCCTGGTATTAAATAAACAGAGTGTGAGGGTTCTTTCTGCAGGCAAAATTAAATACGATCTACCCGGTTACTTTCATTACTAAATGATTACACTTGTTTTATTCCAAGAAAGCATTCTGTCTTCAGCTGCCAAGCACACATTATTCCTTGACTGTGTTTCCATTCAGTGTGAACACAATGTTAGAGATAGATAGAGAGAGAGAGAGAGAGAGAGAGAGAGAGATAGAGAGATAGAGAGATAGAGAGAGAGAGCGAGACTGCATTAATAGGTTTGGATAGGCTTGGTTCATTAGTTATTTACGCTCTTTTTTCCATGTCTGCTGTTTTGAATAATTTAGAAATGTTTGCTACTTTTGTGTATAATGTTGCTGGCTGCTCCAAATTTATGTAAATGATCCATGTCAAGGCTTGAGGCAAAATAGTGAGCGCTTACTGGCAAGATGAGCATTCTGGAGCTTGGGCCCATTTGCACATTTGCAAAACAGAGAAAGTGGCAGGTCAGAAAAACAGTTTGCTTTACAGTGATTTATTTTAAGAACTACCATGTGGATGAAAGTATCAAGTTTGGAATATAGTTACGGTAGATGGATAGGAAAATGTAGACTGGTATGTCAGAAGTGGACAGAAGCTATAGATTCATCTAAAATAGACAAAAAGGCACACACCAACAAGCTACTGCTTACTCACTCTCTAGGCCTCGATTTGTTCTCTGTGTTATTACGTAGGGTTTTTAATAAAAAAAATCCCCTTCCAGGCTTTGGCTCTGGAGGACACGAGGAATGCCTATGTTCCAGGAGGCACACCTGATCACCTGATCACACACTTTGAATCCATAGAGTAGAAAAAACAGATCCATTCGTGCAAAAGGAAAGTGCACAGCAAAACATCACATTCCAGGAGTAGGAGCTTAAAGAAATGCGTGCATTCCAGACATCCCACAGCCTGTCCTGTTCCACAAAGCACCTCTGAAACATGCACAAGAGCTGAAAACATGAAATACACCCAGTTTTCTCTCTTTTTACATGCCTGATCATGACTTCCTCAGGTATAGAAGTTATAGGAGTACAGCTGAATGCTTTTGCGCCTATACATTACGAGAATGCAGAACATCACATCACACGGCATCCAAGTAATTATTAGGCCATTGGAGCTGAAAGTTCAAGCTGCTGCAAGTTGCACAGGCAAACAGAGGGACAGACAGGAACATCAGTCAAGTGCACTAAGCTACAGCCGATAAGTGCTTGGGGGGTTCACAAAGGAGAATATTTGTAGTGGAGATGGGTGAAGTGCCAGTCTCAGCACACTCATTACAAGAGATTCAATAAAGGATTAGTCAGAGGTCTCAGAGGCGGGGGTGGTGCTGGCGTTTGGATTTACAGCTCTGTTCCGTATATTCATGATGCACCTAATGGAATAAGGTCGTATATTTACTTTGGGTCCCAGGCCTGTCCTGTATAGAAGAGAATGAAGTTTACAGCGGGCGGGATTGATTTCTCACAGCTAAGACATCTCTGCACAAGGGAAGTGCAGATAAAAGTGAGCTATATCGCTGACAGTGAGATGAGCCTGAGCCTCTCATGAGCCTGTGAGAAAGATAGCGCTTTTCCACTACGCCGTAGGGTATGGCATGGTATAGTTACTAATCAGATTTCAGGACTGTCTGTATCATGGTCGAGTACCTGTGTCTGTTTCCCATTGCTTAACGTAGGAGAACTTCAATGGAAGTTATGAGGTGGTGTTATTCTTCATGCAATGCTAGTGGGAACAGTAAAGACTAAAAAAGTAGCAACCAAAAATCCTGATGATGCCACAGCCCTGGCCAGGAGTCCATGAGAGCAAAACTGGCCATGATCTCTGGGTGTCAATCACAGCAACACTAGCCTATCATGGGTGTCATGTATGTGGAAAAGTGTGGATATTGCTTTCCTCGGAGTGTGTTACACTACCTACTGAGGCAGCATGAGCAGCAGTTTGCAAAAGGTTTGGTTGGCTGGTTTCATGTCTTAGAGGAAGCATGTGTTAGCCTCTTCCCTTCCCAGTTGGTAGCTATCATATGACAGGGGAGAGCTGGCTGGTAGGTAGGAATTGGCAGCTGACCAGAAAATGGGGTGGGGGTGAATTTAAAAATAAATAAATAAATAAATAAATAAATAAATAACAACCATGGATGAGCTTCTAGGTCTGATTTACTGATTTAGTGTTTACTCAGCAGTTTAACTGAAAATACACAATGCATCCGAACAGACAGAAACCACTGGTCTTCCCTCACTGTACTCAACTGAATGTCAAACACTACTGATGACTGCTGTGCTGTACATTTCAGCAGAAAAGGAATTCTAAGTAGCTATGTCCTAAACTTTGTACTTTTTAAATAATCCTCTTAAAAAGTAGCAAATTGTTGCATGTCAACATGTTTTTTTGAGGGAAAAAGTTTTTTTTTTTTTTAGATTTGTACCATGCCATGCTGCAGTGCAGAGTGGAATAGTGGTAGAAGGGAAACAGAAGCAAACAAACTCTGAACTATGATTTTGGTGCTATGATTTTTCAGCAGACACTCACGCTGGCTCGGATTCAACCAGAAAATGAGAGCTCGATGCCAAATTTTGTACATACCACCAGCACCAAGTGATCTAACACACAGCACTTGCTTACAACATCATCAGAGTTTCAGTGGACTGTGACATCGTGGGCTGAGGGGAGCCAGCTTGGAAATGTAGCCGATATTGCTTATCTAAGCAAAAACAAGCACGGCGTGTCTCTACCTCTGCAGATGCAATCTGTCTTCACACTGGAGATCTGAACAAATGATAACTGCGAGCCTTTTAAGAACACCAATTTGTCAGCAGCTTCCCTAAGTTTGTCGGAACACAAAAAGACTGATCATAAATATGCAAATGAAATGTGATTTCAAAAAAATTTGGATTAGGAATTAAAAAAAAAAAAAAAAAAAAACAGTGAACAAAAGTTGGCTCTGGTACACACTTTCACCACTGTTCTGTGCATGTGTGTGCATGTGTGTGTGTGCGTGTGTGTGTGCTTGTGTTTCAGACACACAGCTGTCACACAGGTGAAAGCCCAGCGCACTCACCTCTCTGCTCTTCCTCTGAGGAAGACCGGATTCACTACTCAACAGAGACACGCTGTCCACACTGATCAGTCTTCCTTCTTTTTCTCTCTGTACCCACAAGCAGGCCTATATCCAAGGGCATGCTCTGTACTGGCACAAATCAATGAATGCTCACACACTTCATGACAGCTAGTGTGAAGTAAGGCCTCCCTATGGGCTGTGTGCTCTTCAAAATTTAATAAAGAATAAGGGGACATTTTTCCTGTCCCACACTGCTGTACCACTTCAATGACCAGTGGAGCGGCAGAGACGGCACCGGTGCCAGCTCCTCAGGGCCAGGGTGGCACACTTCCAGCAAATTTTCTTTAATAGTACAAAGATTTTCACCAGAAGGATTCTGACCTTTAATGGTTTTATGCTGTACTGTTTGGAAAAGTTCCTCACTTTCCTGCATGTCTCTTTTCACACGCTGCCAGATCTGTCAATGGAGTGTGAATGCTCCAAGAGTCATCGAGTGAAACTGACAATTCATGAGAACACAAAGAAACAAAGAATGAGAAAGAGAAGGTGAGAATGTGAGACAGAAGAAAGGGAAAGACACAGTCACATTTTCATAATACTTGAAAATCTCCTGAAATCTGCTCTGTTGCAGCTGGAGACGAGAAGCACAGAGAAACTTTAGCTGTATGAATATCAGCTCTTCGTTGAAGGCACATACACAGTTTTTCTGCTCGGTACTGATAGATGTAAGTACCAACCCGCCGGCTCAATGAGTCTTGCACTTTTCATTAAAACTAAACGCTTTAAAAATGCTGATGAACTTCAAAGAAACATTCCAGCATTTTCCAACCATGGAAAGAATTCATGTGTTACCGATGCAGTCAAGATGCTGTAGCACAAAGTAAACACCGGAGTGCCTACATTTTAGCCTAATGACATATGGACACCACTAAACCTAACTTCAAATATACGAAAATTGATTTTACTGTATTGCTTCTGTCTCATCGTGAAACATTTCCAGTTAGAGTGTAATAGCTGTGGTTTTGAATGTGCATTTTACAAATCAATAATGATTTCTTTAATTATTACTGATTACTGCCCTTAGACGTCCATTTTAAGGCGAGTTGAAAATGCTGCCTTCAATGCTACAGCCGGGCTTGATGAGTGAAGCCTCTGCTATTTCCTCACTGACAGATGATGAGGGTGGTCCAAATTTATACTTTAGCTCCCACAGAAGTGTTGCTTCATCTCTAATGGATGGCTCTGTGCTGAGACATGCTGTTCTCGATCATAACGGCTGAACAGAGCAGACAGCCTGCACTTCACCTCTGTCATTCTCAGCTCACTTCAGTTTAGAAAGTACTGAAGAGCCCCAAATGGCCTGTCACCACCAGACTACTCATGAGAAGACCCTAGAGTACCAACCCCAGAGATCTGCTTCTGGCCTCATCCGTCTCTTACAGATTTGCAGGAACAGATCAGTCAAATGTCCAACAGACTTGATTTTTATTTACTCTGAAGGTTGCTAGAGCTCGCGATTCCTTAACAGCATGTCAAAATAGGCATTTGGTTAACTGAATGACAGTTTTTTGTACAAGTGCAACTTAAGATCACACACACCAAAACTTTAAGCTCTAAGAGAAACAGACTGTCTAAATAGAAAGAGCTTATAAATGAAAACAAAAAAAACAAAAACAGAATTACAAAAAAACAGAATTATGAAAACAGACTAAAACAGTGAAACTATACTTCCCAAGATTGCATAAGAAAACCAGTACACAATGAAGGTCTGAATAAACTTTTATAACCCAGTACTAGACCTAATCCTAGCTAGCAGGTTCACACCGCAGGCCAAGAAGAGATTAGTTACAGACTGAAAATAAACAAAAGTTCAGAGATGACATGACTGGCATCCATTATCCGTGAAGTTACCTTGATAAGTCAAAAGTTTGGCAAGGAACGTGACGATTACGATCAGCATTTGCTCTTCGTCAAATAAACCGTGCTCTGTCAGAATCTCTATCGGAGGTTCGTCATCTCATAGCCAGGTGTGTGAACACAGAGAGGCTCAGTGTGAAGCGAGTTTCACCCTGTCCTGCTTCCAGTCCCAACACATAACACTACCAACAGGTTGATAAAGCTATAGAGGCTGACACGGCAAGCTGGAACTAACACACAAACACACCCACGCGTATATACAATAAGCTGTCTCTTACCTTGTAAAAGAAAATGGATTTTTTTTTTTTTTTTTTGGTGCAAAACTTCCACGGATGTCTGCACAGAGGAACTGAGGCAGGTTGGAGTGAAGCAGATTAAAGTCCAGCGAAGGTGTGTGCTAGTTACGATCAGACTGTTGTTGTTCGGAAGGCTTGTGAAGAATGCAGCCCCCCTGTGTGTCCTCACAACGCCTCTTTCCGAGTGCACTTCCCACTCACATCTGAAGCTGTTGATCCTTTCTCTCCCTCTCCGTGCTTCAATAAGCTCTGCTGACATTGCAGGTCCCTCCCTCTCTCCAGGTAGGAGGAGTGTCTTATTTCCACTTGCCTAGTTTCTGTGTCCTTCACACACTTTCTCTCTCTATTACTCTCTCATTAACACATATGCAAAAAAAAAAAAAAAAAACAACAACAAAAAAACAAAACACCAAAATGAATATAGTACCTTTATTCAATGTAAACAACTATTCTGATATTCCTCTAGCTGGGGAGAGAGAGAGAGAGAGAGAGAGAGAGAGAATTGTCATGACACACAGCTGACTGTGGGAGTTTTTTGTGGAGGCTTTGCTCCGGATGTTTCTGTTTCATATGCTTAACTGACTATGCAAACTGTTTCTCTCTCTCTCTCTCTCGCTCTCTCTCTCTCATATGCTATCTCTCTGCCCTTCTTATTCTATTGTTCTCAGCTCTCTCTCTCTCTTTCTGTGTCCGTTTTTCTCTTTTCGGGCTGGGGAAATGACAATATGATATTGATATATTAACATTATGATACAACGTGTCAGTCCTTTTATAACTCTATATCTATTCTATTCTTTGCACCAATAGTTTCATTTTCCCCATTTTCCCTTACTAAATACTTAAGTTAATTTTTTTTTTCTGAAATTACAGTTTCACAACATAGCTTCACTTATTTGTCAGCACCTTGTTAGCAAGCTAAATATTTTGCCACAGGTCCAAATGTGATAAGAGCTGTAACCCTCATCTCAGTCTCTCCCTCACTTGTTGGTATCTGTGCTAATAGTTCCCCACACATATGCTAATTCCTGCCTTTAATTCAGGTTTGGCCTAATGACTTTGAGAAAGGAGTGTCCAACGAAACAGACGGAAACCTGACCCTCGAAGTTGTGCTGAAGCAAGATGCCCTAACAAGTTTAATATTTAAACATATGCACCTCTTACACACAAATCACAAACGTCATACACAAGGACAGGACCGCTATACAGATGCAAACATCTGGTACACAAACAGACAGTGACAAGTGTGCACAGGCGCGCACACACACACACACACACACACACACACACACACACACACACACACAGTCTACTGAGACAGAAGTGATTGTTGGGAACAGGTCATTAGAAGGAGGCTAGACCTGTTTTCCATTAGCACTTCCTTCTCACTCTGTACACACCAACAAACAGCACACACACACACACACACACACACACACACACACACACACACTGCAGTCTATCACTGATGCCTTCTCTTCCAGTTCTGCCTCTACATGTGAAGTCTAGCTGAACAAATAGCAGCATCACTGTCATAGCCATAAAGCCAAAATTTAGCTAAACACTAAAACACATTCATATTCCACTACTTACATAAGAACAGAAAATATAGCCTGAATAATACTGCAAAACCACAGCTTTCAAACATCATCTTTGTTTAGAACTGTCTTAAGTAAATACTAATGAAATTTAGGGGGAAAAAAAAAAAAAACACCCAATACAATACAATACAATACAATACAATAAAGAAAAAGTCATTACTTTTTTTTTTTTAAGACTCGCTTAAGTTTTAGGCTTGAGTCATATCCTCAGATTTTCTTTCGCCCACCAGGCAAAATAATTAAATATTCAGGTTGGAAATGCAACTGACTTCACATTAGGGGAGTGAGATTTGCAGTGCACAAATAATTTATTCATAAACTAACAAGGTCTATAAACAAGCATGCTCTATGTAACTGCTAAAAATAGCTAACTGCATTTATAAAATGTCCTTTAAAAATTCCAGACAGTGTTCTGGGATTAAGACCAGCCCTTGTTGCTGTAAAATCAAACGATCAGTCAGACTCCTAGTTTATCCATGGTTAAATTTCACAGTTGCCTCCAGGCATTCCTGGGAGTCATGGTTTTGATCTCTCCTCCCCTACTGATACACCGTGAGACCCCCAAACTCAAGGCTGGGATAAGACTACAGCTCTAATCTGTGTGATGTTAAAGATACCAGATTTTTCACAACTGCAAGCTAACCACTCCACTCTTTATTTGAAAGAACGAACCTTAAGAAGAGAACTGTTTTCCCCAAGAACCATGGCTCACCACTTCTCATTAGCACGCAACATTCCGTTTACTACTGTAGTGTAGAAAATATAGTAATGTTGTAATATTGTTTCTCATTAAGTTTTCCCCCAGAACACTTTACAGCTATTCCCAAATGCAATGAAATATTACAATGTAGAAATATACTGCAAAAATAATGTGAACTTTTACGATGTGTCAATACATGCACATTTCCCCAATTTCTTTCACATATACATGCTCTTTAATGTACTGGGATAGATCATAATAGATAATATGTGTTTTTGTGAGTAAGTTTTAGCTTTCTTAATAAATTCCACATCTTGTGTACTTCTGTACATGTATATGATTGAATTAAAATCATGATGGCCTACCTGTAACATAACTCGTAATGAATATTATGAATTATTCTCTCAGCACATACTTACTGAGAGCCAACTGGCCCGTCTGGGTGAGCCTGTGCCCACTGTAGCCTTAGATTCAAGTTCTTGGCTGACAGGAACCTGATGTGCTCTTCTGCTATTGTATCCCATCCACCTGATGTGTTGTGCATTCGGAGATGCTTTTCTGCTCACCACGGTTATAAAGAGTGGTTATTTGAGTTACCGTGCCTATCCTGCCAGCTGGAACCAGTCTTACCATTCTCCTCCGATCTCTCTCCTCAACAAGGGGCTTCCACCCACTGAACTGCCGCTCACTGGCTGTTTTTTGTTTTTCGCACCATTCTGTGTAAACTCTAGAGACTGCTGTGTGTGAATATCCCAGAAGATCAGCAGTTTCTGCAATATTTAAATCAGCTCATCTGGCACCAGCAACCATGCCACGGTAAAAGTGACGGAGATCACGTTTTCCCCATTCTGATGATTGATGTGAACATTAACTGAAGCTCTTGATATGAATCTGCATGAGTTTATGCATTACACTGCTGCCACATGCCTGGCTGATTGGATAAATGCATGAATAAGCAGGTGTACATGTACACACACACACAAAAAAAAAAAAAACTGTCCAGTGAGTACAAGTCAATATACTGACCTATTTTTGAATATTTTAAATAATAAATACATATAACAAATACAAGTTTAATTTCTGCCAAATACTAATTGCTTTTTTGTGTGTTTCTGTGTTTTAAATGTTACTGGTATGCTCTTCCTTTTTCATTACAACCATAACAAAACAGAAAGAATCACTTAACAGAAATGCTAATATATTATGCAGTAATATAGTCATATGCTTTTGTAAGCATTCTTAGTGTAGCCTAACACAGAATGCCAATTTTTTACAAAGACCACCCTGTTGCAAGTGATCAGTAAACCCAAACCAGCAGGAGCACTGTAATGAGGCTTAAAGCAATACCATTACCATAACGAGCCACCCTATCTCTCAGAGCTTATCTCACCTACTCTGTGGACAAAGAACATAACGGCAGACTGGAAAGGAACCCTGTAATGCTTTCCTGACATCTCTGCAACAGATAATGTTTGCACAACAAGACCATCCACGTCCATAATGGAAGCGAATATTATACCTGTGCTGTGGCGGTTGAAGCAGGTGTCATAAGAGGAGCTTTGATAAATCCTACGTGTTTAAACCTGACCACAAATTTCACTCTGTAGAGAAAATGTCTCTGGGCGTCAAACAGCCAGGATCTTTACTGAGTGCACAGGTGTGCATTAAAGAATCCGCCCCAGACCTCCACCGCTATGTAGGCCAATAGCCTAAAGACATTTAAAAAAAAAAAAAAAAAAAAAAACTAGAGCAAAACTAGGTTGTAAAATGGTGCTTGTTTAGCAATGACATTACGATTAGCTAAGCGTGTAAAGTAGGTGTCCTGGCAAAACGTCATACAATCTAGGCAACATGGTTTAGGCAATTAAATAAATAAATCCAAGCTCAAAACTCCAAAATCCAAAACTCTTGCGCATAAGCATGAGAGCAGGATGGGCTTCAAAGCATTCTTACTTTTATCGACTTCACTTTTACAGCGGTCTGAGGAAAAGACGAAAACAAGGTAGCGACGTGTGATTGCTGTTTATGCTCAGGGCAGATAATTTTAGCTTCACTCTGTCATTATGGTCACAATGATAGCACTGCTGCGTAACGTTAAATTATACTGTGTTCTTTCAGAACAGCGTGCACTTTTCATTTTGCTTCCAAAACAAAACACAGTGATAATATAAACCCTGGCTAAGCCTTAACAATGAAAGTTCAAAATTTCCCTCTGTTGGCTAGAGGAGCAGACAGTCTTTTTAAGGCACAGCGGCAGACCACTGCGTTTCACTTTGGGAATGTGGCGTGGCATTTCTTTACACGCTAAGCAGGTGGCTAGGCGGAAATGTCCAAAATAACATAAATTGCTCTAAATGTGAAGTTAAAAGAGAAAGGTAAATATTTCAGAAGGGGCATTCTTGAAATATTTAGTACTAATAACAGGCTGCTGCTCTGACTGAGACTTTAATGTAATAAAGCTGTGTTAAAAATGGAAGCAAATTTGGTTAAAGTCACTGGAGCGGAGCGTGAGGGCAGCTGGAATGTGTCAGTGGCCAGTCACGGTCAGACAGCTTTCATTCTTCTCAGCAGTGCAGTGGCCCGGGTCAAACCAAGGGCACGCGAAGATGAAAAGAAGAGCAAAGATGAGAGAGAAAACGAAAAACATCCACAGTTCTCAACCCGTCATCCTGACATGGGCACACAAACACAAACACACACTTTATACAAACATGAGGCAGAATGCAAAGAAAAGAAAAACAATCCTTTTTTTTTTTTTTTTAATGACAGTTTTTCCTCGATCTGTGAAACATCAGAAACAACCTACAGCACGAACATGACAAATCTTTTTTTTTTTTTGGCCTCTTTTTGTTCATAAATCTGGAAAAAAAATAAAAATAAACAGATCTAATAAAGAACATGATAAAAATGGAGCAGCTAGCAACTCTGGGCTGGAATAGCTGAGTCAGAGAGAGGACTGCATTTCCCCCATGTTATTTACCTCTTGACCAAATTCTCTTTCTAGATAAAGAGACACTCAAATTGGTTGTGAGATGAGTCAGAGAGTCTTGCTGGTAGATCACATGTGTCTATGTGATTAAAAAAAAAAAAAAAAAAAAGCGTTTCTAACAGACAGGAAGTGTGTTATAGAAAAGTGGCCCGTCAGGTGCAAGGAGTTCAGGGGTCATGAGGAACAAAAAGCAATGTAAACCCACCTTCAAAGGATAAGCCTCTTCCATTCCACCTCTCTTCCATCTGATCTCTCTCTCTCTCTCTCTCTCTCTCACACACACACACACACACACACAGAGATACAGTCTCTATCTTGCGCTTTTCTTTTTTCTTTTTCTCTAATGCAAACAGAGACTCTTTTTTTCCTTCACTCAAGCACAAACAGACACAGCACATATCCAGGGAGAACAATGACGCTTTCAAAAGCCTTCAGGTTCATCCTAACCTCCATCAAAGCTCTATGCTGACAGACATACAGCACTGACTAAAGCACAGCTTATCGTAACCATGACCAACTTCACTTTCCTTTCTTTCGTTACAAATCAGGTGCCATTTAGATTGTAAACTAAACACGAAGGCTGCATTACCGATAAATGCAAATAAATTGAATAAAGCATGTACTTGAGTTGCAGTAGAGTTGAATACACGGTAAGAGATCTTGGAGTGGGGTGGAAGTCAGGGTTTAGAGCGAGAAATTAATAATGAAAGAATGCTGGTCTAAGCGATGGCTGGTGGGTGGATTTGTGAAAGACGCAGTCCTTAGGGGCCATGAGACCTCAGGCACACTGCAGGCAGGAAATTCAGGACTTCTCAGCCAGCCAAAGATGACTTCATGCCAGTAACGTCTCAGGTTACTGTTCAGGTTTTAATAACAGCTGGCTTGCACACAAATATTCACATTTTAACTGATATTCTGTCTTGGTTTAAGACTGGGCTACTTACAGGTTAACTTTGAGAACTGGAAATATTAAAGTGACCATGTCTGGAGCATTTTCTGCACATTGTCGTCTTTATCCATAAAGCTTAGTGTTATTGGTTTTCTCAAAGGAAAGCAGAGCAATTCTACTGCAGTTTATGCATAGCTATGCCACAATATTTAGTTGATCAAGAACATTAATAAGAACCTGTATGGGATTCCTATCCTCTCATTCTCATTGGTTGGTTTGCAAGTGAACATGTTCGTTCTGGGTGACCAGCTAAACCAGCACCAGATCAGTAATAACCAGCATCGTGGGATCGAGGTTCACATGAGCTGACTGTTTGAATTTATCGCTTTACTGCATCATACCTAATTTGCATAGAAACTAGAAAAATCTCAATCTAAAACGTCGCATGTTGCTCTGTCTCCGTGCCGCCGATGCCAAAAATCACAGCTCCGTGTCGTGCACTTACGTACAAAATGAAGAGTTGTCTATGCTAGTGTGAACGCAGGGTGGATTACATTTGGTCATTCATGCAAGCAAATTGGGATTTTGTTTTCCAAATGGTCTTCTCAACTGAAGCCTTCTGTTTACATGGCGTAGATGCCTGTGTACTGCATATGTGAAAACTATTAGTGCTTGGCCCTACATACTGCAATAAATCAATCATCATGTCAACGAGTACCATAAAACTAAACAGCCAAACATTTTCCTATATTTTTTCTACCCTTCTGGCTGTGAAACAGCATAAAGTTGGAGTTGCACCAAAAGTTGCAAGACACAATAAAGTGTCTTTACATCCTAGTAAAAACTGAGAGGGGAAAAAAAGTTCAAGGCAGTCCATAATGCATACATAATGCAAAAACCAGTACACAGCACAACATATTAGCATTTAATGTGTCAACAAGGTGAAAGTAAACATAGGAAATTGAAGTAAAGCTTCTTCAGTAAACACTATGTCTTTACATCATTTGTCAGGACTGTCATGCCCTTCTGAAGAAAATTCCACTTGTATTTGTTACCATGGTGACCGAGACAGGAACTTCCCATTACTTTCCATTATCCTTACTATGAACGAGGACGCTTTGCAGGGCTTGGTAAGAAATAATCAAAAACCTCTTTAAAAACCACTTGAGCCTCCAGCCACTATGGGACACAAACCTAAACACAAAATGTTATTCTTGCATTCGATACTGAAGATCTACTCACCTCTATTAGCTCTGTAGGAGACAAAGCATTTGTGTGATGAGACAAATCAGCTTAGAGGTGAATCTTTACCTAATA
Source organism: Pangasius djambal (assembly GCA_022985145.1). Taxonomy (NCBI): domain Eukaryota; kingdom Metazoa; phylum Chordata; class Actinopteri; order Siluriformes; family Pangasiidae; genus Pangasius; species Pangasius djambal. Next base: position 10,953,958 of record CM040983.1, read on the forward strand.
GAGTCGAGGGTGCACAAACTGACGGCGAGACGTAGAAATAAGGGGTTGGGGGTGCGGTGAAGTGGTGCCGCCATGCTCTGTTACCCAGGAGACCGATGCACTTTCAAAGACACTGGCCAATGACAAACAGTGCCAATTGTTGAGACAAAAAGTCACATGACAGCAGGGCTGCTGTTCATGCTGCACAAAAAAAAAAGGAGGAAGGGGGTGAGGAATGCAGGCCTGAGATAGTTACAAAAGAAACTCGAGTGAAGCAGCCCGCCATGCCAAGCCCCTAACTTTATTGTCTGCTTTCTCTCCGTTTAGGGGCCTTTCCAACACGTGAGGTCTCCATTTTTGCCTCAATCCCACAGACCTAATTTTGCCTTCCTGTTTACAGGAACAGCTCCACCTTTGCATTTAAAAACCAGGCTAGACACTTTAAAAACACAGTGAAATGCAATGCCTTTAAGACAATGGGGTTGACATTTAATGATTTAGAGCTGAAACAAAATATTGTTCAGGCTCAATGCAAAAAAAAAAACAAAACAAAAAAAAAAAAAAAACAGGGAAGAGAAACAGTTTAACAGCTGTGTGCTTTCAATTTAATATGAGCTGTAATTCTGACAATGTACATGGCACCAAAAATGTCAAACATGTTGAGAAGGTGATCAGATTGTTTTCCTCAACCATTTCAAACCAAAGCACAAGTTTTGAGGATGTTTCCCACCACACAAAAACTGGTATTGATATTCATGTATCAGCAGTTAGAGACGGGTAGTACAGTCTAATCTTTAACATTATATACCACGGTATGGACATGTGACCTCTGCAGAACAAAAGCAGGAGGTCCTCTGGCTTCTGGACTTTTCTGGGTTGGGGATGTTCTCACAGTTGACACTGGTTTTAATGCTAATTTCAAAATGTTGTAATCCAACCAGAATGTAATAGTAGTTACATTAAAGTGATTTGTCTCTGTCTAAGGACATTGTCACGGAAGTTGGATTTGCTTAGGCCAGCATTGCTTAATTAAAAGAAACAGAAAAAAAGAAGAAAGTAAGGTTTTCTGACAGCTAGTTAGCACAACATTAAAGTGTTTATTGTTTAAAATGCTGTGGTTAGTTGTTAAATGGGAAAAGTATGACAGAAAGTATATAAATGTCTAACCCTAAAACTCCTGTCCTTGTCCTACAAATCGTGTACCATTTCCTTGTGAGACATCTCTCACTGTTCTCAGCTAAACCGAAGACTCCCGATTCCCTCTTTTCCAGCAAAGTAACTGGCATTAATTCTAGCCAATCAGGTCCAACACCTGAAAAACGCAAACTTTTGCTCAGTAAATGACGCTTACTCAGCAGTTTTGCCACAAGTAAAAATTTTAGGGCAAATACACAACTTGCCTTTATATAACTGCTTCAGTAATGTACAAATTTCAGTTCCTCCAATGTCTTAGTTCTATCAGTGGGCAGTATAATTGTGAAGCCACATTCTCTATATTCTCTATATACATGCTCATGTGACTGAGATAAGTAAAAAAAAAAAAAAAAAAAGTCTGTAACAAATGTACAATTTTTACATATGCTTCATTTTTCAATTCTGCTATATGTAACAAGCACAGGAAGAAGCCTATGAGGCTACAATAGCTCTGTGGGAACTGGGTGTAGATTTCAGAGAGGACATGTACCATCATCCAAAGTCGAAAGAAGAGTGCTAAAGGATTGAAGAAAGGGGTCACCCAAATGGACCGATGCCAGGTTCACAGAGTACAGTATACTGTGTGTGTGAGATTGTGAAGGGGATGTCTGTGAATAAGTACGTGCTATCTCCAGCTGGTACACAAGCCTTTTTGTTCTCATTCTACATGGCCTCTGGACAAATGACTCAATGTGAAGGACTTTAGAGAATGTGAGGGAGAAAAACAAAAATTTGATTTAAGTTTCCACATTACATTAACTAGACTAAACCAAATAAACATAATCGAGTTGATGATTTAAAAAAAAGAATCAATAACTAGTGCCATATTAATATAGCTAGTTATTTCAATATAAAATTCATTAGATAAGCCACTCTGAGTAATGCGATATGATGACTTGTACCACAGCGCTGCTGAAGTCCCGATTCTGATTGGTCAAAGGCTGTTGATTAATGTTCTTTAACAGGAGCTCTGACTGTAGCACTGGCTGTAATACGTATCACAGGTTAATATTAATGCTCTCGTTCTAATACTTCATCATTTCTATTGTTACAGGTCATTCATGGTCATTCACGGGGACTTGACTGTATGTTGGACGCTCCACATAAACAAATTAAAAAATTTGATCATAGTACTCTTAAACTAACTATATATAAGGCTTGATGACTGATCCACATACCGACAGAAAAACATCACACTCCCAGTACTCAAAACTAAAGCAGGACATTTATGATCATACCACATGAGAAACACTGCATCTCTGAAAACGCTTTATAAGCTTCGTTAGCTTTAGGTCACATGACTATGTCAGTGTACATGCATATATAGGGTTTGATGATTGACAGAGGTTTCTTCGGACACAGACCCATTTCCTTGTTAAATGGTCACACCTACAGTGTGGTCAGACCGCAGTAATAAGCGTGTGCTCCTAATGCTCCTAATACGTCAGCATGAGATAAAGATTATGGAAACATAAGGACAAGTTGTAAAGTGATTACAGCGGAGCCTGTTTCATCACTTATCCTCCCACATATCACAAGTCCAAGCAGCCATCAAAATGACAAAAGCACTGCATTGCCTGAATGAGGTCAAACGTCAGCGGCATCATAACTCATGCCGTGTGCTGCCCATCTTTCGCGCCCTGACTCCTGCGTATTTACATGATGTTATGGCTTCAGGACTCTGTGTGCATCATTTCGCCTCTCTGTTCTCTTTAAGCCACGCTAATCTTGTCCTACTGCTTACTCAGCACCTGGCACAACATCATGTAATAGAATACCATACACCAAACACCGTTCAATGCATCCGTCAGACGCGATACGTCCAGACAGAATTCATTATACCGTCAGCTCCAGAATTACTGGCACCCATCACCCGTTCATCAGAAAGGAATACATGCAATAAGTGAAACTTTGAGTTTAAACATATTTTACCTTTATTTAAACAGCATAAAGGAATTTTCTTGAGTAATCCAATTTTTCTTCAAACCACTTCCAAATTACTGGCACCCTACAATTAATCTTCAGTGAAGCCTTCCCTGTAGAGAATAACAGCAGTGCCTAGTGGAATTCATTGTGCCACTCGAGCATATGGACCACTAGACACAAAACAGCCCCGAAGCATCAATGATTCACAACCATATTTTATCACATGGCCAAAACTGTTTCAGTCTCATATCACAACAGTGCACAATTCCAGTGTTGTACTTGTTTTGCTGGAGGAAGGCTAAATGCCCTGCAATGGAATGGCGTCCAGTGTTTCTGGAATTGGTTCTGGATCCACCACAACACTGATCAGGATAAAGAGGTTACAGAAAGTGAGTGAGTGAGTGAGTGAGTAGTTTATCCAACTATATAATTGGAAAATGTGAAGCATTGTGTGTACTGTTTGTTTTGTACAATCTTTTTGGTCCATATGGACGGCCACGGTGGTGCAGACGGTAGAATTTCACCGCCTCACAGCTCCAGAGTCTCCGGTTTGATCCCGAGCTCGGCTTACCGTCTGCATGGAGTTTCTGTGCATGCTGTCCCCGTGTCCACATGGGTTTCCTCCGCGTTCTGCGATTTCATCCCACCTCCCATTAACATGCCAGCAGCAGCTGTGAACGTACTTTGTGTGCATGATGCCCTGTGATTGACTGGCATTCCATCCAGGCAGTATTCCTACCTCATGTCCAGCGTTCCTGGGATGGACTCCAGATCCACCATGACCAGGATAAAGTGGTTATGGAATATGAATGAATTTTTGGTATTTTGAAGGGTGCCAATAATTCTGCAGTTGACTGTAGCAGCTGGTGGTGGTGGTGGGGGGTAGCTGCAGCTGAGGACTCTATTCGTTCCAAGGCAACATACACACCTTCAGCTACTTCTCTCTCACTCACTCACTCACTCACACACACACACACAGGACTCCCCCTCAAACTACTTCAGGTACTAAACAGTCTCAGGTAGCAGGCTAAACCCTGTGAATACAGCAGAGAAGGAGGTAAGATAACTTGCCTTGAGTTCATAACGCAACTAGAGGGTATATTTGTATAATGTTATCCTAGCTAGCTGGGATTTTAACAGGTGCACTGCTGCAGTTCGTGGCTAGCTAATGCGCTGGGGGAAAACACACACACACACACACACACACACACACACACACACACACACACACACCAGTGTCTCATGCCAAATTCAGCTTTCACGAAGTAAGCCGACATTTTCCTGGTGCAGCAGCTCGGTTTAAAAACTGCCCAGTTATCGTTAGCACAGCAACAGCATTAATATCACTGCACGCTAATTTAGCTAACACATTCACTGTCGTTTCACACTCGAATGACTTCAGTACAGGGGTGGAAATACTAGCCTCTGGTGCCATTTTGGTTCAATTTACAAGCAAAACTGAAGTGAAATACGGCTGTGAACTTACCAACTTGGTCCTGCAGCCGTAGCACTTTTCCCCTCGGAGAGAAGAGACGCGCTGCTCTCGCAGCCACATCTAATGTAGTGAAGGGTAACACGCGCTGCCCGGTTGCCATGGCACCTCTTAAAGGGGAAGCTTTCGTATTTTATATATCGCCTGCATGAGATACTTTTTAAAGGAAATCTTCACACTAAAACACATGAAATATTTTTATATTGAAGTATTTGTAATGTTCTTAGAAATTCTGGTGATAATTTGTTGGTTGGTGCTGTATTTTTGTTATTCTTGTGAAAAGATAGTAGATGTGTCCCACTCTGACGTCACAGGGGTTCATGGCTAGTGCAGTTACAATGGCGTTTAATAAAATAAAATATATCACAACTCGAATCTGATTGGTCAGAAGGTGTGCATTATTTTCGTATAAGAGCACACATATTTCCGGCTGTGACATGAACCAAAGCTTAATATTAATGCGCTTGTTTTAATACGTTATTGTTTCTCTGTAAACAGCGCATTCACATGGATTTTGTACAGTGGGTGCTCTAAATAATCTAAGGCTAATAATAAACAGGTTTAAAAACATGTTGTTTAACAAAGTAATTCTTATAATCTTATAATAATTTGTGTGTCTGTGTGATAGAGAGAGAGGGAATGACTATTTATCGCAGTTATAATGTAGGTGAGAACAGGAACTGATTTGTCTCTCGGCCGTTCTACAACATCATATCTAACTATAAACCGTTGAAAGGTGTGACGTATTGTTCATTAATAAATTAAACATTGTAATCATTTGCAAATCACTGTAGTATAAGTAGAATAACACCCTAAAATAATGCCCTTTGGGGGTAGCGTCACTTCGCTTTCTGCTGTATCACTCCCTCCTGGCATGCATTATTATCATATAACAGCAAGGTCTGTCGTTTGTTATTGCTCACTTAAACTACCTCAAACATTAGGGATAACAGTCAGTTTCTCTGCTAGCTCCTAAAATCAATAAAGGCCTCAGCATACTTTATGTTCGGTTGGCTTTCATGAAAAATATTGTGGAGGATGTAACTGTGGAGCAAACAGACATCACACAGAGGCTTTGCTTGCCATATCATGCACATGGCAGCTCAGCGAACTCCCCGGACGATCACACTATGTGACCAAGCCTGTGATTGGTTGTTAAAATACGGCATGCCCAAGCCGATTTATTCCAAGATGGATGACTTTGAAGAACAGTCATCTTCTTCTTGTACTCATGGAAATTGCCATGAAATTTTAATGGCACCACCTGCAGTACTGGAGCAGTTGTTTATTCAACCCTCACAGATGTAATCTCTGCATTGAATATGCTGAGGCCTTTAGAGCTTCTTTTCTCACTCACATTTTCCCAGCCACAGTGTCATAGTAATGAGAAAGCCAATATAGAAATAGTGGAGACAGCAATAGTTGGACTCAAACCTCCAGAATGTAGCGCAGCTATACAATGCAGCTGCTCTGAGTTGTGACTGAGACTCGGCTTGCCTAGTTACGGATCCATGAGTTGTTTAGTGCAATGGTGAGAGTGGTGGCGTGATGATGATTAGCATGAAGGTTGAAGCTGTTTGAGTGTACAGATGAGGAGGTGAGAAAGCTGGACAGACTAATTGAGTAAAGCACTGCTGCATTGCTTGTAGAGATGAAGCAACGGCTATATCCCACTGGCAACACTAAAAGCAGGTAGTTGAATGGCATTATGGGTAATGTAGTAAACTTTAAGCATTAGCCAGTGTTGATAAAAGAAGTTTAAACTTGTGAAGTGTGGTGTGAAGTACAAAATAATCTGGGGAAAGGTGAATAATTGTAGAAACCATAGCATTTAAAGTGACCTATCTGCCCTTAAACTGTTCAGAATTATTTAAAATGAACAGACCATTAATCTAATAAAGCCTGAGTCAGAGGTGTGTGTTCTGTGGACTGTGTTCACTGCTCTTTGTTCCACACGTTACTTACTGTAATGATCATTTCTTTCACTTCAGTGTCCATATTAGCAGTCATGCGGATATTTGCTCTTTAGCTTAAGCGCCCTTGTGTAAAATGTGTGAAAAAAGCACTAATATTGTAAAACAAGAAGCCACCAAAATTGTATAATTAAAGCATCTATGCATACTGTGCTATACTGACATGCTTTTATGCTACACTAAAGAAAACAACCAGGTGTAGGTGAATAAAGAGCAGCCTTAAAACTGGAGATTAAAGCATGTATAGAAATTGTGCAAGATCACGGGCCTAGCTGATAGCTGTTGGACTAAAACTAATTCAGTAGGTAAAAAAAAAAAAAAACTTGCATGCTTTGAGATAGGTGCTAATATTTGTTATGACCATTTTTACAACGTAACTGATTACCCAATGATAATATCCACATAAATATAACCTAGGTGCCAAATCAGTCTGTTGCAGATGTTTGACAGGGAACTGATTGAATGCTATATAGTCATGGCTGCTGTGTTTTTTACACAAATACAACATAGTCCTTGTCTTTTGAGGTTGGATGGGACGGTAGTGCACATTTGATTGTCATACACACATTCAGAGGTTTGCCACACAGGAATAGACTTGTCCAAAAATCCAGCAGCAGCAGCAGCACAGAAAGTGGTCACCTCACACCGACATGAAATGCCACGTGAAGAGACAGGAAGCACTGGTGTTCCAGTCAAAACATTCACACTCAGAACAAATGCTGCTGACGTCTTGTGCTGTACTGTCACCTGATATGAAATCTCTTTCACTGATGTAATCCTGGCACTGAAAGGCAATATCTCACAAGATTAGAGATAACAAGAGAGACTCTAACTTGGGTGGCGGTGTTGAGACAAAGCACTCAGATTTCACAATAAGCAAATGATAAGCACTACCTTAATATTGGATCTATGATAATACCTCGATAGAGACATATATAGCTCTATAAACTCTATATCTCTATAGCTATCTATCTCTATAGCTCTATATAAACAATATATTTGTGGCCAATGGGTTATTATTATTATTATTATTATTATTATTATTTATAAACATTGTATATTGAAATATTGCATATCATATCATCTTCCCTAATACATATTAAAGAAGAAATAATGTTCTAAAGTACAAAACTGGCATTAAGGATGTTAATATTTTAGCATGAAAAAGCCATAATACAAATTATTTGTAATCTGTGGCATATTTCTAAAACTCTTACATTGTTATTTATTAATTAAATGATTATTTTTTTCCTACTATTTGTCTTTAAGTCATATGTTTAAAAAAAAAAGCCATTAATTAAAGGCTGGAAATGTTGGTGTGTTGACTTTCAAAGAGCATCCCCTAGTGGTGTATAAAATATGATTCCAAGTTGTGTCTGTTCTGACTGTATGGCAGGTGGACAAGCTGCTAATTAATAGCATATGAGGTTGAAAGGGAAATATTTAGTGTATTCTTTTTGGACAAAGATTTATTTCTTTCACAATATTTCCTGAGAAATGATAGAGCAAGAAGACTAAGCTTTCATTACATGATACAGTTCAGTGTCTTCAATTTGTCCACTTAGCCAAGGCATCCGTAAGCCATAAGCCATTAAGCCTGGCGGATGGAGTGAGAGAGAACATTACTCTTAACCACGGATCTTTCTTTCCATCATTCAGTCCACACGCTCCTGCCTTGAAATGTCCTCCAGAGAGATATAAGCAGTCCACAATGTCTGAGAAGCAGAAGGCCTCAGTCCAGGTGGCCACTTGCTTTACTGGGAAGGACAGGAGGTCTCTGCAGCGCAGCTCTTGCTGTATGAGGACATGTGGGCGTTGGCCTCTCAGGCATCACTGAGCAAATGACTGGCTTGTGCTCACTGTTGGATGGACTAGTTCCTGAACTAAAACACAAAGCTTTACATTAATATTTACTAACAAATTGTATTAATGCATTAAAGCTTACTATACTATACTATACTATACTGTGCATAAAGTTTGGTATATTAAAGTAATAATTTATATTGTACTTTATATATTTGTTGCTGTTGTTGAAAGAAAAAATACAGACCATACCAGGGTTCCCTTTGCGGAGTGATCATGGGGCTGGAGCCTGGTCTATGAGGCTTATAATGGATCTGAGGCGGGGCAGGTTGCATTTTCAAAGCCCCAGAGCACAGAACCTTATGGTTCTCTCTATCTCTTGAGGCTGTTACATCTGATGTAATGGTTTCCCTGTTAAGCTTTTGCATACCAATCCCCATGTTACTGATTTTAAGCCTGCGGGCTCGAATCTCTGCTATCCTTCTGCCAGTAGAGGGCGCTGCAGCTCTGGGCGGTGGAGACGGAGCCACCGTGTGGTTTGATAAAGACGAGAGCCGGGACACCTCTGCAAAAACAGCACCAGACATATCAGAAATATTACCTCAGTATTTATAAGTGAGTCCTGTAGGGTATGAGAAGAAACAAAACGAGCTACCTGGTGAAGGAGACTGGAATGAGGAATCAGGAGACTGAGTATCTCTGTGGCCAGTCTTTTGTCCTTCCTGGGTTTCCTCTTCATCTTCTCTGTCACTGATGAGGCTGAGACTATGGGCTCCTTCATCATATTCATTACTGCTGTCTATATTTCCATCATCATCATCATCATGCACGATTCTCATCACCTGTGGCTGACGGTCTCTCTCAATGGCCAAAAGACATCTATCAAGTAATAAACATACATGCACAATAAATATAGCAAGTAAACAAATCTAACACACAAGCTGTGCATGAAAACCGTCATTACTTATTATGTTCTTTTCTCCAGGCTCTGAGCTCAGCGAACACATCACTGCGGTCCTGACTGTTTGTTTCTTCAACATCATACGTGTGCTCAGGGACATAACTACCTAGCTGAGTACAGGGTCTGGAGTGAGAGCTGGGGCCTTGAAGCTAAAGGAGAAAACCAGCGAAAACAATAAAACATGTTTTGATATGCTTTATAAGCCTCTCTTTTTTTTTTTAAATCACATTTTTACTCTCACACCCCTAGGGTTGCAATATGCACACCTGGACTGGTAGCCCTACCTTTATTTTCTGTCGTCGTGCCCGAATGGCCTGAAGAGGATTCCCACAGAAGAGAACTCTTCCCACCCCTAGAGAGAGAAATACAAATATAAACAGAAATTATAAATTAAAACTGAAAAAATGAAATTCTGCCCTTATAAGTATTAGATATGATCTGAGATTTCAGAACTCATCTAACTGCCAAACTGTCTTCAAAATGTCTTCAGAATTAAACCACAAGCATATTTGTCTAGAATTATTATAGCTAGACATTCAAAAATGACCTGGACAACTTAATAAAATCTGAGTAGCATGGCTATTAATTATGTGAGCAGCTAACACTACCATTTTGTTTTAAAGTCACCCCAAACTTTAATAAATTCTCTTTACTTTCTTTACTTCTTGGCTTCCTTACTTTCTTTACTTGATCATCTTTTGTGTTCTGAAGTGCACAAGATTGAAACTACAGTGAAGGAAATAACCCTGTTGAAACCAGTCTTTCCATGTGTGTGGTCTTTGTGGGCGGTTTGGTCTAAAGTCAGGTGTGAAGATTCTTTCTAGAATTTGATATTCTTTACCTCCATCCAACGGACGAAAGTTATATTTTTAGGCGCAGCATTGGTCTCTTGCTTTCCTGATGTGGTGATTCCACAAAAAATGTTCTTAAGATATCAGAAAAGAACAGAAGCATGCCAATGAGAAACACCCTGGCCATACATGTCCCTCCCCCTTCCCCTGGTAGAACAGTGGAGTAACAAGATTTCATTTATTCCTGTAAATGCAGGCCAAGCAAATCGTCTCTTATATTATGAGGCAGCAACACTTCATATGTGTTATAGTTTTCATTATACCGCAGTGCTGTTGAATTCTCAAGTGTGATGAGATGGAATCGATTAATCGATCTATAACAGCAGCTCCGACATTAGTGCTGGCTGCAAGGTTTATATTAATGCTCTCATTCTAATACGCTATTGTTTCTATTGTAACAGATAACACAGGGACTTGAATAGCACATGCTTCCCATATAAACGGGTTAAACAACATATCACGTAGCTTTTGTTGAGGAGATGCTTATTTAGCATTTTTGGAAGGAATCTCCAGTGTCAGTGCTTTGTAACAATCATATGTAAAGCTGTAACTTTAAGTTTTCTGCCACAGGAAGTCTGCAAGACAAAGAGGCTTGCACCTTGCATTACTCTGTAACATGACAAGCTGCATTTTTCTCTTTTTCACTTCAAGAACGTGAAAAAAGAGAGGCTGGTGTGGGAATTACTGTTTAAAGCTGCTATAACGCAAGTGATAACAGGCGCTAGCTTATTTTGTGGATGTTCTTCAACTTTAAACGTAACAGTAAATGGATACAAAGTGTGATGTGTCATACTGTAATAAATAAAAAATTGTAATCAGTAGGAAGCTGCTGTGGTATAAGAGGAATAAAACACTTTGTGATATAATGTTATTGGAAAATTCTCTACTTGTGGGTGTACCTCATTGCTGATTATTTTCTTATAACAGCATATGCCATTATGTTTTAATCCTTAGATATGTTTCTACTCCCGGTGTCTAAAACGTTGATCTGTACACTTAATTGAATTTCTTCCGAAAGGATTTAATCATTAGAAACATTTTCTAAAGTTTAGGGTGACTAAACTAGACTAACCGTCTTGCCTTTACCTAATGAGGATGATAGTAACATATAAGAACACACTCACCATGTGTCAAATCACTGGCCTCGTAGTCTGGAGTATCTGCATCCGAATCAGCTGAGCTCGGTCTGGAGCTGACGGAGGATGAAGGAGGCCTGGCAGTGCCAGGGCGGCTGAGAGGGCTGCTGTATCCCACACTGGTGCCTGGGCGCTGGGCAGACCCGGGTCGTGACAAGCCACACACACTTGCTCCCCTTAATTCTATGTAGACGAAACACAATAGCATTGACTTTTATCACGTTGCTTTAAGAAGAAAATGAGATGCTGAAAGTAAGTATAAAACATAAACAACTGCTTGAACAATATATTGATTGGCTCATTAAATTACCCCTGAGTTCCAGGCAGTCATTGGCAATGTCTGTAATGGAGGTAGTGTCTTTAATGGACTCTTTAAGCAGAGCCCAGTCCTCCATCATAGCGCTGGAGCAGCGAGGCTCTTCCTCCTCTGCTGGAGCATCATCCAGGACTTGAAGTTGTGGAATTAGCTTCCTCACAGCAGACCTGTAGTTGTACTCAGACACCTGTCAATCAAATAGACTCAACACTAGGATCTACATTACATAATGGAAAACCTCCCACAGGGCTCTAAAAACTTGGCCACACACTCAGTGACATTACGAAAGGTGATTAGACTGAGGTGCACGTCAATCTGATGAATGTTCTTGTCCTTGCTAAAACATGATTTGTCCTTCCAGGCGACTGTCAAAACTCCAACTCCAACAAGTGAACAGGACATTTCATCAGGTGGACTGCTAAGAGATGTTTAGAGATATTGAATGCAACACATGAGGTACAAACACAATGGAATTTTCCCCTCTGTCTGTGTGTCTGCACATAACCATCCAAGCACATGTTTGACACATTTCTATCAGCAATACGATGAGGTAGAGAGAATGATAAACAAGCTGTGAGAGTCCATTCAAACACACATCTGAGAGAGAGGGGGAGAGAACAGAAGAAAGACAAATGGATGAGGTTATCCCTTATTCACCAGCTAATGCATATTCAGCACACTCTGTCCTAACTGCATGTTTGCCCCAGTTTCATAATTTCTATTGGGGTCTCAGAAACCAAAGGAAGACACGAAATCAAATAAAATTAGGGTGCTCCTTCTCGAATGTGTATTTCTGAATATTCCATAAAATATTTAAATCATTTACTCACACACAAACTCACACTATCAGTTTAAATAAGCAGAAGAAAAAAAAAATTGAATTACACTGCTGTTCGCAGACTATTTAGTTGAATAAATTTAATTATTTCTGGTCCTTTGGATCTTCTCTCATGTCTGTCATAACTTGAGCTTTCCATTTCCATTTATGATCTTTCTAATGGATACAGCCTGGCATGGCGAGATCAAACAGCAGCTTTCATTTCCCTGTGGGGGCTAATTGCATTTCGGTGACCTGCAGAGCCATTATGGCACTGGCCCTCAAGGTCAGTGTGCAGAAACATACACTGAGAGGGTGACACTCACACACCAAGCGGGATGTATGCCATCATGGCACATGTTCAGAGAGCACAGAGCTGATAGTGATGATTATAGATTTAGCTTTAATGCTGAAGCACATGTCAGAAGTGACTGGTGTGATAGCACTATTAACCTAAACCTAACCTAAAAGAAGCTCAGGCTCAATCTAATCCACTCTTTCTCCGTGTCTGCTCATCATACAGCACCAAAAAGCACGCAGACAGTATTGAAATCAGGGAATAATATTTAGTTTTTAAATAAGAAATGAATGACTAAGCTGTTTCTGTTCCTGGTTATGCCAGTGAAATCGATTTATTACCAGTGGTAAAAAAAAAACAAATTCAGCAGATGATGAGCTCAAAATTCTAGCTGTCCAGGAAAAACATAGGTGGTTAGATAACTAACCTACTAATTTAATAACTTAAGCATTGCACATATTCTTAACTTTAGGGTTGCAAATGTGAGGTCACCTGAGCTGGAGTGTAGATATGGGTCACAGGAGATTTTCACCAACTGTTGTTAAATTCTATGCAGATTTTAAAATAATAATACTTACAATGCCAAGCTTTCATTAAACTAGCTTATTTATTAAATTTAGAGCTCAACATTAGCTCATTTACATCAGACCACAGCAGTGCCGTGTCCAACACGCTCCCACGTTACTCAAAGTGGAGGTTGGCGTGTGAATAAAAGTGTATTTTTGTGCTTGAATTCTACTTCTGGGTGTGTTTTCTGTCTAGAAACACTACAAAATACAATATTCATGCTACAATATATTTAGCACTAAACACAAGCTATATTTCACCCTGTAGTCTAAAGTAGCACCACACGCTCTGGCGTTAATTAAAACTAAAACTTCGTAAATGTTCCACAGATGCATGTGTACACTCCAAAAAATCACATCTAGTAGTTTCTGTTATAAAATTACAATATTTTATAATTACCAAATATAAGATTTTAATAAGATTTATTAAACCTATTTCTAGACATTTTTTATAATAGTTTTGTTTTATTGGCAAATAATTTTTCTAATTTTAAGCATTTGTTTCTAGAAAGAAGCAAAATGATCTGCCAATAGAATAAGAAAATGTGAAGCCCAAAATTTATATTTTGATTTATATTTGATTCAGAATAATCACATACAAAGAAATATTAGATAAATTTGCCAAAATTCAAGGTTTTTTCCCTTGCTAATATATCATTTTTTGCAGTGTAAACAGCGTATAACAATCAGACGATCAGTACAAAATACAAATATTTGCATGTTGTGAGAAACTTGGGCCCTTACACTTGGGTCACTGGCCAAAAAAAGTTGAAAACCCCTGGATTAGTGACATACTGTAACGTGCATGGTTTCACGTGTTGTTTTGCCATGAGAAAATCCTGACGCATTCAAGGGAAATTGCTGCATAAACATGGATGGAAGGAATTAAGATATCCATAATAGTAATATTTACTCAAACCCACTGACTGAAAGGGCATGGCCAAATAGAGCAACTGAACATTTAGAAAAGTAATTAACATTTTACATGTGATCAATGGTCTTTGTAGGTCATTTTGCGAAGTACATTGCATGATAAGGTAGACGTCTAGCTGAGAAACTGGCACTAATAGTGAATTTGCTATTGCTGTACCTGTGACGCTCCTGGACAGGGGCATGTGCATACAGGGTTTCCCTCCAATGTCAGGGTTTTTAGCTTCCCACACAGACCCAGGTACTGCACTTGAACCAGGTCATCTACATCGTTCCCCTCCAGGTCCACCAGCTCCAGCTGTTCCAGCATGCATACCTGGCTCAGGTCTGACACATTGTTGTAGGCCACATACAGCTCCTGAGAGAAGAGAACAAAGCAGCATGCAGCAAAATGTTGGTACAAATCAAGTCCTTCACCAGTACTATAGGCAAAAGGTGTGTCATGAAGTTTTCATTAGAACGCTTTTTGTTCTCCTCATAACATATTTGCTCAAAGTAAAATCCACTGTCTCTGTGGCACTCTTAAAAAGGGGGTTCTTTTAATGGTTAATGGTTTTAACTGGAACCTTTTCTGAAAGAGAACCCCTCTGTTATATGGTTCTACACAGAAATTTTACAAATTCCCTCAGAGGGACAAACTAAAGAAGCATCAGTAAACAAGAGAAAAACAAATAATGTGGGCCACCAATATCCATCCAATCAGGACAAAGAGAAGTCTCTACGTGCCTATCAATCATGCTCCCTGTCAGTTCAGGAAACTCTTCCATCTAGCACCTTAAATTGTTATTTGTTTGTCAGAGTTTGTCTCTCTGAGTCTTTCCCTTTCAGAAAGGATTGTATGTAGTACCCCACTAGGAAGCTACGAATACTTAACTACCCACACTACAGCCTAGACAGCGCACATGGATGTGTTTTGAGGGTACGGCTTTGGAGGGAATACTTAACGGATTGGCTGTATGTGTTTTTGTGTTCTGATGTCCGCCTAACTCACTCACTATATCTTTAAACAACTGTAATAAAAAAACAAGGCAAGAGCTGTTTTTTTGTTAGTTTGTTCAAACAGCACATATTGTATGAATGTAGTGATTACCTTAAGCGAGGACAGTGAGGAGAGCCCTTCCAAGTCGGCTAGGCCGCATCGAACCAGGGAGAGCACTTGGAGGTGGGACAGAGTGATTCCGAGATCCCTGAGGAAACACTGGGAACAATGAGCAACCACTTCCTTCTCCTCTGCTTGCAATCTGCTCTCATCCTCTCCCCTCAGCCATGCTCTGGACACCTCTACTCCCCCCTTTGCCCCAGATCCCCAGTACAGGAAATGCTATTGGGTCTTTCATGTCCCCTCAGCTCTGAGCTGTCTAGTGCTCCTGTCCATTTTTGTGGCCCTTCTCTCTTCCACCACTCAATCCTCACATCTGGCTTTGTCAGTAATAGCGACACAGTGGAGTAAATCACCTTTAACTTCATGGGTGTCAACATTATTTTTAGAGTTAAAACTTAAATTAGACCAAGAGAGCTGTATGCAACCTTTCTATTAATCGCTTATGATTAAATAATCAGATAAATTTATTAATGATCAGGACAGGGTTTATTGCCAGTCCTGACTCCACCCGTCTCCATTTCTCTCAAACACATAAATATACACATTACACATATTCAAGCTCACGCATGTTTTCCCCATTTGTACGAGTGTCAACTGAACCTGTTCTCCAGATGGGGCGAATGTACAAAACCGTCCTTTGAGGCAAAGGGTCAATCTCTAACTACGCAACGACACCATTTACAGGAAATGGGACTTACTGTTCTCTAAAACGGAGGGCCACAACCCATCAAGAGCCTGTCCTTATGGGAAATTGGAGGCCTTGCACCTGTGCCAGATCACAGGGATCATTCTTTAACATTTGATTCATTGGACACATCACCAGTTCCTGGAGCACAGTGAGTTCCCTCTCACACACACAACCCATGAGAGGAACAGCATGAATTTCCCAATATCCATAATCTGTGTGTCAGAGTCCTATATTGCCTGTTTCTTTCCAGAAATATTGTTGAATTAATGTTGACAGCACCTCTACAAGTTTGGCCTACTTTGTAAATAGAACTCTAGAGCAAAAGTGAGAGGAGAAAACCTTACCGCACAGATAAGATCAAACTGTTATTCATTTTCAGCTGCACAAGATTGGGCAAGTGAACACCTGCAATATGACAACAGAATAAAGTGGTGATGCAAACCATCTCCTAAAACTTTGGTCATTAGCACAAAACAGTTGCACAGAGAAAGATGATTCATTTTTTGACCTTATTAACTTCCGTCTTGCCTGAGTGCATTGAGCAATCAGGGCTTTTCGGAGTCAAGGGAATCCTTCAAGAACAAGTGAGTAACATAATTGAGAACAGAAAAGTAAGAAGTTTGCAACATAGAGCAACTCTGATCATAGCAGAGATCCAGAAATTTTATTTGGCTGAAAGCTTGGTGGTGCAGCGGGCAGTGTTGCCGCCTCACAGCTCCAAGTTCCCTGGTTCAATCCTGATCTCAGGTTCCTGTCTATGTGGAGTTTCACCTGTTCTCCCTGTGTCTGAGTGGGGGTTCTCTCGTTTCCTCCCCTCTCCCAAAAACATGCCAGTAATTGGACTGGATACTCTAACTTGCCCCTAATTGTGAATGTGTGTTTATGATACCCTGCATAGGACTGCTATCCTATCCCAGGGTGTGTTCCTGCCTCATGCCCAGTGTTCCTGGGATAGACTCTGGATCCACTGTGACCCTGACCAGGATTAAGTGGTTACTGAAGATGAATGAACAAAAAAATGGTTGCTGATTTAACTACAGAAGACTGTACATGAATCTCACCAAAGTTGCCTAAGATAGTTTGCTGGGTGTCAACACACATCTCCAAGCTTGTGACCTGCTCAAGATCATCAGACCCAGACAGGGTTCTCTGTGGGGCCAATAAGAAACACATCTTGGTATTCAGTCTTCACAGGTAAATTAATTGTAACTTGTGGCATTCCCAGAATTCTGAGTTTTAGGACTTACCAGCTTTGCAGGAGAGAGGTAAATATCAAACAGCAGATCTGAGTCGTTAGCAGTCACAGGATTCGGGTTTATTTGCCCAGAGCCCGCAAACTCTGTCACAAAAGAATGAGCCGTGCCTGGATGCCTAACTGGATTCATCTTCTCTTACCAGCCTGAAAAAGGTATCCATGATATTATACATCATCGAACTCTAAAATGATATGAACAGAGTACACTAAGTAAAAATCTCTGCATACTCAGCAGTAGGCCTTAGTCCTGTTCTATAGTCCTCAGTGTAGTATTCCCCTGCTTATCAAGATTTCTAATGAAAACACAATTTAATGCCCATAATATCCATCAATGCATCATTTCACCATAGTTATGGGGTGTTTCCTGCAGGCATCCATTATATCCCTCCACTTTTCCTCTCTCCACTAAGTGTATTTTATAAAGACCCAATTAGCATGAACCATGAAAATGAACTAATTTTATTCTTATTTATTTCTGTACTGTATATTATACATATATGCATCATAAATATGTGGAATTATTCATGATAATGTTATAACTTTGTGTGTAAATAGCATAATATTGCTAGTTAGCCACCTCACTTACCTTAATTTAACTCTCCGTCTATTTTAAAAACATAACTTTTCTGCGTACACGTCACGTTTTCACAGGTTTGATTAAGAAAATATGACCTTACAAGCATCAGTAATTTATAAATTTATCTTCGTCCAACATTTTATTCTCGCACTGTTTTGCAAATTATCTCGTTGGGTAATGCTGCTGTAACCAGCGGGGAAAGTTTGCTTGACAACGGGGACATTCCTTCCTGGATACGGTGGGACGGAGAGCTGGGGCTGCTGGGAAATGGAGTCCATTGTATTAGGTATGGAGCCGTGTTAAAACTTTTTCATTTATACATTTTTTTTTTTACTGAAGGTTTCCAGGTAATTTTGACAGAATGATATCAATATTGTGATAAATTGCATCTCAAATCTCTTCAGAGAGTAGCCTGTCATGAATATTGTCAGCACTTTTCTAACACTGAGCAGCCATCATTACTTACAGCACCAGGTGGATTGGATGTTAAATTATAATTGATGTACATGTGCAATAAAAATCATTATTCTTGAACTTTTTTCACGTTTTACATGTTTAGGTTGTTTGCAAATATAAATATTATAGTATATACTGTATTGTGTACCATGAAAGTGCTTTCAAACATCATGCTAATGCTGTAATTTTGTCATATTACCCTCCCCTTTTTAAGCATAGATCTATGAATACTTAATTAACAAAAAATAATAATAAAATAAATAAAAAACATGCTTTCAGAATTGTGTAAGAATCTTCTTGTACCATGAATTCTGCAAAAGTGTTTCAGAGAACATTAAGGACTCTGTGTAGCTTAAAAAGCATAATTGTTTAACCTGGTGTATTTGTGATTATTTCATTAATATTTAAACAGACACTATATGGCCAAAAGTATATGGACACCTGACTGTCACACCCATATGTGGTTCTTCCCCAAACTGTTGTCACAAAGTTGGAAACACACAATTGTATAAGATGTCTCTGTATACTGTATACTGTAGGATTATGGTTTCCCTTCACTGGAACTAAGAAGCCCAAACCTGTTCGAGCATGACAATGCCCCTGTGCACACAGTGAGCTCCATGAAGAAATGGTGTGCCAAGATTGGTGTATAAGAACTCGAGTGTCCTGCACGGAGTCCTGACCTCAACCCCACTGAACACTTTTGGGATGAACTGGAACTGTGACTGCACCCCAGGCCTCCTCATCCAACATCAGTACCTGACCTCACTAATGCTCTTGTGGCTGAATGAGCAAATCCCCAGAGCCACGCTCCAAAATCTAGTGTAAAAGCCTGAGTGTGATGGTTGGGTGTCCACAAGGTTTTGGCCTTATAATTTCAAGCAGCAGTACTCATTATTAACAAATAAAAATTATTTATTATCATAGATATCATAGATAATGTGTCTTAGATAGCTTATCTAAAATAGTCTTAGAGGCTAGGCTCACTCAATTTTCTTTTCTGTAAAGCATTGATCATTTGGACTGAAGATGAAAATGCTATACAAATAAAGATTACGGTATTGTTGTTATGATGATGATGAGTATTATTATTATTTTGTAGTGGTAGTAGTAGCAGTAGTAGTACTAATGGCAGTAGTAGAAGTAGTAGTAGTAGTGGTAGTAGCAGTAGTGGCAGTAGTAGTAGCGATAGAAGTAGTAGTAGCAGCTGCAGCAGTAGTAGTACTAGTGGCAGTAGTAGAAGCAGCAGTATTATTAGCAGCAGTAGTAGTAGTAGTAGTGGCAGTAGTAGAAGCAGCAGTATTATTAGCAGTGGTAGTAGTAGTAGTAGTGGCAGTAGTAGAAGCAGCAGTATTATTAGCAGCAGTAGTAGTAGTAGTAGTGGCAGTAGTAGAAGCAGCAGTATTATTAGCAGCAGTAGTAGTAGTAGTAGTGGCAGTAGTAGAAGCAGCAGTATTATTAGCAGTAGTAGTAGTAGTAGTAGTGGCAGTAGTAGAAGCAGCAGTATTATTAGCAGCAGTAGTAGTAGTAGTAGTAGTGGCAGTAGTAGAAGCAACAGTATTATTAGCAGCAGTAGTAGTAGTAGTAGAGGCAGTAGTAGAAGCAGCAGTATTATTAGCAGTAGTAGTACTAGTGGCAGTAGTAGAAGCAGCAGTATTATTAGCAGCAGTAGTAGTAGTAGTAGTAGTAGTGGCAGTAGTAGAAGCAGCAGTATTATTAGCAGCAGCAGTAGTAGTGGTAGTAGTAGTGGCAGTAGTAGAAGCAGCAGTATTATTAGCAGTAGTAGTAGTAGTGGCAGTAGTAGAAGCAGCAGCATTATTAGCAGCAGTAGTAGTAGTAGTAGTGGCAGTAGTAGAAGCAGCAGTATTATTAGCAGCAGTAGTAGTAGTAGTAGTAGTACTAGTGGCAGTAGTGGCAGTAGTAGAAGCAGTTGTAGTACTAGTGGCAGTAGTAGCAGCAGTAGCAGGAGCAGTAGTAGTAGTAGTAGTAGTGGCAGTAGTAGAAGCAGTATTAGTATTAGTAGTATTAGTAGTAGTCAGAAGATAATATCAGTATAATAGTAGTAGCTCAGTGGTTAAGCTATTGGGTTTCTCCTTTGAAGGTTGAGAGTTCAAATCCCAGCACCACCAAGCTACCACTGCAGGGCCCTTGAACAAGGCCCTCAACTGCTCAGTTGTATTTAAAAAAAAAGATAATTGTAAGTTGCTCTAGGTAAGGGTGTCTGCCAAAAGCTGTATATGCAGCAGTAGTAATAGTGCTAGTAGAAGGAGCAGTAGTTGTATTAGTAGTGAGAAGATAATGTCTGTATATATCATAATGCTATTACAAATTATTCCTCCTGTGAGCAGTCATTCAAAAGAAGCCGGGCCATGGCCATGCGGGAAATAAGCCTAACCACTGTTACTTTGAGCTCAAGTCACATCTCTGAGAGCTCTGTTCCTCTTATACAATTCATGCAGACTCCATAAATCATATCTACCTGGTGTAGAATTAAATAATCATTGTGGTGTTTGGGGAATGCATTGAGTATTGGGATCTATACCGGAACCATGCAACAGATACTGTAATGTCATTTCAAAGTGGCTGTTTATCTTGCACCAGGTAATAAGATATTCTGCAAATGCGACATTGTCTTATACAGGGGGAATTCATATAACATGACTTCATTCATGTGACATCATATGGGGATGTGCTCAGCATCAAACAGGAAGCTGACCGCAAAAAACTGTGGGGACAGAAAAATGATATTAGCTTTGGCTAGTGTTTTTCATAAGGTTGTAACACTGTCATGAATAATTCTACATGCTTAGGATGCATATATGTATACACTTTGTGGAGGGATATAATGGATGCCTGAATGGATGCAGGAAACACCCCGTAACTATGGTGAAATGATGCACTGATGGATTTTATGACATTAAATGGTGTTTATATGAAAAATCTTGATAAGAAGGGCAATACTAGACCGCAGAATATAGAACAGGACTTAGGCCTACTGAGTATGCAGAGATTTTTACTTAGCGTAATGTGTTCATGTCAGTTTAGAGATCGATGTTGAGATTGATGCTGTTGTTTTTTTGTTTTTTTTTAAATAATATGTCATGCTGCTACTGCAATAAATAAATTAAAGTGTTACCTTTTTGTAGTGGTTTTCTACTGTGATTATCAATTAATCCCAGTTTTTGAAAAGATAGGTTATGAATTTGGAAACAATTGAAAATGTTCTAAACCATGTTATTGTTATATCATGAAGAAATGAATTATAGAATGTGACTTAGGCCAATATCTTAATATTTAGTCAGTTTACTTGCTCTGCTGTGTTCACACAGTTTTAGAATATGATGATAATGAATTTGGATGTTTTTTTTTTTCCTGTTTTAAACATGTAACTGAGTCCTAAACCAGCTGTGATGATGGTTCCATGGTTCCAGCTGTGGTGGTGGTTGTACGAAGCATCAGCAGCACACAGTGGTGCCTCAGCTGGCCCCAGTGGTGTGTGTGTGTTTGTGTGTGTCGGGGCGGCCGCTGGGCGTGGGCTGCCTGCAGCTCTCTCTCTCTCTGCACTCGGGCGGAGCGCATTGTGTTCAGCGCGCGCTCAGACACACACACACACACATATACACAACAGCAACTCGTAGTCGTACGATTTGGAGTAACGGAGTGGCGCTGATCTGTTTGTGAGCCCGGGTCTGAGGTCCGCCACACTGCAGCAGCGGCGGCTCTTCGCGCTCCTCACACCTCCTGTGTCTGAGATTTGACCCAAACACACAGCAGGCTGAAGCTACAGGATCTCCCATCTCCACCGCACAGCCCAGCTCTGCTTATCGTGAGTAAATTCATTTACGATCACAGTTTGTACACAGTCTGACCACGAATCCTAGTGTATTGTGAGAGAAGTGCAGGCTGCTGTGTGTTCAGCTGGACAGAAATGTAAGGAGAAACTGGATCCTGCTCTCGACCCGCTCATCAGAGGCGCGTCTCTGAAGCTGTTCAGGCGCTGTGGAGGAAATTTATTTCATTTCCACAGCCTGAAATGTTTCAGTGTGTGTCCCACTTGTTTAATTAAAGCAACAGGCACTGCATAACACACACGCGCGCGCAGGCTATACACTACTACGTTACTATAGTGCATTTATTTATTTATTTATTTATTTATTTATTTATTTATTTAAAATCCGACTCTGATCTCGACAACTTCCGAGTCGGTGTCTGCTCAGTTTCCCTGCGGTTCCCACTCTTCGTGAAAGCAACAAATCTTTGTGATTGAGTGTAAACTGGTCCACTCGTACCAGGTGCTAAGACCTAAAAGGCCTAAAAGCAGGTTTAAATGAAGTTTGGTGTCCATGTGACAGTCGGGAGTCGGCGGCAGGCAGGGTGACGCCCCACCACCGACACCAATACCGAAAAAACCCACCGGCTGCGTTCCAAACCGCATACAACTCTGCTAAAGAGGACCCCAAATAGTACGCCAGTAGTAGCTGAGGGCAGTATGTTTGCAGGGTGGGTGGTATGGTAGTGAGGTGCTGTTTGGGACACAGCCCAGGAGCAGTGCGGAAGTAGCACGGGCTACACGACTTGTTTCCTTCTTCTGCTGCCTAGTATAGGCCACTCTAGTGTGTATCTGTGTAAATGAAATAATGCCAGGCTGGAGGTTATCATGTGCACATCAGCTCAACCCGTTTGTTTTTACCAGCTATTCATTGCTTTGCATGATATTCATGACTAGGGTGTGAACCGAGGACGATTGTAGCACACGTTGCATTTTGCATTATTTGTCGCACAAAAACTATTCTATTCAGTTTCTCTTTGACCAGTCTACTGAGTCAGGATGAAACAACCAGGCTAAAAAAGTATACAGTTCTTATTTTCAACAATAATTGTGTAAAGACAAAACATCTGAAGTTGTGCCCTTCTGGCCCTACAAATGTCTAAGTCCATTATGTGAATTCTGCATTGCCCTAGGCTTGTACTGCAATACACTGTGAATATTAAGCTCACTAAATATTCTCCACTATACTACTGGACATGCTACACTGTCCAAGATGGCAATATGTATAATAACGTCATGAAATCTATGATATTTGGTTATGGATTCATTTTAAAATCAATACCTAGTGTAACATTTCCAAGGGAATATATTTTTTTTAATATTTTTTTTTCCCTGTAAACACTAAATGTGTAGCTGAGATCAATTTCTTTCCTATTTGTATGACATATATGTAAAGGAATGAATAAAAATAACAGTTTTACTGAAACATCTGTATTTGAATGAATGCTGGAATCGATGTATGTCCATTTAGGCAGATCAATAACCATAATACGCTTTTCATTTCAAGATCAAGTAGACAGCACAAGGAGCTAATGAAAATGAAAGCAGCGTAAGAAAGTGAAACATCAAACAGAATTTTGCTAAAGGGACATATGCCTGTAGTTGGCCTTTTCGACATTCAAAGAGAAATCAAGCATGTGTGAAGGAAATCTCTCAACATTCTGTCTCTAAAAGTAACAAAAAAAAAAAGAGAGAAGGCATGGACAATGCGGTAAAACTTATCATGATACACACATACAGTAGTATATGTATCTCTGCATTTCATTTTACTGAGGTTTTGCAGCAAAATTATAAAAAAAAAAAAGTTTTTTAATTTAATGAGGAAAAGGAGGGACAGTGAAACAGTTTGTGTAAAAAAGGTCCAATTAGTAACTAGATACAGTGAATAATATTTTAAAAAAATTAAATTAAAATTATAGTTTCATTATAAAATTATAAAACACACTGACACCTGATGATACTCACGATACTCGGGGCTGTTTTTATGCAACACATTTGTATGGGTTAGATTCCTTACTGCATTATTAATTAGTCTTTCTCTATAGCGTATCCTAATGATCAGATTCATTCCTTGTCAAGTGGCCTACTGCAGTGAAGACAGAGTCTGATAGTAGTGCACTGGTGTTATTTTGAGGAAGCAGAAGCCCAGCCTTGCCTCTCTGATGCGTCCACTGGTTTCGAGTCAGCCTTTTCCCTCGAGTGATTCCTTGCCATCTTCTGTCGAATGAAAATCAATTAGTGCTGAAGGAGGCTAGCAATGGATCTATTAACCTGTTCGATTTGTTATGAGTAATCTTAGAAATGGAAAGAAAAGTTGACTCATCACAAAACTCTCTTCACTGTTTTTCGTTCATTAGTGTTAACCAGATTGATCAGTATTGATCGTTAATGCAAGCTGGATCACAAGTAGACTAACTAAAATGATCTTGCATTATTTTCACATAGGAATATTAAACTAATGCCCAAATATTGTCACTTGCCCAGCCATGGTCATAGATGCTCTATCTCTTGTCTGTTTCTCTCTCTCTCTCTCTCTCTCTCTCTCTCTCTCTCTCTCTCTCTCTTGCACGTCCAAACTGCATGTGTAAAGTGCAGCTCTTGGGTTTATATGTGCATTTTCTTTTTTACAGTCTTGGTGTACTGTCATGTAAGATTACCCTCAGGGTCTCAGGGGGGTGATAGAGTTTCAGAATGAGCTGTTCATCTACCCATATCACTATGACATTCTATATGCAGCCCCTGGCTACTGTACAATGTTGTAGCAGAGCTAGAGGACACGATGTTAATTTGTTACAGTCATCTATGTACAGTAGTCCTCTAGCTTTCAGAGAGGAAAACATTTATGTTATTTGCTGAAGCGCCCACACTCAAAACTCAAATATGCCAGCAGCTCGAACACTTGCTGCCTGTTATGATCTGTTATGATACAAGGTGTGGTCCCAATATATTTGCATAGAAATATTTTCTGAGTTTCTATCACACTTAAAGAGATAGTATCCCAGGCTTTCAAATGAACATATTTTGTGTAAAATCTGTTATCTATTTGCAGTGGGGTCTGTGAAGCATAGCCAGGGGATTTGTGTGTTTGTGTGTGGTTTTTTTTAATTTAGTTACAGTGATGTAGATCGCAAATTACTATTTTTAAATTGATTATATTTATTACTGAGTTCTTAGAGTTATTAGATTATTATATTATATACCATTATCATGTTTTTAGAGTTATTAGTTTGAAGTTTTACTTGAATTGAATGGGTTTAATCTAGACCTCGATAACTCATAAACAAGCAGGACTGTAAATAATGTAAGCTTGGACCTAATGTGTTCTCTGTGTGGAAAGTTCATGAACTAAAAACTCTATGGCTCCAAACAAAAGCCATACAAACAAAATGTAAATAAAGACAAAATGTTATTGCACACTTTAAATAAATCTGTACTCAGGGGATTAGTGGAATTTATTTTACAGTTAAAGGACACTGGCTTGGAGAACCCATATTATTGTATTATTTAGTATCATTTAAGCACTAATGTTAAAAATGTCTGGATTTCGGTTGAATATTCTGTGTTGTGATGTCCACAGTACAAAGCAGCCAATCCCAGGCTGAGATCTGAGGCGCTTTGAGGGCTCATTATCTTTCTGAAGGCATACCATGCTCAGTAACTAATTATAAGCAAGAGAGACAGACACTAGGGAGCATCCGTGTGGCTCTCCTGTCCTCGCTGAGCGCTATTATCAACAGACAGAACGCCCCAACAAGCTGTAGCGCTGGTGATTGAGTTCAACAGATTCACTTCCATCTGTTGGCTTTTATTATTAATCCACACTGCATGCTCTGTGACCTACTTCACTTGATAGGCATGGCATATTACGGTGCTTTGTTTTATAGTTGGCTGCTAGCAGCTAAATTCAAATCAGGCACAAATTGAAAGGTAGCAGTTCTCTGGTGACTCTTAAGAGAAAGATTTGGTTGTAGGTTTTAGTGTGTAGGCGAAAATCGACTCACAGTATTAAAAGTATATTAAGTATTAATCACCTATTTGAGCAGCTTTCAACATGGGAGATGATGCTGTATGTGTCTTATGAGTCCATTTGAAAGAAACATCTTGAAAATGTTTAGCAAAAGATATGTGAAAATATCTTGCCTGTATGTAGGCTTATGAATTTACGTCATTATTATATAGAAGAAATTATGATAAAACATTATCATTATTATTATTATTATTATTATTATTATTATTATTATTATTATTATTACTATTATATATTATAACATAATTAATTTCTGTATATTAACTGAAGACAATAATGGATAGTGAAACTGACCTAATGGGGAAGTACGACTGTACGGCTTTTTAAAGGAAAAGGCAGTACGTGGAACATTAGGGGATTTCATAAGTTTTTCAGATGGCATGTATCTGCCGTACGCTCTATAATCTTAGCTTCTTCCTTGTTCCTGTAAAATACATCACCTGGCCAGGATGTGTGCAGAGTTCATCATTTTCAATGTGTTAGTATTACTTATTGAAACCTGATGAGAGGAATGGCATAGACGTGGATGGAGAGAAACAGAGAGACAGCGAGAGCGCGAGAGAGAAAGAGACAGAGAGACTTTTGTTTAAAAAAAATCCAAACCTAAAACCATACTCCATGGAAATCCAAAATCCGCAGGGTGTTTCATCAGTGCTTTTCTCACACAGCGTTCAGCATCTCTTCTGGCTGCTGGCAGGTCTTTTATAGATCCATTCTGGAGGATCAAATTCAGTTAAGCCTTTAGTTTAGTAGGCTGGGGTTACACACAGGCCACCATGTTAGTGCCATGGCTAGCTCATCAGCTGTGACTGTGAGTGGCTCTGATTCTGCCAACACAGCTATTTTGGGTTTTTCATCACACTGCCTTTCTTCCTCTAGGTTGTGCATAAAGATCTTGGGAAATTGTTGTAATACAATCAGCTATAGATTCTTTGTATCATTAATTAGAGGTAGCAGATCTACATTTTGGAATGCATATTGTCATGAAAATGACATGAAACAGAGACATGAAACTAGCTACGAGACCTTTTCGAACTGCTGCTCATCACAGGGCGTAACACACACAGAGAACAGCTGTTCCACCCTCTTCTGCATACATGTGCTCACAGATGCCTGTGATTGTTGCTCCAATTGACAGGGGAGACAGAATATACCATCCGTCCCCCTGAGAGGGCACAGCCAACTCCCTTGGCTCCCAGCCTCGGACGGCTGTGGTGTTGTCGGGACTTGAACTTGCAGTCTTCAGACAATTGGACGAATGTTTTTTCTATTGTGCCGCTCAGGAGCCGGAAGTCCTTTAATTATTGCAATATCATATTTTTGTCTTATATCACAGTGCTGTTGAATTGTCAAACAGACTAATTTTCGATAACAGCAGGTCTGACAGTAGAGCTGGCTGTAATTCCAATGACAAGTTTATATCAATGTGCTTGTTCATACATTATGGTAAGCACTCCATGGATTATCATGTGTTGCTATTTAACACCATCCTGTCATTAATTATTTTCCTATAACAGCATTCCCTTTCAGATTTTGTTCCTTACTTATCGCCCGCCTCTGTCGTGCATATCTTGTTTGTTTTTAAAGTTTTGAATAGTATTTTCGATTATATGGTGGTACTGCTGTTCTGCTGGTGTTCTAACTTCAACCTCAGCAAATCAGAATATCTTGATACATATACTGCCCTCCAAAAGTTTGGAAACGCCTGAACAAAATAGGGTTTTTGGGCAATATCAGCATAAATCCTCTTTAGTTAGTGACCATTTTGCATTGATAATAAGGGACAACACTAGGCATCCGAGCAGTCAGTTTATTCAAACATTGACTTGATATATTACTCCAAGCCTCCTGGAGGATTGCCCAAAGATGA
>CM040983.1:10999351-11054351 GCA_022985145.1 Pangasius djambal
TATTCTGTTTATTTATTTATTTATTTACACCGTTATTTTTGATTTGCTGACTTTTATTTTGAAATGCAGGACAGTGGCGGTTCGGATGTCCATTTTGGCTAACTCAGTTGTTTTATTTACATTGCAATACGTCCAGCTATCTCGTCTCGGTGATTGTTATCAGTGACCAGAATATCTCAGTTCTGAGTGTATGATGTATATTAGTGATCTAGTCGTCGTTTAGTGGTCTTATTGAACACGGTTTTCTCGGTTTGACAGTTTCCTGGCCCTGGCTTGCATTAGCCGGGCCCGGGGCTGGTGCACGGAACTAGCCTGCTAGCTACAAAGCTGGTCAGTGTTACAGGTCTCCATATTCAGTTTGTTTTTTAAGAAATACAAGAGCGTTATTTGGGGTGTCAGTTATGGCGGTTGTAAACGAAGGAGCGCTGAAAAAGATGCTGAAGGTAAGAAACTTTAGCTAGCTGTTCTATACAGCATATTAGCTGTGTGTGAAGGATATGAAGGTTAAGCTGAATAAAACTAGCTAACGTTCCTGTAGGTTCATTTTAGTTAGATTAATTATAGTAACTCTGTTCACAGAAAACTTTATAATGAATATAATTATTAGGTTTGAGTAATTAGTCGAATTAGCGGGGCATTCCAGTGCATAGGCTGGGTTCAGTTCATTTTCTCTATAATGTTTAGGTAAATGTGTTATTCAGTCTGTATTTCTCCATAATATCCCATCAAAAAGAAAAAAAAAATTATATTGTGATACATGAAGACATTTTCCTAATATATGAAATATGTCATGAATTGTGCCGAGGTTTTGCTACCAGCATGGCAACAACTCACTGGAGCCTTGTTGTACAAACCTGCACCATATGGCCAAAAGTTTGCAGACATCTGACCCTAACATTCATACAGCATGTGCTTGTTGAACATCCCATTCCAGATTTGGTCCCACTATGCTGTTATCCTCCACTCCTCTGGGAAGGCTTTCCACTAGATTTTGTCCCCTAGGGTGGCTGTGGGGATTTGCCCATTGAGTGTTAGTGAGGTCAGGCACTGATGTTGGTGAGGAGGTCTGGGGCACAGTCACCGATCCAGTTCATCCCACAGGTGTTCAGTGGGGTTGAGGTCAGGGCTCTGTGCAGAACACTCGAATTCTACCACTCCGACCTTGGCAAACCACGTCTTCATGTGATAATAACAATGTGCACAGGGGCATTGTCGTGCTGGAACAGGTTTGTGCCCCTTAGTTCCAGTGAAGGGAAATTGTAATATTATAGCCTACAAAGACATTCTATACAATTGTGTGCTTCAAATTTGTGGCACCATTTTGGGGAAGAACCACGTATGATGTGATGGTCAAGTGTCCACAAACCTTTGGCTATATAGTGTATGAGCCATAGTGCTGTTGAATTCTCGATTCTGTTTGGTCAGGAGTTGTTGATTCATTTTTTTATATCAGCAGCTATGACAGTAGTGCTGGCTGTAATACCAATCGCAGGTTTATGTAATAATACATTATCATTACTATAGTAACAACACACACGGGGACTTGTATGGAGGACACTCAATGTAAACAGACCTTTAAAAGTGTGTGATTGTCAATAGGGTGAAGTTCTTCATACCATTTTTGGAAGGAGATGACATTTTCTGACACAGGAAAGACTTAAGGATGGAGGGCTTTGGGGTTTCTCTGTAACATGACAATCTGCATGTTTTGTCTGATTTGCTTCAAGAGAAAGAAAAAAAAAGGCTGGTGAAGGAACGACTGTTTATAGCTGCTATAACAAGAGAAAACAGGAACGAACCTGTTTCACAGATGTTCCACAACATGAAATGTAACTATAAATGGATAAAAAAAGTATTTATTGTTCTTTCATTCATTAAACGAATTGCAAATTGCTGTGGTATAAAAGGAATAAATCACTTCGGGTTATGTTACTGGAAAATAAACAAATTCAGTATTTTTTTTAACTGCTGCTGTATTTAGTGAGGGATAAGGAGGCAGAAATAATGAACAATACAAAAATAGATTTTAACATGCAGTCAGTTGCTTGTTAGCACTTCAGCTGTGGAGTTATAAATGCATGCTGATACTCACAATAAGCGAAAAGTGCTTCATGACGTCAGTATATCTTGATATATTGCAGATTGGAACCACATCAAGCTTCTCAGTCTATTTACTCTGACTTATCGTTAACCAAATATTATTCTGTTTGTCTTTCATCCAGCAATACAAATATCGTGACCTGACGGTTCGTGAGATCACCAATGTTATCCTGCAATACAAAGACCTTAAGCCTCTGATGGATTCTTATGGTAAGCCTTCTGTCTATTGTTGTTAACCTGTGGTTATAGTAATGGCATTCCAAAAATCTAGCACAATGTTTGCCGTACCCCAAATGTACTTGATCAGCGGAGATATGTTTGGGGGAGCTGTATTAACTAACGCATATGGTTCTTAGGTTGTGGACTAATGTTGTGGACATTTCACAAAATTAAATGTAACTATAAACAGATAAATTGTATGATGTAATATAAGAGTAATAAAACATTTTATGTTGTGATGGTATAGGACAATAATGTACTTTGGAGTGGTAAAAATAACTGATTTATCTGGCCATGCCTCACCACAGCGTGACTGATTATTTTCCAATAACATCATGTCTCGTAGTGTTTTATTCCCGACTTAGCCTCCATTGCAAGACCAAAGAAGTAAATGTCACACCTAAAGTCGTCTTGTATTTGTCCTGTAAATAGGGAACTGTATACATAATTTTTTTTTGTCAAACTTTATATGACTTGTTTTCTTCTATTTTTTCCCCCCCATAGTTTTCAATGATGGATCAACAAGGGAACTAATGAGTTTAACTGGAACAGTGCCAGTGAGCTACAGAGGTATAAACTACTCTGACAAACCCACCTTCCTAAACAAAAACATATTTTTACTTCATTCACATTTTAAACAAACTCTCGATTCTCATTATTTTTTTTTTCTGCTCCCCTTTCTCTATAGGAAACGTATACAATATTCCTGTGTGTCTGTGGCTGTTGGACACATACCCCTACAACCCCCCCATTTGTTTTGTAAAACCAACAAGCGCAATGATGATCAAGACTGGGAAACATATCGATGCTAACGGCAAGATCTACCTGCCATATCTGCACGAATGGAAGCATGTAAGACACCTCTGGGCATTCTCCAGTATCTGCTGATGTTTTATACCCGTCTGCTTAATGCAGAACTGATTTAACTCCCAGCTCACGTCTAGAGAGGTGACTATAATATTTGTGGTAACACTTTATTTTGGAGGGTACCTACATAAAGCCTTTATAACACATTCATAATCGTTGCATAAATATTTTTATATAGCAGTGCTGGAGAATTTATGAAGGATTTATATCAAAATCCAAGAGGTGACATTAGCGGTTTTATGTGACTTCGTCTTTACATGAAGGAGAGAAGAGGGAACAAGCCTCAGTTATAATTATGGGTTGACTGATCACGCTTGTTACCTTTTTATTTTTTATCCTTTTTATGCTTGTGATCATTTCTTGTAAGTTTTCGTTTGTGCTTCATATCAGTGTTATAAATGCAAGATCGATTGCCACTTTAGTTTGAGGGCTACATATTCATTCATTTTACTGCTATATGTGCTTCATAAATTAGTGGTGTATTTAAATGGTACTTCATAACAGTTTTAAATGCAGATGGACCACCAACAGTTCAGTGAAAGAGAATTAAATTTCACATTGCTCCTATCAGTAGTAAATATAGTAAATACACCTCCCCAAATGGTAAGATGAGAGGTGGATACTTTATGGACACTTTTTTTCAATTTTTCATCAATCTGTTGTTTGTACAAAATCCACAGCTACAACAGTTGACTCATAATAGTGTTTGAATGTTCTTCTTGCTCATGTTGCATCTTTCATGTATTGACAAAGCAACCAACTTACTAAAAATATTTGCCGTCTCACTGATTTTGACGTAAGCGTTACATAAATACTCCATTATTGCTTTGTAAAATAATTATGCAGTGCGTATGAATGTGCTATGAAGGCCCAATGTAGGTACCCTTCAATTAAAGTGTTAAGTGTAAATCTACTCCCATGAAATGGTAAGATAATAATAAAGTTTAGATAAAAAGATGGATGAAAATTTAGACGTTTGAGACGTTTTTTGAGGGGCTGAAGGGAATAATTCAGTAGAATTATTTTCTGATGGAATTAAGCCACTCATTATTGGTTAAATATTCTGCGGATAGGTAGCTGGGAAATGGGTTAGTTTTAGTAAGATTTAGCCGTTTATGATACTTTTTAAACTGAACCACTAATCTTTATTTAGGACTTTCCAATAATTGGCTGTCTCAAGGGTTTATAAGGTTCATATGCCATATCGACCTCATTGTAATTCTGGTCTAAAGTTATTGCAGTAAGCATTCTGAGCTATTTGATAAATATGACTCCATGTTCTAATTTTATTCGTAATATTAGTTGAGATCAGTATATCCATCTAGTTGTGTGTGTGTGTGTGTGTGTGTGTGTGTGTGTGTGTGTGTGTGTGTTGACTCCAGCCTCAGTCTGACCTGTATGGCCTGATCCAAGTGATGATTGTTGTTTTTGGAGAAGAGCCTCCAGTGTTTTCTCGGCCTACGACTCAACCCGCCTACCAGGCTTTCCAGGCCACAGGACCCCCAAATCGTAAGACATGTCAATTTAAAAAAAAAAAAGTACACACTCCGATACCTGTGTCTGATCAGCTTTGATGAAACTTGATAAAAACGTCTATAAAGGGGAAAATAGTGATTGATCTAGAGAGCCGTTCCATGTGGAAACATGCTGTGTATGAAAGCAGTGCTGTTAATTCTCCATTTTAAAAAAGTAATGGAATATTTTTGGATGATACAGTTCATGTACATAAAGGCCATGACTTTATTATTAATACAACATGCCTATTTTTATATTTTGAGGAAATTTTGTTTTAAACCTTCTACTGATACAATGTTTCCAGAACTGGGCTAAATCCGTGTCTCTAAAACAGCCCTGTGTGCAGTGTATGATAATATACTGTGTGTAATACCTGTCTTAGACTGTAGATGTCTCTTATCACCACCAGTGATGCACTGCTACGTTTAATATTTTCTCTCCTCCTCTCTTTTCCAGAGTCATATATGCCCGGCATGCCTGCTGTTTCAGCCTATGGGCCAAACCCAAATCCATGGTAATGCATCTACAAAACTGCCATATACATTCAAATTATAAAAAATCTATTTATTTCTATTGGCGATGCCAGTCATAATCTTATAAAATATATTTATAAAAAATAAATGCAGTGTGTATCTGTTTGGTTGTGAAATGTGTGTATCTTTCTCTGCTTTAGTGGCTACCCAGGATATTCTTACCCTGGAGGGAGTGCATATCCTGCCACGGGGGGTACTGCACACTACCAGGCCCAGCCACCAGTCACCACTGTGGGTGAGTTATGGTTTCCTGTGGGATTTTGGGATTTGTAGTACATTAAATGCAGTTAATAATAACTTTTGAACCTATTAGGTATGTACCATATATGCTCCAACAGAGAGAACTAGTGTATATGTATATACATTAAAAATTTTTTTTTTCTATTTGTCCTGAAAAACCATCCGGGTAAACCATAAATACAGCTG
This sequence comes from Pangasius djambal, assembly GCA_022985145.1. NCBI lineage: Eukaryota > Metazoa > Chordata > Actinopteri > Siluriformes > Pangasiidae > Pangasius > Pangasius djambal. The sequence goes on from CM040983.1 coordinate 11,005,012, forward strand.
GTGACATCATTCTGTAAACAGTGACATGAGGCCAGAGAGATATTTTCCAACTGAATGGTTGCTTATGGAGGCAAAAAAAAAATGCAGCTATAAGGAAAATGCTAATGCGCTGAGACATTTTATGTGCAAGTATCTATGAAAATGTCATCCATGAAAGCGTATTTCATTACTTTAAACATATGAGAGTAAGTGATGTTAGCTTGAATGTGTATGGTATAGCATTACTTGGTAGTTCTTCAGGTTATGGATCACTGCAAATTAATGCAAAGTTCTTCTAACAGAGTTCTTCTACCACCTTTATCATATGATGAGACATTTCTATCCTGATGGGAGTGGTCTCTTCCGGAATGACCTTGCCCCCATGCACAGGGCATATTAAGTGGTTTATTATGTATAAAAAAAGATGTAAATCTTATGCTATGGCCTTCACAGTTACCAGATCTCAATTCAGTTGAAGTCCAGTGGGAGATTTTGGAGCGACTTGTTAGATAGCACTCTGAAGGAATATCTTTTTATGTTCATCCATCTAGTACAGTTCTATAGACTTGTAGAAACTATGCCAAGCTGTTCTGTCTTTCGCAGTGGTCCAACACATTACTATTACATTTTATGTTGTCGTCCCCCCCCCCTTTAATTTCTCACTCATCCATGTATTTAAACATGGGCAGACAGTGTAAGGATGCAGCATAATTTATTTGTTGTATTTATTTGTTGTAATATGTTTATTTACAAAGCTTTTTTTGCATTGCCTCTCTGGGAATCTGTTTATTTAATTACACCACAGTCATGAAAAATGCTCAATTGCATAGTTTAGTAATTTGGTAGGAGACTGTATTATACATATATACATATACAGTCAGGTCCAGAAGTATTTGGACAATGACAGAGTTTTTGTGATTATTGCCTTTATACACCACCATAATGGATTTGAAATAAAACAAGTGTAGACTTTCAGCTTTATTTTAAGCGGTTCCACAAAAATATGGCATTTACCCTTTAGGAATTACAGCCATTTTAAGCAAAGTACCTCCATTTTCAGGGGCTCAAAGTTAAGACGTTAAGAAGAAATTAAGCAGTTATTTGACTAGGTGCGATCCATTCCCTCGTTACTTCAAGACAAATGAAGCAGATAAAAGGTCTGGAGTTGATATCAGGTATTGAGTTGGCATTAGGCGGCTGTTCGACTGGAGCTACCAATATGAAGTCCAAGGAGATCTCAATGCAAATGAAGGAGGCCGTCATTAGGCTGAAAAAACAACATAAATCTATAAGAGAGATAGCAAAAACCTTAGGTGTGGCCAAATCAACAGTTGGGTACATTCTTAAAAAGAGAGAAAGCACTGGTGAGCTCAACAACATTGAAAGGCCTGGAAGACCACGGAAAACAACTAAAGTGGATGATTGCAGAATCCTTTCCTTGGTGAAAACCCTTTCACAACATCAACAGAAGACAAGAATACTCTGGAGAAGGTAGGCTTATCAATGTCAAAATCTACAATCAAGAAACGCCTTCATGAATGTAAATACAGAGGGTTTACAACAAGGTGCAAACCACTGGTAACATTCAAGAACAGGAAAGCCAGATTAGACTTTGCCAGAAAACATCTAAAAAGCCTCCCATGTTCTGGAATAAGATTCTTTGGACTGATGAAACCAAGATTAACTTGTACCAGAATGATGGGAAGAGAAAAGTATGGTGAAAGAAAGGAGCAGCTCATGATTCAAAGTATACCACATCATGTGTCAAACATGGTGGAGGCAGTGTTACGGCATGGGCATGTATGGCTGCCAATGGAACGGGCTCACTGGTGTTTATTGATGATGTGACTGCTGACAGAAGTAGCAAGATGAATTCTGAGGTGTATAGGGCTCTACTCTCTGCTCACATTCAGCCAAATACTACAAAACTGATAGGATGCTGCTTCACAGTGCAGGTGGATAATGACCCTAAACATACTGCGAAAGCAACTCAAGACTTTTTGAAGGCAAAGAAATGGAATATTCTTCAATGGCCAAGTCAGTCGCCTGATCTCAACCCAATAGAGCTGCTTTTCACTTACTGAAGACAAGACCGAAGGCAGAAAGACCCACAAACAAGCAGCAACTGAAGGCGGCTGCAGTGAAGGCCTGGCAAAGCATCTCCAGGGAGGAAACTTGAGTTTTGAGAACATGGGCTCCAGACTTCAGGCAGTCATTGACTGCAAAGGATTTTTATCCAAGTATTAAAATTATGGTTATATTTACAATTATGTCACTTTGTCCAAATACCTTTGAGCCCCTGAAAACGGAGGTACTTTGCTGAAAATGGCTGTAATTCCTAAATGGTAAATGCCATATTTTTGTGGAACCTCTTAAAATAAAGCTAAAAGTCTACACTTCGATCACATCTTGATTGTTTTATTTCATTGTGGTGGTGTATAAAGGCAAAATCACAAAAACTATGTCATTGTCCAAATACCTCCGGACTTGACTGTATATGGATTCCCATTTCTTTCTTCTGTCATTATTTTGGAAACCTTTAATTTCCTTTCTTTATAGTTTGCTAATTTTACAAAGCTGTACATGTAGTGTACAGTGAGACAAGGCCATGATATCGTTATTAGTTATGGCACAAAATTACATTCATGCCATTGACCTTTACCTGAACTCTGACCTTTTGTTTGGGTCTATACCTACTTATTGTGACCTCACTGGAGCGCTCAGAAAGGTCGAGTCTGTAACTAGATTCGGGAGAAGAAAAGGTCAAAGTTCTGGGTGGATGTAGTTTGAAAGGGCTAGCATGTAGCCTCCTGGTCTCTGAGTGTCTATATTTAGAGAGTCTGGAGTGGCCTGAGAGCAGGATAAGTTTCCATGAAGAGCTTCCCAATGCGGCACTGATCTTAGCAGTGACATTCACAGCATGCTGACCAAAGGCGTACAACTTTTAGTTGAGTGCACTTGCAGCCTAATGCCATTATTCAGCAGTGTGCATGAGCTGGGTTCTAATCATAACAGTTCTCTAAAAGATATACAATGGTGGCAGAAGTCATGCGCTTGTAAACCACGCACTTGTAAAATCAATGTGACTGAATGCATATTGTGTCCTAAACAGCCATTAACCTTAACTTAACCCTCAACCCTATAGAGATTACTCCATTTCCAACTTCCAGGGACTTCATTGTGTATGTAAGGCATAAAACATTTTGGGACATGCTGTTATGGGAAAATAATTGAGGGCAACATCTGTTATCACTTGCAGGGTGTTTTATATGTCCATTTATCTACTTTGGCTGAGGCTTTTCTTTTTCCAAAGCAACTTATGAACACAGGAGATAAATGAGCACTTGAGGGGTTAGGGGCCTTGCTTGAGGGACCTAGCAGTGACAGCTTGGAGGTGCTGGGATTTGAACTCACAACCTTCCAATCATTAGCCCAATGCCTTAACCACTGTGTTATAGAAAATTAAGCAACACCTTTTGACCAGACAGATTACAGAATTCAGCAGCGCTGTGGTATAATTTCGAGATATCTCGGAACACATACAGTGGCATCAGATCAGAATTTTTCTCTCCTTTTTTTTTTCTCCAGGTCCAAGTCGAGACGCCACCATTGGGGAGGACACTATCCGTGCCTCTCTCATCTCGGCAGTGAGTGATAAACTGCGCTGGAGGATGAAGGAGGAGATGGATCGGGCTCAGGCAGAGCTGGACGCACTTAAGCGCACTGAAGAAGATCTGAAGAAGGGCCATCAGAAGCTGGAGGAGATGGTGTCCAGGCTCGACCAGGAAGTGGTGAGAGTTTAGCTGCCACTGTCATGAGTAGTTATTTCATAAAACGTGTTAATCTGGGTGTTGCGTGGATTAAATATCTTATAATGGTCATTTTTGAGAACTATGTGTATGTGTTACAGTGGCATTTATAGCTAGTGAATAGCTGCTAGGGTTTTGTCATTTTATAACCTGGTGTAGACCCCTTTGGTGTTTGTAAGCAAAGCAAGATGTTGTGCGTAACCTGGTTGCCTAGCAGGTAGTTATAATCTGACTGAAAAATCTATTATGAATTATATTTAGGAATCAGATTAAACTAACACTTTCTAGAAGATCCTTATGGCTTGGGCCCCGTCAGTGGCAAAATGATTGTAAGTGGTGGTTTACCCTGCGATGTCTGGACATGTATACATATCTCATTGAAACTCAACATGTAAGTCTCTCGATGCTTTTATCTGTGTCATTTGTGGGCATGTTCAAGATGTAATGTTTTAGCGTTACAACATAAAGGACATCGTTGTTGCACTAAAAAGCTGTGGTGCTGCCCAACCAGGTGCCATAAAATCACTTGTAAGCTTCTCCCAGTTAGGACCAATTATCCCTCTTAATTGCCTGTAACAACAGTCGTCTTCTGTTGGCTGAAAAAGGATGTACAATTCAGTAGTATGAGAGAAAAACAAAAGCGTTTGTGTTTTCCGATTGTGACACCCAACAGCACAATGTGACATTTAAAAAAAAAAAAAAAAATTCTGGCTTGATCTTGAAAATCACTGTAGCCTCCAGCTAAGTTTCTGCAGCCAGGAGGTGTAGCTCATGTTAAAGTGTCTCACTCAGGGGTCTATAGCACATCTTTACGTGGCTAAGTAACACTATTTACAATAAACAGGGTTTTTATTGTTGTAATATCCACCACATTTCTATATATACAACCAAAGAGCTGTATGATTTAGCCATTTTTAAATAATAATAAAAAGAGATGGGAAAGCGTACAAAAGTTCAGCTATGTTAGAGAGTATTTTTCCACTTTAAATTTCTACCTTTTTCAGAAAATGTCCATTTGTTAAGGATTTTATTTATTTATTTATTTTAAATATGTATAGATATCTTCTTTATTTCTTACATCTTTTCTTATTCAGTGCTTCTATGTGTGTTTTCAGGCTGAAGTGGACAGGAATATTGAGCTCTTAAAGAAGAAAGATGAAGAACTAACTGAGGCTCTGGAGAAAATGGAGAATCAGTCAGAGAACAACGATATTGATGACGTCATAGTTCCCACAGCGCCGCTCTACAAGCAGATCTTGAACCTGTACGCAGAGGAGAACGCCATCGAAGACACCATCTTCTACCTCGGAGAGGCTCTGCGCCGAGGCGTCATTGACCTGGAGGTCTTTCTCAAGGTTGGCTCATGTTTCTCATTTGTGTTTGTTTTCTAATCTCTTACTATTGTTTATTTTTTACTTCTTTATTTTTCCCCCCTTCATATTTATCCTTAAAGCATCTTGAGCTTTCTGGGTTTAACATTGAACTCCCTGTTGTGTGTGTGTGTGTTTGCTCCAGCATGTCCGCCTGCTCTCCAGGAAACAGTTCCAGCTACGAGCGCTTATGCAAAAGGCTCGGAAGACCGCTGGACTCAGTGACCTCTACTGACCCCACTGCCATCTGAACTCCATTTCTTTTTCTGTCTGTGTTCTGTTTCTTAAACATTTGTGTCACCCCCACTCCAATTTACAGTACACTGGATAATCTGTTATACCGCCACGCTGTTGAACTCTCATATTTGATTGGTCTGTAGGTGTTGGTCAGTTTTCTACAACAGCAGCTATGACAGTAGTGCTAGCCACAAGGCAAATCACAGGTTTATATTAATGCGCTCGTTCTAATATGTTGTCGTTTCTAAAGTAACAGCATGTTCACAGAGACTTATATGGCAGATGCTCCATATAATCTAAAGCTAATAATAAACAGATTTAAAAAAAAACGTGGTGTTGGTTAACAGTGAAACATAGTCGTTGATACAATGCAGTTTTCTGTAAAGAGATATTATTTAATATTTATGGAAGGAGTCACAGGAGTCACAGCATGTTGTAACAGTCAATACATTCTCCACCGTGGGAGAATCTTCAGGATGATAATAATGCATGACAAGCTGCATTATTAACTTCAAGAGATAGTGAGGTACCGACTGTTTATAGCTGCTGTAACGTAAGGTTCAACAGAAACTTGTTACATTATCGTTAAATTTAACTATATACAGATAAAAATGATGGCTTTTTTAATTAATAATTGAATTGTTGGCAAATTGCTGTTGCATAATAGGAATAAAACACTTTCATGCGACCTGCTGTTATAGGAAAATAATCAGCTTCAGCTTTGCATCAGGCCACATATCACCACCCTGTAATTGATTATTTTCCTATAACAGCACAACCCATTGTGTTACTTGATAATTTTACTAAATAATCAGAATAAATTCAGTAATTAGGACAGATACACAATAACCGTTTAACAAACTGGAGGCAAGACTACAGGTGGGGATTTCTCTTTCTTCATGCATATAGGAGGAAAAAAAAGGAAGTTATGTACATCTTTCAGTATCTCATGACTTCCTTTTATGTTTCTGTTCTGCCTTTTTGGTACTGATGTTGTTTTTAAGCTTTACGTAGCTTACGATAGGTCCTTTATCAATTTTAATAGCAATCAAAGATCAATTTGATGGGTCCGATTATGTTTAGTTTTTCACCAATAGGTGGTCACTCCAACGTGTAGCCCAGTCAGTCGCTGCTGATGTCCTCCACACTCCTTTTATTTTTATTCTGAGCCAAACATTATCACCTTTCAGGAAGGACAGGAAGATTTGTAATTTGTTTTCCTCCTGTGCTTCTACTGAAAGCGTGCTGTGTTCTGGTTCAGTCTTGGTGGTACAACGATCACTCACGTAGCTGTTAAAATTGAACAGACATTTCAAATGTTAAAAAACATACCCTTTACTGTCTAATTTGTGATTGTGTGACTTTACGTATGTGTGTGTGTGAGAGCCTGTATGCCTGGGTAGTGTGTGAAAGAATTAGCTTTGGGATGAGAGCTAATTTTGTATTCCTTCAAATAGGTTCCAAAGGAATTAATAAGAAAATGTTGACAACGTAGTTCAAAGATCATAGGTTTATTCTGTTTATTTATATGTATTTTGTTGGTTAACTAGATTTTCTTAATAGGAAGGGGTCTTTTATTGTAGAGAACACCCAGTCATCTTATTTTTTCCTTTTTGTTTTCAGATCTGTAGTCTTTATTAACAGCTCAATAAAAGAAGGATGATTTGGAGTCTGATGGTGTAGCAGTTTTATTTTTGGTGTAATAGCATCTTTCACCAACAGTGCTTATTTGTATTGGGTCTTAAATATAATGGGGGTCTTTCTTTGACTCATGATTCGAGTCTTTGGACACACAAAAGCAGGAGTGTGCTAAAAAGGAAATGTGTGTTTCCCCTTCTCAGGTCTAACAGTAAACCCCTCTCTGGCTCTGACATACACAGAAGGAGGAGAGAAGCATGGATTTTGTACAGTTAAACCTTTATTTGGAAGTGAAGGGAGTTAGGAGTGAGATGCTGGATAGCTATACCACATCAGGTTCCACTTTTAGCCCCGTGTCTGAGTAAAATGCCACGAAACACCCTTTTACAGAAGCACATTTCAGTTCACGGGAATAAATATACAAAAATAATCTTTGCAAATGAGATAATGTGCACATATCACAAGTAGGTGTGAATGTTGCATGAACAACCCATTTCAAACATACTTGAACTTTCATTGATTATACTGCCAAAAGGTAAAATGAGCCACAACATAATTCCATTTGGGTCTCCAGTATTTATTCCACTGTTAGTTTACCATAGTCTCATAACCTCATACTTGTATTTCAATAAAAAAAAATGTGCATCAGAGCACTTGATAGATTTTGTGTATGAAAATGCCTTAATACAGGTGTTGGCATTTCACTGAACATACAATGCAGTTTTGGTTTGACAGGAAGTGACTATTATGGGACTTTTTGGGAAGAAAATGGGATGGAATGCCTGTTAAGCTCAGAATGCACACTTACACCGTACAGAAACCCCAACTGGCCAACCATCCTGCTCACAAATATATTTCTTTTGAAAATCATACCATCAGGAATACAAAGGACAACATGAAGCATTAACACCCATGCACACAAACACTCACTTTCACAAAAGACCATAATAGATTACTCATATTACTCATTTCATTCAAAACTACATAAATATTTATCCTCCTCTAAAGTTATAGTGAGGAGTGTGAAGGTCTATGGGTCTGAGGTCTGCTTGGAGACTAAAGGGTTGAAGACTGGATCAGGGAGAGTGTTAAAAATGTTGGGGCGTCACTTTTGAGTGGAGCTACAGTTCATAAGGTCAGCTCCTTCTGCACACCCCACAGGGTTTCAGCACTCTTTATCAGCTGCTTCTCCTCGTCCGTTTTCAGGGTCATCTTCACCACGTCGGTCAGGCCGCTGTTGCCCAGGATGCAGGGCACACTCAGGAAAACTTCGTCATTCACACCGTGCATTCCCTGGAAATATGGCGGAGAGTTCATCTTCATGCTAACTCTGTCACAGCAATAGATCTTTGATACTGAGAATGTGTGAGACCAGAACGAACATAAAGAGTTATCGGTTCTCACCTTGACCAGGGTGGACACTGGGTGGCATTTGTGTAGGTTCTTCAGGATGCTCTCACACAGGTCAGCTACAGACATGCCGATAGCCCAGGATGTGTAGCCCTTCAGCTTGATGACCTCATACGCACTGGCAATGCAGACAAGAAGAAGAAGAAGAAGAAGAAAAAAAAAAAAAGATTTAGAGTCTGTGTTTAAAACATGCTTATGCAAGCGGTTCCAATGGCAGCATGAACTTATCCCAACTTGTCTCTCTTGCACAGCATGAGGATATGTTTTTGATGAAGACTGTAAAGCACTTCTGAGAAACTTTGTGACAATTTCCATTGTTAAATGCACTATACAAATAAAAATTGAATCGCACCGAATTCTCAAAGTCGCTCCGGATACGGTCAGCTGTCACATTCTGTCGTATTATCAGAGGGCGAATTAATGCATTCATGATTCATTCCTCACTTGTGATTTTTTTTCAACACGATTCAGTTATTTTAACGTTATTTTTTCCCCCCACACAATTTCACATGATCACATAATCATGTGAAATGCAAGTGATTATGACATGCTCCAATTCAGTGATTCTGTGACTCATCTGCATTGCTTTGCTAATACACTCATAACATCATTTATTCCATCATGCTTTTTCCCCCAAAATGGAGGACAAACTAAATATCGCTAAATGAAGCACACACTGTACACAGTACACAGAAGGACAGAACTGTATGTTGCGTGTTCTTTGGTTTGAACAAAAGGGTTACAACTTTTCTGTTTACAATGTTTGGTATTATTGGGAGAAACAGCTGCCTATCTGCCTTCAAGTATGTGCACAGAGGATTTAAATAAAAAAAAAAAAAAAAAAAAACCTCTGACTATTAGAGTCTTTCATGCTCTCCAATCACCCAACTGTGGCAGAAGATTTTTTTTTTTAATTAAATTTATTGTCATGTTAATTTTTCATATTTACAGGTCATTAAATATTATTCACAGGTTCAAATGCGACATGCTCACTAGTGACCAGTTAATGATTCTGCACCCATAGACAGCTAACGAACAAGTTCTGGCAGTGCCAATTTTTTAACCAGTACCTCAATGTGATCATTGCAATAATGTGTCTAAAAAAAGTAATCAATAATAGAATGTCGTCACCTTGTGCCATTGTAGCACTACTAACAGAGAATCATAATTGTATTACCTGACTTGCAGCAGATGAATATGGCTGATATTATATAACCTGGCACAGAATCTCACTAAGAATTTACATAGTGACACACAACTATCTGCTATCACACCTTGCAAAGCAGCTTAATAAAAAAAAAAAGGTACGAGAACCAGATCAAAGAGCTGGTATAAAACATAAGCTCCTACTTTATCTTTCAGCATGTGATAGCCTAACCTCTAAACTACTAAATGAGTCATGATCCCTTTCGCTATCTGGTCTCAAAGTCCTAACATGCACTTGGTAAGTGCTGGTCACACCTTCACATAATCAGTGATTAGATTGGATCAGATCAGAAAACCTGCATTTCAGCTGTTTGAGTTCACTTTTGCCTTTCCAAAGACACAAGTAGAGTGAAAAAAATCAGGAAGAACAGGGAGAAGCAGGGTCAAAGCTTGTTACAGAGAGCAGTCCTGGTTATTAAGAGCTTTATAAGCTAAAAGAGAGGGAAGTTTCAGGCATGAATGTTCTCCCAAACGCTTTCACCATGTTACAACTGGCTCTTTAACTGTTCAGGCAACAGTAATTTCTGTTTCATACTAAACTAAATTCTGTAATTTGTAAAAGTAAAGAATCCTCAGTTCTACACATTGTAATTCTCAAAATACTGCCAGATTTATGGCATCAGTCAATTGAAGGACATTTAATTGAGGTTGCACTTCTCACCTGTCGACCACCATTTTGTGGACGTTCTTCCAATCATCCTTGTCCTTGTCTGTACCCATGTCTGGGTTGAGGCCCTGCAAGGAAACACCAGCTACATTCACGCCACTCCATACAGGCACTGCAAAAAATGCAAGAGACAATATAACTCAGATATTCAGAAATGTCTGGTGTGAATGAGCTAGCAGAGCTAACCTCCCTGTATTTCAAGGTTAAAAACCATTGATATGTTTTTTAAAACTTTTTTTTTTAGCATCCATAGCAGATTATTTGCTTTTTACAAAGGTCTTAAGAGAATTTTATTTTTTTATTTTATTTTATTTTTTTTGGAACCAAGCGCAACATGACCACCAATGCTCAAAAGAAAAATACACAGAATGGCATGAAGAAGCAAGGCTGAAGCGGATTTCTTTCTACGCAAACTGTGGATTCATACAGCCTAACAGCAACAGTTGTGACAGGTGATTACACAGAGTGAAATTTCCCCTATATTTCATCTGCATTTGGGATGATATTTTTCAGCCTACTTCAGTGACACATCCATAACTTGTCATCAACTACCCCCCCAAAAGTAGAGGACAAACTAAAAATAGATAGAGTATGCACACACTGTCCAATCAAAGTACAAAGTACACAAAAGGACAGAACAGAACAAGAGAGTTACAACCTTCCTGTACACCATGTTTGTTATTTAGACAGCACACACCATAAACCCAGTAGGGTATTACAGATTTGTAATCATGAATGCAGCTGCCTATCTGCATTTAAGTGTGTGCATAGAGAGTGAGAAAGGTCTTAAGTCTTACCGCTGGAGTCTCCATGCTCTCCAATCACCCAGCCGTGGCAGCTGGATGGGTGCAGGCCCAGTTTCTCACCCATCAGGAAGCGGAACCGAGCAGAGTCCAGGTTGGTGCCGCTACCAATCACACGGTTCCTGGGAAGGCCGCTCAGCTTCCACGCCACATAGGTCAGGATATCAACTGAAAAGTAAATCTCAGTGAGGTTAAACAGTTTATATATTACAAATAAATAAATAAATAAATAAAATAAAATACAAACTTAGAAATATATTCAAGGATCGCAGGCTGTAGTCATGACTAATTATAATTAATCTGTTAGCGTATTGCAATAGATCAGCTCTCATTTGCAGATGGAGGTGAATAGGAGCTGTGCTGGAAAACAAGTGCTAACCTGGGTTGGACACCACCAGGATGATACAGTTGGGGCTGTACTTTACAATATTAGGAATGATAAACTTAAAGATGTTGACATTCCTCTGCACCAGGTTCAGCCTGCTCTCTCCCTCCTGCTGGCGAGCACCAGCGGTCACCACCACGACCTTCGAGTTGGCAGTCACGCTGTAGTCTGGAATACACATAGAATACACTCTACTTTATTTGGCCAGGCATATTTTATAGCATTCATTTAATTAAACTTAGCAGTCAATTCAACAGTTCAATGTAAATCCTTTCTCACCTTTGTCAGCCACGATTTTATGAGTCTTGAGGAAGAGACTGCCATGCTGCAGGTCCATAGCTTCTCCCTTCAGCTTGTCCTCTACCACATCAACCAGGGCCAGCTCATCAGTAAGGTCCTGTACAAAATTATAGCACATGCTTCAGGCCTTCAGCAAAGCTCAGGCATACTGTGTGTCCTGGTTCAGTATTATTCATGTCTGGCTGAGAGAATTCATTTCATTCATTTAGACGTTTCTTGTACAACGTAAGCTATACATTAATGTATACCAGAACATACTGGGTTTACAAAGACTGGATAATGAAACTCCATATTTTCCAGTTAATAGAAAATTTGGGAATGACACATACTGACATGAGAATCATTGCATGTGCAACTGTGGGTGGGGAAATTATGTGGGTGCTCTTATCTAAACTAGCTGGCTAAACTGTTATCTAGATGATAGACCTTAACAAAAGGCTGTCTAGGCTGGGCTGCAAAGTCACTACTGTGCACGTGAACACCAGATGTACTGACTGAAGAGCAGACAGTTTATTGCGTTATATCTAACTGCTACGTAGTGTTAAATGTAACAGGAGTGGTTGGTGGAGCATGGCTTAATGCCTGCTTCTTTCTGCTCCCATAACTATTCACAGAGCTGGAATGTCTCTGGACCATCGGTCAGACTCGATTCATTCAACAGGAATCAAAATGACCACGACCACATATCAGGCATCTACTCAGTTGTAAAACATGAGTATAACACTGCATTTTGTACCTTAAAATGAGAAGATTCATAAAATATCTTCATATTATAAAATACTAGTTCCTTAAATCCTTACTTCAACTATCTGTTGTGAAATTGTAGTTCATTGTAAAAGTCTCCAAACCCCTGCTTTGTAATGAAGAACCAACATGTGATTAGAGTTTTAGATATACACACTCACTCATCTTCAGTAAGTACTTAGCCTGGTTAGGGTCGCGGTGGATCCAGGAATGTTGAGCGTTAGGCAAGGCGCACGCACGCACGCACGCGCACACGCACGCACGCGCACACACACGCACGCGCACACACACGCACGCGCACACACACGCACACACACACACACACACACACACACACACACACACACACACACACACACACACACACACACACACACACACACACACACACACACACACACACACACACACACACACACACACACACACACACACACACACACACACACACAGAGAGAAACCAGAGAACCCTAAGGAAATCCACATGGACGAAGGGAGAAGCTCCACACACAGTAATGGCCAAATGTTCCTTGTTCAGATGCCAATAGTGAAATGATTCAAATGATGTCTGAATATAAAATTTATATTACTTGTATCCCACTTGCCTACAGTTAACTTAATTCAAATTAATGATCTACAGCATGTAGATGCATACGTTTACTCACTAACAAAGGTGACTGCTGATTTTGAAATAGGATCGTAATTAGAAAACTCCATTACTTGAAAATATCACATTTTATTTTGTAGATAAAATGTAATATCAAGATACTTTTTTTTTTTTCCAGAGATCAAGGGGGACGTAAATTTTGGCATGCAATTAAATACTGTTACATTTGCGTTTGACATTCAGTATTCATAGCTGTATAAGAATAGTAGTGGTGTCTCTCTCACCTTGAGCAGGATGCTGATGGCAGCGGCCATGCCCACCATGCCAACACCAACCACAGTCACCTTGTTGGTGCAGCCCACTGGCTGCTCGGTGCTCACGTGGGCAATCAGCTTCTCCTTAGTGGATGCCATTTTCTGTAGAAGGACAGCTCATATCAGAATGCTGTGCAGTTTGTCATTTAATCCAGATATACTGATCATTGTATAAATTATATTTTATCCATTGCTCAATATACTATTTTAGCTGGGGTCAGTTTAAATGTTACATATCCCTATTTACATATAAAATAGTGTCTCATAAGATAATTCTGTCTCCAGCACAATGATTACAAGCAACACTTTAGCTCTGACTGTGTCTTTGCTGGTATTACTGGGTGTCCTATTTTTACTTGCTTCTTATGAGGTGGCACTAGAGAAGGTTAAGCACAGGGGATTGACATTTCAGCAGCTCTTACAGCATTGTATAGAGGAAGGCACATGGATAATTGGGTTTTGAAGGATAAATACTTAATCATTCCCCTTGAACAAAGCCACTTAACCATCTTCATATATCACACAAAATATTTAAAGAGGTGGATCAGCAGTTAGGGCACTAGTTACGACTGCTGATCAGAAGTTTGAGACTTAGAATTCTGGTACTGCCAAGCTGTCACTGTTAGCCACATCTGCTCAACCTGACTGTAATTCACTTTGGATGAAATATGAATATATGCAAAATAAAGCATAGGATTCCAACTCCACCATAACACTTTTCCTAAAAACTAAGAACCCCTTGTGTTAGATTCAGGGATGTATTACCATCCCAGGGCTCACTGGAAATGTGCCCAGGAACCCTTTATGAGCATAATTCACAAATGAATGACTAGGCCATTACACGGTCACAGACATGACACAGAAAACATGAGCCAAGGATTGTAAAGACAAAGATAAATTTGTAAGTGTTATTGCTGTGCATATCTGAATTTGTAACCAACCCAACCAGTCATTTAGGTCCTAACTGTTTAACCGGAGCTACACATACATGGATGTAAAAAACATGTGGCTTTACGCCTAAACCCACACAAAAGAAAACTTAAAAAGGAAAGAGAAGCCAAGGACATACATTTTCCCTAATGGGTTGGATGACCTAAAATGGGCTGAAGACTCAACGTGCTGTCACTGCTGGACCTGGAGTCTGAGCTTGTTAAATAGCTGGACATTAATGATTTAATGGATCAGTTTGCGAGGTGAAAAACAAAAAAGAAGCCATGTCACCTAAGCTAAGACTCCCTGCTGTGCATCACAGGGACTACATAAATGCTGTAATACAATCATGCATGTGTTGGGTTTTGGGGCGGGGCAGTCAGGGCTCCATGCATTGGTTCGTGTATAGTGGGGTGCTCATGTTCCTGTCCAACATTACTAATCCATCCCTGGACAGCTTTAACACTTTTCCTGCAATCTAAGAGTGTAGCTATACTTCACAGATCACTAGGGGTTCAAACTTTGAGAATAATGATTTCAAATCACTGTTTAAAAAAAGAAATAGAAAAAAAAGAATGGATGTATAATTACAGAAGCAATAGACTTTACACCACAGAATTGTTTTAACAGCCTGTCTGTCTGGTTAAATGCTAGTGTGATCTTCCTCCGTGATAAAATCAGTCATGATAGAGGAGGGGCGGGGCTTGTGTAATACTCATGACATCCGGACAAATTATAGCAGCAGCCTCTTTCCTGCTTTCGTCTCGTGAATCTAATCAAACACACAGTAATAATGTCCAAATCAGTATGGTGAGGAGATGACGTGTTCAGTACATAGGGTGAGGATTAGAGGTTTGGGGATTGAATAACCCAGCAAAAAATGACTACAAGGACCAAGATTCATTGCTTGAAGGAGCGCGAGGGAAGCTGCAGATGTCCATTCGCAGAGAGGAAGTTGGCACGTACGCGTCTGACTCACAGCAGAGACCAGGCTAGAGCCATGCACTGCTGTTCCACAGGAATAAGGTTATACAAGCTGGACCTTGGTAGACCACACACTGCATGTGGATATGCTAAAAAAAAAACAACAATCTGTTGTTGCTTGTAAGGTTTATTTGGAAGCACTGAACAGGTGATGTTTGTGCATCAGTTACAACATAACTGATCTGATCTCAACAGGTTGTCATTCTGTGTAGAGGGACATAGCAAGACTGCAGACCGGATATGGGGCGTCTGCATTGAAGCAGAACTGATAAGGCTTGGCTACAGTGTTGCTTTTATTAGACTACTCCTTCTTATCCTGAGCTAACATTTCCCTATCCAAAACAAAAAATTACCAGGAATATAGGCAACGATTCATTTTTTTAACCCCAATAATCACAAGCATCATTATAAGCAACAGGGGGCGTGGCTAACCCAATGCACAAGTATAAATACCCTACAAACAGTTTACATAGTCTTTCATCGGATCCATCCTTTTGTGATTGAGAAAAGTGAAAAGCATACATGTTAATGAAAAAACAAACAAATGAATACATCTGTGTGAGTGATGTGCATGCACCCAGTTTTTAAAATACCATTACAATTCGACGTCTTGTAATGTCTCATCTTTTAAAAATGAGGTTCTACGATAATTATTCCACATATCACCCATTGACTCTGACCTACCTGTAGGATGTATTTAGGTTAAAGCTGAGCTGGTGTGATGTCAGGAGCAGAGCTGATCCGCAGCGGTGGCGCGTTCAAGGGGCGGCGCTTTATAAACTGCGGAACTAGCTTACGCGGTGCATATTAATGAGAGGGGCGTGGCCGCGTGCGTCGTGGTAAAAGTCACGTCCCTTGAAGAAAACGTCACAGTGGTTGCAGACATGCGTGTGCGTTTTTACTCACGCACACTGCATGAGTAGTAGACTCAGGCGGTTACTTTATAGGAAACAGCTACCGTGGTGGGAAATGAACATCTACAGGTTTCCCCTTTTAAACAGGCTACTGTGGCATGCAGGTTTTTGTGTTAACTCCAGTACCTGACAACTAATTTAATCATAATTCACTTTTTCCCCCCTCTGTGGGGAAACAAGGTTCAAAAATGTTTTACTGTAGATGCCTGTACATGCCTTCCTTCATCTGAAGGCATGCATGAATGAAAGCCTGTTTGCCTTTAGGTCTGTTACTAAATGAGATTTCCCTGTGTCTCTTAGTTATCGCCCTACATTATTGTCTGGAATTCACAAAATACTCACAGCCTTGCATGGTACAAAATGTCATTTTCTTAATAGTGTGGTGTCTATGAGGAAGAAGCTGCACCCGGAAGCACCTAGGAAACAATACACTTGCTCTTTTTTTTTTTTTTTGGCAGTCACAGTGACAGCACAAACACAGGCTTGGCATTTAACCAAAGAACTGCCTAAAGGTGCAGAGTTGCCAACACTTTTCAGGAGAAAGCAGCTAATCTAGCTCCAAGTTGCAAGAAGTCACCAGATGATGTCATGAACTAATTTGCTAGTCATTGAATCATCAGCTCAATCACCTGGCATTAACATGCGTCCTGTGTGATCGTATCACAAGTGGAAAGCGCTAAGTACAGGTGTGAACGGGGTCAAATGCATCTCGAAGACCCTTTGTAATCTGACCAGTCAAACCACATTCGGAGGTGGTCTGAGACGCATACGGCCACATCACATTTGAAGTGTGTACATGAACGCTTCTCTGAGCGTCCTGGACAGTCATGAAGGACCAACTAATCTACTGGGTCACTTCCCTAGCACATAGCAGAGACAAAAGGAGCTGCGTTTCATAGCTGCATTTGTTATCTCATCTCTTATTCATTTATAAGTTTCGTTAGCAGACCACACGATTAAAACGTTTGAAGCAATCTGTACAGGTACAGGTGATATGATTTGTGGGACATTTCCACTTAAAAATAAATACAGCAGAATACTGACGTAATAAATATGCGTGACAGCCTTTGTCCAGCTGAAACGATATATGAAATCTGATCACAAGGGGTCACTGCAGATGCAATCATAAAGCCAGGTGTGAATGACTACGCGTCTTGGCTGTCCACTTGTGATCCGATCACCCAGGACACATGTTAATGGCAGGTGTTAATGGGGCCATCACGATCATTTGTATATCCAAAAGTGCTGCATAATGAAGTAAGCTTTTCTGACACAAAATCAAACTAACATTTTATATATTCCCAAAATACTTTATTTCCTATCAAGAGCACAGACAAAATGAAGCAGTTGTAGAAAGTACTTGGGACATAAACAGGGAGGAAATGGTTTTGGAAGGAATAACTAGCTTTTTATTGCATATATTTTTTAATTACAGAAACATGTCTGCCAAATAACAATGTAAATGTAAGACAAACAGTGAGTGGGACAGAAAGTGTTAATCAGTCATTCAATCAGTCAATCAGAACAACTTCAACACAGTAAAAGACTGCGTAGAGCACGCAACATCATCAGGGACTCCTGTCATCCCAGTCACAAACTGTTCAACCTCCTTCCATCCAGGAGGAGATACAGGAACAATCGCACCAGAACCAGGAGGCTCAGGACCCGCTTTCTCCTCCTGAACTCTACACTACACCGTTAGGCCACTGATGGTTTATTGCCTGTAATCATCCTGCAGCTCTATTCTATACTGTATATTATGTACTTTCTCTATATAATTGTAGATTCATAGTATATATCCTAGGTTATCTCTATATATCTGTATATTATATGTATATACGTTGTATATTATTCATGGATAATCTTGGTACTGTACATACACAATGTACATACGTATCTCTTACATATATTTATGATTAATACTTGCACATATATTTACACCTATTAGAGTTTTTACTATTATAACATAGTGTAATTTATCATTCATACTGTTATCTACTTAATAGCTACTGCACATATTCACTGCCCATAGCCTTGTTATTTTTATTTATTTACTGTATATATATTACATATTCAACCTGCACTTTGTTAATTTGCACAATGCAACTATTTGCACTTGTGGTAGATGATAAAGTGGATTTCATTGCTGAGTATCTTTGCTGTGCAATGACAATAAAGTTCTATCTATCTATCTATCTGTCTATCTATCTATCTGTCTGTCTGTCTGTCTGTCTGTCTATTTCCTGAGAACAGTGGTGACCGATGGTTGATCATTGGGGACAGTGGCTCATACATGTGTAACTCAGTCAGGCTTTATACACTGGAGGTGAGTTGATTATATCTGCCTCTCAACTCCAGGGTTCTCTGTTTGATCCTGGTTACTCTTGTATGGAGTTTCCATTCCCCTGATATCCATGTGGGTTTTCTACAGGTTCTCTGGTTTCCTGATAACTCCCAAAAACATACCAGTCCACCTGATTAGCTACACTAAAATTGGCTAAACTTGTGAATGTGTGTGTGAATGTGTACGTGTGCATGGAGCCTGACCAGGATAAAGCGTTAAGCGTTAAGTATTCTGGTGTTAGATTTTGCATTATTAGATTACATTTGTGCAAATGTATACGTGTATAAGTACTAGTACAACAAAGTAGTAGTAAAGTGTAAAGTAATAAATGTGCTGCAGCACATCAGTAAATAGATAAATAGAATGTCAATGTGTGTGTGTATATATATATATGTGTGTATATATATATATATATATATATATATATATATATATATATATATATATAGAGAGAGAGAGAGAGAGAGAGAGAGAGAGAGAGAGAAGTGAGGTGGAAAAGAGGGACAAGGGAAACATACTAATGAGTGGCACCATCTAGTTTTGTATAGGACAAGGTTTTGCAAAATATCTGAATTGTTCCTGTCTCCAGATGAATGGCCACATTAATATGACATTTTCCTGGTTCCTCTATGGCTCCCAATATTTAGAGGATTTGGTTCTAATTCCTACAGCACTACTACAATGATTTTGTCTAAATTAGTCTAAAGTCTAAATTAATTGCAAAGTATTAATAGTCTTCTCAGAGATATGATTTGATGACAGATTTGGTGAAAATCAGGCTGGGAAGGCTTATTTCAGAGTAAATTTATGCAATGGCATTGCATAATACAGGAAATAACACACCGAGGTTGGTCTGGTGAAATCGTTGGAGCTTCAAATCTTGCCCAATCTTAATAGACTGGGAGTTTTTAAACTTTATTTATTTTTTTCTTTTTTAACCACTAGTTGCCACTTTAGCCCATTGCATGCACTGGCTTACCAGTCTGAGAATATCCTACTGTAGTTGATAGTATCCAACTTGCTAGCTGGACCACAGGATTGCTATTTTGATAGCATTATTGTTAAAAAAGTGATTACTTGAAGAGTCCAACTCCACCATGGATTCTGGACGAGGCCTGGGCGATCAACAGCCTGATTCATTATTCCCAGGCTGCCATCAGGTTCCTACCCCCAGAATTCCCAGTAAGTGTAGAAACCGAATTATAATAACTCATAGGACTGGAATGAAGCTCTGCTTCTTCTGCTTCTTCATGCCCAAATGGCCACCAATACCACAACAGTTCAACAATAAGACACCAAAACACTAGGGCTGGTGTGGTATTCAGAGTAGCAATTAGCCCAGAAGTGGGGCAACTGTGAAGGCACATGGGCTCTTGTGTTTGGAATCATCAAGGCTACTGAACAGTGCAAAAGGGTCTGAGGTTTTTGCTTATTAAAGATCACAACAATTCACTTCCAATCCACTGAATCCACTAAACAACTGTTATGTGACATCATTGATATCAGTGCAATACAGGGATAATTTAAAGCAAAATCATCATGTTTGAAAATTTTGAATAAGTTTGTTCACTTCTGACAGAAGTACCAAAAAGAAAAAAAAAACTGCTGTTCAGTCTAAATGAGTTTTAGATTCTGCTTCCCAAGAAATGGACTTTGTCTCATTTTTTAACCACTCACAGATTGACACTATGCAGTTTGTACTATTGCCCCAAACAGATGGTTCAAATCCATAATCATTAGGATGCTTACGGTCACATACCCCTAACCCCTAATACAGGCTAGCTTATTTTTTGCTTTGACTCCCTAGGGTGGGTAGGTATTCCTATTCAAAGTCCTGCTCTTTATCTCTGTTGCAGAGACAATTCACCAGGGGTGTATAGGCTGTAGTTGGCTCCTTCAGAGCAAAGGGCATGAAAATACTTCCCCACCTTCACAACTGGCTACTTGGTAACAAAAAGACAGTTCCATGCTGTTTTTCTCAACACGTGTCTGAGAGTGACTGTGAATAGAGAGTAGTTCAGTGATAGCCCCACTGTCCTCTGCGCATGTATGAAATGTTCTCAGCTTCCTTTTTCCTGCATCAGATTCAGGAACTGCATTCATTAGGGGTAACACCAACTCCAACAGTTCTTCCCATGGCCACATAATAGTGACACATCCATACATGACAGCCCTCTTTTACTGTTTGCCTCTTGGGTCATGATGGATCCAGAACATATTTTGGGAATTCCACACAAATAGTAACCTGTGGATCAAACTGAGGCTCCTGGAGCTGTGAGGCACCAACACTACCCACTGCACCGCCATGCTTTGCTATATATTAGTAGTAATATATAGCACATACACTCTTTCAGCTGGTGATTACTGGCTGGTTGGTACCCAGGTGTACTATAGGTGAGTTACATGTGGTGCCATTTTGTCCTGCCACAATTGGCTAACTGTCAAATTTTTTTTATTTATTTATTTTTTTTTTAAAAAGGAAATTCTGTTGAGTAGTAGGCATTTTCAAACATAAAAAAACGTAAGCTTGTTAAAAACGAAATTGTCATCCCTCTATTTACCCACGACAAGCTGTAAGCACTATACAGTGTGGTGCGATGCTGCCATCTAGTGGTGATAAATGATAGCATAGCTAATATCATTACCAATGGTCTACAACCTGATGATAAAATGCATTTCCCCCTTTTCAGATGGACTTTTTAAGGCTTTTCTATTTCCTGTGTTGTTTAAATAACACTGCTATATAACTACAAGTGCTATTCATGCAATTAAATCATTTTTTAAACTGTTAGAAGTGAATGAAAATGTGTAGTCAATGACCACTGAGTGAGGTGTGTGCAGGTGGACTAAATTAAAATGCACTTACTTTAAAACACAATACAGAGTAATGTAGGTATAATTCAAGATCCACTGAGATAGCTATAGGAAATAAATAAAAATAAAAATTCACATTTGCATGTTTTAGAAACCTTTGCTTATTCAGCCTAAAAACCTTTACCTAGCAAACACAGAACATTTCTGTAATGTTAGCATTTGGTTTGTGTTTGGTCATTCTTTGAAAAACCATCTCATAATGTTCTGGGAACGTTCTCATATGGTTATATCACAACTGTCAATCTCCGTTCACCAAAGGTTGCTTTTTTTTTTTCTTTCCTTTTTTTTGCAATTACAAACCAGAATTGTTTTTTGTAATTCTGGAAACCAGAAACTAACATTCCAAAAACGTTCCCATAACATTGGGAAGTTTACCAAATGTTGCTTTTGTATACCAACTAGTATTCGGGGTACAGGCAACCATTTTACATAAACATTTTCATAGAGATTCCAGTAGATCTATCAGTTTTGTATAGGGATTTTGCCAGGTTCTTGAAGGGTTCGGATTATTTAAAGATGATCAGAACATTGAGGGGAATGCCCTTCTAACCATCCCGTGTTAGTATAGGTTTCCTGATAGGCTCAAATTATTTCAGGGTTACTAGAATGTTAGAGGAACATTCTCCAAATGACCACAAGTTACCGCAAGGTTCCTAGAAGTATAAAAAATATACATAAAGGCTATGGGAACATTAGGGGAACATTCTCTGAACCATAATGCACAATGAAACATGGATGTTATATTTCCATGAAGGAAAATTTCCTGGAAAATCAAACATGAACGGAAAAAAGATTTGTTCTCAGAACATTTGGGACAAAAAAAAAACCCAAACCAAAACAAAAAACAAACAAACAAACAAATATTCCCAGAACATTCCTGGGACCAGTAATTGTTAGCTGGGTACACACTCTGTACTGCCTTATACAATCCTGTCATATATTGTTCATCAGCCTGCTGTCATCAGTTTGGGCAGTGTTTGAAACATTAATAGTGCATGTCTGATATAGATTTGTCTCATTTTAGCATGAAATTGCTGTTTTGCTCATCACCATATATTCTGGTGTGCTGTAGTTTTCCCTAAGTCGACCATGAGGAAGTATTTATTTCATCATTTATCATTTCCCTCACCCTACAGTCACACCTCTGTGATAAATGTTTGTGTGTTTGCTTGTGTGTTTGGGGTCACTTGTCATCAGTGTATTATTACACTAGTGTCTTGCTGAGGGCGACTGTCACTGCGTAATGACCCATAATCACATCGCAGTGCTCAGCGCTGTAATTCTTGCCTGGACCATACAAGTCCCACATGCATCAGCATCCATCACTATATACACACACACTTCCATACTCAAGACAATTTCTGCTTAAATCATTTTATTTCACCTAAACAAATACAAAGCCATGTTTCCTATTCACTTCCCCCCACCTCCTACTTTCATCACATCTCTGTAAATAACCTCTCCTTATTTACAGTGTATCCAATTGTGGTGCGTTAATGAGATGGTAAGATAGTACACTCAGGTGACTGCAGCACCATCAAGCCCAATTACACACTGATATAACTTACTGATACATTGAATATTGTGAGCAGAGCCCACAGGGGAGTGTAATGTGTGTTATCAGCATTAGTTCACCACAGGAAAGTGTTTCCTCAGGATATAATTGCCCTATTGGACATTATTCCACATAAGAAGTGAGGTGAAATCAACGTTAATTCCCAGCCAATAACTGAGTGCTAACTGAAGTTATCAGAAATTGTTTGCCCTCCTAATGACATAAAAAGCAGGAGTTTAATGTATTATTACTCCATGTTTTCCTTAGACTCAGTTATTTTAATGAGACTGCAATTATTCCGAGGCCTCTTTAGTGCCTCATACAGAAACATAACATGCATAAAAATATTAAAAAGCATACAGTCACATTTCTTCCTGTTTCACCCCAAACAATATAGAAACATTGATAACCGACTCATCTGACTGATCAGAAAGTGTTGATTAATTTTCTGTAACAGCAGCTCTGACAATAGTTCTGGCTGTATGGCGAATCACAGGTTAATATGCTCGTTCTAATGTGTTACTGTTTCTATAGTAACAGCTTATTCACAGGGACTAAGCCTAACAATAAATGGATAAAAAAGTCTTATTTAAAAAAACATATTCATATGGTGAAGCATTCTGTAAGGAGCCTTTGAGGACATTTATTTTGTCCTATACTTTCAAATAAAAGATAAAAAGAAACTCATGAGGGAACTGCTGTTATATATTAAGTAATAACATGTTTCTAGATGTTTCACGAGATTCAATGTAACTTTAAACTGATAAAAAGTATGATAAAACTGATAAAATTGTAAACATTTGCAAATTGTTGTGGTATAAGAGAAATAAAACACTTCTGGTGGTGCTGTTATGGAAAAATGGTCGCAATGGTCCGATGTGAAGAGGAGCATTACACCACTCTGTTGTTGATTATTCTTCTTTAACAGCACAACTCATCATGTTTTATTGTTTACCTATGAAATAACAAGTTTGGGAGAAAGACCAAGCCTGTAGCTTCACCTTCTTCCCGGTTAACGTCATATAAAGGCTCATCTCTCTGTTTTCTACTTGTGTCAGTATTTCTGCACCCACCATCTCCTTGTTTTCTCTCTAATATTCAAGAGCTCCTACCCGAGACTCTTCAGCAGGGGGCCACCCAGAAGCCACCTAGAACAACAGCCCAAGTTTTGAGAGCTCTCCAAACTATGACAGTTCCACATTTCACTCAGCAGTAAAATATCTGATCAGGGGGAAAAACTGTCTTCGCTGTAAACATCAGGGGATGTGGACCACCAACCTCCAATCCATCAGGAAAGTAGGTGTGTCTTTGTTTATTTGGATTTTAAAATTGAACACAGCCAAATATCTTCCTCTGAAACCCCGACTACACCCTTAAAAATCATTCTTACAGACATTTAAGGTTTATTCATGTATGTATTCTTGCCTGTGTGTGCTTTGTCTGCAGTTAGTGTGTTTCTTTATGTCTTTCTAACTCACGTGTGCCCACAGGCGATGCTGCAGGGAACACTGCCTCTCCTTAGGCAACAACTTTTATTTTATGGAAGAAACCTATAGACCTAGAATACACACTCACTCACTGATGACAGGCAGACAGACTTTGACTCCCAGCTGCATGGATGCTTGTGTTTGAGGCATTCTCAAAACACATTTGGATGACGATTGTTTCAGATTTAGTGGAAAAATTAAAAAGGGAAAAACAATTTATGATCAGGCATCTTATTAAAGTTTCAGAGTGTAGCACTAGGATATGCAAATGTATGATTTGTATTCGGTCTTCAAGTTTTAGAAAAGGAAACTAGTAGATTTCAGTGAATCATGTAGATAAATGACAAAAGCCATACAGTGTTACAGTGTGAGCAGGAGATCAATCACCGTGAGACACTGAAATATTATAGGAGCAGATCCTGCCCATCATTTCTCTTCATTTTAATGCTCAGATCAATCCCAAAACACACCTGACACCATCCCATCTGGCACGTGGGTGTCACAAGTCACCATCTTTCATCTTGCACTGCAAGGCTCCAGTGGGAACAGAGACAAAGACAAAAACTGCTTCCTTTAAACTGTCTATGGCAGTTAGTGTTAAAGAGAGAAAGGAGAAATAGATTATTTTATTGTATAAAATAGAAAAAGAGCAGATGACCAATCACAAACGAAACCTTTCTATTTTTTTTTTTCTTGTTATATTTTGTACTGTGCGTATAAACCTGTGTCCATCTTCAAGATAATGTCTGGAAACGATATGTAAGGAATAAAATCTAAACTGTACATGCTTTTATAGAAAAGTAATCAATGGCAGATGATATGATGCTTTATAACATCTATACCAGCACGTCCAGAAGTGTTTTATTCCTCTTATACCACAGCAATTTACCAATGATTACATTTTTTTATTAGTTGAAGAACATTTTTATCCATTTATAGTTACATTTAATACTGTAGAACATCCCTGAAACAAATCAGTTCCTGTTATCAATGTTAGGACATTTTTCCTTCTCTCTTGAAGTTAATAAGCTAGTTATTTACGGAGCACTCCTCTGCTCCTGAAGACTTTCCCATGGAGGAAAACTTACAGACTGTCACAAGGCGCTGACACCGGAGACTCCTTCCATAAATGTTAAATAATGTTTCCTTACAAAAAACTTCTTCAGTGCTTATATGGTTTTCTTCCTTAAATAACAAGTTTTTAAACTTTGTTTAAATTAGGTGGAGTTTTCGCCATGCAAGTCCCTGTATTCGAATGCATTATAATGAGCGGAGAAATATAAACATGTTATTTGAATTACAGCAGGCACTACTGCCAGAGCTGCTGTTATAGAAAATTAATCAAGACATTCTGGCCAATCAGATTGGAGAACAGTGCTGTGGTATAAGATACAGTATATTAATTACTTCTTGTTGATAAAGAGGGCAGTTAAAACGATAAGCAGTGTTTAATGGATCACATTGAACCACAATTAATGCTAATGTTTTGTTTTTTTTTAATTCATTTTAAATTTTTAAAAAAAGTTTGCATCCCCTTAGGACAAAACAAACAATTAACAAAATATTTAATGTGTTGGGCCACAGATCTTGTTTTTATTATCACAAGTAACAAAAATGGTCAAATAGTCAGCTGTAACTATGTGCACTCCACTGTACAGTACACGTTGCTTATGCACTGTGTTATACTGTAGTATACTGAATTGTACTTGATGGTATGCTATTGCACATTGTAATGTTATTATATTTAATGATGGAACCATGACTCAAACCAGCTGTATAGCAAAAGTGAATCATGCCTGCTTGGCGATCTGGTTATTGAATAATCAGAATTTGAAATATGAATTCTATTTTCTTATATGGTGTCATGTTGATGCTCATTTGTTCACGTAAACCTGATCGGAAGATAAAGAGTTACTTTGATATAAAGCACAATAATCTGCTTTAAAGTTTAGTAGCTTTACGGCTTGAAGTCTGAAGTTGATCTGAAGTGACTAGAATAAAACAGGAGCAACGTTGTATAATTGATGGCTGGGTCACAGGAACACCACAGCCCTCCTTCCAAACATGTACACCATTTAACTTCCAGTAGGGGATCAGATTTCCAGCTCAGGAGGAGACTTGGGTTAATTAAAGTTGTTAGAGTAAAATTGTCCCCCTACCATGGAGGGCAGAAGTTGAGACAGAGAGGTGAAGCGAGAAAAAGAAGCAGTAAGAGAGAGCAAGCAGGAGGCAGAGCCTCTCTCATTGACCTCCCCCATCCTCTCTGACAGTGATTCATGCCGACTGTGGGAAGGACACGATTCGTCTCAAGGTCAAACCTATCGCAGCTTGTCTTTCTGTCGACCCCCCTCTCCTCCTTGTCACTTGTTCCTCTCTCCTCTTGTCCTACGCTCAACCCTCCTCTGTAGTGCCCTTTTCAGCAGGCATCTATCTGTCCATCTGAACTTCATTTCACAGATGACAGGCTCCAGCGTGATGCAGCAGCTGGCAGAGAGAGGGAGGTCTTGCCTACTGCCTTAACTCTAATCAGCCTTTATTGCACTCAGGGGAAGAGCAGAGGCGGCCCCCTGCCAGCAGGACTCTCTGCTCTTCTGTTTCTCCGAGAGGAAAAGTACAAGGCTGCAATATTCTGCATTGCTCACATAGACAGTGCGTTTAACAGGCACAATAGCAATGTCATAGTTTGTCCTTACAACACAAAGTATTGTAGCAGGATGGCACTTTCTGTTAGCCGGAAGTCCCAGCATGCTGTACATTATATCCTTGAGCAGGTTTTTAAATTATTGTGTGGGCTGGGTCTACCATTTAATCCAAATATTTATGCTCTGTGGATACATAGGAGAATGGTTCAAATATCAGTGTTCAGTTCAATTCAGTGTTATTTGTATATCATAACTGTCACAAAGCAGTGTTACAGATATTTGGATGTAGATTTCTGGCAAGACAATTCTCTGACAGGGCATGAGGTAGAAACATTGAGAAGAACCAGACTCAAAAGGGAACTCTTCCTCTTATGGGTGGAACCAGATAGGGGGATTATAAATCATTACAGCATACAGTCATATAGACAAGAGACAAACAGTACTAATGTGTTTGTTCAATTCAGGGTCAACTCACTTTCACATTGCAACTGAACATCACCAGAGTTTGTTTAAAACCTTGCCTTGGTCTGCAGCTAAGTGCCATAGCAGGGTCTGATTCAAACAGACGAAATGCTGAATATATGAAAAGAGCTTTAAACTGCACTCATTTACAATGTAATGATTTACACTGTAAATCATTTTACCAAAATATCCTTCCAGAAAGAAGAATCACTGAGTGTGGTATAATAACTCTATTCATAGAATTTCAGGCCTTACTGTAACAGCATACTCACTTTTCTCAGGGTGCACATGTGTGTGTGTGTGTGTTTGGCTCTAAGGAGGTGTAGCAGGACACAGACAGCCTTCACTTGCACAGTTCACCTAGAAGCCATGCTTTCATTCCCTGAATGGGTTCAGCCAGAGCAGGAGTGAGATGTCTGCACTAATGCATCTGCCACGGTCACTCACGCTCAGCAACCCCCTTACAAGCCGATACTCACTGCTCCTTTCGGCTTCTTCCATTCCTCAATCCATCTCTCACAGCAACTACCCATTCACTCTCACCATGAAAGGAAAGACAGAAGCTGCGGCTTTAAGATGCTTTGCCCTTTATTCCACACAGTGTTCTTCAGTCTCTGTGTAACTTGGTTTGAGAAAACTCAACTATGTATATATATATATATATATATATATATATAATATGTATGTATATAATGCATGCGAATAATTGCTACGTTTTATTTATATACTTATACCTGTTTATCCAGATTTACAATTGACACAAGATACAATCCAAACAAAGAGATGATCAGCTGAGAGCTAAAGGTAGTGTTTAAGGGTTCAGAGTATGTCTATGGCTGTCCTGTTATTTAAACTCACAATTTCCCAATCACTTACTCAGAGCCTTAACCACTGAGCCACTATATCCCTTACACACTCAGGAAAGGATGTACTAAACTGAGGTTTTAAGATTAAAAAAAAAAAGAAAAAAAAAAAAAAAAAAAAAAAAAAAAAAAAAAAAAAAAAAAAAAAAAACATTGGTCGCATGGGTAGCGCCCTCAAGAGTATGTCAGTTGTACCCTTAGTTAGAAAAATACAACTGTATAGAAACATCATAGAAGTACGTAATTGAACCTGTGTTATAACTTTAAGAGTCTGTTTACATTTGTTTAACATAAGGAACAAAATGTACCTTTTCTTTTCTTTTTTTTTTATTATTTTTTTTTAAAAAAGCATTTTTGATAAAAATGTACTTCTAATGTATTTCTACCCTTCAGTATTTCACAAATAAAAAAAAATTACACAGGCCTGTATTTTCCCCCACAGGGCTAAATATCACACACGCTGAAATGTTCATTTTAGCAAATTTGAAATCCCCACAGGAACAGCTCACCCTGTTGCTTCAGTGATTCAGTAAAGTATGAGTAAGCCCTTCTTCTTCTACACCACAGACTCAAGGCATTTGAGCAGGTGTGAAACACTGGGTCTGTGTTCACAGATATTAAGATTTGTTTTGAGGTAAACAATTGCAGAGCTGTGATTTGTTAAGCTTTATGTGAATACTTGTGTCGCTTTGGATAAAGTAATTGCGGTAATTATGCCCTGATGAATCCTCATTGCTGCAATTCACATTAGCATAGTCTGTAATTATTTACGCCCAGCGAAACCTAATTATTCCCAACACTCTCAAATTCTCCATTTGATTGCCCACAATTAGTGTTTTATATAGCAGTTAGTCACCTTATAGTGAGTACAGATACATGTGCTGGTTAATTGCCATTAATAAAAAGCATCATCATCATCATTAGGGTCAGATTATGTGCTTATACAGCTTATGTCTTAGTTAGGTGGTATTCTTGTTGAGTGTTTAATTTACTACTGGACAAATAAATTCCTCTTTTGGGGTTCTAGCTCCCCCTGTAAGCAAGTATAATTAGCAAGTGATGCATATATACCTGACACATTCTCATACACAGTACTGGTGTTGTATACAGTGCAGTTCCTTTAGAAATGGAATATATTAATGTATTAGTGTACTATTAGTGTACTATTAGTGTACTATTTTCTACTTTCTGCCTTTATTACTCATTACTCATTAACAGTCTGTCACTCACATTGGGTCGCTCATACTTTTCATAATTTATGTGTCATTTCTTTTATATCCTGTACCACATTTTTCCCACAGCTGTCGCTTTCAAGCATATTTGCGTGGCAGTCTGGGAAAACCAATCATGTATCACTGTGGCTGAATTTTGGAAGATTTGCAAAATTCAGGTTTATACTTTGACATCTCTGCTTTAAGATAACATAAATATATTTTACTAAAACACCGTGCAAAGGTTAAAAAAACCTATAAGGTTCTAACCTTGCCTTGGCGTCTGCCTGCAAAAATCATGTCAGGTGAGGTTAAACAGGCCAGTTTAACAAACACAATCATGAAAACAGTCAGTCTTCCTAAGTCTAACAAGTCGAACAAGTCTAGCCTACCCAAGTGTGGATTTCTAACAATTTGATTTGGTTTTTGGATGCCATGCTGTAGAACAAATGGGCATAAGCCTAATCAGTTTGTAATTACATAGCGGCTGTCAAAATATCTGTGATGCTCTTGTGCCATCACATCATCATCAAAACAGAGTTTTAAAATGTTTCAAAATGTTTAAATGACCTATTAAATAGACATTATTACAAAAACATTTTAGTTAACATAAAAGAAGTGACTGAACTAATCAGTGATTGTTTCAGCACTGATGTTAGCTTGAAGAGAGATCAGTGGAGTGAAGAGATGACAATGAGGCTTGTGTTTAAATGCTGTGAAAGAATTTTACCTCAGGTGAGGAGACAGACTGATGTGGATGATGTTGATAATGAAAGTGATAACCAATTTCGGTTTGTAAACTTAGAATTCCTTAAAACTTGACAGTAATGTTGTTTTTCCATAAGTAGATCAGATTATAAATGTAGAGGTATAAGTGGGCTTCTTTCAGTGGATCTGAGTTTCCTCCCTTTTTCACTTTGAGGGTAATCAGATTTCAAAAATACTAAAAAATCATATAGGTCTAGTAGAAAAAGTCAAAATTTGATCATGTGAAGGGTTTTCCCCTCTAGCAATGTTGAGTTTCAAGTCAGCAACTTTCAAGTCCAACACAAGTCTAAGTCACTTCACTCTCACATCCAAGTCAAGTCCAAAGTCCCTAAGCTACTACTCAAGTCCAAGTCCAGGCCTGAGCTACTTAAATTGCAGTAGGCTTTAGTAATGTATTTTGGGTAACATTTCATGCTGAAGAAGCAATAATGCAAAGAAGCTTGTCATAACTTGCAAAATACAGTTAAAAAAAATCCAACTCAAAAAGTCCAAGCCTTGTGAGCTCAAGTATTCAGTTCTTCCGCTCTTAGAAAAAAAGTGCTTGCTCTGCTGTGGGAGCCCCTAAAGGTTTTAAGTAGAAAGCTACAACAGAGTGTTTCTCTATCAGACAGCATTTCAAATTAAACACCTAACCATCTGAGGAAACCCTTTAGGAAACCCTTTTGCTAAGGTGTAGACAAACATGACCCAGTCAAGTAAAATTGTAATTAAATTGTGATATATGTGAGGCTCAGGTTAAGGAGTGACCTAATTCAGGACTCAAGAGGTACATCACTGCAGTCCAGGGATGAGGATTTGGGATTTGATGTATGCTGTGTAGTTACACTGCAGTCCTGATGATGCCGTCAAACAAAATCCAACACAAGACGTGTGCTAGAGGTGTTGGTTGGGAAAGTGGTATAAACTGTGTTTGTCCAGTAGGTGGGCCTAGTGCTGTACCTTTACTCTCCTGCTACGAGGATTAATTAGTGAAGACTCCAGCAGTGTGGGGCTGTTGCTAGGGCTCTCTCTCTCTGTGTGTGTGTGTGAGAGGAACAGTTTTGCTATCAGGTTGGAACAAAGCCAGTGAATGTTTTGTGGTTTGTCGAATCAATCACTCACCCCGAGAGCATGGTAAAAGCATATCAGTTTAGCAGCTGACCGTGGATATGTACCTTTAGGCTATCTTTTTTACAACGTACACACAGTCATTGCCACATATATGCCCCAGCTCTGTTGTCTTCACAAACACATACACACAGATTTAATTACCACTGACCCCGCTGAAGGTGATAAACTAACACATGCTGAAACTGACATGACACATAAACCTGTCTCTGTGCTGTAACGTAATGTAATATATTTCTGTCTGGCTAGTCTGGGCTCTCCTCTTCCTCTGTGGGGTAACCTGAGATGTATACAGTCTACTGTGCTGAAAATAAAACCAGAATACGAATAAAATAGAAATATTGTTTCACTTCCTAATGGGAATTGCCCTAATGGTTTCTCTTATACATATTCCCATCAGTATATAATGAGTTTAAAGGTTTACAAGAATCCACTCATTCTTCATTCAGTTAAAGATCCAATATATGTTCAGTTAATAAGTAGTTTAATGAACTATTACCCAGTGGTATCTAGATACTCGTGAATGCTATGTTTATATTTCATTTACATTTACATTTATGGCATTTGGCAGACGCCCTTATCCAGAGCGACTTACAATAGTGCTTTGAAGTCTATCAAAAATACATTCTGATATTGGCTCACTAGGTCACAAACTAGGAGTACCATCAGTCCTTACAGAACAACTGAAGTGTAGAAAAAGAACAGAGGCAAACCTCAGCCCGTTACCTCAAGGTCATCATCAGACACTAACAGACTCTTGTAGGACACATTTGAATCCTTTCAGAAAAGAATTAAATTCATCTATAATCATTTACATTGTGATACCAACCCATGAAAAAATACCATTACTAACCATTACAAACAATTAAAAACACCAGGAACCAGTAGAAACTTTGTAATGGTTGCCTTGTTTTTACAGCATTGCATTAATATACCTTGGTCTTTGGCCTCTTTGCCAAATACTCTTTGAATACTCTAAAAAACCTATCACATTTTTGAGTACTTACATTGCTATGGTTAATGTAATCACATCCAGTGCTCCAGAAATCATGGATGTCAGGTCAGTGCTGAAAGCAGTGAAGAACTACGTTTCCCATCAGCCCCAGCACTTGAAGTTAATCATGTGCAACTGAGTCAGGTTGTACTCTAATGACCAATCGTTGTCTAGCTTTTGTCACCTACACTTCGTGGTTCACGTGTTTCCATGCTTCCCGAGGTATTGCTCATGATCTAGAGTTTGTTTTCTGTGTTTCACCAACGAAATGTTTACCTGCATCTGCCTCTGCCTCAAAATTCTGACAATAGAAAATGAACAACAATGATTTGATCTCAACATACAGTATATAGAAAAAGCTACAGAATGTAAATATCTTTATTTCACTCATTAAGATGCTGTCGGCATCTTTTTATGTTTTTAAAAACAACAGCTTCTCTACACTCGTTTGAATCAAACCCTGTGGATCTTATGTCGATTTTTCCACCACTACACACCTGGATTTTCTGTGGTCTAGAAGAAGGGGCAAACATTGTTTTTTCACCTTGGTTTCACCAGAATCTGCCATAAAATGTCACAACACTTTAAGGCAACAGTCTCTATGTGGAATGAAATCAAGTCCATACATATTACACCCAACGTCACATATGAGCCACTATTCAATCTTGAAAAAGCTGTTCTTCAACAGTTCTTTTTTTCTGCTTGTGTCTGACTGCCTCAGAGTGTAACTTCCTGGGCTGAAATACATTCATTTTCTAGAGACTTAGACTAGACCCAGTTTGAAGTTAAAACACACCTGCAGTTTGCCTTCTCTCATCAGCAGCATAGTTAAATATGGAAGTAGGTTTATCCTGTGTGTGAAAGTGTATGCGTGCAGATTAAAGTTTATAGTTTGTGCTAAAGTTTCACAGTTCTTCTTTTATATAAATCCATCCAGGTGTTAACCAGTAATGTACTACTCAAATCCTGTCTGAATTAAGCCATGGCTTGCAGCTTGACTTGGACTTGCTATTAATTAACACTTGACTTGGACTTGAGCATAATGAGACTATGGCTTGAATGTTTTATTCACTTTTGTGTCTTTGATGAGTATATACCCTACATAAATAATTGTTTCTCCAACATTAAATAATATTATTCAAATTGTACTTGAATACAATTTTCAACCTTCCTACAGATTCTCCCTACTTCTCCCATCCCAGGACCTTATTCAGAACTTGTTTTGAATTCTTGGCATAAGATTTCTTACCCACTGTCATCATCTGTATTGGTGTGATCTTGTAGATTTCCTGTTGTGGCGAAGGGGCTGGTGTTAGTGTCTCTAAACTTCACCATCATTGCATTTGTGAAAATGCACTTACCCAAATGCTTGCTTTTGCTTGTGAACCCTTGAGGACTTAAAGACTAGCACACACCAGGTCCTCACTTTGTCAATGCCATAAGGTGTGTATTTGGAGGAGGACTGCAGGGAGTAGAGCTATTTGGGATTGGGCCATAGACTCAACCTGGACTGCTGCCTTGAGACTTGACTTTCACTTGAGGGTAACTTGACTACGACCCAGCTAACAGAGAACATTATTAGAATGTTTAGTAAGTATTTGACAGTTTCTATGAAGGCTTAGAAATGGCGTTTGTTCAATGTTCTAAAAACACAATGATCAGAGAAAAAAAAACCCATTATGAAAAGATTATAAAAAATAACATCTAAAACCAAAAAGGTTGCAGCAATGTTGTAGAAACTTTAAAAGCATTGTTTAAAACACCCAGAAGACACTGGATTTTATTGGAATCAAAAGTTCCTGGAGTAACATTCAAAAAACATTCAGCAAATCTGAAGTTGTTCACTGAAATGATGATCATTATGATAATAAGGAGAAGAATTTAGATTTTGATTGGAAATGCCAGACCTTTAAGTGAGTAAATCTGTGGACTGATTCAAATATTATTATTAAAATTGATTATTTGATTATTGCTTTTCATTATACCTACATCTGTATTTTTCTCAAGAAACGGTTAATATGACTCTTTAATAAAGACTGTCTTATAATAATGAAACTTTATCAAATAAGTTAAAATGTGTTATAATCAGTTATTGAATACATTGTAAATCTTCAACATTCTCTTTTTCAATCTCAAGATGTCAGCCTCTCTCTCTCTCTCTCTCTCTCTCTCTCTCTCTCTGTTTGTTTGCGCTTCCTAAACCCTGGAACACTGGTGTGCCAGCAAGGATGAAGCATCTTGGTGACAGACAGAGGGAAAGCTCTTCTCCAGCTCCTCTAAATGCCTGCAGATGGAGCGTAATAGGCTTCTCTGTCTGCCTCTGACACTCTCATTAATCAGTTTCTCTGGTCAGGCACCTCAGACTCATATACATGTTGAGCTCCAGGTACAAGGTGTCCTTTTATGCCAAGGTCAGTTCTCCCTATTGGAAATCTTAACCTTAACTGCTTTAAGAGATAACCACAGTAATTAAACTCAGATCAGTGTGAAAGAGCTACCTCTGACAATTAGATGTAACACATGTCTGGACTCCACCATTAGACTGCTGTTTCCTACAGCTGCTCTCTGGCTGTGGTCTTAGATCCATGAGTTTCTTTGTAGTCCATCTGATCACAGCACATTAAAAGCTTTTCAGTTGCTGTCAGTAAGCCTCATATTAATGTTTTCTCTGGACAGGTCAGACTATTTTTCCATTTCCCATTTCCTGGTCCTCAGGTCTCTTCGGGCTAACCACAATCGTCTGCCAGTTCCATTCGACTAAGCTTGATATGATGGCGTGACTCCAAGTGATTTTTTTATTGAGTCCAAGCTGGAGGAGTGCCATGCAGGCACTTGCTTATTTCTGGAGTGTTTTGGCAGGTCAGGAAAAAGGACCTAGCAAAATAATGATAAATGTGCACTTTACAATGTAATCACTCATACTATTGATATTTACAAAGGTGTTTTTTATTTGGAAGGTGAGTGTAGACTAATATGCTGTATGCAGCCCCGTGCGGCCCATTCAGCTACCAAACCAAACCAAAATTAACATTACCATGATGCAAAAAGTTTAGGTATCCTTCAGTTTTGCACTCCAATTTTGTTTAGCTGTTTGTCACTCATGCTCATGGAGGCCAGTTTCATTAGTTACAAATCTCACCTCCTGTCAGCCCTCCTGGTCTCTCTTTCATTCTCTCTCTTTCACACACACACAGCTTGACTCACACCTTTAAAACCTGTTCCTCCGATAAGCAAAGGTGATGTCTTAGCCAGACAGAAGCTCTGTGGCTCCTGGCTATGTCATTACAACCTTTTTTCAGATCTGTGCATCTGGTTTCCCTCATCGCTGTTCTATCTGCCAGTGGTATCTGCATCCCATTAGCATAGATCTCTATAATAATCCTGTCCATGGTGGGATGATGGCTTCTGTACATAAACAGAAAGGAAAGTTGCCAATCAGACACACGGTGGACGATGTTTACTCTGCTTTTTTGGCCGGGCTTGCCTGTGTGTAAATAGTAAACAACATGGCCGCTTGCTATGTCTCCCGATTAAGCTGTGGTGAGAGCGCAGGGGAGACAGGGAGATGCTGAGCTTCATCATTACACACTACAGCTACAGATGTTTCCAGAGGCCCCGTCTGGAGATTCTGAATGAGAAAATCTGAGAGGCTGGTAAAGGGATTTGGTGTCGTTTTTGCAAACAGGCGAATCACAGCGCCATATTCAAGACTCATTCTGGAGGCTGTTAGTATAATGCTATCTTCACATGCTCCTCAGATGGTCCTATTTGCCCCTTTCAAAGTCGTTTCCACTAAATCTTTGCATTCACATGCACCACTGTCGTTAGCTGGCCTATCTATTTATTTTTAAGCTATACTGCTACCCAAAATCGCTCTGTGCAGTTTAACCTTGGAGACAGAAGAAAATTCATTAGTTCAAGCAGCTAATGGGTAGAGCTTATTTTTGAGCATTGCATTCACTACCTAAAATAGTGACAATCTGTTAAGAGCTGCTTTCTGGCTTGGCTTTTATGAATGAGCACAAAGTGGTGACTTTGAAAAAAAAAAAAAAAACAGAAAAAAGGCCAGAATGTTACCTAGCTCCAAAAGGTATATAAAACACAAACTCTTTTGTAGTGATAGCTTATTAACTAGATATGTGACTAGCTGGCTAGTTAATGTCAGTGCATAACTTTTTGGTTATGTAGCTTGCTGGTAGTAAAATATTTTGTTGGAGAAATGTGAAGGTACAAATGTGTCAGATATAAAATAGTGTAATCATACGTTGCCTCTGACACAATTCTTTTTAAAACTTCCTCTAATGGGTTATTAAGCAATCAGTTTCATTCTGCTTCTGAGGCAGAGCTTTATTTTGAGCTATAGTCACTGGCAATTTTGTACATGAGCACGTTTCCCCACTCCCATTGTAACAATGTACATAATGCAACAATTAGCTAGAGATTAAAGCCAGTGACTAGTAAAATTAACTAGTCATCAATCAGCTAGTGAAATACAAGTGGGGCTCAGTGGTTAAGGCTTTGGGCTACTATTCAGACGCTGATGCTGACACAATTGGGTCCTTGAGCAAAACTCTTAACTCTCAAGTGCTCAGTTGTATCCTATCTCAATTATAGGCTGCTTTGGATAAAAGCGTCAGCCAAATGTAAATGAAATGGTTCTTTCCTACACCACAATGAAAGGCCAAAGGCTAGCAACTAGTCAGAACTTGGGTATCAAAATTGTTTCCAAAACTCCTACTTGCAATTTGAATGGAGGGTCATGTTTCATGTTCCTGTTCAGGGGGTTGAAGAAATATGCTAAATAATATCACTGTGTGATCTGTACAGTGATAAATGTGACATGCTCACGCATTTTAGGTGGATGGCAGACAATACAAGATGCATGGTTTACAATCAACCAATCTTACCGTATTAATAACGTTAATAGGCACAGGAAATAAAATGACATTTCCACTGAAAATGATTAAAAATAATATGCTCGTAATAATTGGGAAATTACAACTTACTTTATAAAACTGGATCTACCTGAAAAAATGCATGACTTCAACTGGTTAATCCTGTTTCTCACCATAGGAACTAGTAGCCAATAAAATGTGATTAAACAAAATAAGGGAAGGATTTATTTGATGCTGACCATTTATGAGCATCATTATAACACAGTTACAATTATTTGACACACATATATATTCAGCTGCATTGCATGAATGTTATGTTAACCACCCCCCTAGCTACGCCTACTGTGACAGGCATCATGGTAGTTTAGTTGAAGCAAATTATGTGAACACTTCAGGTCTAGGAATTTAGGCAACATATTTTAAACTCAAATGATGATCTGTCTGACTTACCTCTCTATGTGCATGTGTATCTACATGTATGCAAAGAGAATGAGAAGTAAAATCTACCCTTGTTCCTATGGTTGCACTTCAAAGACAGTTCCTCTTTGCTGTTTCACAATTTTCAGTTAGTGTGTTATAGATACAGCACCTATTCTGATAATAACAGAGGAAATGGAGATGAATGTCAGTCACTGACCTTGAAAAGGTTAAGATGAAAGTAACAATGTTAGAGCCTTCTGCAAAAAAAGAGCAGTGTGTACTTTTTATAGCTCTCTGAGAGGCCAATAGTAGCTATCTTTCCCTAACTGACCCTTCCACTCTAAACTGTATGCCTTTACAAAAGAAAAATACAGATCTCTTCTTCCTGGGTGTGGAGCTAATTTCTGGGTCAGACAAA
The DNA here is from genome assembly GCA_022985145.1 of Pangasius djambal. Classification (NCBI taxonomy): domain Eukaryota; kingdom Metazoa; phylum Chordata; class Actinopteri; order Siluriformes; family Pangasiidae; genus Pangasius; species Pangasius djambal. The sequence goes on from CM040983.1 coordinate 11,043,349, forward strand.
ATTAAATAGAGGCTTTATATGTAGAAGCTAGCTTGATTCATTGCAAGGCATTACTGTGACTCACAGTGGTACAGAGTGTAGCGATGCTGCCTTACAGCTCCAGGGTCAATGGTTCGATCCTGAGCTCAGCTTACCATCTGTGTGGAGTTTCTGTGCATGTTCTTTCTGTTTCCTCATAAACATGCTGGCTGTTGGGCTTTGTTAAATTGCATATAGGTGTGAGTGGTGCCCTGTGATGGACGATCTGTCTTCCTGTGTTTTGCCCTGTGATCCTGGGAGAGGCTCTGGATCCACCCTGACCCTGACCAGGCTAAAGCAGCTACTGAAAATGAATGAACTCTTAAGTATGTAGAGTGGAGTTATTGTTATTAATATTCTTAATAGGAACAATGTTACAATATAGTTTACAGTAATTGATATGTTTGAATAATATGACAAGTTTTTTAGTTTCACGTGCAGTGAGAAATTGTACATTTCTCTGCCTTGCCCCCTTTGCACTTTTCACTGCTCTCCCTCTCTCTCTCATCTGTTTTATGCCTACTATTTTCAGTTGTGCCCTTTTTAGTGCTCCATCTTCTGTATTTTACATCTGTTTTAAGCTTCCTGGTTTAATGTAACCATCCATAAACCCCTGGTTAAAGCTAAAAGGGTGAATATTGTATTCATTATATGTACACGAAGCCCTCAGCACTGCACCAGCAACTCGTGTTTTGCGGCAAAGAGACAAGCCCACTGATTGGCGCGCTCACGCGTCAATCATGTGTAGTTGCTCTGTGATTGGTGAACTCCTCGTCCAATAGTGGTCAAGAGCTGCGGTCGTTCCCACCACCCTTTGCGCTGGAGACCGGCTGCTCCCAGAGCCTCAGTCTCAGCAGCCGCGAGGAGGCGAGAGATCAGTAGCGTACACAATGCTCCTCGGACCATAAACACTGCGCTCACCTGCTGCTGCTGCTTATACTGCTACTGCTACTGCCACTGCTGCTGCCAAGGAGACCGGAGACACAACAGCACACTGAGTTTATTTGTTATTAACAACAACAACAAACTATCCATTAAAGTGGAAGCGAAGAGAGAGAGAGAGAGAGAGAGAGAGAGAGATAGTGTGTGACGGGAGGAGGCAAGCAGCGGACCCGGGAATAGGACACCACCACCACCACCATCATCACCACCACCACCATCTTCATCCTCCTCATCCTCCTCAGCTGAGATTAAAGAGGATCACTCTGTCCTCTGTCTCTTTTTAGAAGACAAACATGTCCTCGTCCGGGAAAGAAAACAGTGCCGCCCAGCATGCCAATTACGTGGGACCGTACCGCTTGGAAAAGACGCTGGGCAAAGGACAGACAGGTTAGTCCTGACCTCATCTCATCTCATCCAAACCGCATTCCTCTTTTATTACTTAATCACATTAAAACTGCAACCTCAAGTTTTTTGGTTCCCTTGATCAGTAATACTGAGGTGTAGCTTTTTACCCTATAAATTAACAAGCACGCATGTGGATGACAGTGTGTTCAGTCTCTGGGTTTGTTTATTAGAGGCAAAGAATTTTATGTCTTACCTTTTAATATTTTCCTTGTGCAAATATGTGTGTGTGTGTGTGTGTGTGTGTGTGTGTGTGTTAGGATGTGTAAGCCCAGCCCAGGCATGCAGCCCTTAAATGGGATGATGAATTGCAACTTGCTCTTGTTATTTATTTTATTATATTTATATATATATTTTTTTACACCCTGCCTCTGTTTGACAGTGCTGATCGCTTTCAGTGCAAATCTAATCTCTCTATCCTATATGATCAACACCTTCCTGGTCCTTAGTTGGACATGAAACGGTTCATGTTACCTTGTTGCCATGCTGGTTGTGTGGATTGGGATGGTGAGACTGCCACATCGTCTAATCTGTCCTGTGTGCTGTGGTCACATTGGCCAAAATCAGACTGGATTAGTCATTGTGACCTTGCAAGAGCAGAAAAGTGATGCAACGCTCCGGGCTGTTGTCCGGTGGCCCTGCATGGGAGAAGGCAGGCTTCTCCATCTGTCCTCTCTGGTGCTTACATTTGGCTTCAGATCGCCAGACGAGACCAGGGCTTGAGTGAGGCAGAGAGAAATAAGGGCAGGCTTTTGTTTTCTGTGGTGTCTTGACTGGAGATTCTGGTACACATCATTCATCACTGCTCTCTTACATGCCGTTACTGGAGAACTGTGCGTTTCCTAATTTACCGTGGTTCCAAAATTATAGCGTTTTTGCTGCTCTAACATGCTTGACTCAACTCATCAAATTAATAAAGACTGTCATGATGTTAAACATGGTGCTTTGGTTCAGGGAAATCACTCGAATGTACAGTGCAGGATGACTCCACAACCAGGACTGAAAAACACTGACTTAATCTAATCTAAGGTTCTGTCTGGTGTCAGAGATTGGTGGTTTGTCTGCACCAGTACATCTGATTCTACTTACCCATTACTGAAATTAAAGTGCGCCTCAGAGATAATGTTTCCCAAACCAGTCCTTGGGCCCCCCAGAGGATTCACACTTTTGCACTTTCGAACACATTTTTGTTCTTTCTCATCTCAAAACACATATGTACCGAGCCCCTGAGAACGCTGAATACATAGTTCCACTGGGTGGCGAGCTGGAAAAGAGCAAAAATGCCATTCAAAGTGGTTTTCAATCATGGTCCTGGAGCTTACCTGGACTTTACGTTTAAGCGCTTTCTCATCGATGGTACAGTTTAAGATCTTGTTTTTTAATGTCAATAAATTCCCTGCTCTTGAAGTAGCTTCTTAATTCAGTGGGTTACAGTCGAGTGCAAAGTCTTGCATGCACAGAAATTTAGTGTGGTAGATTACACAGATATTTCTTTATTATTTAATGTGCATGTTAGGTGATCACAGAATGTATGGCATTTTAGTAGATTTTGCCTTATGTTTTGGATTGTCGTCTTCTTACAGATAAAACCACACTGCGTTATTAACTCAATTTATAAAAAACTTTTGCCATGAAGTCCTAGAATTTTAGTTTGGAAAATCAAGTGTCATGCCTGTAGTGGAACCAGCCTAGTCCTCAGCAAACCCCGAAGCCACACTTATTGCACCATTGCAGATATCCAGTGTTGTAGTATGTTGGGAGCTTGGAGGAGTAAAACGAGGATGCATAGACAGAGGAGTGTGGGTGGGACTATGACTGACACTTTGACTATGCATCTCTCCCTGTATTCCCAATGTCTATTTCTGTGTATGTCTTCACCTATACATACATATAGCACATGGTCGCCAATTACATTAAAACAGACGATAATTACATGATAAACAGACGAACCTCGGTGCAGTGGCATGTAAAGACAGCATGTTTAATATGTGGCTTATAGTTATGTGATTTACTGACTGACTCTGGGTGTGTACTCTAGAGCTGTTTTTTATAGTGTAAAGCGGATGGCCTGGGCTGAGCTCCGGTCTCATACAATGCTGCAGTCATTATGTGATTAAAATCCTACAGCATGTCTGTTATCCATGCTAAAATCTCTCTCACATGGATCAAGAGGCAACAGGAACACAAATTCCACTGTTTATTGTTAACTCCCTAAAAATAAAAGTCTCTCCACTCTTTCCCACAGTGAAATTGTGCACATATGCAACAGATCACTGAAATTCAGTCTAAAGAGGGAAACACTGAGTAAAAAAAAATGCTTGAATAAAAAAAAAGACAGAAATGGAAACCAACGTCGGCCTGTCTGTTATACAAAAAAAGTGCCACCTTCATGACACGCTGTGAATCTGTTGTCTTCAGTTGCTAGGTAATCAGTTTTAATAATAAAAAAATTTTGGCCCGGTTTGATAGAAGTCCATTTTCAGCATACCTACTGTGAATGTTGGTTTAATCACAGGTTGTTTCAAATGAGCACAATCCACTAACCACTTGTTGTTGACCTTAATGGTCCCAGTACGTTGCTGGGAACTCCACTCTCGTGTGGCTCAGTTTTACCATATGGCATTACTTTATTGCCAGTTTCTTTTCCTCTCATACTCCACACTCAGCTTTATCCTGCTCCCACTTTCATTTGCTTTGATTGTGCTGTACGTACACCCTTAAATATATGCGTGTATTTGTGTAGAAAGTGTGTGGGTTTGGATTCTCAGCGAATCTGAGGATGACTTTAAGGTTTAGTGTGCACATTATGTTAAAGAGAAAAGGAGTAAATTGCCTGAGAGCATCATAGGTTTGTGTGTGCATACGTCTTTTTCCCCCCACTAAGCCTATCCTTGGACAATAAGGATAAATTTGAGTTTACACACACAAAAAAGCAAAATCCTGCTTACTCTTGATCTGTTGTGTTCTTGACTTGTCAGTAAATTAACGGCATATTACTGTTTTGGGTAGAAGTGGCCCATTCATGCTTATGTGAGCCTGTCTAACTTCTCTATAATCATAGCATTAACCAGCACAAGCAATTCGGCAAGCCTTGTCTGAGCGCCGACAGCATAAAATGACGACTTCTGCCATCCTTGGATTTCCCCCTTTTCCCTGTCCATGGGCAGCGGCGCTTGCAGGAAGGGTTTATTGAGTCCTGCATGGCTGGTTCTTGCTCGTGTTGGAGTTCTGAAGCTCTGATATGGTGGCTGTGCTTCAGTGCAGGAGATTCTGCAGGAGGCTCCCTCAAGAGCAATTAACCCCATGTGGCTCTCTGAAAGTAAAGCCTGTCTGGGTCTTACGTGACAACTTTGTTTGTCTAGACAGTTTATTCAGGCAAGTTAGTGCTTTGATATAATTGCTGAAGAAGAAAGCAAGGCAAAATCTTGGGGTGGTTTATTTATTTATTAATAATATTTTTTATTTGCAACTTTGTCATATATAAAGAGATTCATTCATTAAAATGTAGACCGAGGGCTTAGCTTCAGGCCATTTTTTTATGAATGTAAATAAAAAAATCCCCATTATAATGTAAAGTTGTACAATAGAGCACAGATAACAATATTGTACTAAAATACTTCAAGCCACAGTGCTTTTGAATTCTCAGATCTGTCAGTTCAGAAGGCATTGATTAATTTTCTAAATTCACTTTTACAGCACACTGAAATTCTTTTTCTTCGCATATCCCAGCTTGTTAGGAAGCTGGGGTCAGAGCACAGGGTCAGCCATGATACGGTGCCCCTGGAGCAGAGAAGGGTAAGGCCCTTGCTCAGGGGCCCTCCAGCTTGCTGGTCCTGGGGCTTGAACCCCCAGCCTTCTGATCAGAACCTTAACCACTGAGCCATCACTACCCATTTCTACAGTAACAACTCATTCTTTAATAGCTTGTATGGCAGACACTCCACATAATCTAAGACTAATAATAAATAGATTACAAGCATTGTTATTTAACAAATAGAAAGGTATTGTTCATATGGTGAAGCTTTCTATAAGGAGTCATTTATTTAACATTTATGGAAGGAGTCTCCAGTGTCAGGTTGTAACAGTCAGGAAGCTTTGCACAACAGGAAAGTCTTCAGGACAAAGGACTTTGCACTTTCTGGTTTCTCAGGAACATGAAAAGATGTGATTTTTGGTTGTATTAATTTCAAATGAGAGGAAGAAAAGGGAGGCTGTTGAAGGATCGACTGTTTATAGCTGCTATAATGTAAGTGATAACAGGTATTAACTTGTCTCATGGAGGTTCCACAACATTAAATGTAACTATAAACGATTAAAAACATGATGTGTCACAGGGTTATAAAAAAAAAAAAAAGTAATTATTAGCAAATTGCTGAGATATAAGATGAATGAAACACTTTGGGATGTGCTATAGAAAAATAATCAGCTCTGGTAACAGTGGACCGCATCACACCACCCTGCTGTTGATTATTTTTCTATCATTTATTCTGTTCCTAATCATGATTTAAGCCTATTCCTTAATTAATACATTTTTTTTATTAAAGCGCCAACATTTCTTGTCCCAAAATTAGATACATCTGCCTAAAATATTATGGAACATGCACAGTAATATAACAGAGACCTACAATAGTTTCTTTAATTAATCCTTAAAACTTGCAGGTGTCTCTTATTTCCATATTAAATCTTTTTATGATGTGCAATACTTTATAAACCTTACATCATACTGATTTTTGTTTAGTTAACACTAAAATATATATTTGTAAGTGCCCCTGCTTTTTGTTCACCGAGTAACACCACAATTGACACAATTATAAAAAAAGGGACGCAATTATAAATTCTTTGCATAAGAGAACTGTTAGTACATTTATATTTCGTTATATCAGTATCGCCTCATGTGGCTGCTTTTGACAGGAAAATGAAAGGTAATTTTTTTTTTTTTAACTTTTCCTGACAGTTAAATTACATCACCTGTGTAATTTAACTGTCGAGTCTGAGGCTCCCAGCACTATTTTTATTTGACTATCCAATGTCTGTATTTTTTGTAATCTGTCTCATACCTGGCTATGAGTTATGATGCGTTTGGTCCAGACAAAAAATAAAACAACACACTTCGTATCAGAAAGCTGAGGTCTCGGTTTCAGCTCCCTGTCTCTGCATGGAGGCAGTTTTTAATTTGACTATGAGTAATAACTGCCGATCAGTGAGTCAGATCAATAAAACCTCTTACAGCTGTTGCAGCGCTACAGATCCATACCATTTCATTTCGGATTGGATGATGATGAATGCACTGGGGAGAAATCAGTACTCGCCAGTGGTTAGGGCAGCTCGTGTGAGCTGATGTGGAATACACTGCCAGAGAAAGTCTATTCTTTTTGAGCCCACAATTCATTCAGGCGTTAAGGTTCCTGTAATCATTATTTTCCCTGATATTCATTTGCAAGACAATCAACACGGAGCATTCATATTCCACTCATGGCATGTGAGGCTCCTAATAAATTAGCTGACATGAGCTCTAGAAGGCTGCGGTTAACGATGTAATGTCGTCTCTGGGTGAAACGGGTGGATTGAACCTTGCCAAGTGTGTGCTTGCTAACATGCTTTTCCATGCTAGCTGTCCAGGCAGCGATGGACATTGGCCTGGCTTCAGCAGCTCAGCTTGGGGTGTTAGGCGGAGCTGAAAAAATGTGAAATTCGGACTTTTTGAAATTCTGGTTTGGAAAGTAAAGGTGTGAACGTGTACTTAAATACCCATTTGAGGCACCAATATCTGACACGCCGAAATCACGATTCGGGTTTTTGACATGCTCTACAGCTGCATGAAGTCTGTGAGAAAATATGAAACAAACAAAAATAATGGTTTTATGCGTAAAGCAATACCATCGTGGTATGTAAGTTTAGAGGTGTGCAATAGGACTGAAAGAAGTCTGAGGATTGAGCTGTTAGGTAAGAAGCATGCAGCAGTATATATACCGCTCTCCTTTGGCATGGAACTTCTGCGTGGTTTCTGCGTTTTATTCAGTGCTTTAGTGAATGGAATGTGTATCTGTACTGATCGTCAGATTATTATAAAGCTACATTACATTGCGTGTTGAAATCATGACTGCCACAGCCAGCCGTAGCCAGGAGTCCAAGACACCAAAATTGTCTGTGCTCTCTGGGTGGGAGTGACTGATTACTCTCTCCCCTGTCAATCACAGCTACACTAGCTAATCCTGAGCATCTGTGAGCTCATGTATGTGGAAGAGGGTAGATAGCGTTTTTCCTTCAGGTGTGTTCTGCTGCTCTTTGATGCAGCATGAGCAGCAGTTTGGAAAGATGCTGTTGGCTGGCTTCACGCATCTCAGAGGAAGCATGTGAAGCGGTTGGTAACTGACCTATGGTAGGAGAGACCTGGCTGGTGGGAGGGAGAAGATTAGAGGAAAAAACCTGCATTACCACTGTGATTTAATAATCCAATGAGATTTTTGCTTGTGGTATCTGTGGAAGTTCTAACTTTCATGAAGTTTGAATTTTAACCAACACCAGAGCACGTGCTTTTACAGTAGGACAACAATCTGAAATATTGGGCTGACATCCAGTAACTCTCTTGTTGTACATTTATTAATTTTGTTCATTATTTCTCTATATTGCATGTGACAGATACATAATGATGTGCACATTTATTTGAAGTGGAAAAATGATACTTGATTACGCCACATTAAAGACACATTTTATCTCCCATCTTCTGGCGGTTATCTGAGTATCTGTTCATTAACTCTTATGAATATTCAAATATGAAAATCAGGCAGAGTGTGTTTGTGGTAATGGTGGTGGCTGTGATGGGGTGAATGGCCTCTGTTCTGCAGGGTGTTGTAGGCAGGTCATAGCTGAGGGTCTGAATGTACGACTGAAGAGTGACTACACAGTGCATATGGAGCAGCAGGGAAGAGAGGATGCAGTGAGAGTAGTGTGAAGAGTGAAGACTCCACCCTCCTGCTCTGTCATGTCTGGACTGTGTTATGCTTCAGAGGTTAGACATGAGTGGAGATTGTGCTGGGTTGGGGTGGGATGGGGTGACTCCGTATCCTTTTTTTCAGTTTCGTCCTTTAACAAATGCAGTGCACTGCTCACTGCCTCTCCTTCTCTGATTTCTGTGGTTGAGTGCCTCTGTGCTTCCAGTCAACATATGAATATGAATATATATATATTCATAGTATGACTATATACTATTGATATTGCGGTAAATCTTGTATGACGCACTGTTGATATCATCATTACTGACAGCTCCATTGTTATTTGATTGGGCATTAAAATGTATGTTTCTTGCTATAGATATTTACCCCTTTTCCATGAAAAAAAAAACATTTGTATACATTATACATTAAGTAAAAATATTCTTTAAATCTTTTGGTTTTGAAATGTAGTAGTATAAATGTAGTCAAAAGGTTAGCCTAACTATCTTTATAGGAAAATGTCTCCAAATATTGTTATCTGATATTTTAGAATATTGCTCACCTTTAATGTCAATATACATTATTATTTAATCGCGCTATCTGTTGCACCCAGATGAGGATGGGTTCCCTTTTGAGTCTGGTTCCTCTCAAGGTTTCTTCCTCATATCATCTCAGGGAGTTTTTCCTTGCCACAGTCGCCACTGGCTTGCTCATTAGGGATAAATTCACAGTGATAAATTCAAATATTTATAATATATTTTTTGTTATTCCATTTATTTCTGTAAAGCTGCTTTGTGACAATGTCCATTGTTAAAAGCACTATACAAATAAAACTGAATATACACTCATTAGCCACTTTATTAGGAACACCTGTACATTCATACAATTGTCCTATCAGCCAATCATGTGGCAGCAGCGCAACGTATAATATCAAATGGATACAGGTCAAGAAATACTCAAACTAGCCTGTTGGGCACCAACAAACATGCCACGGCCAAAGTCACTGAGCTCACATTTCTCCCTCATTCTGATGTTTGATGTGAACATTAACTGAAGCTCTTGACCTGTATCTGCATGAGGCTATGCATTGTGCTGCTGCCACATGACTGGCTGATTGGATAATTACATGAATCAGCAGGTGTACCGCTGTTCCTAATAAAGTGGACGATGAGTTTAGCTGGATGCAGTCCTGTGCACCTTTTAATGCTATGAACTGGGCAGCCTAGTTAATTATATTTTAACAGTAATCATGATATTTGGCTTCCACAAATAATTAAACATCTTCGATTGCAATATTTTTGAGCTTAGCTAAAATTAGCTGACTGGATGATGTTAAATATCAATGTTTATCGGCTCAGTGCGTTAAATCACAATCCCTGTAACAAATATGGATTCATATTTTAATTGTCTGTTTGCTTGTATTCCGTGATGACATTTATTATTCTTTGGAGTGTAGTTATTTTTACATTTAGTGTTTAAAATGTCCACTCAATGGAACTATATTGATTCAGAAAATCATAGGTGTATAAATTACCATGTGAGAGGAATTTTTTTATTATTATTATTTTTTTATTATTATCATTATTTTTTTTAAAACCATTTACCTCCTAAGCTGGCTGAATAACTGTGCTCAATAATTATTGCTAAATAATGATAGCAGTATTGAACAAAAATAATTGTGATTATCGTTTTAGCCGTAATTTTGCAGAAAACAAAAGTTCAGTGTAAAATGTCAGTATCTGTCTAAAGAGGTTTGGGAGGTGAGAGTTTGGGCAGGTCATTTTGGATTCTGTTTAGGGGGTAATGCACCGTGTCACGAATTCATGTTGCCCTGCTGCTTGTTCTGAACCAGTAGGAAAACTGGCAGAATTGTTGCAGAACGAAGGGGCTGCCACGGTCAATTTTCTCTCAATTTGAACCCTATCAAATGTTTATTTGCTGTGCTCTCACCAAGCTGTGCTGCTTGTTGCTTCTCCACATTAGGTTGTTGATTTTTTATTTTTATTTTTTTCACCCTGTATGTGAATATGCTAATGGCAGGGTTTGATCACGCTCCATGACTTTGAGTTTGTAACATGCAATGCTTGGCTGCATCTTTCATGTCCAACCTGGAGCGTTCCCTCGTCTTGACTTTTACTGACTTTCTCTGAAGCGGCTTCTTTCTCAGGTGAATAAATGAATTTTGGAATTCAAATTTGAGTTTGGAAGAAAACTGCTAATTTAGATTGTTTTGGCATAATTTTTTTTTTTTGGAAATGGACAGGGAACGGTGGTCAGTGGAAGACTAATTTGTTTTTCATTAAATTCTCATTAAGCAATGAGTTCTCTTCCAGATGTGTGCAAGTAAGATTGAAGGCCTTTTCTTCTCTTTGAATGTTCAATATAGCGCTCAGTAATCCTGATTTGGGGTTATTTGACATTTATCCAAAACCTACAAATATTTTTGTCTGTATGGAAAAATAAATAGATTTGAAATTTCAACAAAATGTTACCAAAAGGCACAAAATTGCTCACTGTTCTACTGTATCTTGAGGATTTCTATTTCTAAGAAGCTTATGATATTCCTCAATTTCTGATTTCTGGGGGAGTCAGAATGTGTAAAAAGAAAAGAAAGAACACTCACTGTGTTAAACAATTTTTAGAAAAGTGTGTGTGTTTGAGGTGCACAGTGGGTAGCGTTGTCGCCTCACACCTCTAGGGTCCCTGGTT
>CM040983.1:11058739-11069947 GCA_022985145.1 Pangasius djambal
GACAACACTAGGCATCCGAGCAGTCAGTTTATTCAAACATTGACTTGATATATTACTCCAAGCCTCCTGGAGGATTGCCCAAAGATGATTCACACTGGTTGGACACTTCTTACGGACATCACAGTCCAGTTCCTCCCATAGCAGCTCAATGGGGTTAAGGTCAGGTGATTGGGCAGGCCACTCCATGATAGACAAGACATATATATATATATATATATATATATATAAACCAGTATTGTTTACAATATGTAAAGACTAATTTTTATTAGAAATATTTCATTAGAAATACAGCTGTCACTTGAATCATCAAATATGAGCAGAACAATAGGGCCACTTTGAGTGTATGTGACTGTAACGTTACCTATTTGTAAATTTCTTACAGATTTGATAGACTTGGGAATTGGGGCAATTTATCTTTATTCTACTTCGCCCCACTCCATTTAAAATCCTGCGTGTGTTTGCAGGCAGGGAGCTGCTCGTTTGATTTGTACAGTGCATTTCTGCACTCATTTCTGCACTCATTTCTGCAGACTGCTGCGTCTCATTACAACACAGCCTGTCGTATCGTAACCAGACTAATGAGAGTATCAGCTCATGCCTCATTTTTTCCCTGCTCTTTATAAAGATGAACTTCAAGTTCAGGCTTTCTTTTTTTTTTGCTAGTAGATTTGCTACATTATTCTAAGTACACAGGGGTAACTGGTCACAGTACATCACAGGGTAGAGCCAATTAAGTCTGTAGAGTAGCTGATACAGAACAAAATGGAGAATAATCACCCACGGAATAGAAAACCTGGTAAATTTCCTGGTATCATGGGGCCCTCATGATTGGCGCTGCCTGTGCAACTCTCCTGCTGGGAACTCTCAACATGACTCTTGGCTAGATGAGCCAAAGAATACAACATTTTGCGGATAGCATAAATCAAGCTGTATCATTCAATTAGTTCCTGCATCCACCTGGCGCTAAGATCAGACAGTGTTTCCAGAGATCACACACAAGTATGTGGGTGACTGGTGTGAAGTCTCCTACTGGGACGTGGTTACAAAATGATCCACCATGTCTGACCAGCTAGAAAGCTGAACTTTAGAGAATGCCATTACGCCACAGGCCGCCTCACATACCGAGAAATGATGATAGGAACCATATAAAGTTGGCCAGCCACTTTGCTGATTTGTATGTCACTTGAGACGTATTCTATGACTCGGTCAGCAAGGCGGGGTGTTGAGGTATTGAGGACTTAAAAGGCAGCTCATGTCTTCTGTGTTGGTGCCAAAACCTTCTTCCCTGCTGGAGTCTGAAACAAAGCAACTCTTGAATGTTTAAATATAGTGGGAAGAGATCCAGATGCTGTTGGCCTGCTTTGGCCTGCTAAATGCACTCTGCGGAGCTAGCTCGCTGCTTTCTGTGCAGAGATGGAGTGTGTATCAGTGCTCTGGTCTGCCCCAGAATGCTGCTCCGCACTTCATTTTCAAAGCCCAATCCCTCAATGAATTGCAGCCTCAAGTTCCACAAATGGGCTTGGGGCTGTATTTATATGCAACAACATTTAATATACTGGGTCATAAGCTGCCAAACATAGGGACCTCATTAATTCTTAGTGCCTGCAAATTGGCAAAGCAATGACTTACCTAGGGATTACATTGCTTTATTTTATGTCACAGATGTTTTTTTTTTTTTACCGTCTCCTGCAACTTAAAAGTAATAAAGAAAAGGAGATAGCAAAGTTGATGCATGCAGAAATGGATTGCTGCATCTTCCCAATGCCTATAAGAATGCCCTGTGAGCACCGATCTACGGCTTGAGGAGTTGTACCTGTGTCTCCACCCATTCATTAGTTCCCCTCCATGGACTGCTCAGATTTATGGCTCAGGGCTAAGGGACTCAATCGACTGGCCTGGTCTTCTCTGGCTCTGTGCTGCTCGATTATCACCTCGACCCACATGTCTTCCCCTCAAGGCTCTTCTGCATGATTCATACAATGAATTTTTTAAACACATTTAATTGGTGCATTTTCAGGCTTTAAAAATCGGTGTTGTCAAGCTGTTTCAATTACCGGCTTTGATAAAGTATAGGGCTATGCTAGAAGCCTTGTGAGCTTGTACTGACCAGGTGGTGTGATATGGAGCTGGTGCTGTGAGGCAATGTTATTTATGCTGACTAACAGGCAGGAGATGCATGCTATTGCCACTTTAAGCTTTGTAAATAGTGATGGGAGTATTCACTCTGGACTTCTGAAAACCTGTTAGTCAAGTCCCAGGGCATTCATGCGTTATCCGCTGCACATTTATGCTGTTTTCACTCCTTGTGTAGTATATTTTAGCATTGCATCAGTAAGCACTGCAGTTCTTTTGGGGTTTAGGTGAGGATCTATGAACAGAGGTGTGTGTTAATGAGGACAGCCTCCTGTCTCTTTTCCGCGTTCTTCCATTTTAGGACCTCAGGATGGTGATATTAACATATTAACATCCATCTATCCATCAATCCATCAAGCCATTCACCTTTCTGTTCTGCTTGGTGTTATAGCCTGCACTAGGCCTGGGCTGAAAATGGTACAAAACTGTACAATTCTAACAACGATAATCAATATGATAAAGGTTATCCGATTCAGAAGGTGATGATAAGGTCAGCTGTTTTCTGCCATTTCTTATTTTGGATAAATTAAAAGGCAGCATCACATACAGTGTCCACCAGAATGATTGGCTTTCATGAAAATAGGGAAAATGACTATCTGAAAAGAATAACCTGTAATAAGTGATATTTTGAGCTCGAACCTACAGGGACATTGTGTAGTTTTATTTAAACGTGGCATCACAAAAAGTTTTATTACAGTTTTTGCCTAGTGGGCCGACCTACAAGAGGTATTTTTGCTCACTGACTGACTGTCCTTGCTTCAAATATTATTGAAGCTAATAACTTATGTTAAATGAAGCAGTGGGAGGATGTCCTGTGGCATGAGTGCATTTGTAGCTAAATAGTGTCGGTGCTTATTTGACCGTTATGTTGTTTGCTTACATTAATGTATGTTCTGCGCTTAGCTAGCTAGCTGTCTAATGTTCGTTACATGTCAATGCAGATAACATTAGCTAGCAAGCAGGGAATGATTTATATATCTGCTGAGTTTGTTCACAAGTAGCCGACTTCCTTGTCATTTACAGATAGTTACTGAGAGTAGACCTCTACTCTCAACGACTAAGGTAATAATTTAATAAAATAATGTAATAAAATATTTTTGTAGCGAATAACTTCAATCTCCCTGTAATGTCTGACAAGGTTGGAGACACTTGTAGAGGATCTTGGTCCAATCCTCCATGCACATTTACATTTTAAACTTCTTTATATTTTTCTGTGTGTACAAGCGGACTTCCCTCTTCAATTCAGACCTCTGGTTTCCAAATCTGAGAGATGGACTTGGCAAAACATTGATTTTGTGTTACTTTAACCGTTGCAATTCTGAATTATTTTATACAATAATCTCTGGTCATTTGTATGAAGGGTGCCAATAATTCTGAAGGGCACTTGCATGGGCTTTGTAGCTTAGCTTGGTGAAGTCTGTCAAGCCAAAAATATGGCACCTGAACTGGTGTTGTCCTTGATGATTAACAGAAACTTGTTACTGAGGTTCATTTATTGAATGAAATGTTTCTCAGTGAGAACTAATACATTTATTCATTCATTCATTTATAAGCACTTTATCCTGGTTGGGAATCTGTGGCTCCAGAACCTATCCTGGAAACGCTGGGCACAAGGCAGGAACACACCCTGGATGGGACTATAGCCATACACACGATTTAGAGGAAACAGTCTATCTACAGACGTGTTTTTGGAAGGGGAAGGTGGGAAGAAATTGGAGAACTCTGAGGAAACCCACTTTTACATGGTAAAGACACCAGAGTTCAGCATAAAGCCTTGGACGCTGGAGCTGTGAGGCACCAAGTGCCAGCCACAGTGAAAAGGCATTTCTAAGAAACATCTCTAAGACAGATCATCTAGTAGTACTTTTCCTGATACCTTGGATGTATGCTCATACTACATCTAAGGTTTAATGCTTGGTTATTTTTAATTATTTATCTTGCAAAAAGCATCGAACTGTAACAGAGCCTTGAAAATCCATTGTTCCCCTTACTGGTAATCTGTAATCACACTATGAAGAGCAAAACCACTGCTGCGTTTGCCTGTGCAATGCGTTTATCTGTGTACTTTGCACTCTTTAATGGGACTGCGGTGATATGAAAGCGTAGGATAGCCACAGGGTGTGTCATTAACGCGAGTGGGTGTAGCTCCAGAGCCTAGAGCGAAGTCACAGCATCACCACAAACACACGCACCAGGGCTGCATGATTAATTGCAGATTAATCAAAATTGCGATATTTTTTTGGCTCCTGCAGAAGTGCGAAAGGCAGTGATGAATGCTTTCATTTTGCAGCATGCCCACAGCAGCAAATCCGTACATTGGCACTCATGATCGGCATTGCTCAGGTGTGCATACAGGACTTCACTGAGCGATCAAACATCCAGTCAGAATTCTGGCATGCTTAAGAAGTCATAGTGTGTTCATTGTGAATGGAAATGTACTAATGAGTGTTAATCACAGCCAATAATCACAATCACAGTAGGAATCAAAATAGTCATTATCATTTATTTGCTTAAAATCAATGAGCCCTGACGTAGATACACAAACACAACCAGCTCATATGCAATTTACATGAATAATTTAGTTTTATTTCTAGTTATTTTGTGCCTTCAGGGAAGGAATGGCCACTGTTTACAGATTTCTGTCCAGACAGACTCACACTTCTTTTTCTGATCTTCAGCCAGGAGCGTGTGTTTGGCTTTAAATAGAAAGAGCTTGCCATGCAGAGAAGCTTGAGGTATGTTCTACCTACCTAGCCTCTGGTTTCTATGGAGACTGCCATAAGAATGTGCATGTTTGTGTCATCCAATCATGGCTTCAAAAACAGAATTCCACTTCACTGTTAATGGCACATGGCCCGTGTCTTCCCTGTTGCTCTTTAATCAGAGCTACTGGAAAATTATATGAAGCCGAGACAGACACAAACATGCCAGTGTCTCGTTCTTCCTTAATTACACACAGTATTTTTGCATACGTATATTTCAGTCACTTCATCTTTGTGTCAAATTTTTATCCCAATTTAGTCATTGGGAAACTCCCATCCTGTTATCTTGACCTTCCCTCGTCACACACAAAATACCAATCTTGGATGGTGATGGCTAACATGCTTCATCAAATAAGATGAATAAAGACAGCCACGCCATCTTTTCAAACTGCCAAACTGACAGAAAGAGAAGACAAAATCATGCTTCCCAACAAGAAAGCAGATCAGTTATGCTTTGTTGGACTCTCAGCCGTGGATGGCTGTGGTAACTTCAGGGTACAAACTTGCAAACTGATGATATGATGCAATCCTAAATGGCTTAACCACTTGAAAGCCCTCTTAGTCTCTTCTTAATGTATTTGAGTATAGCCAAGTCTCTCTTTAATGTATTTGATCATAGTTGGGTTGCTCCTTAATGTAATTGAATATAGCTGAGTCTGTCTTCACTGTCTTTGAATATAGCTGAGTCTCTCTTCATATGTTTGAATTTATATGAGACTCTTATTAGTGTATTTGACCGTGGCTGAGTCTCTGCTAATGCATGTGAATTTAGCTGAGTCTCTCCTGATGCATGTGAATTTAGCTGAGTTGGTGTGAACATGACTGTGCCTGTGCTAATGAGCGGAGCTGTGTGATCGCCGACGCAGGCCCATGTAGCTGAACTCGGGTCAGTGCTGATGCCTTCATTGGAGCTGCTGGAGCTCTGGGCTCTGTCTAGCCATACTGATTGGCTGCTGAGAGCTAAACTGCACATTTCCATCCTGCCTTTGATCTAGCAGCCTCTCTGATCACTCACTTTCTCCGAATCAGACAGGAAGAGAGTGGAAAGAGAGCGAGAGAGCGAGAGGCAGAACACAGGCTACCTCCTTACTGTCTAACTTCAGCGCTGCTTGTCCTCTCTTTTTCATCTTCTCTGTTTCTTTTTCCTCCCAGGGCCTTGTTTAAATGTTTGTGTTGGCTTCACAGGTAGCCCAAGTCTTCAGAATCCCAAATCTCCAAACAGCTTAAAAAAATATCTCCACAGAGGTTAGTTGAGAGAGGAGAGACAGGGAACGAATCCAGAAAAGGAGGGATAATCAGAGGACAGTGGAAACTGGAAAGTGAAGAAAGAGGCGCGTTCACTTAGGCCAAAGCAGATGGCTAGCTTGTGTTGTCTGGAGGTTACTTAACAAAACAAAGGTTTTTTTTTTTTTTTTTTTTTAAATCACCCAGAGTCATTGCTCGATCTCTTCTTTACATCTCTATCTCGATCACATCATCATCCTCATCGTCATTGTACGTGTGTCAGTTGATGGATAATTACCTCTGCAAGACTGCAGTAATAGCTGTAATTTTTTGCTCCTTCTTAAACCTTTATCTGTATCTGTGAGCTGTATTTTTGAGTTCAGATGCACAGACGGACTGCTTTTCCCGTGCAAATGGTTCAAATCCGGTTAACACCGGCAGGAACTTATTGTACCTGGGGGTGGAAAAACCTCCAAAACAGTCTGGTTTTTGGGCGTACATTTATAACGTCAGAACTAATATAGCGTGCTATTTTATTTCTTAACCTGCAAAAATGTTTCATTTCTCAAAAACACAAAAATGGGATGCATCTTCAGGGAGGTTTTCAGTGAATAGATAGTTACTTTTGTTTCATCATATTTTTATGGACAACAGGTTAAAATTAAAATTGATGTAATTTAAAACACTTTGTTAGTGAGCATGCTGGTTGGTAATTACATTGTAGCCAATTATATCCTGATTAACCAAATGGCCAATCAGAACAATGAAGTATCAACCCGTTAAAGTCTAAGGTTATTATTCACTTATTCTTTAAAGTTAAGACCCGTAGACTGTTCAGGGAATTTTAAGGCACTGATCTTTTTTTCAAGAAAAAAAAAAATCAAATAATTTTTTTTTTAATCTTCAGTCATTGCGTGTTGTAATGATGACAGACATTTTTCCTGTTGGCACGGCTTCATTTCAGTTGTCTTTTTTGTTGGTGGGAAATGATCTAAAATGAAAAATGATCTAGTTCTGTTGGTTCCTACTGGGCCAGTTGCTGTTTTTTTTTGTTTTTTTTCCTGTAGTGGAGGATGTCTGAGGACAGTGTGAAATTTTTCATCCTTTGCACTCTAGGATCAGTGTTTCTATGAAATGATTAAATACTTTCACCTTCATACATGCTCTTTCTCTCTTGTGGTAAATTCTACAGCTTCAGTATATTTGCTATAAGTAGTTCTAGGTTTCTCAGTGTCTCAGCTGGTGTGTGTGTTTGTGTGTGTGTGTGTGTGTGTGTGTGTGTGTGTGGGCGTGTTCAGTGTTGCCTGTACTGTCTGTGTGTTGTGGAGTAAGCGAGGGAGACCTTATTTACCATGCTACTATTCTTAGCTCATATCTTATTTATGCTTACATGTCTGCAGACACATCGATATTCATACCCCGGGACTGATACAATGGTCTCAATGGGAAACCTGGGGGGGGGGAGAGAGAGAGAGAGAGAGAGAGAGAGAGAGAGAGAGAGAGAGTGTATGTGTATGTATATATGTGTGTGTGTGTGTGTGTTACATATGGGGGTTGGAGGCAAAGACACCTTCAGCCGACAATGTTGGCCAGGTTGACATGTTTCTGAGAAGGCTGTAGATAATTAAACACCACAAACAAACATGAACATGTCCATAGACACACAAAAACACATAGCGAACCTGTGATCATCTTCCTTTCGGTCAGGACTGCCAAAGAGCTGGTGAATGGTCTAGCTCTCTTTGTGCGCTTTGTCTCTGACTGGGAGTGGAACCTGTCCGCTGAGCTCAAGAATTTATGCCGAGCTTCTCCTTGCTGAGTTTGCAGTGGCATCCATGGCATGGCTGAAAACAAGTCTATAAAATATGAGCATATAAACCACAAGAATACAGTCAAATAAGCAGGGATTGTAGGTGGGGGGAGGGAATGACCAGCGCTCTCCTCCACCCTCAATACCACGACTGAGGTGAGACCCTTGAGCGAGGCACCGAACCCCCAACTGCTCCCCGGGCGCCGCAGCAGAAAGGCTGCCCACTGCTCCGGGTGTGTGTTCACTACTGTGTGTGTGCACTTGGATGGGTTAAATGCAGAGCACAAATTCCGAGTATGGGTCACCGTACTTGGCCACACGTCATTTCACTCACTCACTTTATCTTCAGTAACTGCTTTATCCTGGTCAGGGTCATAGTGGATCTGGAGTCTGTCCTGGGAAGTCTGGGCATGAGATGGGAACACTGGCATGTTTCTGGGAGGTGAGAGGAAACCAGAGAACCCGGAGGGAACCCACGCAGGCGCAAGAATAGATTTTCTTGCTTATGTAATTCAGTGTTGCTCTCTAGTGGGTAGTTGCTACTACAGTAAGTTAACTAGTTAACATTAGCAACGAACCAGCATATATTTAGCATCTCTTCAAGTAATCCAAACTATCTAATTGAAGATTGATGTAGTAAAGTCTTAGGGCTGTTAACTACATTAACTACTTAAATTTCAAATCTCAGCTAGCTAGCTAATTTACAAAATCTGTTTGTCTAAATACTTAGAGTTTTCTGTTCACAGTAAATATGTAAATAGGAAGTTAAGCTTGACACAGTGTAAACTTGATAGCTAGCAAAATAAGTTGACCGGCTAATAGGGCTCAGCAATATGATTTATATAATGTCATCATTTTATCACTTTTCTGAAAACACAATGTGTTTGGAACATTTTTATTAACAATTACAATCTCTGTATGTAACATTTTCTGAATCTCTCATTTTGAAATTTTTTCAAAAATTGTTAAATTATTTACAAATTAAAAAAAAAAATTTAATGTATTTTTCATCTTTTCTATGATAATTTATTTTCTAAACATTACATAAAAGTGTCATCTATCACATTTAAAAAACAGTTATGTTTTGCAAATGCAATACTTCTGTTTTGCCAGCAGTTTGTTAGCAAACTTGTGTATCGTGATATTAAAGCAAGGCGTAACATACAGCATTTTGTCATATTACACATGCCTACCAGCTAATATTAACAGATAGCATTTAGTCAACCAATGCTTTATGCAGGTAATCGAAGCTGCATGATTTGAGTAGTGTGAGAAGTTAATTAGCACGGTCAAAACAGTTTCATGTAAATTACGACACTAAGCATTTTAAAAAAATCACCAAAAAGGTAGTCAAGCTTGAGGCAGAAATGGTATGGCCCTTGATTTAAAGTGTTAATTACGTGTCTGACACGGCTGGAGAAACGCATCTTTACTACTGAAATATGCATTATGTGAAATTTTTAAGAACCTCAAATTTTTGTCTTTCTTTTGCCAGATTATATTCTTAATTATTAAATTAGCCTTCTCCAAAACTCCCCATAATGACCATTCTGTGCCAGCTGTCATTTTTAAAAATTAAAATGTGTAAAACAAAATGGATTTCCTTTAAGAGTCAGTGGAGAAAAATGAAATTTTAAGAACAAATCAGTCTTGCAGATAAGAGCGATTGCATCTCTCTGTCAGAAGGAAGTGTGTGTGTGTATGTGTGTGTGTGTGTGTGTGTGAGAGAGAGAGAGAGAGAGAGAGAGAAAGAGAGAAACACAAAAGTATGCAGTTTTCTTTTCTAGACAACAGGCAAATCAACTTTCATGTACATTTTTTTAAATAATGAATGTGGTAGGGGTCTTATGAGTCTCTGGTGGTTGACAGAGGTTTTACTGGAGGGGTTACATCACCACGGTCAATAGCAGACTCGAGCGTGTGCTTTTTTCAACATGTTTCTTTTTCTCTTCTGCAGTCTTCTGTGAAAAGTGTGACTCTTTTCTCGGCAGTCTAAATGCAAAAATTGTGTGAATGAGCATGATGTTATATTTTTATGAGAGGGCTTAGAAAGCTGTTATATCAGAACGGACGATTGCACAGACATTGTTTGATGAGTGTAAACACACAGCACATCTTGTCTTGGCCTTTTGTTTTCACTGAACCTGCCAAATACATATGAACAAAGACTCCTGTTGTTAGAGTCTGGTGGTCTGGTGGGATGGTAGAGTGTTGAACCCAAATACCAGTGCCATGGAATTTGACACAGCTCAGTAGGGCTGGTGATATGACGATATAATAATGATGGTGTGATAAGTTGTCACAGAACGCTTTTCTGATTAATCATGGGGTCAGGGTTACAGTCTACACCTGATTCACCTTTTGGTTTAATGAGCACTGGTATTTAAGTCACATGTGCACATCGCACATAGTCTGGCGTTTATCTTTTGTTGTCGTTTGCTGTCGAGTGCACCATCTAGTCTGTGTATGTTTCTTGCCGTGAGATCATAGTTCATGATTTTGTATCTAGGTTTGAGTTGTTTGTTCACGTTTTGTTTAAAATAAACGTAATCTGCACTTGCGTCAGCCTTCGCCTCCCATTCATTGACACGTGGATATTGTGATATATACAGTGCTGTGCAAAAGTCTTAGGCATGTGCAAAGAAATGCTGTAGAGCAAAGATGCCTTCAAAAATAATGAAATTAAATCTTTCTACATAAAACAAAATACTATAAAGAACAGTAAACAGTAATAAATGAAACAAAGTCAATATTTGGTGTGACGATCCTTCGCTTTCAAAAAAAAAATAGTAGTCTCAGGTACAATTAGTGCAGTTTTATAAGGAAATGAGCTGGAAGTGTTACTGAGCATCTTGCAGAAGCAGTCACGGTTCTTCTGGAGACTTTGACTGTCGCATTTGCTTCTTATTTTTGCAGCAAAACCCAGCAGCCTTCATTCTGTTTTTTTGTCTGGAAAGTGTCTCTTATGTAAAATGCTGCTTTCTTTACTGACATACAAACATTTTTCTGTAATATTTTATTTTGTGCTGAAAAACTAATGTTTGGAAATCAAATGTTTTTGCACTGACGCGATAATGTAAAAGTCATAAAATACAAATCTATAACAAAGTTTGCATAAAAAAAATATAGGGTGCCTAAGTACTCTATGTATGTGTGTATATGTGTGTGTGTATGTGTGTGTGTGTGTGTGTGTGTGTGTATATGTATATGTGTATGTGTGTGTATATATATATATATATATATATATATATATATATATATATATATATATATATATAT
>CM040983.1:11070047-11072547 GCA_022985145.1 Pangasius djambal
GGTAGGAGAATGTTGGACATGGAGCTGCCAGGCAGGAGGCGAAGAGGAAGGCCAAAGAGGAGGTATATGGAGGTAATAAATGAGGATATGAAGCTAGTGGGTGCAAGTGTTGAGGATGCAGAAGATAGGGATAGGTGGAGAGTGATGATTCGCTGTGGCGACCCCTGAAGGGAAAAGCCAAAAGAAGAAGAAGAAGATATATATATATATATATAACAACCTACAAATCAATATACACATAAAATGCTACATGACTATACATAAATGCAGAAAGGACATTGTTCTATCACACTCTCCAGTGTCACCCAAATGAGGATGGGTTCCCTTTTGAGTCTGGTTCCTCTCTAGGTTTCTTCCTCATATCATCTAAGGGAGTTTTTCCTTGCCACAGTCGCCTCAGTCGCCTCAGGCTTGCTCACTAGGGATAATTTTGTCTAACATCTAGGACTGCTGCATGTTTTGTTTGCATGTTTTTCTGTTTCTTATGTTCTGTAAAGCTGCTTTGAGACAATGTCCATTGTTAAAAGCACTATACAAATAAAATTGAATTGAATATATATTTAATATAACTTTCTGAACGCAGTTTAGAAATGCAGATTTGATGTTAAAATTTTGTACATGATCTTTTTCGCCTTTCCAGTTTTTATTAAATGCAACACTACTGGCCTGTGTGAACTTACTGGACTTGTGAGTGAACCTATATATCATAATGCACATCAGCGTGCATCATAGAAATATCGTATGATATTATATTTTTGACATATTGCCCACTCCTACAGTGGAGTGAAAGGAAGAAATATTATCACATAAATATTTTATAACCTCGATAACAATTATGATGATCATGAAAAAGAATTGAAGCCTAATTCTGATTTGTGTGTTCAGACTTTCACATTTACTTTCATTTGCTTTGCAGTTCCATATATTTTGGGCAGGAGAAAGTTAACTAGTTTTCTAGTATATTTTACTTCATGTCTCGTCACGGTTTTGAAGGCATTCGATGTAGGCAATGCTACAAAAAACTGAAGAATTGTTTTTTTTTTCCTCTGGTTTTCTCCCTAATTTAGTCATGGCCTGTTCCCACCCATCAGGCAGCTCTCCCCTATCATACGACAGTTACCACCCAGGGAGAGCGAAGGCTATCACATGCTTCCACTGAGGCACCTGAAGCCATCTGATCACATCCTTTTGAACTACTGCTCATGCAATGTCAGGGTGCAGCGTAAAACACTTGAAGAAAAGCGCTATCCACCCACTTCTGCATGCATGAGCTCACAGAAGCCCCTGATTGGCTAGTTTCTCTGTGATTGATACGGAGAGAGAGAATGCCATCCCTCCCTCCCTGAGAGCACGGCTAGGTTTTGCTCTCCTGGGCTCCCGGACACGGATGACTGTGGCATCATCGGGGTTTGAACTCACGATCTCCGGATGATAGGGAGACTGAAGAATTTTCAGTGAACATGTGAAACTCAACACAGAGCGTAGCCTGAGTTTAGGATTGATGTGGAAACCATAACGCTACCTGCTGCGCCACCGTGCTGCCATAACAATGAAACCACTAAATAAAAAAAAAAAAAGAAAATCGTTAACCTTTTAATCACTGGTTTACTCAATAAGAGCTCAGTGTTCACATTTCAAGCACGTTGTGCAGTGTTTGTTGGTGCAGAATGGTTTTGAGGGGGTCATGAGTCGAGTCAATGTATGACGTCATAAATGTTGCCAGGTCCTAAGCTTTACCGTTGAATATTTCTGCTGTGGGTTAAATGTTTTCTCTGTGAGCTGAAAGCACACAAAATCCCTTGCTCCTATTCTCAACATTACTCTGTAAAGTACTGTATGAATACATTATTCTGTACAGTAAATTGGTCTTCTCATTTACATAGCTACTCTTTATTTATGGTAATTTCTGTAAAAATATGCAGGGCCTTGGTGAAAGAACTGTATACAGAAACTCTGTGTTTGCCATCTGGAAATGTGGGTCATTATTTTTAATCTCATGGTACATTTTATAATAGTATCTGTGCTGTTAGGTAAAGTGTATGGATCGAAAGGGGTGTAATTTGAGTATTTGGGGATTTTTGGTTGTTTCTGCAACACTGGTAAACCTGTCAAACAGAGAATAAAGAACAGCGGTGGTGACGGTGAAAGAGGAACAAATGCGTCAGAGAAACGTTGGCTGCAGTGTTGGTTTATTTAGCCAAGAAAAAAGGGTAAGAGACACAGAAGATAGTGATATGTTTGAGTTTATCCTCAAATGTGTTTCTCCCTCCTGCTTCTACGACCACAAGCAAACAAAGCAATTGGAAATCGAACTGCTCCATTCTGATATTTCGACCAATCAAGGACAGGTGGAGGTTTTTTTTTTTTTTTTTTTTTTTTTTTCAGCTAGAGAAACCATTTGGCAATACTGAATTATTAGAAATAGCTTGACTTGAGCTGGACAAAATAATTCAATGTTCACCCAGCTCTGGCACTGAGTACATGTGCCAGTATATTATGA
>CM040983.1:11077547-11091900 GCA_022985145.1 Pangasius djambal
TCATGTTTTTGAACCAGCTTTAGCTTAGTGTGTCAGGAGGCCTCTGGAGGGCTTGGAGGTTACAGAGAGGTCGTGTTTCTGTCTTATACTTGCCAAGTGAGTGAGTCAAAGCTTAAGGCTCACAGTAAGAGACACACTCACACATACTCACACATACCTTTGAGGGACCACTGACCCAGTTTTGTAAATGTTTATGAAATATCATAACATTTTGTCATACTCGTACTCATATTCTTACAATGGAAATGTCATGGCTGTTTGATGGATTACAACTTGCCTATCCTTTCTAATCTCACTATATTCCTTTCAGCCCAAATCAGTCATTATCCTGGAAAATCCTTTATAAATAAATATCTTATATAAGTAATAGTGTTTCTTTAAAGCCGTATCCCATATCATGTTTTCTGCTTGATGTATGTAGGCATCTATCATAGCAGCCCAGCTATGAACCTCCGTCATTCCTCCACATCATTACACGTTCACGCAGGTGTAAGCATCTCGCTTGTTCATGCTTTGATGAATGAATAAACAGGAGGCGCAGTGCGAATCACCCTCAAGTGCCTGTCCACTTTCATTCTTATCATTTGACAAAT
Source organism: Pangasius djambal (assembly GCA_022985145.1). Classification (NCBI taxonomy): domain Eukaryota; kingdom Metazoa; phylum Chordata; class Actinopteri; order Siluriformes; family Pangasiidae; genus Pangasius; species Pangasius djambal. Next base: position 11,078,141 of record CM040983.1, read on the forward strand.
ACGAGCAATAATAAATGCATTCATAATCTTGTCACCTCTCTGGGGGTAGCTTGTGTTTCTTGCATTTCACGCTCAGCTGTTTCATGATGGCCAGACATAAATAGCGGCAAAAAACACCCACGGGTTTAGTCAGCTGTGAACAAGCTTTAAAAAAAAAAAGAGAAATCACTCACAGAAAATCACTCCTCGTGAGCTGGTTTCACTTATTAGGACTCCAAACTCTTATCATCTCCACCCAGATGTTCCAGAACACAGGAGACGTCAGACACGCCTTCACACTGAAGAACTCCATCATTTCACAGCTCCAGCGCTGTCCTCAACCTCTCCCTCCTCCGACCCATAATGCATCATTTCCTGCAGTGGAGTGCTTGACACTTGGTGACGCACAGGCAGGAAAAGGGCAGACCGGTCATTTGCCAGGTGCTCTCTGAGTGAAAAGTTCTGTCACTTTAAAATCACCCACTCTTTTGCTTTTTCTTTTCTTTTCCCCCATAAGCCATGTGTGGAATAAATTACAGGGACTGCAGTGTAATAATGTCAATAGTTTAATAGTATATAATGGCCTTTTTTTTTTGCAACGTTCTATTTCTATTTCCTGTCCTTTTCCACATCATGCTAAACAATATCTGAAACTTGTTGTAATATCCATACCACAATTTTTCAGTTCTGTACTGATACAAAGAACAGTATCACAATGCCAGATACGAGAACAAATTCTAAAACACTCGTCATTGTCAAATTATGTGAAAATACAAAATGGATTTATACTATTTTGTATTTCTGTTATGCGCATGTTCATCTGTATATAGTAGATATGCTATAATGTGTTGGAGATTGGAAAAAGACCAGGCTATGTTTTTCTGATCTGCATCTATCCAGTTTGGGTGATCCTGTGCCCACTGTAGCCACAGATCCTTGTTCTTGGCTGACAGGAGTGGAATCCGATGTGGTCTTCTGCTGTTGGAGCTCATCCACTTCAAGGCTTTACTAGCTTGAACCAATCTGACCATTCTCCTCTGACCTCTCTCATCAACAAGGCATTTCTGCTTGTAAAAACTTTTTTTGCTCCATTCTTTATAAACCCCAGAGACAGTTCTGCATGAAAATTCCAGGAGGTCAGCAGTTTCTAAAATACTGATTCTGTTTCCGAAATACCATTCTGATTGTATTTGGACAGTACCTGAAGCTCTTGACTTGTATCTGCATGACTCATTGCACTGCTGCCCCATGATTGGCTGACTGGATAATTGCATAAATGTGCAGGTGTATATGTGTTCCTAATAAAGTGGCAGGTGAATGTATATTGTAGCACTAGTTCATCTTAAACAGAATCAATTTATTCTTCAGGTTATGGTATATGGTGTATGTTGTCCTTGTTTTTTTTTTTTTTTTTTTTTTTTTTTTTTTTTTTTTTTTTTTTTTTTTTTTTTTTTTTTTTTTTTTTTTTTTTTTTTTTTTTTTTTTTTTTTTTTTTTTTTTTTTTTTTTTTTTTTTTTGGAAGACCAATGTGTTATCTAGGAAAATATAGAGTTACTATAATAGTAATTCACAGTCTGTGGAGTTTGATTTGCCGAGAATATTTGGACACCACCTTGTACACCACCTCCGTTACTCTACATGTCATCAGGCTCAATCTTAAAAGAAGTCCGCTTTCACAAAAAGCTGATCATAGCAGATTAGCTGGCTAGGTAGTTAAAAAAACATGCCGGAGAACACAAAATGGATCGGGAAGTAAAAACTCGGATCAGATAACAAGACATACTGAGAACGTAGATTTAATAATAAAAATATAAACATCAAATGTGATCAGATGTACAACCCAATAGCAGTTTTCTACCAGAAAATGTCTAACCACCAAGTCCACAAATTCTGCATCCAGCTGTTTATTTTAAAGCACTGTAAGTTAGAGTATTGCTTGCTGCATTATAATAGTGAACAAGTGAACAAGTTGATTCTTTAGATCATTTCAATACTTTAGATCATTTGTTAGTTGTATTGTCTAAATAGCTCACTCTGTATCGTTCTTTAAAACGATTGTGGCTTTTGTGAAAGTAGGGGTGCTGTGAATGAGTCCCATAATAACTATACCACACTATGATTTACAGTAGTTTTAAAGGTTCTTTCTTGCAGTGACGTTGCCTATAGCATAGAGGTAAAGTTATATAATACATGCTTGAATCATTTTTCACAACCTCATGACCTCGCTAGTTCACAGTGGCTGCTTTATGAAACCCAAATCAAAGACACAGCTTTGTAATTTCTTCAGAGGGCTGGATTTCTTTGAACACTGCTTAAGAGAGGGGAAAAACTGGACCTCTGCAGTCCTTAATTTCTACATAATGCACCTGGGAAAGCGTAAAATGTGGAGTAGAAGAAGAAGAAGAACAAAAGGGGCAGGCTTTTAAGTTAATGCATAAAGAAGAGCTGTGCTCCAGTGAGAGTGGGAAAGCAGCTGAGGAAGTACAGTGCCTTACCCTGCTTCATTTCCAGTTTCTTATTGACCATGAAAATTAGCCGTTATTTTCCCCGCAATAGAGCTGAAGACGTTCAAGACTTACTGATCTTAAACTTGAGTTCTCTCTTTTACGCCCATCAGGAATAGCTTGGCAGCTCAGACTCTGACACATCCAATCCGATCAAAGGTGGGGAAACAGGTGCTTCAGCACTGAGCTGATCTCAGGCAGCTGCTGGGATTTTCTAGTCCATTCCTCTAGGGTTGAGACAGAAACATCTGGTCTTGTAGAGAGCAGCAGTCAGTGATGTGAGTAGAAGTCACAGGGAACAGGTCACCCTTGAGTAGAAACAGTTTAAAAGTAATCCCAAGGCTTAAGGATTTTGTAGGTCATGTGACACGGAGGTACAATTTGCCATCAGTTTCATGGTCTTTCGCTGCAAGAGCGAGAACGATCTTGTATCTGACTTTGAGCTGTAAAGTACCATGCTAAGAAGTTAATTTGTAATATACATGGTTGAACCACTGTTAAAACAGTGCCAAGCCCTCCTGCAAATGACATTGTGTCATGTCAGAACATTAATTATGCTTGATTTGTTTTCCATTTTATACAATGCTGAGCGTTAACTGCAGAAAAAGGGAGCACGAAAAAAACCCCACTTTCATCAGCATTCATTTATTTCACTCCATTACCGTTTACACGTTCCTCCATCTGTTTCATGAAGCCTCGCAAAGCCTTGCTTTGTCAGCTATTACTGCGCTAATTTGAGCAAGCTAGAGCGTGAACAAGAGCGTCACACCGGACGGATCTCATCGGCAGATGAGTAAAGGCTTCACTCTGGCAGCTCGCTGAGAATCGCCTCGCCTTGGCAGGAGCGATTTAGGGTGAAACACTGAAAATTAAGAAGCTCTAATCCGTCACCCTGAGAGGAGCAACACAAGTTTCATCAAACAATAGATCACTAGGGTCGTGTCACATGTGCCTGGGAATTATTGGAGGTCATTGCTGTGGCATTTCTGCTCTCAAGGTCAATCTGATATTTTAGAATAGGTCGCACTGATAGAACATAAAAATTGCTGGCTATAAAATGTGGACAGTTGTATGCACACGGGGTTTCAATTGCCCTCTCCTGAAGAGTATAATACTCTAGGTAAATATGGCTCTGCACACGTGCTAATAAGACTACAGAGAGTCATACGGAAGACATGCCTGTTCCTGTGCAAACATGGCTCCTGGGAGCGGGCCTAGATCCCTGGGTGACAGGCTCAGTCTGGAATTGTGGCCGCATATAGAAACATGTTTTATCCATAGGAATGTTTGGTTTGGATAAGACGGGGACCTTGAAGTGAGGTCTCGTTTCTTTATCTTTCTTAAGACGGCATTATAGAACATATGAGTATCACATTATGACAGTAGTATCCTAAAGATTTCGCACCAAGTGTTCCTTATTAGACTGCATAGTTCTGGTTTGAGTTCGGTCTCCTTGCTTTAAAGCTACTCGATGTAAGGATTTTTGCGGTTTAAAAGTTACAAAGTTACTTGCGGAAGAATATTTAGTGATGTTGGTTGTGCTGCATCTTTCTCTACTGTGTGGATTAATTTCACAACTTTACCTGCCAAGTTGATATATATTAAATGAAAAGGCTTCCCAAACCGTATACTGCACACTAAGTAGTGTGACTAAATAGATTAAGACACCAATGGTGTACTGACAACCTATTTAGTGAAGTAGTGTGTAGTCAGGGACGAGGTCCAGGTGTTCACAACACTGTGGATATAGTTATCTGTTGTTGAATAAAAACTTTATTGGGCACAATGATGTGACTACCAGATGAAAACGTAAAATCAATTACTTTCAGGGATGGTGTTTTGGCCACAGTGAGCCAGTTAGCTCACATTCTGGCTTTGCTTGAGTTTATGGAAGTCTGCCTGTGCATTGAAGCTGCGGTGTAACTGGGCTGTCACTGAGACTGTGTGCACCTCCAATAGTAAGCTATCCCGCTAGCTAGCTAGCTAAAATACAGTGACGAGAACAGAACTATCACATCTGATTGCAACCGATTGCACTATAACTGCATTTAAAGTGCAAAAATATACAGAAATGTGCACGAATTCACCAAACGCAGCTAGTTATTCACTACTCAACTATTGCTATCCATTTAGATAAAGCACATTCGTAATGAGGTAGATGTATAAATTTCACAAGCAGGGTAGATCATGTGACTATCATTCACTAGATTCCTGTCACAGAGCAAATAAGTGTCTTATATTTTCAGCAAGAAAAAGCAAAATTTCCACCAGTCCTGAATGCTTTTTAACCTTATTATGCTTTCTTGCTCTCTTACTTTCTCTCCCCTGATTGGCTGCAGCTCCTGCCAGTCACCATGTAATCAAACTTCTTTCATGCCTGAAGTTGAGGCATGATAGTGAATGACATATCCGAACTGTTGTACGAATTACATGTACAAATTTCCGACCGATTCAGACCCGACACTCCTGACACAGCGCTCATTGTGGATTACTATTACAGGACTGTAAATGTGACTCACTGTAGCAGAGGAACATGATATTCTACAGCATTTTTGTTCTGTGAATAAATAATCAGTTTTTAAAATTAAAAAATTATACATGATTTAAGTTAACAGAGCAAAAAGATAAGCCAGTTATACTCACAGTTCAATTAACATGGGTCAGTTAGCATTTTATTAGCCAGTAACAGTATTTATAGGCGTGTAATAATCGTGTAATCGTAAAAAATCGTTAAAAAGGAGATGCACAATATTGCCGTGCATTGGATATAATCAGTTTTCTTGTTTTTGCTTACATTATTCTAAATTTGAATTTGAATTAAATTTGAATAAGAATGATCCCTCCAGCTGAAGAAATAAATTTTTCCCTAACTCCCCTAACACACTGAGTGAAGACCTTTCACTATTCTCTTGGACATGACTATATTCACAGCACACCTCTGTGGCCTGTTTTCACTTTCGCTCAACATGTAACTGACATGGTCAGTAAGAGTAATTGCTTTAACCTGGGTATAACGGTCCTGGGACATAGCCAATGTATTCAATTTGGTAGAAATTCACACATAAATCACACACACACACACACAAAATTTCCTGATGGTTTATATCACATTTATGTCAGACTGATTCACACAGGCATACAAATAAAAACACTTGGTTTTTTTTCTATATTTCATATGTTTGCTTCATCTCCTAACATTTAAGGGTAGGTACTCAGGGAGTGTGTCCAAGTATATGTTTAAGTGAGTGCCTACTGCCTCTAATGTACTTAACTGATTAGACAGGGCCTGTTTCTTGTCCCTCACCTCATAAAACTCCGGTCCTTCTGGGAAATCATGGCCAAACACTACAGGCAGGACTTGGCAAGTCCAAAAATAGCCAGAAGCTTTTCTTGATTTCACCAAGAGGCTTTCTTGGCAAATTTTTTTTTTTCCCCTCACGTCTCTGTGGAAGTTGGTGTTGTTGGAAGGACGGGTGTGTGGGAAGGAAGAAGGATGGCACCTTAGTACTATTGGGTGAAATGTATTGTTTTAATTTATTTTATTTTGTAATAACTACTGATTATTTTCTGAATTTGAATGATAGATAATATGATTTCTAACTTAATCAATAAATATGAATTGCGAAATCAAACTGCGTAACTACATCTAAACCTGTGGCTCTGTTTTCCTGATCATAATTCAAATGCAGCTGTAATGCATAAGTGTATTTAGTATTTTCATTATCAGTGGCAGGCGTGCTACTGCGATATCAAATCAAATCAAATCAAATCAAATTAAAAAAAAAAATTTAAAAATCTAATTCTGGCTAAAAAAAGTTGTGTTTTTCTGCCTATAACATAATCAGACCACTCTACTTTATGAAACAAATAGATTTCACCAAAACGGCATAAAATGTATTTATTATTAACTTGCTGAGGCTTTCTGCAGAGATCACGTTAGGTAGCTAAGAAGGCAGTTGAACCATCATGCCTGCCAAAACAGCTGTAGGCTGTGAATAAAGGCAGGTCTAAAGTATCTGTTTAATGGGGATCTTGGTAAGTGGTAAGACGAAATTTTGGAGCAAAATGGGTTAGAAAATTTCACTGTGTTTTTGTAGTTTGTACATCAAACCGCTGTTGCGCTGCTCCACCAAAGTCAGTGCTGGTGTAATTACATTTTGCAACAAAAAATAGCAACTTGGCAAAAAGACAAGAATGATCTCCATACACCAGTCGAAATGAGCAATACGCTGGCGTCATGCCACTAAATAGCATGAAGTCCCTAAAGCGTAAAGAAATAAGAATCTAAAATTACAAACCTTAATATAGGCTATAGTTAGAAGCTCTACATTATTCACGGTTTCTTTGAAGTATTTTCACTTGACAGTGTTTATAGTAACAGAGATGACAGTAGATGTTTTTATATGTAGTGTAGACAGCCAAGGATGAAGCTCATATCAGTTTAAATATCCATGCTATTGTACTGCAATCAGAGCTGTGAAATTGAACAGCCTGTCATGCACTGATCTGCTATCGGTACTGCTCAGGCTGATTCACTGGTTTCTTTTTCTTATTCCTCTGTATCTGACTCTTGTATTGCCTGTTCTCTAGTGTGGCCAAGCAGGTGACCTCAAGTGAGTATGTTCCCAAAAAAATAGGTCACAGGGGTAATATAATGCATTTTCTTCTTTTTGCATGGAAAATGAGATATCCTCCATTTTTACAGACAGATCACTAGATTCAAGGGCTCTCATTTACAAGGCATATTTGGGATAGTAGCTTGGGGGGTGGGTGGGGGGAGGAAGTGGCACGGATGTGTCATTTCATACATTATGCTCATATTGAGAAAGACTGTGCATATTCAGCTTCTTTTTTTTTTTTAAGGAACATATAATATCCTGTGTATCCTGCATGCTTACTATAGTGTTCATACATGCATGTATATGAACAGAGGTATATGACTAGATATATACTTTTTCATCAAAAAAATCGCATTTGAATTATATATGCTTAAAAATTATTAGTATAAGAATGCTTTTAAACAGTAATGAGCGTCTAATTTTATGCTGAGACTGATTTTTTTACAGACTGAGAGAGAACATGAGCTCCTGTACACCTGCTCATTCATGCAATTATCCAATCAGCCAATCATGTGGCATAAAATGATTGAACTGTGGCAGTTCTGTAGGCAGAGACACCTTGGTGATGAGAGAGGTCAGAAGAGAATGGCCAGACTGCTTTGAGTTGATAGGAAGAATACAGTTAGATAAGCATCTAAGAATGCACGACATGTCGAACCTTGAGACAGATGGGCTCCAGTTCTGTTCCTGTCAGCCAAGAACAGGAATCTGAGGCATGCACTCTCTCTGGGTTAAACTTTAAACTTTACCTTTCTTTTGTCTGGGGTGGTACCGTTATTTTTTTGCACCGTTAATGTGTATCTTTCACCTGGAAACATGGGTATAGTGTACCATTAAAAAAGATGTCAGGTATGACTGCACTAGGTTTTTAGAGTAAAAACTTTGGCTATAAGCTTCATTTGGCCAAAAGGTTTATGACATATGTATTACTGGAGATTTACATTAAGCAAACCCTGGGATGTTAATCACACATGGCCTTTCTCCTCACCTCTCACCCTCACTAACCCATCTGCTTATCCCTGCGCTAGTACAGAGCCGCGGCACACATTAATACCCCGTCCTCTCCATCCCCCTTCCTGTCTGTCTCTCTGCCTGTCTGTCTGTCTGTCTGTCTGTCCGAGTGCATATCCTGCTGCTGAAGCACTAATCCCTCATAGCTGCTTTAAGGTTTCTGAATGAGAGGCTGCAGCTGGCTGGCTGTGCTCTCTGAAGCACTGTCTGCTTTTCTGCCGGTCTCATTCTTTCTGCTTTTCCGTCATCCTTTTTCATTCATTCTGGCTCAGATTTTATCCCTTTCCTTTCCTTTGTTGCCTTCCTATTTCTCTTCTGGTGCACAGAGCTGATTGTTTCCTCACACACACACACACACACACACACACACACACACACACACACACACACAGAGCAATACTCAGACCTTGATTGCTCAAAACATGCATGTGTCCTCTACGGTATGTTTGTAGTAAGTGTGAGTAAGTGTGTGTTTTTGTTGCAGTGTTTTCTATATCTGGATAAGCCAGTCATTTTTAAGTTGTCAGTAGAGTAGAATATTAAATATGTCTCCGTTTTTTTTTTTTAAAGTATAGGCATCTTTAGGAGCCATTATGATTTGGTGCAACTTTCAATTCATTCACAGTGGGATTATATCTCTCGTTTTCATTTCTATAGCTTACCATATCGTTTTTTTCAGGAAGACTTCCTTTGTGACGTCTTTCCTCTTTTAAACCATTTCACTTTCATCCATCACGAGTATTAGGGCTAATGTATTTCCATTAGGGTTCTCATAGTTTAAACACTTGATATTTGTGTATTGAAATGTTTACAATCCCATGGTTTGCTGTTACTTTCCTAGTTCATGTATATTGAAACTCACATTTCCAGCCATTATCCCTTGCTGTAGGCATAGCACTAGGGTTAGATGAATAATAAACAATGAATAAATTTGCTGAATAAATTTATTTTGACATACAGCACCGTGCAGAGTCAGAGACTGGCCTTTTTTGTTTTCAGTCAAATGACAGGTGATGTATGGTCAATAACAATAATGTAGTGAAAATGTATTTAACAGAAAATCGCACAAAGGTCTTGAACAGTAAAAGGAGCATGTAAATATGTTATTTGTAAGCCACTTAAAAGTCTAATTATGATGTTCTGTGTATGACTGCAGAATCATTTGGAGGAATCACCCTGCATCAATGAGTTGATTCCTTTCCATCCCTGTTGCTTTATCAGTTCTGGTTCTGGATCGGATGTGTCCTGTTGTTCTCCATTAGTTTTTAATCTTTCTGTGTTTGGCATTGAAGGGTCACGTAAAATCCACATGGATGCAGAATCTTCTCTCTATATTCACCTTCTTCACCATTAATCATTCACAAAACTGTGCAAGGGGATAGACAAACGCTAAACCGCATCAATGCCATTGATAAGATCTTTTGTCAATCAATAAAACATTATAGACCTGCTGTTTGTGATGATGGCATGTTGTTTGTCTTTGTGCAACCAATAGCCCATTCTTTATTTGAATTAGCTGGGCTAATAGACTAATTTTCCTGTTAATACCACCAAAATGAGTCTCTTAATCGCTTGTAATTCCCTCAGCGGGTTGACATTAGTAGTAAGGAAGAGCTTGATCTCTCTCACTAGCGTGCATTAACTTTGCTCAGCAGGCAGCATGGTCTGGTGTGATGGTGTTATTCTACTGAATACTGCACAGGAGGAATGGAGCCTGTATTTCGTGCTTCTCTTTATTTATTGAGATTGTGTCCTTGCTTTCGTCAGTAACTGATTTCTGTGAATGTTAGTCAGTCTAGAAGCACAGGAGATTGTGTTGTGTGCCACCAGCTTGTTCAGAGGGCCCCAGGTGAGCTGGGCGTTTAGATGAGAGTGAAGGTTGAAGCTCTTGCGCTTAGTCCTTTGAGAAACCATTCTCTCTGGTATGATGAGAAGGCTGTGCACGGTTGTGCTTCACCAGGGGACGGTGCAATGTGTCCTGGATCAGGCATAAAGCCCTGGAGAGCGGGATATTCCTGGAAGCTGTCACACTGACACAAAGCAGAACTGTTCCCTGCTTCTCTTTGAGCTCTCATTTAAATATTCAGGGTCTGTGATTAGATGCTGTGCCTATGTGTCCTTTAACTTAAAGACCCAATGATAAATCACTCACTAAAGGAATACCAGAGTACTGACCAAGAACCTGGTAAGTGTGAATAATAGTAAGCAAGCTAAAGTGAAAATGTCTTGCATAAAGGTAAATGTATCTAATATTTATCATTATGACACACGAGCAAATGTAAGATAATTAAGCCTATTTTGAGATATTTTTACTCACATCAAGCTTGAAATTGTATTATTCGAATGAGAAATAATTTTGCTTGTTTAAAAAAAAATGCATCAAATAGTCTGTCACTTGATTTAGATATGATCTTATTCCTTTAAATTGCTGGTGCACGTAGAGACCTGACGAATAAGTGCAGTGATTTTGCAGAGCCAGTCTGCTGAGTGCAGCATTTCCTAAATAAAGCTCTAATCATCACAGAAAAACACAAAGCTGGTCTCAGATAAACAAGAAGGGAAAAAAGCTTGTTCCTACTAAATATCTGTGAACACCAGCAGTCTGCACTTAAACCCACACAGCCTGGATCTCTTCATGTATGCCCAAAACGAACCTTCTGTTACTCCTGTCATTCGGACTCCACAGAGATCTTAACCATAAGTAGGGCTATTTGCTCTGGGCAGGACCAGTATTTAAATATTTTGAAGTTTCTGTTCCTTGGATTCCTTGCTTTCCACCCCAACCTAAACTTAAACCTAAGCTGGCAAACTTAAACCTAAATCCAGCCTTAAACCTCTAACTGTAAACTGGTAAACTTAACCCTAAATCCAAACATAAACCTACACTTAAACCTAAACCGAAACGGATAAACCTAAAGCTGTGTTGACATATAATATCGATATTGTGATTATCATTATATTGTCCAGCTCTATAACATAAGATTTTATGTTGAGAAAATGTTAATAGTAAGAGACTTTTTTTCTTAATCCAGGAACTGAAGCTATGTAACGTTACAGCCTGTGCTGTACAAGTGTGTGTGAATGATACGGTGAGTGAAATCACTCAAGACAAGAACAATTGGGAATTAAGACATAAACAATAATAAATGGAATGAAAAATAATGTCATTAACCAGTAACAAAGATTTAAAATTAATGTCTTTGTTCAGAACAAAGATGATGAAGTTGTGCTGTGTGTTGTCTACTCTTATTCTCATATTCTGTTCTTATAAAACATATTAGAGGAACATTTTACAAGCAGAAAGACATGTTCAACATGTTCATCAGTAACTTCCTAACAGTTACTGACATTCTGTTAGGAAATATTTTAAAAAATCACACCATTTCTCATCAGGGTCCAATACTTTTGTGCAGTGATTTGTTAATGCATCAAAAGCTATTACACAGATCGGCCATAACATTAAAACCACTGACAAGTGAAGTGAATAACATTGATTATCTCATTACATTGGCAGCCGTCAAGGGGTAAGATATATTAGGCAGCAATTGAACAGTCGGTTCTCAAAATTGATGTGTTGGAGGCAGGTCAAATGTGTAAGTGTAAGGATCTGAGATCCAAAGATACTTTGACAAGGGCCAAATTGTGATGGCTAGATGACTGGGTCAGAGCATCTCCAAAACGGCAGGCCTTGTGGCGTGTTCCCAGTAAGCCGTGCTTAGTACCTACAAAAAGTGGTCCAAGGAAGGACAACCGGTGAACCAGTGACATGGGCACTCAAGGCTCACTGACGTGCATGGGGAGAAAAGGCTAGCCTGTCTGGTCTGATCCCACAGAAGAGCTACTGTAGCACAAATTGCTGAAAAAGTTAATGCTGACTATGATGGAAAGGTGTTAGAACACAGTGCATTGCAGTTTGCTGTGTATGGGGCTACGTAGCCACAGACTGGTCAGAGTACCCATGCTGACTCCTGTCCACTGTTGAAAGTGCCTTCAATGGGCACATGAACATCAGAACTGGACCATGGATCAGTCACTTATTTGGGGAGGAGATGGCACCAGGATGCACTATAGGAAGAAGTCAAGCCCTTCATGACCATGGTATTCCCTAATGGCAGTGGCCTCTTTCAGCAGGATAATGCGCCCTGCCACACTGCAAAAGTAGTTCAGGAATAGTTTGAGGAACATGACAAAGGGTTCAAGGTGTTGACTTGGCCTCCAGATTCACCAGCTCTCAATCTGATCGAGCATCTGTTGGATGTGCTGGAAAAACAAGTCTGATCCATGGAGGCTCTGTCTCACAACTTACAGGATCTGCTGCTAACGTCTTGGTGCCAGATACCACAGCACACCTTCACAGGTCTTGGGGAGTCCATTGCCTCGACGGGTCAGAGCTGTTTTGGCGGCACAAGGGACCTACACAATATTAGGCAGGTGGTTTTAATGTTATGGCTGATCGGTGTATATCTTAAGAAGCAATGAGCTGCACTGTGTAACCATTGCTGTTATTTTTTGCTGATGTTTCTGGTTATCTCTCAAGGAGGGCTGAATAAACAGTGTTGCTTGAGATTCAATACATGTAGATTTTCTCATTTGGAAAGATTTTGTGTCTCAGTGCTAGACTTGGTCTGATTTCAAAAATAGCTGAGGTCAAAATACTATATGTATGTGGGTGTGTGGTTGTTTCCTGTATCCTTAGCAAGAATACTACTTTATAATGAATGACCACTAGGCAAAACTGAAAAAGTCAACATTAATAAAGGTCACTTAGATACCACATTTTAGGTAGTTAACCTCGGTTCTGTTTACTCTGCATTCCAGATATCGATACATACAGCCAAATCCATGGCTATGTCAGGCAAAATTGGACAGAAAAAGTATTTAAAAACCCCGACATGTTAAACCTGTAGCACTTATGGAATGGGTTTTTTGCTGTATTCATGTCCTTACGCACAATTTCTTAGGCATTTATACAGAGCACACATCATTAGAGAGTGATTAAGTGACTGCTGTTGCCAAGGAGCTGTATCAGGTAACCTATATGAATCCACTCGGCTTGTTTCTGATTGGCTAACACATCATCATCGCTCAGCAGTCACAGTGAGAGTATAATCCATCTGCTCCACAGACCGAGAGAGAGAGAGAGAGAGAGAGAGAGAGAGAGAGAGATCGGCTGAAAGATGGAGACACACAATGAAGGAGTCTTATTGACTCCGTGTGTGTTTGTGTGTATTAGAAGTAGTTTTATGGACATTTTTTAAAATGGAGTTATGGAAATTGCTAGTGAGAGTGGAGCAGTGAGGAGAGCTGTCCATGGTGCTGAAAACGTAAGGTTTCCTGTAACCTTGCTAGAACAGGAAGGTTAATTATTGATAATTTTTTCCCCTCTAAAGAACAGACTAATATGACAATACAACATAAACTAAATTTTTTTTTCAAAGACATTTGAATTAAAAAAACAAATTGAATGTAATTCAAAAACGCTATTGTTTTGACACATTATCTATAAATTATATATAATTATAATACATATTTTCAATTTTGTGTGTGTGTGTGTATGTATATATGTATATATGTATATGTATATATATATATATATATATATATATATATATATATATATATATATATATATATATATATATATATA
>CM040983.1:11092000-11130851 GCA_022985145.1 Pangasius djambal
TAAAAAAACAAATTGAATGTAATTCAAAAACGCTATTGTTTTGACACATTATCTATAAATTATATATAATTATAATACATATTTTCAATTTTGTGTGTGTGTGTGTATGTATATATGTATATATGTATATGTATATATATATATATATATATATATATATATATATATATATATATATATATATATATATATATATATAAATATGTGTATACTTTTATGTTTTTTCATCTGCTTAAACAGATGAATTTGTATGCAAAATCTGAACATGCATATTTGGATGCAGATTTCGCATTAAAGGCACATTCCTTAGCTTTGAACTTTGACCTTGCTGGCTAATTTTTGTGTCCCTTGCTTTTAGCTGAACTCACAGGTGCCGTAACACTGGGAGACAAACACTCCAGAACAGATCCAATTAATGATGAGGTCATGTAAAGTCAGAGTTCATGACCCTATTAAAAAAAAAAACCTCTGCCCATAGTATTTCTGCTTAATCTATTTCTCGTCTGCATAATCCTTGTTTTTTGCATCCATCCATCCATCCATCCATCCATCCATCCATCCATCCAATTTTCGGCGTGTGTCTGGCTCAGGAATGTGTTCTCTGGACATGCTTGGTCCCTCCTGGTCTGCACTGCAGTGCCTGTGCTGTTGCTAATGAGAGAACCCAGGAGAGTTCTGAGAGACATCCAGCTTCCTCCATCCTCATTCTGTCTCTGACGTGCACGGTGTGTGTATAGAACTCGACATAAACCAGTTCAAGATTTCCATATAAAGATTGTCGTGATATGAATTTCAAGTCATTTAGCACAGAGGTCATTTTTTTTTCATTGAATATTTTAAGAGGAGGTATAGACATTGAGCACATGCTAAAAAAAAAATCGATCCTGAGTGTGTGGAATTTCTCATGTTCTCTCCGTGTCTGTGTGGGTTTCCTCCAGGTTCTCCTGGTTTCCTCTCACAGTCTAAAAGCGTGCTGCTACGAGGACTGGCAAAGCTAAACTGCCCCTAGGTGTGAATGTGTGTGTGCATGGTGCCCTGCAATGGATTGCCGTCCCATCCAGGGTATATTCCCGGCTCCTTGTGTTCCTGGGATAAGCTCAGGATCCACCAAACCCTAACCAGGCTAAAGCGCTTACTGAAGATAAATGAATGAAAAATGAATCCTAAAAAAAGACAATTAAAACGCTTTGGATTCTTTAGTTAAATAAGACTGAGCAGCTGAGCAATATTTTGTCAGTTTATCAAACATGAAAAGTAGTATGTGTAACTTGCTAGCCTTTGTTTTTGCTAGGAAGCTTTTTAATACAAAAGTCAATACAAGATAAAGGCGTATTTTGTACTTTTATTTACGCTGATATGCCAGCAAGGGATTGCAGTTAAAAAAAAAAAAGTCATACATTATTCAGAATAATACCATTTATCTTTAAACATGTGTGTTTAATGCAGTATTGTAAACAGTCTTTGTAGGTTAAGCAGTCATTGTGTTATGAAAATTTAATATCAGCACCTGCCTAATACACACACACACACACACACTCACACACAGAGATCACTGACTCACACTTCACTCCACTCCAGGCCTGCAATTTGTCTTTTTCCATGAATTCCCAGCAGGAGAAGTGCAGCTAACATCGATGATATCTCTGAAACTAGGTTAGGATGGATGTGGTTTGCTTGTACCAATTCAATTGCTCTGCTATTCCGATAATGGAGGCTCCTACAAACAGAATACCTGACCGTCATAACAAAGACCCATGGTGGTGTGTGTGTGTGTGTGTGTGTGTGTGTGTGTGTGAGTGGTGTGTTTTGGCTTTGTTCCTTTAAACACACTTGCGAATGAAAAAGGGAAGAAACTACAAGTAGCTATTAAAACTACAAGTAGCTATTAATAATCAACATGAACAGGATTGTCGAGCAGCCTTAGTGTTGAAATGGTCATTCCACGGTTGCCAGTTGGAGATTCCCATCTTTTATGGGCCTGTTATGTTAATGTCCCCGAGTGCTCCTTGAAGGAGAGTCCCTCCAGATTCAGCTGTGCTTTATCACGAGATGTGACGTTGTTCCACCTCCGTACTTGCGTTTCGCTCTCGGTCTCTGTGGGCTTTTGTTGGGTGCATTGACACAGTTGGAGTAGCAAATCTGTTCAGCTTGCGGTGAAATCTGGGCACGAGATGCCAGTTGTTTCCCTCACACATGCCACTCTCCACTGGGACACCCTGGACATGTAAGGACGGCTGTTTCTGAGAGCCAACAAATTAGCAAGCAGCAGTCCCATGATGCCTCGTGTCGTGTATGACACCATGCACACATATGTTGTGGTTGCGCGTGTATGTCTTACCCGTACTGTTCACATTCTGCACAGACATTTATAGCATCCACAGCAAATCATGTAAACCTACCTTTCTCTTCACTTCAGTATGTGTCACATATTTATTTATTTCCAGCGGGTGCTGTCTGGAGGTAAGAGGAAGACTGAAATATGTATGGAGTTGGATCTTTATTCATTTATTAGTCATGCTCAGTAATATATGTGTATAGAGACATGCATTATTGATGACATAGGCTCTCTGAAACAGTTATTCTTGAACTCTTTAAAAAAGATTTGATTATGATTCAAACACATCAGTGACAAAATAAAGGAGACTTTGACTTTTCCCTTCGAGGGCTCGTTTCTGGAATGCCTTTTAAATATGAATTGATATTTCTAAACCTGTGCTCTTGCATGTTTCATTTGAATATTGAATGTGATGTATAATGTGATAAATATTATATGGATGTAAGCAATATTTTATGTGCGTGAGAGTTTCCCTGGACTATAAAATCATATTAGAATAGTATTTTGTGGAAAGCAGTGTGCTAAATCTCAGCTAAAACTGTTTTCAGGAGCGCTTTTGAAACTGTGGGGGAGTGTGTGCGACGCTGTGAATCACTAACTCTGGTTCCATACTACTGACTATCGTGGAAGGGGCGAGGAGTCAGGATCACATCTGGTCATGACTGATGTACTTCAAGGATCTGTTCTTTGCACTTCTCACTCTACACCACCTCATGCTGATGATCTCCTTGTCCAAAGGACTCCTTAGTCTCAGCGTGCATTTCTTGCTATACAGATATCTTCTCCTGGTTTAAGGATTACCACCTCCAACTAGGCTTGTGTGATATAATGATGTAAACATCCCTACATGATTTTACACTGCCACTATGTCCAGTAATGTTTATTCTAATTATATTACATTACCAGACCTGCCATCCTTTGCATATTTTGCTTAGGAGTTCTACAGTTTAACAATGGAGAATGATAGTATGGGCTATCACTCAAAAATACACCAAAAGACCAGTTGTTTTTCCCCCCAATAAAAACGGGAGACGAGCAATGATTGACAGCTGTTTTGAACTCTCTGATATTTACTGACATGCCTGGAAGCCCCGCCCTCTTCCTCCCATCTCACACGCTCTCATCAGGACTCGACTTGCAGGACGCTCTCCCTTTTCGCAAAGGTAAATGGAGAATGATTTGAGTTCATTAATGTGAAATAAAATCCATCAATGTTCAAATATTAGACAAATCTATATTTAACGTGAGTTAGCAATTGCAAACACAGCACACAGCACAGGTTTATCCAAAAAAAAAAAAAAAAAAAAACCTTGTTAACTATATGTGTGGCACAAGTATTGGCACCCCTATTAATTCATATGATAAACCTGTGTTGTGTTTGTAATCGTTTGATATCCATGAGGGCAGAGTATTTTTGTGAATTTTTTTAAACAAAAGATCAAAAGATTAAACAATATACCCAATTTTTCATAGCCTTCTTGGCTCATATTTAACAAAAGGTGCCAATATTAGTGGAGGGCACTGTAGATGTTTGGATTAATAGCATCTGCCGAATGACTATATGCAGATCCACGTAAATGAATGTAAATATGTGTATTTTCTAATGCAGCATGATAGCTAACACATCAATTCTTTCTTAAATAGCAGCAGGAGACAAACCCCACCTGTGAACACCCCCATGTTTATGTATTTATACGGAGAAGAACTGACAGACTGAGCTCCACAAGACAAATACATTCTGTCCTCTCTCTCAGGGTGGGTTTGATCTGTTTATGAACATGCGCTTGCGTCTTATGTGTGAGCTGAACACCTGTAATTGTTAGCGTTTAGATAATCCCAAACTTCAGCTACCTGGAGCTGTTATATCATGGACACACTGAATATTTACTAATGCATGTGTTGGTCCGTTGTCATTTTGGTGGTGTGTTTGTGCTAAGATAGAAGAAGTAAAGAGCCGGTAGTGTGTTTTGGCTGACGGTTATTAGGAGTGGTATTACTACGGAGGAACAGTGCTGAACCCAGTCTCAGCCTTCAGAAGCATGGGGACATACGGCAGTGCATTTGCATTGATCCTTATTATAGCCAGAGATTTCATCTCTGTGAAATGCTGTAGGGTCTGCTTTGCCCAAATATTTTTTAGGCACTCACTCTTTCATACACATACACTGCACTAGGAAAAGACAAATAAACTGAGAGAGTTTTTTTTTTTTTTTTTTTTTTTTTTCATTTTAACTGTCACTCGACTTTTAGTTCTCCCTGTAGCCTTTTGGTAAATATCTGGAGCTTTGTGCTAATCAGCTGTGTTCTGTCACTGTTACATCAGGGCATATGAAACTCATTTTGCTTCAAACCTTGTACCACATCTGCAGCAGTGTTGTAAATGCTGTTCTCATTTTCCTTTGCTTACGGAGATCTTTTCCCAGATTGGTTTCTCCTCCTCTCAAACTGCAGTATGTGTCTAATTCATGGGCTTTTGCTCCCCGAGAGAAGTGAACACTGATACCCTCCCGAAATAAGGACTCTTCAAAAAGCCCTGTGTTGTCAGGGATTTGATATAGGGCTCATAGTGGTTGCTTGGGTCACCTCACATGGCCACTGGCATTAAGGGGCCATTTGTCTTTTAACCCAGTAACAGAAAGGCTCTCTGGCTATCATCCAAGTGGCCAGCAGGGACAGAAGCCCTCGACTTTGGCGCAATGTGTTCCAGTGTGTTGACAGAGAGAATAAGAGGATGCTGGATGTGTTCTCTCTCTGCAGTTCTCAAGGGAGACTCTCAAGTTCAGATGCGTTTGTGGTGAAATTCCATTACATACCAGCCTCAATTGTAACACTACATGTGAAAAAGTCACCTGTCGGCTCTGTGCTAAATCTAAACGGTGGATAAACGTGTCAGGAAGGGTATGTGCTTTTAAAATGCAGAGATGCCAACATCTACAGTTTAACTGTAGCATTGATGATTTTTGACGTCTTGCTGCAGTGATACAGGAGACACCTTTTCTGATTTTTTCAGCTAAAGCAGCAGTCAGTCCAAATGTTTATAAAATTCAGTCAGTAGAAAAACCAATTCGTTGACATGTAAAAGGATGCAGGACAGAGGCATTTCTTTCTGTTAACTGTTACTTCTGCAGGACATGTTAGCTGTTACTTTCACTTCTTGCTGACTTTATCTAAGTGAACTTTGACCTGTGAATTCACAAGCCTTGTTCTTGCGAACCAATAGAATCCAAGTCGGCGGATCTATGGTCTCATGGAGGAGATGCTTATTATTAAGTAGCGGTTACACTGGACTTCTGCTTTGCGGTTTTCTCACTGTCGCTTTGCCCACATAGAGAACAAAATGCTGTCTTATCAACCGACATATGCTAGGGTTTTTGGGGTAGCAATATTAGCGCCTCTGAAAATGCTGCGTGACAGTTTTAATGAATCTGAACAGTAGCTTTCGTTCGAAAAGTTTTTGAAGTACGAAGTACATAATTACCGGAGTATAATTAGGCATGACCATGTCCAACATGCAGCCAGGCAGTCAGTTTTTAGTGCATTGAAGGGCAATAGCAAACACAGGCAAGAGGGCAATCCAAAGATGATGTTGACAAATATGACAAGGGTCATGGAAACAATAAGGCAGTATGGAATAAAAATGCTAAGAACGTACTTAACACAGAATGACTGGCAAGACTTCGCAATTACACAGAGGAATGCACGAGTTTATATATAATTGAATCAGGATGTGAACTGGTCAGTCCAGTGGTGGCGAAAGTGCTAGGGATTGTGTTTGGAGTTGCTGTGACTCCAAATACTATTTAGACGGACATTCAGATAGAGAAAAATAAAAACAGGTTGAAATGCCCATCCTTAAAGAAATACAGAGGCTTATGGGTGATTACCATCGATAAGAATTTCAACATATTTCCTTGTAGCAAGAAAAGAACGAAGAACCTGTTTACTTAAAACACATACTGGAAGTCAGATGTGGATTTGGGTAAATACAAATAAATTCGGTAAATACAGTATAACACATTTAAAACTACAACTGTTACACTCTAACAAGAAAGATCCTTAAGGTGAGATGTACGCTTTTCATAAGGTATCCAGATCAGGCACAAATTGAGCCACAGAACAGCAAACTTTTCAATCTAAAAAAAAAAAAAATCCATCTAAAAAAAGGATGAATTATACAGATTTAGAGCTTAATCCCAAGACTAAAGAATTCAACAAAAATAAGTTTTGCATACGTGTTTATTTAGCAACTTCCTTTAGACATCTATTATCAGTGAGTTTTGAGTCCAAAGGTTTTATGTTCTTTTGTCTGTACAGGGTGGTAAGACTCTTGACTGAGGTAATCCCATTACAGATACACTATAGACATGGTAGAATTTCTCTTTAATAACAGTACATTAAACAATAGCATAGTGACATAGTCAGTCCTGTTCTGTACATTTCCTAAGATCACGTGGTGTACATTACTGAAGCATAGCATCCAGCATTGCCACTAACACAACTCATCTCACTGTGCTGATAACATCCATCACACATAAATCAATGTCACATTTTCCTCCCTTTGGAAAGCCTGCTGTGAAATTGCCGGCTGTGCTATTTAGCCATTTTCATGTGTGTTGCCTCTTAATGTTTAGCAGGATGAACTGCGTGTGTGTGTGCGCGCGCGCGTGTGTATACGCGTGTACTCCCGTCACGCTGCATTTATGGATCCTCTGGCTGGTGATAAGGTCATTTATTGTGGCGTGATGAGTTGCTATGATCTCCTTATCCTCACATTCTCCCCTTGCGTTGCTGTGGATGCAGAGCTCCTGCGTTTCTACAGACACCTTTCGAAAAATCTCTGGCATGTTTTAACAATAATGAGAAAATTGGTATTGCCATACAAACATCTCGCTATGTGCTGCATATAAGGTCCACACACAGGAGGTAATGGTGGGTGCACACTCACCATACAGAGTGCATGTCCTCAGCAGATTCTTAGCTCGAGGTGAACATACATCACTGGAGAAATGGCAGACAGATTGTTTTACAGTCTTTAATTAACTCTGGGGCTGCCCTGAGTGACCTGACGGCGACCATAAAGCTCCGAGGCAGCAGCATGGCAAGCAGAGGGGAGGGAGAATTCATTTCCGGGCATGTACAGGTTATGGTTGTTATACGTTGAACTTTTCATGGTATGATAACCTCGTCTAAAAATATCACCGTTTCACCCTATCATAGTTTTAATCAATCATTCTGTTTTTTTTTTTTGTTTTTTTTGCGAAATCGAAAAGGGAACAAAAAGAAGAAAATCACCTATTTGTTTTTTCTTTCTTAGAAAGACATTTTTTGAGAAAGACCTTTCCATAAAATCTCCTACATTGTTGTATTTATCATGCTGTCGTTATAAGCTGAATGGCAAAGTAGCCAAAAAGAACAAGTTATGTAACTGTACAATTAAAGATGGGAAACATGTCATCTGGTCTTTTTCCAATCTTCAACTGCCCCATTTTGGTGAGCCTCAGATTCCCATTCTTGGCTGTTCTTAGGAGTGGAGGTTCTTTTCTGCTCACAACGGATGTAAAGAATGATTATTTGAGTTACAGTAGACTTTTTGGCAGCTCCTGTCAACAGCACTGCTTAGCCATAAATAGACAGTTGTTTTGTTTCGTTCTGGTCAGCAAAGCCTTGTTTTTCTGTGTGTTTGATAGCCATTGTGTATGATAAATAAAAGAAGATGCTCTTGTGGAGACTCAGGGCAAGTCCAGAGCGAGGGAGTGGCAGCTGAACACAGAAGGGATGAGAACCACAGGAGTAAGGAACTTGATCAATAAAAAAATATTCAGTAATACTTTTTAATCACTCAGTCATATACAGTGAGTAACTGTGAAACTGTAAAACTTAGTAACAACCATAGAGTCAGTGTAGACCTGAAACGCTCTGGTCTCTAACAGTTCTGTTAAATGACAGAATTTAGCTGAGAAAGAAACCCCTGAAGAAATTCATGCACAAATGCACTGCAATATGGCCCTTTTTAAATATACTTCAGAAAAAAAGGAGATTTTGTAGCTCATTTACTCCCAAGAGCTTCGCTTATTACATTCTAGCCATCATTCCTCTCCACAATGCCTTAACAATTATTTTTAATGGTAATTTCTACTTACAGCACTTTTAAGATTTTCAAAAGGAGTCCTAATTTCTTTTCCATCCTCACTCTTTACATAACTCCAATTAACATTTCATAAGAGTCAAACGAGGTTGACGAGGCGTGGATGTTAGCTGCGTCACCTTCCCTTGCGCCGTCTTCAAGTTGTTACCTAGCAGACGTTCCATGGCTGCTTTCCTATTGGTAGATCGCTCTGTTTATTTAAGTTATGTAACAGGCATTTTGTCAGCAACTGTTTATACTCTTAAACAGCAAACAAACAGGAGCAGCAAGAAAATGATTTTCCTCTCCATGATCAGATCTTATTATACCTTCTGGAAATGGGTTTGAGAAATGGCTCACGGCGATACTTTGTTCAAATATTCTTAGTTTCCACAGAAACTGAGAGCTTTCCCACACCTAGCCTCTCCGGAGTGTTGCTTTATTTGTGCTTGTCTTCTTTCTTACTGTTGCATAGGGACTGTTATAGAGGTGTGAATAAAAATTCCATTGTGCCTGTTTTAGATCGGTCGTGACTTGTGAAAGTCTACATCAGGCCTTTTTTTTTTTTTTGGAGCCAGTGATTCCCTTGAGGCGAGGTGTATCTAGTGCCCAGGTGAGCATTGTCAGCCCAGTGATCGGAGGGCACATCAAATGACCAAGCACTTCAAAGCAGCTTTCTGTCTGGGGTTGAGGTCTAAAGCTTCGATTTGTTCTCTGCTTCACTCGGTCTGGAAACTGATCAGACGTTTGACCTGATGGTGAAAGCCAGCAGCACCTTCGTTTCATTTCTGTTCTCCTCTATCACTCTGTCCTTTGTTGCACCTTCTAGTACTCATGATGCCTTTGTCATAATGAGCTCGAAGGCTTTGAAGAGCCCCATCAGTCGTTCAGTACTCACTGGATTGTCTGTGTGATTGTCAGTCAAATATAGGGTCAGTGTAAGTGAAGGTAGTCTGAGGTGTCACACTTTAAATGATGACTGTTATTTCATGTCTGAATACCTGGTAATATAAGACAAATAGACGATAAGGAGTCTTCTGTGTCTTTCTTTTGCTCTCTCTCTTTCTCTGTGTGTGTGCGTGTGTGTGTGTGTGGAGAGAAAGACAGAGAGCGAGAGAGAGATTAGTGTTTGTCTCTTCAAAAAGTCTTTCCTTCCATCTCCTAAATGAGAATGAAAGCATCCAGCATGCTTTACGTTAAGCCCATGTGAAAGGCAGGTGCAGTAGAAACCCTTCTTTACGGTTCACTTTGTAGTGCGCTGGTGTGGAAGAGCATCGATTTGTCAACAGGTTTACACTCTGGTCTCTCATCCATGTTTGTATTTTGGAGCTTTTTGATCATGTCTGCCTGTTTGACTGTCTTTCTCTGTGCCTTTGTATGTATCTCTCTCAATCTCTCTCTTCCTCGCTCTCTCTCAAACATAATGAGATTTTCAGCATTTTGGACCGCAACAGTGTAAGCAGGAGTGGACAAATCATACAGTTATTAGCTAGTCCACTGGGCAAGTAAATACTTCAGTTTGGTGCCCAGTCTCATATTGTGGTTGCCCGGAAACCTAACTGACTAGGCTAAAAAGGGGATGGCGAGATAGTTAAGTGCAATGATACAGACCGTGTGCTCATTATCCTCTTCTAACAAAGTTTCTAATGTAGCACTTTGTGTTTGCGCCCGCGAACCAGTGAGCCGTTGATCAGCATTTTGGCTATGAGGTATGGTGTTCTGTCCTCGCATCAAACATAAAGGATATTATTTGAGTCTTCCTAGCATTTTTATTTTCTTTTGCTATGTTTAACTGCATGGTGACTGTTACTTATAGCAGGAGTGTTATATGACACTCTTTTGTGCTGACTTTGTGCTATTTTTTTTTTACTTGCATGTTCCTCATTCTGAAAAGATCATCTGTGTGTCTGTCTGTCTATATGTCTGTTCTTGATCATTAATTCACCTAGTTAAAATGTTTCTCACATCAGCCAGATTATGCATTGGCCCATGTGTTTTATGGCATCAAGGTTCATCGCACCACTGTGAAGCATGTTAACTTTAAACATAGCCACGTACCAAATGAAAGCTTTTGTTTGCAAGTCAGTGACGTGTAGTTTTCTTACTTTTTCCGTTTGTCTGCCGGGCAACTATGAATTAAAAAGCTAATAGCCCAGACACAAAATCTGCTGTTCCAGGGGCCTGGACTATTGATTTGTCTGTCCCTGATGTATCATAATGGTATGCAGATTTTAATGGAAATGCAGTCACTCCGGTCATACAAACAAGTTGAAACAAACAAGAGCCGAAAGTAAATATATATTCTACATATAATATATCTCAAACATATTATTTTCTAGCCAGTTCTGTCTTCATGTTGTTTGTTGAGTGGATTTGAGAGACCCACAGCTGCTCGATTTTACTGTGTTGTAGCTGTACATGATGCTTAATTTATATTTGATGGATCCACACTGCCCTAAGGTAAAAATGAATAATCATGGCTGCTCATACATTGTGCACATTCAAATTTTGTAGCTTCTTTTTAAGTACAGGGACCACCTCCTGCCGTCATCATCCATGTGGCCATCAATATTGAAAGTTTCAACCAGCCTTAAAGCAGTAGGAATGTATGCTCTGCTCAACGATTTAAACGTAATGTCAGTTGCATTTGTAGCTTTCTGGATTTCTCCCAGTGTCTCATTTATATCCTGTCTCAGTACATATGTAAAGCAGGCTGTTCGTATACATATGAGTGGTCCTGCTGATACATTGGGCTTATGCCAAGTGTCATGCTGAGTACACATATGCATACACTAGTAGTGGGTAGCATGGCCAAAACTTTATATCACATATCGGAATCTATATCACAGTATAATGTGATGTTCCTCTAAAGGATCATACTTATTTTTGTTCCCTGTTAAAAAAAAAAAAAAAAAATCAAACTAGAAGTGTGCCTGATACTCACATATCCAGTATGAAAATGAAAAGTCATGTCTGCGAATCTTTTATACAGGACTGATGTGCAAGTTAGAGGTGTGCATCGGGACCGATCACATAACGAGCATCTCCAATGCCGCGTATTTCTAAATGAACAAGCTTTACCCCAGTTACTTTTGAAAACGTATTCATAAAAATATAGATGGTTATCTGTTATTTTGTGAATATACTTATCAGTATGTTTAACACTGAAAATTGTTACATTTCTTTTTGATTTGAGCTAATGATCTTATCAGCCTTCAGTGCTGCCATAGAGCAGGACAGAGTCATTATCTTTTTCTATTCATACTACATTTTGAAAATATTTTTTTCTCTATATCACCTCATCAGATGAGGTTGATTACTTACTGACTAGTGGCAGTACTTTGGAGGCGAGATGAAATAGAGAGAGTGAAATTGATTTTCATGATGATGAGCGATATAGCTCTGTATTCATTGTCATGTGTGAAGTGTTCCCTATTTTTTTCACATTTGTTCAGTTTTTATGAATTATGTGTAAAAAAAAAAAACAGTTTTTCTCACAAAAAATAAAAGTTTTTCATACCAGTACATTAGTTTGGACAAAAATCCATAACTTAAGAGGAAATACTGGTATTTCGTATGTTTAGTGCTTTTAACAATAGACATTGCCACAGTGCAGCTTTACAGAAATCCAGACATGGTGCTAGATGCCTAATGAGAACGCCAGAGGCGACATCAGCAAAAGGAAAAGGAACAACCCTTGACAGGAGCCAGACTCAAAAGAGAACATGTTCTGGGTGACACTGGATAGCGAGGTTATAATTCATTACAGTATACCACTGTAGAAGAGTAAAGGCAAAACTTACTAAGTGTGTTGGAAGGCTACAGAATGTTCACTATGAACATATTGTGAATAAGAGACCTGGGATGAGCACAGGACTGTCTTTATGATTACAGCAGTTCTTAGAAGGTCCAAGTCGAGGTGAAATTATCCACTGTAGCATGGGTGAGACTTGGGCATAAACTGTTTTTGGGAAGTGCAGACCATCTACAGCAGCAGAAAGCGAGTCCAAAGTACACAAGGCACCAGATGAAGAAGCAGGAGGAACAGAGCAGGAGTAGGGCGTCAAGATGAATAAGACAGATCCGGAGGATGAGAGGAAGTGTGTCAGGATCTGGTATTGGCATTGCATCAGGCAGAAGAAGATGTACAGAAAAAGAGAGAGACAAAAAGAGCAAACAGTGGTTCAAAGGGTGTACATTGTGATCAGACTGCATACAGCATAACTAAAGGTGAAAGCCAGAAGGTAACACAGGCATGAGGGCATCCTGGGACATCAGCATCCTGCCCCTCCACCATCAACACTAATATATCTATCACCACCATACGTAACGCCATCACATGGAAGAGGAGGCATCAAAATATTTGACAGCACAAAACAAGTTACCAAAACACTCTGTCTATGAGCTTCCAGATCTTTTAACAAAATGCCAGAAAAAAACAAATAGGATTTCAGGCTCTAATTAATGATCAAGACTCAAACACTAATTTGAAGGGATGACCTCTGCCTCATTTTCCATTTTCCTCTTTCTTATTAATTTACTGACGTTTGGGAAGATTCTTGAAGATCCTTATCTGCGGAAGATGAAGATTCACCACATAACTGTCCAGGCTGTTTGGCGAAAGCTGTTCATCGAAGGCTGCAGCTGTCCGCTTGTGCCTCTTCAAATGCCTCTTTTGTGTCCGAGCCACCTGAAGGTAAAAGACATGTCATACAGAGAAAAGGGTGGCTGCGGGACCCCCATTAATCCCATCACTCCTTGCTATTTCTCTTTTTTTTTTTTTAGACGTAATTGCATTCTCTCATACTGCCACCCATGACACTTGGTGATCTCAGTGAGCGATTAAGAGTGTCTGGACTCAGGGCCGAAGCATTGGCTCACACACCATTGATTCTGTTAGCCTCCTGAAAAGGGCTCAGTCTATAAAGCCGATTACAGGGACTGCATTCTTGTTCTAACATGTTTATATAAGAATCAGTTTTTTTTGTTGTTTTTTTTTTTTGTTTTTTTTTTATGTTTTGTGCCATCATTAGCAGGCCGACGTGCAGGGATCTTCAGCAATGCATGATGGTACATGAAGACTGAATGGTGACCCAGTATTTCTTTCTATCTCTCAAACGGAGATTTGGTAAAGCACAAATCTGTTTAGGAATTTCTCCTTTGCTGTTGAGTATGCACATTCAAACAAAGACAGAGACCTTGTGTGTATATGTGCTTCGAGTGGAGGTAAAGGGATCAGGTGGAAGAGTATGTGGAATTGTTTTCTATAAATAAACAAGCTTCATCCTTCAACTTCATCCTGCTGTGTACTTTAGATTAGGAGGCTGGATTAGATTTGTGGCGTCACTCACTATTTAGAGATTATTCTCTCAGCGTTGTGTTTGTGTGCTTGCCGAGTGGTGCACTACATGCCTCCTGTTTCCATGCAGAAAATCCAGTCTGAAGAGCTTGGCTCCATTGACTACCCTTTGACTCCAGGGCAAGCACATACTGAGCTACTGCACCATCCTATTTAAATGTGGGATCAACTCTTTTTGTAATATTTGGTTGAATTCTCCTCACACTCTGGCAGGTGAAAATAAAATACATGCTCAGAGGAGAAACCTCAGGCTCTGTAACCAAAGGAGCAAACAACAGATGTGGACCACCAACATCCAATCAGTCAGGGCAGGGACACCTCCCCGCTTGCTTGTCAATCTTTATCAGATAGGAGAAATGCCATAAACCTGCCTTTTGTTGTCAGTATTTTAGCATGGTGCTCTGAAATGGATATAAAGACAGATGTATTTAGATGAAGAATTGGTGAACTGGGATGGAGAGTTGCTGGCTGGCTGACATGTGACACCACATGTTCTCCAGGGCTTGCCATAACACTGAGCTGAAAATTCTTCTGTCATTACTCTCACACCCGGTATAGTGGCGATGATGATCTTGATTATCTCTCAGGTCAATTTTGATGTGCTCCAGACTTCAGTCTCTTCAGTGCTGATGGACTCAGTGGTGCTCTCAGTGCTCCATTGCTGCAGCTCTTGCACATTGGTACCTCTGCCCACTGCACTGCAGGTATTTTATGAATGAGAGCTTCCGGAGTTTACCCTCGGCTCCTCATTTTGTTTTCTTTCTGCTCTCCCTGTTTCTCGGTTTTTATTTCCCTTTGCCAGGCTATGTTTCAGAGGAAGGGCTCACAAGAGCTGAGTGATAAAACAGGCATGAGGCAGTGAATTAATGATACATGGTATGCATCACACACACATTCTTATATTACTATCTTTGCGGTTATTCCATTGGCTTCTGCTGTAGCTAAAAGACAATATATCTAACCATAACCTATACCTAATCTCAACCTCACTATATTCAACCCTAACCTATATTCAACTATATTCAACCTCACTATATTCAACCCTAACCTATATATACATTTACGGTATTTGGCAGACTCACATTTATACAACTGAGCAGGTGAGGGTTAAGGGCCTTGCTCAAGCAACAGTGCTGGGATTTGAAGTCATGACCCGAAGTCCAATGTCTTAACCCCTGAACTACTATTGCCCCAATACATGATGTGCAAGTTAGAGATGTGCATCGGGACATCTAAAAAAAATCTCAGGAACAGTCTTATAGGCAGGAGTGGGCCTTCAGATATGACTTTCATGGGACAGAAAAGAGAGATAATAAATTTACAATAACTTTCATTACAATTTACATTACAATAGCTTTCTATTAAAAGTCTTAACCTGCAGTGGACACAAATCAGCTGCATCGGAGCTGCATCTGATTTAATTTGTAGATTAAAATTATTTTACACCGGAAGCAGCAGTTTTTTACAGGGCACTGTGCTCATATTGACCATTGATTTCTGTGCTTTCATTCACAGGTTTAGCAAATACCATGTAATTAACTGTTAACCAAATATCCATTCATTAACACTATTGAATATTCAAGTATTAAAGTTAGGTAGATAGTTCACCCTTACTATATCCAACCCTAACCTCATCCTCACTATATAAGCTCAGTATACCTAACCCTAACCTCAGTATATCTAAACCTAGTATCATCATACCTAAACATAACCTCCAACCTCAGTAATACTAGCCTCACTATATCCAACCCATACCTTATCCTCATTATACAGTCTTAACCTCAGTAATGCTTAACCGCAACCTCAGCTTCAGTAATTCTGTCTTCACTATATCCAACCCTAACCTTACCCTCACTATACTTAAATTTAACCTTAACCTCAGTATGCCTAATCCCAACCTCAACCTCAATAATCCTATCTTCACTATACCTATGTCTCACTATACCTAAATTTAACCACATCCTTACTATGCCTATACCTAACCTCAGTAATCACTCTATCCAACCTTATCATATACTTTAATTTAACTATATCTAAGCCTAAACTATACCCAAGGCTAGCCCTAATCCTTACCTCAGTATCCCTAATTTGCCTCACTATGCATCAACCTCACTTGAACCACTTAAGATAATGTTAACTTTCACGTTAACTTTACTATACCTAACCCTAACCTCAACATCACTATACCCAGCCCTAACATTGACATAATTATACCTAATGCCTGACCCTAAACTTTGTGGATTATTTTGATGCTATGTTATAGGAGAGGCATGTGATGAAACTCCTGTTACATGTGACAGAACACATATAATTGGCAGAATTTTTCATGTCAAAAAGCTTCCAGTATAGTTCCAGTAAAGCTTAGCCAATGCCTGTAAAATATGACCAATAATTCCATTCATTGTCTACTTCAGCAAAGTGCTAAAATATTTTCTGCATTAAACTCGGCAGATAAAACCCTGCCTCTGAGTAGGCTTACTACAGCACATGGTTACTGCAGCATGTGCCATAGGCTTGTTGAGCCCAGCTGTCTTTTAGGGTGCCAGTGTTTTTTTTTTGTTTTTTTATTATTATTATTTATTTTTGCTTTTTTGGGAGCAGAGACAGTGCATTTTTAAGGGTTTAGGGGATCTTTTCAAAGTCGTCAGTTATAGACAGACACAGAAATACACATTCATCAATTCACCATAGGTTGTCACTATGTGCTGAAACGCAGCCTCTTTGGCCTGAGCAACTTTGTTTTGCTTTCATTACTGAACATCAGCTTCTCTCCCTCTG
This sequence comes from Pangasius djambal, assembly GCA_022985145.1. NCBI lineage: Eukaryota > Metazoa > Chordata > Actinopteri > Siluriformes > Pangasiidae > Pangasius > Pangasius djambal. The sequence continues at coordinate 11,108,597 of CM040983.1, forward strand.
GGAAAAGCTGTACTCATTTCAACCACTGCCTGTAATGAGCTGTACTCATTTCAACCTCAAAGAAACTTCAGAGATGCTTCTCCTAGGCAGAATAACATTTCACTCTCCAGTCTGGTTTTTGATTTATTGGTTATAACTGTCAAATCTGTGCAAAGCCAGGATCCCTTATCAGTTTTAAAAGGGGTTAATTTATGTTGATGATGGGTGCATCTAATCAGAGAGCCGCTCATCTGTATGTAGGTCATGGCAGTGTATTGCTGTAGTGTGGCTGGCTGCCAAATTATAGTGTAATCCACTGAAAATGGCTCTGATAGGAAATAGAGCTCAGGACACTGGGAGGTCTGCACTTATAACTTATAAATTCTTTAAATTACATGAAATGAGAATAAAAACATTTATGACTTGTGCTCTAGTAATTCATTCATTTTCTATGTACGTGTGCAACAGAGCTGTGATTTCAGTGACCGTGAAAAAAGCAACAGTGCAACAAGCAACATTTGAACTGAGATTTTCTCAATTCTGTGAAAATTAGTTACAATGTGATAAAGTGACAAAGTCAAACAGCTGTCTCGAATGGTGCATGTGATCCAACATTTCTTCAGTTTCCCATTCACAACTTTAGTTTCTACCTGCAGTTAGTTTCCTGTTGCTGTTTGACAATCAAAAATGGAGGAACAACTTATAACCGTGGGTTCATTTTATGCTGTACCCATTTTATCCTATAATATCGTTTTTCCAATACGACCTCTCAGTAAATGTGTATAGAGATATTATGAACAAAAAATAAAGCCTGGAAAGAAGTAGAAGAGATACGTTTTGCTATGAAACTATGTTCCAGAGGTTTGCTATGAGATTGCTATGAAACTAGCAACTACTATTTTTCAAAACAAAATGCTGGACAGTGCATGCTTACAGATGACCACAGTAGCAGTCATTACACACCCACAAATGACAAACTACAAGTGACTTTCCACTTGCTAGTGTGAACCTTGAATGAGGGATCACACTGCAAGGCAGTGGTGCAAAAGTGGCATATTAAATTATTACTTCTATCTATTTATGAGGACCAGATGTCCTCCTAATGATAGGTTTGTGACAGTATGGCTTCTTTCTTTCTTTCCTTCTCAAAGTCTGCAGCTGTCTATGTATGTGTGTGTATGTATATATATATATATATAATGTATGTGTGTGTGTGTGTGCAGCCATTGTGAGTGCATCATAATGTGAGGTACGTGGCCATGCATTCTGGTATGTGGGAAAGGAAAAACAATAGCCAGAGGATGTGGAAAGAGATTTAAAGATACCACTTGTAGCTGACTCTCCACATGTCTCACTCTGTTTGTACAGTATCTTTCATTATCTCCACCCCAATCGTCTCAGTCACAAGAATTGCTGCTTAATCAATATGAGCGCTCTTAAGTGAATTCTGAACTTCAGTAGCTGCTTAATAACACATTGATTTCTTTCTCCACTGCTAAAAAGGACATTCAGCTCTAGTGAATAGAACTGTCACATATTCATAGATGTACAGTGCACCCGAGAAAGGAAATAAAACCGCCAAGAGAATCTCCAGCTGTATCCAGTCTGGGCAGGTATTATTGGTAGCTCATTTTAAACTTGTCCCTGGTTTACTGTTGAAATGTAATGCACGTTGGCTATTGATGGAATAGGATCTGAGTAATAGGGCTGTCAAAATATTTATTTATTTATTTATTTACTTACTTACTTACTTACTTACTTATTTACTTGTTTTTAAGCACATATTGATTATGAATATTTGAAACAATATTGATTCTATACATATCATGTATGGTGGCAGTGTAATACAATACTACTATCTATATCTGTGCTTCAAATATCCACATTTGTATCTGTATTTGGATTTAAACTCAAAGTGGGTGTGGCCTAAACGGTCTGAATTCTGGCTTCTCATCCTCAGCTACACCACTATGTCTCAACTAGGGATGTGTGTGAGACTGTTTTTTAAATCATGCCAGCGCTGTTATTTTTGTTTGTACCTGCTCATGATGTTTTCTACCAGGTTCTATTTCCAAAAATATAAACAAGCTGGTAGCCTTAATTTAAACCACTGTGACTTGACCAGGCAGTTACTAAGGATGAATCAATGACTGCTGTACATTCATGTTGATGAGCACGATCTTTCTTTGTTCCGCAAGCTCCTTATCTCTGCCTTATCTGCTCGTGTACACATAAAAGTGAAAAGCTTCTGCTCATGTGGTGTTTTTGTTGCGTTTCATGGGATCGTTGCCCCTCTTGTGTCAGCCAGATCTGTTCATTCCAAATAAAATATGTTTATATGGTTAAATTCATCACTGAGCTACTGTTCTGTTTTGGTTGCTTTGCTAAACGCGGCGAATGTAGCAGACTGTTGTATACTCTTATAATACAACTGGGTGATGGAGGTGGTGTGAGTACTGCAGTAGGCAGTATGCGTTGTGACCGATCTGGTTAAGGGACCATCCTTTTTCACAAGTACACATTTAATATAAAAATAAAACAATGCAGAAATATTCAGTGCAGTTCTTCTTGTTGTGGAAGCTCCTTCCTTTTTTGGGGTGAGAGGGGGCGAAAGGAGTATAAAGGGTGTTAAACACAGAGGTTGAATTAGTCTCTAGTGTGGCTCTGTTAAGACAAGGACAATGTGACCATGTGACCCTGAATTACCAGTGAATGTACAGTATTACAGAGAACCTGTCATGGTCAGTGCTCCTATCTTTTTATCACTTTATTTCAGAAACACACCACAGTGTATACATTCCTTTTTGTCTCCTGCACTATTCATTCTCACTGCAAAGTCATGGCCACCTTCAGCCATTTGCCTTTATGCTGACAAGCACAGTGCCTTTATTAATAGCTATAGATGGGAAAGATGGTGATGTCATATGGGTTATGACCAACCAGGAGAAATTGCAAATATTTGCATTACCTATTTACGATCATTGCTTGTGTCGACTACTCCAGTCAGTCAGATGGTGTGGATAGATTATAGTGTATTAGTGTCTGTCTCAGTGCAGTAAACTCTCTGCAGTTTGATTCTGTATTTACAGCATACAGCATAGCAGGAATGCTTGGTCCAGGGCGCACACAATAGTTTTTAAGCCAACATTGCAAAGTGAAAAAGTCCTGACCCATTCACGTCTTTTTAAAAAAAAATCCTTTCAGGGAAACAATTCAGTGTACAGACTGGACAAAGTGCAGAAATTGGTCACTGCGGTTGATATAAGAAAGAGATTGAACTAGGAAATCTAAACGTCAGCTCCATAATTATTGGCACCCCTAATAAACATGGGTATAAAAGGTTATGCAAAAATGTATTTGTGTTTAATTAGCTTGATCTCACACTGAAGATATGAGCAAAGTATAACCTTTAACTGAAGTAAATTTATGCCAGTAATTCTGCTGTACTAACTATAGGCCAAGTGACACTGATTTGTTTCTAATATGCATATTCAAAGATTCTGTATTCCTTGATGAGGATAAAAGTGTGGGTACTTCAGTGCCTTTTGTCTGTTGTCTATTTCCAATATCCAATGTAAGAAAAAAGACCTGCAGAGCAGGTTGACTTTGAGTTGACCTTTAGTATGAGGAGTTTGATTAAATGATAGAAACTAAGCAGACTTTGACTTTGACTTTGACTGATGTAGCAAATATATTTTCAAACCTCTTTCCAATCCTCTTTGTGTTCATGTGATGGTGACTAGTCTCTCTGGCCTCATCACCAGCACTAAAGGTACTGTATATGTCCTGTACTTTGCTTACCCCCTACACACTGTTTTATAATCTAATTTACCAGAGAGTGACTCTGTACTGTAGATGCTAATGCAAAGTGTGTGCATACGTTAGTGGTGGTGAAAGCACATCTACATTTGGACGTTGTACTTTAAATAGCCTTACAATATTATGAGGAAATTAGAAAGCTTTAACATCAAATCAACTGCTTTCAGAGTTTGTAGCTGTTGTTTATAAAAAAAAAAATTATAAAACAGATCAAAATACGCATGATATTTCAGAAAAGTGTATTTGTTTCTTGTTTGTTGCACTGGTATACTGTTTGAAGAACTTTAGTTTGTAGGGTAAGAAGAGATGAGTAGATTAATACTGTACTCCTTAATTTTTTACTGTTTAATAATTATTCCGATCCAGTTTATTTTGTAAATAATAGAAATAGTCGTCTTTCTCTGTCATATGTGACGTTCGTTTCATTGTTGGGTGTGTTGTCTTATCAACCTGTTTGTGTGGAGAAAATAAAATAAATTTTGGTGCCAGAGTTGGGCCTTATGACAAAATAACACTGATATGGTGATAAGTAATGTACAGCAAGTCACCATTATAATCAACTCAGATATCACTTACAGGTAGTTGATTTTAGTAGTTGACATTAAAATATATTCGTGTTTCATTTGTCCTGCTTCTCTGTGCTAATTTAAAGTGCATCTAAAATGTATCAGACTTGCAGAAGTGTGGAGAAGATATTTCTGTTGAATTAGTCATTTCTGTGGAATTAAACTGCATCAAACTATATTATATAAACTAAACAATACTATTTGTTATGCATTCAGTGGTAGAAAATTAATATTGAATGGTTGATAGACACATCCTGCCAAATCCTGACCTTATACTCCAACGTATCTTTTTCAGTCATGTTTGTTTGGAACATGATGTCATGTCAAAGCTTTGAGCAAGTTTGAGGAAAACATTAAAAAAAAAAACAAAAAAAAAACCATAAGCTTATAATTACTGTAATTCTCAAAGGATGTGAATGCAGTAATATATTTTTAGACATTAAATTGTCATTGAACTCAGAGGTTCTGAAGGCGGCACTATGGTTTAGCTCTCTATATATTGCGTATCATGAAAATGTCTTTTAAATATTGTGATATTATATTTGTGCCATTTTGGCCACGCCTAATTGGCACCTGCCTTGCTTGTTGATAGTTATCTCAGCACTTCTTCTTGACGACTAGAACCGTGGGCCAATATTCTTTTGCTGTCATCTTGTTGCTCTCTCTTTATTTATTTATTTATTTTTTAAATGATTCAGGGTGATAGTGGGAGGCGATGTTTGACAATGATTCACATCTGAATGTAAACAGTCACATCACAGATCTGAGTCCAGCTCACCCGCACTGTGTTTGGTCTGTAGCATATCTTATGACTTTGCTAGGACCAAAGCTCACTGTCCCAGTGTGTATGTCCCTGACATAGCTTTTTAGCTCTTTTTAAGCTTTTGTATCTGGCTTTTTAAAGCCAGAGCTTTCATCTGTCACACCTCAACAATGCTTTTAATTAAACAACTGTTCCTTCGTTATCGACTGGGAAGGAATATAATCGGACAGGTTTTTCTTGTTTGTATGTCTCATCGGAGCTGTTATCAAACACTCCCATTTGGGTGACAAATTATAAATCTCTTTGCACCATCTCCTTTTGTTTCTAATCACCAGAGCAGAGAGAGAGAGAGGACGAAGTCTGAATGTTAACATGAATGCTGAGTGAAATTAGACATTTTTCTGCTGTTGTAGCACGCTGACAAACAGCAAAGAATGGCTAAACACTGTGGAACAGCACATTTTGTGACAGCTCGGGTAATAAGTAATTCTGATGGTCAACAGTTTTTTTTTTTTTTTTTTTAAACAAATCTGTTATGTGGCTTTATTTCTTTGTACGTTTATATGACAAGAATTCGGCTTGCTCGATCAGTTGTTCACTGACTCACTGACGACAGGCTAAAAGGGTGTTTATTTTTTCAGTCACATCACTGTCATGCAGTGTAAAAGCAGATCATTATTTCTAGTGCTCTATTCCTCAATCATTGCTTGAAATTATTGGCACACAAACCGGCTGCAAATGAGATCAGTCTTCCTCTTCACATTTTTTACTCAATTCGTGTGTGCCATATTAATCTGATTCTGAACCTGCATCTCTCTGCCTTTTTGGGTCTGTCTTCATCCCTTTTTTTTTTTGTTCTCCTTCACCTTTCTTCTATTGTTTATCCTCCATCTTACTCTCTCTGTACTCTCCCTGCCCCTCTCCTCATTCCTTATTCACTCCCACAATCACAAATGTCACTTTCTGCCCTCATTCTTATTATCATTAAGGCACACATACACACACGCGCGCGTGCGCACGCACGCGCACGCGCGCGCGCTCACACACGCTGCAGCATCTGCACATGTGTAAACATGCTCATTATGGAATAGCTAAAGGTCAGCTCACCTCTCCCCCCTTTCACCCCACATTCACTCCAGAGTCGGAGGAAGGTGTGAGAGGAAACTGTGCAGTGCTCACTTCACGACTGAGTAATGGGTGTAATTATATAAAGGTTCTGCTGAAGTGTTAAACGCCACACAGTGGTGTACTACTAGTGGATTGTGCTTGGATGAGTGGACCGACCAGTGTTTCTACCATTTTGTAGGTTTAACCGTTATGTCGTCAGTCATCGAATAGTGTAGAAATGACAACTAGCATGGGATATTAGAGAACAAATTTAATAGTTCATAGTTAAATATTTTAGCATATTCACTCATGACCACAGAAAGCACTGTGGTTTTATTTATTATTTTTTTAAAAAATTTTAATAATTAGTTTGCTACAATTGCATGTTAAACTATTATTTTCTCTTTGGATTAAATTATGTTTGCCAAATGAAACAGCCATATTTTTCCCCAAACATAATCTTTAAGACTAGACAAGCCATATTTTAATGGTAAAATCCTCATGTCCCTCAAGTTGTCATTGTGGTGATGAAAAGACACATCTCCAAGCCCCTGATGCTGCTGATGCTTAGTTCTAGTTGTAGATCTAAACTGATTTTTCCAGCTGAGAACTGACTTGGTTGTGGTCAAAATTTGTTGAGCTCCATCACCGTCACATTACTACACTACCAACATCAAAGAGCTATCGAAGAGCTAACATTGTAAACTAATCCTAGTTTATAAGTGAGAACTTGGGACTTTCGAACTTCTGAATTGGACAAATCCATTTGCATGTCCAACAGCAAAAAAAAAAAAAAAGGACAAGAAATAGTATATTTTCATGCAGACTTTCACGTTTCTCTGTTTTGTGTTTGATATAAGATCAAAGTCTAGCAGTAGATATTTAGATAATTGAAAGGATTTTTTTTTTTGTGCCAGATTTTTGATCAAACTTCGCACTTTTGATGTTTTTTCTTTTGCAGTGCTTTTAACGGTGAACCATGCCATCATTTTGCAGCTACTTTTAAAATGACTGAAGCACTAACCAAACAGCTCTTCTTTGGAGGTTTTAAAAGCTCCTCGAGAGCTTTTTATATTGACACAGAACGCAAACAAGGTCTAGCTTACTGTGAGCATTCATTTTTTCCCCAATCTCAGGCAGTTTGAGTGAATGCTTTGAGGTGGAAAGTTGAAAGTTCTGAGTCAGAAAACATCCCAGTTCCCAGTAGTCATGAATGCAGCAGAGTGTTCCCTGTACGAGAAACATAGTGTTTGTGAGGTCTGAGGCTGTTCAAAAATGTACGCATAAACTCTGTAGTTTTATAACAGTCTTGTTCTTGGAACTTTATGCAAGGTTAACATTACAAGAAATAGTAGTAAACAGAATAAACTAAAAATAAAACATAATAATAGTCAGACTGAGCATTAGATAATTCAGTAGCTAGTAAAAGGAATCAGCAGTGTTTTTTCTCTTCGCATGCACAGACGTTACGGTATTACGGTTCCTCTTGGTGTCACTGGTGCTGTGGTACATCTTACATTTCATACACTGCCACAGTGATTGCGTACAAAAACGGCAACGTTACAAACCAGACATTACAAAGTGCAGCGATGAATTAACAAGGTACATTAATGGTAGACAATGTGAGGAAACATAGCAGGTGGTAGAAAACGGGTCAGCGGGTGTGCATTTAGTGCAGAAAGTTAGCATAAATGCCAGCGTCTGTGGTTTAGTTGTAGCATTTGAGTATTCACCTCTTGCTATGGAGATATGGGAAGCACCTGAAAACTACACTTTTCTGCCTTCTCAGCTAAGGGCTTTCTCTCACTAAAGTCAACTTAGGAAGGGGCAGTTAGGCAGGAGTTAATGTCGCTCTGTACTGACTTCATGTAAACCTTGGTCTTCAGAGCCAACCGAAATCAAGAGGGCGGGCCTGTGGTCTCAGAAACCTTTGCTGCAGAAGTGGGGAGTCAGAGCTCAGAATTACATCATGTTCGAATTCTGTGTATTTGGGCAACAAAGTGTTGAAAAAAAGCATGCACGCCTCCGTGTTCTTCTTTTGCTAGCAAAACTCTAGGCAGGTAATTGTGCTGAGTGATGTATGTTTACTTCCTTAAAACGGTGAACTGTACAGTCAGTGTCAAAGGTTTAACAAGCGAATATGTTTGTGTGTTGATTGATCTAAAGCAGATGTTAGTATATACCGTGTAACTCAACTAAAGTAAAGAAGTGCTACTTTGTTTACTGTCGATGCTGTGAGCAGCCATGTTGATTTGACATCATGTGCTGAACTCAGGGTTGAGGAGACTTTTCTGGTTTTCGAGTAGGAATTACAAGTCGAGGGAGCGTTTTCTTTGGTTTTTCCTAGTCAGAGGTCAGAGTTATGAGTTTCAGGCAAATGCAGTGTTTATCTGTACAATGACAGAAATAATACTGTTAGTTCATGCAACTTAAAGATATCACAGGAACACATATGGTAACAAAATAAAGTGGGGGAATTGCCCTTGGGGGGGGTGTAGATGCTGGTTAAATGTATGAAAATCAGTGCAATTAAGATGGAACTTAATTAAACTTATACACCAGGGGGGTCAAAATTTAAAACATAGTCTAAGTTGCAGGCCAAACAGGATTAACATTTATTCAACAGTTTACAGCTGACTATGATTTAAACAGAAATGCGAATTTGAACAGCCAGACTACAATAATTTTTCTCCAAAAAAAAAAAAAAAATTAAAAATAATTGTATTTTTCATTAACAATACCCTCAAGCAAAATGAGAATATTTCAGATATGAACACGCTGTGTGTCCAGGTTTTTGTACTTGTCCAGATGTTTCGCCGTCTTATGTTATATTCTTTAATTACAGCCACATTAGCTCTGCACACTGGCTATTTTATGGGGGGTGGCTAGCTTAAATGTCACTGTATAGGCGCTGACCCATGCATTCACCGTTCACCACTGATGAGTGTGTCATTAAAGCAGCAGGGAGGAGGGGCTGGCGCTCACAGCTCTACGCTGCGCGGCAGATGTTGCAGTGCATTGTGGGATTTGTAGTAATAATAGACATATGAAATTATCTCGGGGGCCGGATATAATTGTATCATGGGCCAGATGTGGCCCGCGGGCCTTGAGTTTGACATGTCCTTTACACACTCAGCTGGTTGGTTCTAAATGCATCCATTTCTGCAAATTGCATTGAAATATCAGTTCGACCAAAACATGTTTTATTATTTATGCTGTTAGCATGAAGTCGTCCTGCCCACCAATATGCACTAGGGTAAAATCAATTTAATAAAATGCATTTTGTCTGTCTGCTAGTATTTTCTTGATAGCAGTTTTGGTATTTTCTTGTTGGTTTTTATAGTAATTGATAATATTTCAGTTTACATTTCTAATATATGAATAATATAAATCATGAATTAGATGTCACTAAGTTGTAGCTGTCCACCGTTACACAGCTCCAATTTTTCAAAATACCAAACTCATACCAAATTGTAATGAAGTTTTGCCTTCTCTAGCATATTTTTCAGGCAGCATATTTTCTCACTTCACCACCCCCCTCATTTTAATTAAAATGCCAGATAAACTCTGGCACATGTCTCCAGTTGTAAGACGCACGTTCTGGCATGTATTCAATAACACGAGTAATTGAGTAGTTTATAGGGATCGAGTATCTTTAATGCTACTCAGTGCACTAATGCCAGTCATGTTTATAATGTCAAGTAATACATGCAGATTTGTAGCTCAAATATAATTAATGTCATTATGAGAACATTGTTTGAGTCTTAACCTTAGAGACTTTATATCAGAATTTTTTTTTAACAACTAGAAGAAGTTAGTGCATTTTTGGGGCTTGATGTTACAATTTGTAAATAGATTTTTTATTTATTTATTTTTTTAAATCATCTTAGAGAAACGTTGACATTCCCAACAGATTTGTGTTATTTCCAGTGTCATTCTGCCTTTACATTGTTTGTATAAAAAATGTACCTATTGTTATCCTCAGTAATTAGCATATTCTTTGCATTCTTATTTGTCAGTTGTGTTACAACAGTGTCCTCACAACTTTAACCACTTTGAACAATGGTGCTGTGAGTGCTGAGTTTGCATGATGATCACAGCAACACAAATTTGAGTTCCATTTCAATTTACCATTAAACACAACTTTGTAAATAGATTCCAGATGTACTAATGGTGGTAAAATATCCACCATGACTATATTGTTTGCATGCTGGTTTATACCACAGCCCTGTTGAATGATCAATTCCGATTGGTCAGGAGATTGATTCATTTTATTTAACAGCAGTTCTGACATTAGTTCAGTTGCAAGGTTAATGCGCTTGTCCTAACATGTTATAGTTTCTATAGTAACAACTTGTATGGTGTATTCTCCACCTAAAAATATAAAAACAAATGTGTATGATCATTGATATGGTGATATAGTTTTCTGTGAGGAGAGGTTTATTTGTCATTTTTGGAAGGAGTCTTCAGTGTCAGCGCTTTGTAACAGTCAGGAGGAAAGCTGTAACGTTTTCCCGCTCAGGATGGAAGGCGTTGTGGTTTCTTGGCCACCAATAAGGTGATAAGGTGATGACTGAAGAGGGAATAACAGTTTATGCAGTATATAGTTTATATGATAACATTTAACTTGTTTTGTGGATGTTTATTTAAAGTAACTGTAAACAGATAAAAAGTATGATGCGCCATTTTTTAATAACTGAAAAATTGTTAGTGCCGGTAAATTACTGTGGTGTAAGAGGAAGAAAGCACTTGCTGTTGAAAAAGAATCAATTAGTTAAAGTGACTCCATGTTGCATTAAGGCGCTTCTTACTCTGTCACTGATTATTTTCAATGCCACTTTTTGTTTTGTTCCTTACATATTGTTAGGCGCGTTGATTGGCACATGTCTAGCTCAGATTATCTCCCTAATAAGAATGAGCGTGGTCTCATACTGTGTGTCTCATCTTGATTTAAACCTCTGTACTGTCAAAAAGGTCTTTGAAGCGAGCTCTGGGTGTTCCATCATCATCAAAATGATGGAGGCTGGGACAGCTCCTTCTTGATGCTGTCACCCCGAGCTGAGGGTTACTGCCACCAAAGACAGCTCTGTCTCTCTGCTAGAAATGCGGAGAGCAATTACTGTGTAACTACTCACCTTGATCTAAAGTACATCCTTCATCACACAAGTGGATGTAAGAGATCACCTGATCACTGCTGGAACCTTTCTATCATCAGTCTGACAACAGGCCTGTACGTGAGAACAGAGGGACTACAGCAGACACGGATGGTAGTTAATTAAACTTTTTGTTTGCGCTAGAGTGGCACCCACAAACCGTTATGAGTCACGTTGTGGCCTGTTATGTGACTGTAAATCATGGATTTGCAGAAGTTAACCATACTTTGAGTAAATCCTTTGATAGTTTCTTCCCAAATGATTAAGTGTGAAGCTGACTCAGGAAACATGGTTTGCGGTGATGGTAGACACAAGTTAATGATTTTTCATCACGCTTTTTATGCTTAGCTTTACTAATTTAAGCTATGATTATGCAATATCAAAACTACAGATAAGTACAGAACATATGCCTGCGTGTTTGTTTGTTTGTTTGTTTGTTTGTTTTTTGCTTTGATTCTGGTATTACTTTGCACCAGTACTTAGTACTAGTACCCTTGGAAAGGATGAAGTGTCATCCAAACATAGTAAAAACATATGTGAGGGAGTGATAAGCTGAACAGCTAATGAAGTTGGTGTATTACTTATCTTAAGACACTGATGTAGCATATTGTAAATATTCGAAGTGTAAATGTTGGTATCGGGTAAGTTTACGTAACTGCCACCAGCATGTCTCAGGATTTGCACTTCCTCATTCTCTATCTCCATGATTTCATCTATTGATTTCTCTCCAGACTATTTGTCGCCTGCTTACTCAAGTAAAATTAGAACACGTTGTGCTTGGTATAAACAATTGAATCGATTAGTGGAAGAAAAGCACTTCCAAACTAACCGTAATGATATCATGTCCTGCGGTGAAAATCTCTTCATGTGTATGATGCAGTTGTTTTGGTTGTTTAGAATTAATGGGAAATTTCCGGCTTGACAGAGCATGAGTTATTTAGTGTGTGTGTGTGTGTGTGTGTGTGTGTGTGTGCGCACTGCAAAAAAGTAACATCTTAGCAAGTGAAAATATCTTGAATATAGTGAAATGAATCTAGTATTTCCTATTAAACAATTTATTATAGACAAAATATAAGATTTATTAAACCAATTTCTAGACATATTTTACTCATTTCAAACTTGAAATAAGCTTGTTCTTTTGGCACATATTTTTTTCCAACTTCAAACATTTATTTCTAGAAAGGACCAAAATGATCTGAATAAGAAAATGTAGAGCTCAAAATGAGAAAAAGCATCTAAAAACAGGCTGATTAATCTTCTGTTTGATTCATAATAATCTCATAGTAAGAGCTATTAGATAGATTTACTCATATTCAAGATGTTTTCACTTGCTAAGCTATCATTTTTTGCAGTGTGTGTGCATGTGTGTGCATATTTAGCCCAGTGAGAGGACCTAAAAAGGATTAAATGTCCTCACAATAATAGGATAATATTAAATGTCCTCCCAAAAGATGGTGTTTTTCTTTCATTCCAAAAAAACAAAACAAAAACAAACAAACAAAAAAAAGGGGGCCAAAAGATTTCCTTTTGGTTACTGTGGTTAAGGTTAGGTTTCAGTGTAGGCAGCAGTAATTAGCTACAGTGATCATTATGAGGTAGCGTTGCCGCCTCACAGCTTCAAGGACAGGGTTGGTTCCTGAGCTCAGGTCACTGTCTGTGTGGAGTTTGACATGTTCTCTTTGTGTCCATGTGGGTTTGCTCCGGGCTTTTCCAGTTTCCTCTGAGCTCCCAGAAACATGCCCCTAGGTGGATTAATAACATTAAATAACATTAAATTGCCCCTCTGTGTGAGTGTGTGTGTGTGTGTGTGTGTGTGTGTGAGTGTGTGTGAGAGTGTGTGTGTATATGGTGTCCGGCAATGAACTGGCGTACCCACTGTTACACGGATACATCAGGGTTTAAAACTGCAGTTTGGATTTAAGACGCTCGGCAATGTTTAAGTGATACACTGTTTGTTGCATCTTTGGTTATTACCTGAGTAAAATCCAGTAAAATGTTTAAAGTGTAGTAAAATATCAGAGTACCTCTGTAGGAGGGACAGTGAGTTTGATTTAAAGCTGTGATTAGTGTCTGTTTATGGCAGAGGTGACAGCTTGAGGAGATGTGCCTTATGATTTCTGATGTAACACCTGCTACTGTGGTGACACTTCCACAATTCAATAAGTGAGTGTGTGAGTGTGTGAGTGTGTGAGTGTGTGAGTGTGTGAGTGTGTGAGTGTGTGAGTGTGTGTGGCAGCATTGCAGGAAATACCTTTTCTCAGCAGTGTTCTGCTGTATTCAGTGTCACACACCTGAGCCCCCTCGCTCAGTCAATGAAGTGCTGTGAATTCTGCTCAGCTTACTCACATGTGGTGAGGCTGGGCTTTATACACACACACACACACACACACACACACACACACACACACACACACACACACACACACACACACACACACACACACACAGACTACACTTAACCCTAACCAAAAAAATAAAAAATAAAAAAACAGCCAAATGTCATCATATTATGTGGACTATTTGGTCTCCATTAGGAGATAAAAACATAACGGACACACACACAGAGCTTTGGTACTTGGGAAAATCATGCACAGCACTTTCAAGGGCCTTCAAGTGGCTGATGTGTGTCCTGCTCACAATCTGAGTGCGCTTGTGTGTAAAGGGAAGAGACTCACGCTGACTCTGATTCTCTTCTTCTCGGCAGATCCGGCTGAGTTTAAAGCCCTCAGCTTTATGCCTTTTCTTCTGCTCTGTCTTTTCTCCTACAGATTTCAATCCTGCTATCATTTGTCTGGTTTAGTCCTCCTTTTTTCTCTCCTTCCCTCAATTAATCCTTTAGGAACGACGCTGTTGCAGTGCGGAAGAACGTTATCCTGACTGTGGTATGGAGTCGTTGGTTTTTGAAAACTTGGGGTTTTTACAGCTGGATCTCTTTCTACAAATATTTCGTTTTACTACTATATGACTGATAACAGCACAAATTTTTTAATGAACATTATCAAAGATCCAGATATTAGACATACAGTATCAGGCAAATATGTGCCATTATATTTATTTATGGGAGCAATTACAGCTTTTATTCCTGAACTTTCCATCCACAGAACACAACATCGTATTAAAATAGATTTAGATTTTAACACTTCTATTATTTAATATCATATTAAGAGCATTTTTCTTGTTTTATTAAAGTGGACATTCATGTTATTGAGCTTCAGATTTAAATTCAAGTGACCAGTCAATTAGGGTTATAAGCATAATAACTAAATATTAATTATTGGTAGTTGTTACAAAAATAATAATAAAATTCCAGACCCGCTGCACCCCATGGGTCCACAATATATTACTGTAATTTCTAGGTTATGATTTTTTTTTTTTTTTTAGATCTTATCAGGGGTTTATATTATTTGTCCTTATTTCCATAATTCCATGGATGAAGTCCAATGCCGTAACCCCACAATTAAGCCTGGAACTGGGTTAATCTCTGCAATGAAATAAATCTGGAGTTGATTAATTGCTTTGCATGAGGACAGAGCTCTGCTGGGGACAAGCCCTTTCATAATGCAATTGTTTTTTTTTTTTTGTTGTTTTTTTTCTTTTTAAATTTCTGCTCTTAACTCAGCCCAGGATTACTAATATTCCAATTAGTTTTCCACCGTCTACTCACAGTGGGTTTAAACAGTTTTCGCACTGCAGTACAGGTCTTTAATGCAATGATCATCTATAATAGATAGTAGGTATTAATTTTGCCTGAATGCCTGTATATAGTCATGTTCTTGCCTTGATTTGAGTAGAACTCCGCCTGTGACTATATCTGAGTATTTTTCCTATAAAGGTTTTGCGATCTTTAACAGCCACCATCAGCAGTAATTAAACAGCCATTATAGGTAAATATAAACGTGCCACTTTTTACACCAATGCCCTGGCCGACAGAAGTGGCCCTTTTAATTGTCCACTTTCTACGTATGGTACAAGTTCATTGATTTTTTCAGTGTCGTAATTGTTTTTGTTCCCATCCAAACTCTAATGTCACAAGGGAGCGAATGTCGTGTGGAGCATTTTAATGTTACGATCGCATTTATTCGTTTGGCAGACACCTTTATCCAACGTGATTTATAAGTGAGGCGAGTACAATCCGAGCATAGAGCTATAACAAGAGCCGACTTCGGTGCCTGCGCTACGTGACTGTGTTTCCATTTCAGGAACAGTGTGAGAGAGCTGTAGGAGGTAAGAGAGGAAACTCCAGTGTAATGCCAAGCGCTGCAAGATACTACAGTATAGGATAAAAGGATACAAAAGACAATGAGACAGCATTAGGATCATCTCTTTGAGAGCTGAGATGCTGCTTGAAGGCTGCAAAATCTTCTGCAAGAAGAGTGATACTTGGTAACTGTTACATGGTACTGAAAACCATGTAGATGTCTATTTACAGACTGTGGTGGACTATATGGCACAAATCATAAATGGGTGGGCAAATCATAAATCTATTAGCTGTACGACTTGGTAAGTAAATACTCCAATGTCTTATGTTTTGGTTCCCTAAACCTAAATGACTAGGCTTAAAAGTGGCTATAGGTTATATAATTACTTTAGCCAGCTAGTTAGCTAGTTAGCTAGTTAACTGCATTAATACAGACTATGTGAAATGAACAATAGACGATTATTATCCTCTTCTTCCAGCGAATCATTGGCAAACGTTTCAGCTATGCGATGTGGTGTCCTGTCCTTGCATATTACATAAAATATATAATACATATAATGTATCTGTTTGCATTTTTATCTCGATTTGTTTAACTGTGAAGTGTCCATTCCTTATACAAGCAGACACAGCTTTGTACTGGAATATTTTTGTTTTCTACCTACATGTTCCTAATTCTGAAAATGTCATCAGCCATCCATGCACGCTAACTAATCTGCCTCATGAAATCTGTTGTACAGTCAAGCAGATCACGCCTTGGTGGATGTGTGTAGTGCAGCAGGTGGCGTGTGTTATAGTTACAGCATGGAGGTGTTTCACATCACTTTGAAGCATGTTACGTTTATACATAGCTACATAGTAAATGAAATGGCTTATTTTGTAAAAGTTAATAAGGAATAGGGTTGTTGAACTTATTTGTCCGTTGGGCAAATGTGCATTAAAAAAAAAACAACAGGCTGGATATGAAGTCTGCTTTTTCACTTCTGCACAAGTACCGCTTTATCTCTTTAGACAAAAGTTCTAATAAAGTGGCTGGTTTTCTGTAGAGGCTCAGCTGTAGCCTGTATAATTTACACATTGAAGCCTTGATGCATTCCTGCGTCTCCTCTGAGGAAACTGAACTGCGTGGGTGCTTGTCATAATGCTAAGTGAGCAAAGACCTTTCACATGCTAATGCTGCTCTTTTTTTTCCTTAGCCTGCTCAGATCGCACTAACTTGTGTGAAATAATACCCTTTTGTTCACTTTGAATAAATTCCATATTGTTTGATGCAAAGAAGTGATGAGATAAGACGATAATCGCCGCTGAGGAGCTGACCTCAGGTTAGGGGCATGAGGAAAGAGCGTGCTCTCATGAAACGAAGAGAAAAAGAACGAGAACAAAAAAGGACAAGTGTGGAAAAGTTCAAATGCTTTTACTTTAAATGCTTGAAGAAGATTCAGTGTGTCTGATAAACAGCACGTGTGTGTGTTTATAGAGGGAGTGTGGGGAAATGAGGCAGGTGTGTGTGCACTGAGAGAAATTGAGAAATGCTGTGTAAACACACTTCAGGGATAATTCCATTTCAGATCTGTGGAGTGGGTAGAATCACAGAAACTGCAGTTTTGACACTTTTTGTAAAATTCAGAAACCAGGCAGTAATTGCTTTTATGCTAATATTATGAAGTCTATGTTTTAGATTGCTAATATATTTTCTCAACTCATAGGCTCGTTCTAATTACTCTATTTTAATGTTATAATAAACTTCCTGACAATTTTAGAGTCATGAATATGGGTAGCTATTAGCCTACTATAAATTGCTCCATGACTAACTGAAGGTCTTTCTCTCCTTTCCCTCATGCGCCTGCTTGGGCTGGACCATACTGATGTTCGACACACCACGTCTTTCATAATATCAGGTAAGGCAGTGCTAAATCTTTGCTGCGTGAAGCTGTAGAATGAGAAGTGAATGGACGTGGGGCTGGTGTGTGGTTGTGGGATGTGGCAGGGCTGGTTTATGTTGTTCTAGTTATGTGATACACTCAGAGGTTCTGGAAGTGTTCCTAGTTTTCGTCCATATTGTTGTTTAGCACATCAGTGGCGTTTAATTGCAGGGGTTGTCTACTTTACCAGGACTGCAGCTGTGTCATGATATGCAAGTATCATAAAGGTCATTGCTCCTTCTTGCTGTTTCAGATACAATCCCAAAGCTGTGCAAGTGTGTGTATGTGTGTGTGTGTGTGCGTGCGTGTGTGTTTGGTGCGTCAGAATGAATTGTACCATATCCGAATTTTCATATTTACTGTATGTATTCGAACGAAAAAAAAATCCACATTAAAGTATTTTAGATTTAAAAAGTTAAGGATTTTACTCTTAACATTAACAAAATGTTAACGACATGATTCATCATTGTCAATAGCAAGGCAGCAAGCAAAACTTATTACAGAAATTTTAAAAAATGCACAATCCATCTTTCAGTAAGGATGAAAATACCCGTTCTGAAGGAAGCAACATTAAGCTCTGTTGCACTAACATTACCAATCTTAATATTGTTCTTATTCTTAGATTTCAGCAGAGCATCACATTATAGGCAGTGCACACTGTCGTCTCCCACACACGACTCGCCCACGTCATGTCTCGCCTCTTCTTCTCTTTTGTGTAAATTATCCCAGCAGTGTGTTCTCAGTAATTACATTGCATACCTTTGTGTAGAATTTAAAATCTTGACAAATTTAGTAAAGAAATTTATTTAAATTAGCCTAACGGAAGACTCTAAGTTGTAAAATTTGTAATGTAGTCAACTAAATTCTTAACCTGACTTAATTGACCTTTGATTAATCTTTAACAGCCCTAGTTTGGAGTGTACCAAAAAAAAAAAGTGCAAAATATTGATTGTACGTTTTCTGATAAAATCGTAATTGTTGTATTGCTGTGTCTCTTTGTGATTAGTGATGCAAACAATTTGTGCATGGCTACTGCTTATGATTGTTCTGTCTGTAACAGGTTAAAATGATAGGCTCATTAATATTCAAATGCATTAAAAATATTATGAGTAATAAAATTCAAATAGGTGGCATAGTGGTGCAGCGAGAGTTTCCTCCTCACAGATCCAAGTCCCTGGTTTGATCCTGACCTCATTTTACGGTTGTTATGGAGTTTTGCCTGCTCTCTGTATCTCTGTGGGTTACTCTGGTTTCCTCCAACCTCCCAAAAACATGTTGGTATGTAGATTCAGTATAAATTGCCCCTAGGTGCAGGGCAATGATGTTGTGTGTGTACGCACATGGTGCCTTGCTATGGACTGGTGTCCAAACCAGGGAGTATTCCTACCTCACACCCAGTGTTCCTGGGATAGGCTCCAGAAACCAATGCAACATTGATCAAGATAAAGTGTATACTGAAAGTGAGTGAGAATGAGTAAAATTTTCCAAAGACTTTGAGAGCTCAAGTGTGTGTCCTAACAAGCAAGATTTATATTATAATGTGTGTGTGTGTGTCACTGTTAATGAGTGTACTATATATAACAGTGCCTGGCCCCCTAATCTCACTAATACCATCTACAGTCAACAACTGCTTTTTTAGGAACACCTGTACACCTGCTCATTCATGCAGTTATCCAAATTGACCAATCAGCATTCACCAGTTACAACTGGGCAAATTGCTCAGTCAGCATGAGCTTTTTCCAATCTTCATCTGTCCAGTTTCAGTGAGTTTGTACCCACTCTAGCCTCAAATTCCTGTTCGTGGATGACAGGAGTGGAACCTGATGAGGTCTTCTGCTTCTGTAGCCCATCTATCTCAAGGTTGGGCATGTTGTGCATTCTGAGGTGCTTTTCTGCTCACCACAATTGTAAAGAGTGGTTATTTGACTTATCAGCTCAAACCAGTCTGGTCATTCTCCTCTGACCCCTCTCATCAGCAAGGTTCATGAGAGCTGATCCTCCACTCACCGGATGTTTTTGGTTTTTTATACACTTTTCTGTGTCAACTCTAGAGACTGTTGTGTGTGGAAATCCCAGGGTTTCAGCAGTTTCTGAAATATTCAAACCAGCCTGTCTGACACCAACAACCATGCTACAGTCAAAGTCACCAAAATCAAAATTTTCCCCATTTAGATGTGTGATGTGAACATTAAGTGAAGCTCTTGACCTGTACGAGTTTATGCATTGCGCTGTTGCCACATGATTGGCTGATGGGTAATTGCACGAATGAGCAGGTGTTCCTAATAAAGTGGTTGGTGAGTGTGGTTTGCACTATGTAGCGTGAGTCTGTGCTGAAGCCTGAGTGACTCAGTGACTCCTAGATCAGAGGAGGGCCCTCTGCTGAGGGAAGCAGGAAGTGCGTGTACACCCACGGATGCTGCACGGATGCTGCACGGATGCTGCCGGAGTTCTCTCTCTTACTCTGACAGAATGTGGGAAGGTTAGACTGAGGGAGAAGGACACTGGGGTATGTGAGGAGAGTTGCATAGTTACAAAATATTCACAAGCAGATTAGGCAGCCAGCTCTAATCTCAGGCACTGCACTGCAGCTTTGGATTGGAGGGCATTAGTTTGCTCATAGCTTCTGCTGATGCGTAATGTTTCTTTTTTTTTTTGTCTATTTATTCTTCCATGGCTCTGTTTTCTCTGTTTCCCTCTCTAGTCTCCGCATTTCTCTCTCTCTCTCTCTTACTCCCTCTCTGTGTGTGTGTTTCTCTCCTTGTGTGGTGGGGATATTGCATTGCTGTGTGCTGCAAGTGGAGAATAAAGCTGCTCGCATCATCAGTCAACAGTGTAAAGCCTCATGGTGTGTGCGTGTGTGCGTGCACGTGTGTGTGTGTGTGCGCGCACGCAGGAATGTACAATGCTCCCTGATTGCATTCTGTAATTCCCTGTGCTAGTGTGCTGAAAAACAGGTTGAGTAATCACACAATGGCCAGGACACATCACATGCACCTTATTTCGTTCTCATGCTACAACAGCATGCAGAATGGTGTGTGTGTGTGTGTGTGTGTGTGTGTGTGTGTGTGTGTGTGTGTGTGTGTGTGTGCGCACACCTCCTCTATTTTCTGTTTAGTTGTGCAGGAACTCCTTATCCCTGCTTCACCAACTCCTTGCGCTTTTCCTCCTGTCCATCCATCCATTTATTCATTATCTGGTGGAAGAGACTGTCCATCACCCAGACCTGTGACTGACGAGTGCTGCTTGCTCGGGAACAGCACACCGGTCAGGACTGACAGGACTGCCGTTTGCATCGCATTAAACCCAGAAGTACGGTCACGGAATGTGTTCATCTTCCTACGCACACAAACTTATGCCTCAGCGTTCATATTCATGAATAATCATGCTTGGATGCTTTCATGTTCCTGCATTTGCTTTAGAGACCAAGTATCATCAATTACTCACCGTGTCCTACAAGGCCATAATGAACAGTACTGCAGCAGCAATAATCACAGTTTTGATTTGTGTCTCGTTCATGCGATGGCTCAGCAAACATTAGTGTGATGTATTAAAGCCTTCTTCACGTTCCTGTGTGTGGTTCGTGGCAGACACACTTCTTGATTCATTCTTTCTACTCCTGCCCTGGAGTCAGGACAGAGATGATGACATGCCAAGTATGTACAAACAGGAAATCATTAAAAAAAAATTCATCATGGCATCAAATATCTTAAATATTTTCACTTTAGTTGTAAACACGGTATCACGCGTGAAAATTTGCAACAATTTGCACAATTCAAGTCATATGAAGAGATTGGATATTGCGTCAAATCTGTACTCAGTTAAAATAAGAAGTAGTGGGTCAGAACTGTTCTTAAAAAAAAAATGAAAAGGTATCCATGCCTAAATATACTAAAAAGCAAATGATTGTGACTAAAATTAAAAGTCTTTTTTTTTCCAGCATGGTCTCATACTTGCAAATTCAAAACCATTCCAACTCAATTCATATTAAAAGCTAAAAAGGCTGTGGTTGAAGTTAGGGTTTTCTTCATCAGTGTAACTTTATTATATCAAGAGCAAGTGAGACTGGCTTAGATAATAAATGTAGATAATAAATACAGTTCAAA
Source organism: Pangasius djambal (assembly GCA_022985145.1). Classification (NCBI taxonomy): domain Eukaryota; kingdom Metazoa; phylum Chordata; class Actinopteri; order Siluriformes; family Pangasiidae; genus Pangasius; species Pangasius djambal. The sequence goes on from CM040983.1 coordinate 11,130,204, forward strand.
TGCACAGAAACACAAATAATTAAATTTGTATCTGGGGGAAAAATAAATAAATATCTGAGTCATGATCTTTGAGATTTGTAGCAAGTATTTAGGCCTAAATTAAAAAGGTAAATCATAAGTATGGAATTTTTCGCGGAAATTCCATGAAATATAATTATACTTAATTGTAGTAATGGAGCACAGTTAATTAGTAGCTTCCACTTCTTATTTTGCTCTCATGTTTTCGTTTTCATAACTGTATCCATGTTTATGAATTTTGTGTGAAGCATATAATATACACTGCCCTCCAAAAGTTTGGAAATGCCTGAACAAAATAGGGTTTTTGGGCAATATCAGCATAAATCCTCTTTAGTTAGTGACCATTTTGCATTGATAATAAGGGACAACACAAACTATGAAAACATATTTTATTAAATAAAAAGTTTATGAACATAAACATGAACATAACATAAAATACTCAAATTTTGGATTCATCAAAGAAATCCCCATTAGCAGCTATTACAGCTCTACATACTCTAGGCATCCGAGCCGGTGTCTTGTCTATCATGGAGTGGCCTGCCCAATCACCTGACCTTAACCCCATTGAGCTGCTATGGGAGGAACTGGACCGTGATGTCCGTAAGAAGTGTCCAACCAGTGTGAATCATC
>CM040983.1:11130951-11179327 GCA_022985145.1 Pangasius djambal
ATATAAACTTTGTCATGAGACAGTTTATGACCTTTAAAAACCAGAAAGAAAAATGAATATGCTCTTGAAAGTTTGAAATAAAAATCAGTTTTGAAAAAATCCTTGAAGGAGTTTTCTGACAGTGAATACTTGACTAACTGTTGTATAAAATTCCTTATTATTCTTCTTGAATGCTCTAGCTTTGAAAAGGATGGATTTTTTTTTTAGCTAGAGGCAGACATACAGTTGTGAAATGTTTTAGCAACTGTTCCTTATTAGCAGCTATTTGTCATTTGGCTACAAGAAGTTTTTGTCTTATTGAATTTTGAGGACTGATATATTTTTGCATTAACTTACAATGTGTTGCTAGCATTTATGTAGCTTGAACTGACCAACCAATGGCTTATAAACGTTAAATGTTCTATTGTTGAAAAGTAACATCAGTAGTATCGTAATCATAAATAGCAACAAATTGATTTTAAGCCTGCAGAATCCTTATCTGTATATGAGAACATGTCTTCTCTGCATTGCTCTCACCATCAGGAACTATGTGGGTGGAGAGAGAGAGAGAGAGAGAGAGAGAGAGAGAGAGAGACAGAGAGGGAGAGAGAGAGGGAGAAGGAGGGAGGTGGACCTAGAGCTCATCGTCAGCTCTGAGAGAGTCATCATCACCTTAATGACTTTGGCATTTCCTCTCCTCATATCCTTCTAACTGGCTGCTCTTGTGCTGGAATGAATGTCTGCATGCTGTGTTGATCTAATATAGGCTTGCACGCAGTAAGCAGTGCTCTGTACAGATCCTTTACGGTCAGCCCTCGCGGTTTTGGATGCTGGTATCCCCCTTTCGAGACAATCAGGTGGAAGTCATTCACTTTCAGTAGACATTTCAGCAGACACAATTACTGAAGGTGTGTGCAGTTTAGGTTGCCAGCTTGGCTCGCAGTCTGCCCCTGTGCTGCTGACGGCTCAGCGCTGGCAAACCAGCAAGCGTGCAAGTTAAACTAGCGCTCCCGACAGACTGCACAGAAGTGCTGCTACAAACACGCCTGGCTGCTGTCCTGCAGTTTTCATTATCAGATTTTAATCATTTCTTTCTTTTTCTTTCTTTTAACTTTTGCTTTTTTTAATTGGAGAGTTTCCTTGGCTCATCCATTAGGGCACCACTGAATCCTGAGTGGATGCTAAATTTACTCATATGGTGTGTGTGTGAGGAGAACGGTGGGGGAAGGAGGGAGCTTGTGTATGTGTTAAAATTCACACTAATTACCTTCAGGTCCTGTACTGTGTCAGGCAAACATCAGAATGAAAGACCATAATGTGGGGTTGAGTAGCTGCCTCTTCTCTCTCTCTCTCTCTCTCTGTCTGTCTCTCTCACTGCACAAAAAGCAAATAAAAAAATGGTTTAAAAAGTTATGCCCACCATCACCTCTCTTCCCTCCCATGTCAATTTGACCACTGCCAACAGTATACAGTATAAACACATGGTTACGCAAAGCAATGAAATTGCTTCTTCACTAAGTGCCTTACCCTGATCAGTGTTACCGTGGCTCCGGAGCCTATCCCGCTGGGCACAAGGTGGGAGTATTCACCCTGGATGAGATGCCAGTCCATCGCAGGGCACCATGCACACTCTCATTCTCACCTACGGGCAATTTAGCATAGCCAGTCCGCCTACCTGCATGTTTTTGGACAGTGGGAGAAAACCGGAGAAGCTGGAGAAAACCCTACACAGACAGTAACTCGTTCCTGGTGCTGTGAGGCCACAACACTACCCACTGTACCACCATGTTGCCCTAATGAAATACAGTGAATACCAGAACGAAAGGCGTAGGCAGTGCACTATTAGATGTGTGTACTACAGAAAGTAATCTACAGAAAGACACATTTATTCTATTGCACCGTGTAAACATTTCTCCCGAGAGGCCTATCAGGCTGATTAGCTCAGTGATTTCTGCTAGCTTTGTCCCACTTTGCTATTCAGGGTCAATCAGAAATGAGAAATGAGAAACATTTTGCTCGTTTTTAAATTCGTCGAAAACCCAAAAACTATCAAGCTACAAGTAATCGTGTATGTTTTTTGTTGGTCCTCTTTAAGCGGTTGCTGTTGGCTGTTGTTTATTTTCACTCAGTTTTATCTTGGCTTGTGCTATTTTGTTCTAAAATGTAGTGAAGTGCATATACATATTCCGAACAAATAGAGGAGAGTTCATTCTGGTGCTGATTACACTGCTTTGCTGCCTGACTGAATTACTATTTTACTTTGTGTGTAACTAGCTCTCTAGCTCTCTAGCCATCTGTCTGCTGGAATGCAGAGTGGATTGTGAAGGGTTCTTGGCTAGTAGCTTGCTGATGGAGGTCTCGCTTGAGGTTCTGCTGGAGGAAAGAAAAGGCCAAATTCTCATACAGTGCTGCATGAACCATGAACAATGGGCATTGATTTTCTGTCTAGAGCTCCTCCTTCTCTTTTTCATTTCCCTTCCCTTCCTTTCCCTTCCCTTTGCTTTCTGACTTTTCCCTGTCTTTCTTTTGTCTTACACTAAATGCCAGTTAATTGTAGGTCTGTGGAGAATGTAGTTCTTGGCTGAGTTGATTTTTGACTTGGTGACCCCTAGATGCCCTCATGACCTTCATATGTCAGGTGTCTTCTTTCACCTCTCAGGGTAAGTTGAGGAGAAGGGAGTGTAGACCACCTACGGTGATGTCTGTGTTCAGCACGTCTGACTGCTCATGGCTGCAAAGCTTTTTTTCAATGCTCTTTGTGCTCTGTAGGAGGTACCCCATACTGGGAAGACACTATTTTCTTAACACACACTCGCATACACATACTTTTCTTCAGTCTTACTGGGCATACATGAAAGGCCACACACAACTAGACCTACAGAGATAGACTGCTGCTATTTTTTACCTGATTCCTCATCTGGGCTTGTGAGATGCTAAAATTTCTCCATGTTTGTTAATGAGCCTCAATGAATTCCAATGCAGAGTCGTCTTTCTGAGCAGACATATGTTATTTGTGCACGTCCATCTTTTAATCTTGGAGACTTTGGACATGATCATTCTGTTGGGAAATTACAGCTCCTCTTCATCCAGGACTTTAAAGGAAACCTTCTGTTTGTTAATTAACATCCAATCAGATAACAGAGATAGATTCAACAATACATAAAACCAATATCCTTTCTTTCCCCAGCCGTGCATTCTGAGAAACACGTTTTCAATTAAAAAGAGGAACTTGACTTCCTGACTTCCTCTTGATGTAGTGCGCCTTCATTTTGGGAAAGCCATCAAGCTCACGCATGAGCAGAGCTGATGAATTCACATTACACCGAGCCCATCACAGAGTCTCCCGATGAGCTCTGTGGCATGAGACAGCTTCCAAACAGAACAAAACGCCATTAATAAACCTATTAAACATGAGGTATAAATAGTGCTATCGTTTGGCTCGATTAATTCTGCCATGTAGAATGTTTCTGTGGAAACTTTTGTTGTTTGCTACTTAGTCAACTTTGTCAACTCTCTGACAGTCATTACCGTTAATGCACGTATTGTTTGACTTTAATTCCTTATGGCAGGAATGAATCATCACTTTAGTGATGCGTCATGGAGCTGCATTAACTTCTCCATATAACAAAGCAAAGCACTGTCATAGTTAAGTAAATGTTAAGTACGTGAAATCCCAGAGCACTGCACAGTCTTGTGGGTTTGAATTCCAGATGGGATTAGCAGGACATGAAATCATAGGATGGCTCAAAACCTTCGTAGAAGATTCACAGTCGCATGCCATTCTCTTCCCAATCTGTGGGGATAATCTCCTTCCAAAGATAGAGGAGAGGAGTACTTTATAATTCCCATAAAATCATCGAGCAGCAGCAGTCAGAGTTTCCAGAGATTAAGTCAAGACCACTTAGGGACCACAACTCCAGATAAAAAAATAAAAAATAAAAAAAAACAGACCACACTCCAGATGATTCAGGAGCGAGATTCAAAGTTCAACACCTCCCAAGGCCAAGGTACAGACCAACGTCCGTACCTGACCCATCAGGACACAGATGTGATTGCAGGTCAGACCCCCAGACCCCAGCAGCAGAATGCATAAGATCATGCGGATACAGGTCACGAGTTTCAGTTTAGAGTTTCAGTTGTTCACATCACACATTAGAATAGGGAAAAAACAGTGAATGTAACCGTGGCATGGTTGTTTGTGTATTTCAGAAACTGTTGATCTCTTCGGATTTTCCTGCACAACATTCTCTAGTGTGAATGATGTGGTGTGGAAACACCTTGTTGATGAGAGAGGCCAGAGGAGAATGGCTAGACTGGTTCGAACTGACTGGAAGGCTACGGTTAAAACTCAAATCACAACTCTTCACAACCATCGTGAGCGGAAAAGCAACTCAGAACACAAAACACAAAGAACATTGAGGCAGATTGAGCAGAAGACCACATCATGTTCCCCTCCTGTCAGCCAAGAACAGGAATCTGAGGCTACAGTGGGCACAGACTCCAGGCTCACCGAAATGGGACAGTTTAACATTGGGAAAACGTCGCCTTGTCTTTTCCCAAGCTTAAAAAAAGAAAAACTGTTCGAACTACAATATAAAATCAAAATAAAAGACTGTATGCTCCGTTTGTAAGCTCATCTGAAACTTTTTACAGGCTCTATTTAAATGCTGTTGGTGTCAGAAGAGTGAATTTGTGCTGAATATCTAATATGAACCCATGGCATGACATGATAATTTCCCCACATTTTAAGAAACTTTTTGATCAGTTTGAAATCCTAAGGCATATTATGAATAACAAAATCCTAGTGAATGGTATCATTCGGTGAAAACGGTTTTCTGCTAATGTAATGCTTGCTTTTCAGCCGTACTAATTTGGGCATGCAGTCGTTGCTCTTGAAGTGACTTTCAGACTTTGCGGATGCAAAAGTAAAAGATTTTCATAGACACTACTCAATATTTTAATTTAGGCCGACATGTAAAACCAGATATGATATTTTGCTCATGTGAAAGACACAATCCTGTGAAGACCCTGTTAATAAATCAACTTGCACATTTTTGTGGGTGTGATAAAGTTTTCACACGTTTTTACACACACAAACCTTTAGTAAACCAGCGCCTGGGTAATGATATCAAGGCCAGGTTTATACAGGCTTGTTCTTGAAACTAAAAGTATAATGCTTACAGCTCCAGGAGACTTCTGCTAAGCGTGCAGTCTCCAGAGCTGCTTTTGGACTGTAATAAAACTCAGCTGGATTTTCTGCACACTGATCTTGTGTTCATATGATTGCATACACAGGGGGGATGCTGCTGAAGAAGAAGGCAAGTGGAAAACAGAATTATGGGTGTTAAACAAACATAGAACAATAAAAGAAACTAATGTTATGAAAGGCCCAGGAAGTGCTACATCATGCGTGTCAAACTCATTTTAGGAAACCAGCTACGTTAGAATTAGTCCACTGTCAAGTAGGCTGGACCAGCAAGATCAGTACACATCAGTATCTCTAAATACTGGGTGGCGGCATGAGTATTTAGTTTTTTTTTTGGAAAGACACATGGTTACAGCATAAAGGTTTTAGCTTGCTACTGAAGAATTACATGCCATTAGCAAATTTTGTCAGTAGCCGAGTTTATGGCCCTGAGTCCTCATACGGCATTGCATCAAATTCAGACAATATGATGATATTATATAATGGGGCATCGGAAAGTACAAAAACAAAACAGACATGAAAGTTGGCAATGCTAGTGCTACTTAGTATCAGCAGATTGAGATGTGGTATGATGGATGGAATGGTATGATAGCTCAGGGATTTGCTTTGAAGTCGATAGAGCTCTATATTGCAGTGGCTGATGATATTTTTTAAACCTATTGTGCCCTTACTTTAATGCTAACCTGCTGATTCTCTTTGATGTTCAACATTTTATATGTTTTCCTTTAAAAACAGGAAGGCAGGATTCTAGCACCTTCAGTGCAATGCTTGCTTTCTGGCACAGCTAGTTCTCTTCAACAGATAATAATCAGTATCATGTTATTGTACATACACTATATGGCAAAAAAAAAATGGGGACACCACTAATGACCTCACTGATGCTCTTGTGCCTGAATGAACACACATCGCTACAGCCACAGTCCGAAATCTAGTGAAAAGCCTTCCCAGGAGAGTAGAGGTTATTATAACAGCAAAAGGGAGACCAGCTCCATGTTAATGCCCATGGTTTTGAAATGGGCACATGTGGATGAGATGGTCGACGAACTTTTGGTTATATAGTGTACATACCTAATCAGTCATTCCACAATGTCCATGTGTTAACTAAAAACTCAAAAATCTTTTTTCTTTATTATTTAATTTTTTTGCATCCAGGTGTTCTGGCGCACACATGAAGCCCAGCCCTGACACCATATATTCAAATCAGCCCCCTCTTGAATTATGCAGGCTTCTATAATGATGCATTCTTTTTGCTGACGCAGGGTTGGGGGCATTAAAAATAGATCTGAGAGCAGCAGGCGGCAGGAGCCTTGCTGAGCTCTGTTTTGACTGCTGTTTTTCCCGCCATCATGCCCTATCTCGGTGCAAGCCTGAGATGCTCAAAGTTGTGTCGTCTTAGAGGAAATTTTTATGACAAGTCCCATCTCGCAGGTCCTGTCCCGCTGTAGGTATTGCATAGATGGACTGAAGGAAATCCGCCTGACATCTAGACTACACTGGGTTCATCAGATTAATGCAGATGATCAGATTAGTCCCTGTTTTAAGGCCTGTGGTATGCTCTAGAAAAGGGACGTGAGTGGAGATTTCGGAAATTTGTCAAAGGAAACAATAGAAAGTTTGTGAGCTTCTCTCCAGTTCCTCCAGCAGTGTTTCTGCTCTTGTGAAGCATGAACATCTTGTGTGGCTGCTATAGCTCGAAACCAGCCAGGAGGCTTATATTCACTTTCCCCCAGTAGAGTTAATCAAATTTTGAGGTAGTGTGTGCATATATTTGAATGTCAATGCGACACTCCTGACAGCGTTGGGTACATGCACAGACAGGCAAATGTTTACTGGTGACTAGTCTTCCAGTAGCATGCGACAAACTGTGCCACCTACTGCCAGCCGGGCCCACTCCCTTAGGCGTCTCTTAAGGGAAGACTCCGTCTCCATCTACTGCTTGGGTAACACACCCTGCAGGAATTGTAAGAAGATGGTGGGAGAGGAAGCTACAGTGGTGTAGGGGGAGAGGGGAGCAGAATGAAAGTGTGGATGATTCCAAATCATTCTATTCCTTCTTCCTTTTCCCAACACTAGCATATGTGTGTGTTCCATGCTTTTAACTGAAAAAGTATCACATTTTGAACACCACTCAGAGTCATAGATCACCAATTGCCGGATAACATCTGGCTAACTAAAGATAACTATAATTTAGCCATATTAGCTAGTTAAATAAACTGTGATGTCATGTTGCATTATATAGGAGTGAATTCAGACCATGTCAAAGACCAAAGACTATTCTTTAAATGTTCTTTCATTCATCTTCAGTAACAGATTTAGCTTGGACCAGGTTGTAGTTGCTCCAGACTCTGTCCTGGGAACACTGGGTGTGATGCGGGAATGCATCCTTAATAGGTTGCTGATCCATCATGGAGCACCAGTGGCATTTTAATGTAGGCAGTCCACCTTCTGGCAGGTGGAAGGAAACTGGAGAAGCCAAAGGAAATCCACTTGGACGGGGGAGAACTTGTGAAGCTCCATACAGACAGTAACCCAAAGCAGCAATGCTACTTAGCCAGAGTATCAGATTAGTCCACAGTGCTCTGTGTAACCTTCATAGAATTCTGATCCGGTGAACATACTTTTAGGATTGTGCACACTTAGAAAGACAGCCTTCTAATTTAACCAAAATGAGGTACTTCGGCCTTACATCAAAATGCAGAAAGTCCTAAAATGCTGCCTAGCTAGGAAGTAACTGTGTCTATTTCCTCCATGGCTCTCTGGAGGCAAATGAAGGGTTAAAGAGCAATCCCATAAAACACTCCAGATCTCCTCAGGCACTGAATTATGAAGTCATATTCAGGCAGTTGCTTTAACCTTTGATACTTCTGTAAAGGGTAGGAGTCTGTGTTGGGAGTTCCTGATGAAGGCAGCCAGAGTGTATGTCAATCTGTGTCAGTGTGCAGGCATGTGTGCGTGTGTGTGTGTGTGTGTGTGTGTGTGTGTGTGTGTATGGGATGTGTTCCTGGTGGAAGCAGGCAGCAGATGTTTGCCTCAGTACAGATTAGGGCAGACGGCCCTGGTGGCTCCCTGGCATCGGTTGGCGCAGTTGTGTAACCGTGGCGACAGCATAATTGAGTCACTGAGGACATGACATGCCTGTGCTATCACTTCCTCTCTCATCACTAATGCGGCCTAATCGCTATGGCCTTGTTACACAAAAATGAACTCCAATTCATCATTTCAAGTGACTGATGAGCATCCTGAGATCAACCATGTTTCTTATTATTCGAAGTGACATCATGAGCATGCCTGTAGAAGTTCTCCTGAAACCTGATAAATTCATAATTATGAGGAATTTAGATGATATTTTCATCATTTTTATTCATTATTTTTCATTTATTTTATAAGTCTGCCCTGGTGTAGACTTCATCTGTGTTTAAGCATTTGTACATGGCATCTCAAGTCAATTCAGTTCAATTCAGTTTTATTTGTATAGCACTTTTAACAAGACACATTGTTCCAGTGCAGCTTTACAGAAATCCAGGCATAGATATAGATCTCAAATTCGAAAGCCATAAGAAAAGCTCCCTTTTCGACATGAGGAAGAAACCTTGAGAGGAACATATTCTCTTCTGGGTGACACTGGATAGGAATATTACTCACTACTCTTCCACAGTTGTGTATAATATAGTCCAAAAGTGATATTTGGTATGACCATCATAGTCATTAAGATTATAGCAGCAGTTTTTATGTTTTACGTAAGTCTACTGTATCCGGGGGAGTCACTGAAGCAAGGGGCGAGCCTTGGTCGTGAACTGTTTTTGGAAAGTGCAGATGTCGAGCAAATCCATGTAAGATGTCCATAGCAGCACAAAAGTAGAGTATCAGGATGAAACAGACAAGACCATTTTCCATTCTGCTTTTCTTTAAATATTCACCATTTGGATAAAACCAGGTTTAGCTGAATGCACACATTACTTTCAAAATCTCAGAATCCCTAAACTGCTCAACACTACATGACTTTAATCACTTATGATCTACACAAGCGCTATATGAGCAATCATAAATTAGGCTCACACTCTAAACTTTCTGGAGAGATCTGCACCATAGCACGTCTGATCCCCAAATCCCTCTTTCTCAAAAAAATAAATGCAAGAGCTGTGGCTGTGGTGATTATTTCTGCTTTATTTTGTATGGAAAGAGAAATAAGACAAAACGTAAAGAAAGGATTGGTCGGGGAGACACAGGCAGTATGGATTGTTTCTTCTGCAAAGAGAACTGGAGGTATAGTGCAAAAAACAAAGCTATTTTTAATCCTATAGATCACCAGGAATCATGTCAAGTTTGTTTTTATTTTTGCTGCTCCTAACAACCATTTGTTGCAATATTATTGTGCTTACATTTTGAACTCAAACTCTCACGTAAATTGATTAATGATCACCTGGATTCAGGGATGTGCTGCACATGAGAGCAGTTGAATTTGATTTCGTCTTAGACTCTCATTGGCTGTGGCGTATTGCCGTTCTTGCTACTGTTCGAAGATCAAACTACATGATTCATTGCCGATCCTTTTTTAAGAAAATCCCATTATCCACTATATAGATGTACGATTAGTTTGGAATTATTTCTTAAGTTCATGATCCAGTATAAGAACATGGCTAGTCACTATACCAGTTTTATGCGGTTGCGTCATGACTAAGTTGTGCGAACGCTCTCGTCTCGACTTGCTGCTGTATCTCCGAGGCGCCTGTGTGCGTCACAAACAGCGCAGCCCTCACCCCCAACAGCCCTAACTCAAAGAGCAGCTCGAGCTTTTGAAGATGCCTGCTAGCAGCTCTTCTGTAACGCACCACCCTGGATTCCTGCCTGCTGAGAGAGCTGCTGCTTTTTTGGGTTTCAGGGAAAATTTTTTCAACTCCATGATTAAAGTTTAGGAGTTTATCACATCCTCTGCGCTTCAGCATTGCATAACCATGCGTTATCTGGAGAGACGTTACTGTGTAGATACGGATGAGAAAATTTGTGATGAAAAAGAGAGAAAGTTCTCACTGTATCTGTAACAGAAGGTGAATTGGGGAGTTGATCCAGACAAAAAAAAAGCGGAGGGTGGGGGGAAGGTGCTGACTTACTGAAGTATTGCCATAAAAATGGAGTGAGGACTGAAACAATTTTATGTCATGCTCTCAAGGTTTGGCAGAGAGCTGGATATGATCTGTGTTTTCCTCACCCCTCCTTTCTACTCTCATCACGGATTTGATAAATCTCAATCACGGATTTGAGAGACAATATCAAATTCTAAAATTAAACATTTCGAGCATTTTGTCCTGCCAAGCTTCTGTGTTTTGTTGATGCGTAACACCAAAGTGTCAACTGGACATCAGTAAAGTCACATGGATTAGCAGGTTGCATGGAACTAATGAGAATAACGTCAAAGCAGTGCTAATTCTCACACAGCTAGTGTAGCCAGCTGCGCGCACACACACACGCACACACAGGTGTGAAAAAAGATCATGACAGCCAAAGCATCAAATACATCCCAGAAGCTGACATATGCGCTGTCTGTCTCAGGTACAAGGAATGAATTGATTTCAATTAACAATACCTGTTTTTGATTTTTTTTTTTTTGGGGGGGGGAATAATGTAAAATGCACTATAATGTGAATCAGTTAAAAGAGGGATATGTACAACTTTGTGGGAACAGTTTGGGGATGGCCCCAAACATGACTGTGCACCAGTGCACAAAGCAAGGTCCATAAAGACATGGATGACAGAGTCTGGTGTGGAGGAACTTGACTGGCCTGCACAGAGTCCTGACCTGAACCCGATAGAACACCTTTGGGATGAATTAGAGCGGAGACTGCGAGCCAGGCCTTCTCGACCAACATCAGTGCCTGACCTCACAAATGCGCTTCTAGAAGAATGGTCAAAAATTCCCATAAACACACTCCTAAACCTTGTGGAAAGCCTTCCCAGAAGAGTTGAAGCTGTTATAGCTGCAAAGCGTGGGCCAACTCCATATTAAACCCTACGGATTAAGAATGGGATGTCATTAAAGTTCATGTGCATGTAAAGGCAAATGTCCCAAAACTTTTGGCAATATAGTGTGTGTGTGTGTGTGTGTGTGTGTGTGTGTGTGTGTGTGTGTGTGTGTATATATATAGAGGGGAAAAAGTCAAATCGAATGCATGAGTCTCTTCTTCCTAATACCTGAAGACTCGAAGTTCTTGGATGATCTGGAGCTGTTTCCTCACAGTACTAGGAAGTGTGCGAATGTTTGTGTGTGTGTTATAGATTGATGATCCACCCTCATGGATTTGTTGATCTTGTCTCTCCTGCACTCTATCACAGAGCTCAAACTCACGTTTGCTGGACAGCTTTCACGTGCTGCCTGAGAAGGTTCAGATTTTATCTGTGAAGCAGGAAAACCTCTACTAGGTAAAAAAGGCAAACAAAAAGAACAGAGAAATGAAAGAAACCCCAAAAAGGAAATCCTGCTACACATAATGTTTTATATTCTCAATATTTTTTTAAATCTAACCAGGTCAGTGTGTAAGCTTTTCTAATAAAACTGTCACAGTAGTATAGTTAAAAAAAAGTATAGTTAGTTTATAAAGGGAGTATTTTCAAAACGTATGTCCGGTGTTTTAAAGTATTTTTGTGCTCTTGCTTCTTGGAAACTGAAATCAGCATGAATTGGTTTCAGAATGTCTGTCCTCTCTCTCTCTCTCTCTCTCTCTCTCTCTCTCTCTCTCTCTCTCTCTCTCTCTCTATCACCACTTTCTTAATCACTGTGTCCCCATTCTGTACCTCACTACTAAATCCACACTGGCATTTCAGAACAACGGTTAGCGTGTTTTTTAGGCTCTTGTTCCACACACTGTGCTTAAACTGATACACAGTTTTAGGTCAAACTATCCCCCATTCTTACAGACCCTCCATCCACATCCCCACTAATAGAACATAGTCTTGTAAGGATTACCCTGGCCATATAGTCATTAATCATCGGAAGACTTGAAGGCTAAAGCCTGGAGACCCATGCAGACAGGGGTCACCTCTAAATAAACTCCACAGCCTGGAGGAAGCAGGGCTTCCTCATTATGAATATATTGCTGTGGACTGGAGAGCTTTTGATGCTATTGATTAGGGAGGAGAGTGAAAGTGAAGGATTAGGCAGCCGAAGTCTGTTTGGCATCCCTGCTGTGGAGGGATATAGTGAAGTGTGGAGAGGGAGGAAGCCCTCAGTTTATCTAGCTTATGAGAACTCGATGGGGGAAGAGACCGAGCCTGCTGGTGTACCTCTTTTCTTCAAGTTTTTTTTTTCTTTCTTGTTCATCAGGGCATCTGGAGTGACTTTAAAAAAAAAAAAAAAAAGCTTTATTTGTCTGAAATGACTTTTGAACTTATAAATGACTTTATTACAGTCATTAATAAAAATAAAATATTTGTGAGAAGGATTTTTATTTTAATTGATTCTATTAAAAAATAAATTTCTCTCAAAGGTTACCTGTCACAAGGACATTTTTCATAACCGTTTTTCTAACCATCTTTGCCAAGGGTGCTAATAATTCTGGAGCTGACTGCAGCTAATAAGTGGTCATAAATTCAAATTTCAGGTCTTAAATTTTAGGTTGTAGACATTCCCAATATGGTTCCATTTCAATTTTTTATGTGTGATTGAGTTTTAAAAACATTTGACATCACCTCATGTGTACTTCGTCTTCGTTCTCACTTTTTTATGTTTAATTTCTCTTCTGTTTTGCCTCTCTCTTACATTTTTTTTAAACCAAGCCTTTGAATATATAAAGACAGCAAAACATTTCTTAAGGTCTTTCTTGCTTTCTTGTTTTAAAGGAGGCTTCTTCAGTGGTTTATCAAGCCAGTGAAGCATAGTTTTTTCTGTTTATGCCTGATGTTTGCTGTTTAACCCTGTCTCATGTGCGGCAGTGTGGGAAGGCCAAATTCTGGCTAAATTCTGGCAAACATGTTTCACCAAGACAAAATGGAAATGTTTTTATTTACTTTTTAACTTTACATTGCTCTCCTGTAAAGATCATATTAGGTAAGGAGCCAGTTAAAAAAAAACAAAAAAAAAACGCATAGTGGTAAAAGCAGTCAGCCTGCCTATAGACGACTAAACCGTTTGTAGTTAAGTGTGATTTTCGCACACAGTGAATGTCATGCTTTGATCAAGTTGCTGGATAGATATGTGCTGTAGTCAAATGGACATAATCCTAAGAAATTCAGTCTGTAATCGGATGCTGGCTGTCAAAATGTCCATGTGCCGGAGTCAGAATGCAATCTTTATATGCAGTCATCTGTCTTTTCACTTTTGGGTGTAAACAGACATTAAAATGAGAGAACTCGTGATAAAGATACATGCAAAATAAAAACATATTTCAGTTCAGTAAAGTCTTAAGTTTTCAGAAGTGTATATAGTAGAACATGTAGAAATTTCACCATGTGAAGGGTTTTCCCAGGCTGCCACGCAAATTTCATGGGTATCAAATGTATAGCATCACATTCGAACAGTGCAGATATTTCAGATGTCCTTATGAAGGTGTATTTGTGCTGTATGTGTTGTTGCACTTTGATCATTTTTGGTTCTTGGTACATTCATTATCTGTGTCTCTTGTTTACCATGTGTATTTTCCACAGTCACGCCATGCTTGTGAGCATTAGAGATAAGCAGCCAAGTAATTTTTATTCAAAATTTTTGGTCTGTGTTTCTGAATTTCTTCTCTTCTGGCTATTCACTCTCAGGGTCAGAGAAGAGGGAAGAGATCTGAGCTTATGCTTCTCCAGTGTTTGCCTTCTCAATAACAAGATAGACAAACTACAGTGAGACACACACACACACACACACACACACACACACAAAACAAAATTTAAATGTGAAGTGCCTGAAGCTGGTAGTAATACCAGTACACCATCATTCCGCTAATTAATACGTATGTTTGATGGTCCTTCAGTTGAAGCACAGTGCTTGAGTCACTCCAGGTTAAGAGTTTTGCTCAAGGACACAGCAGCAGGGTGGAGTGGAAGTGAAGGTGGTGATGTCAGCAGCCGGTCTTACCATGCTTCAAATCCCTCAGTGCCCTAAGGTTCTTAGCCTTGGAATTGTCTCACGCAGTGCTGAGCAGCTCCTTTAGCCCAGTCTGTCTCAGCAGGAGAAGGACACACTCAGGCAGATCAGTCCGAATCCTCCATGCTGCTCTGATCCTCTTTACTTCCTCAAACAGAGCAGGGTAGTGTCTGAGTGCGTAGGTAAGATATGTGTGTCTTTGTATGTGGGTGTGTATGGGTGTTAGAGAGTGTGTGAGTTTGTCCTATAGACTAGTTCGCAAAGTCATATTTTCCATAGAAAAGACAATGAGGGTTTCACACGGACAGTTGTTTTTGGCAGGACATATGCCAGGACATATGTCAAAATGATAATGCTTCTTGCTGGGATTGTTATTGGTTAGCTATTGGCAGACCAACAAATATTTTCACTCACTGACTGACTGGCTGAGTAACACCCCATTGTTGAAGAACATATTTGTTCGGGACATCCATGTTCAAAGAAAAATGGAAACATATTTATGTCAAGACTCAGAGGGGTTTATGGTTAAGCACAGAGGAAATGACACACACACACCTCCAAAACCTCATCGATGCGTTATACAAATCCATGATGCTGTGTGCAAATCCAACATCGGAGCAGAGAAGTTTGACAAAGAAACCAGAATTATTCATTCATTTATTCATCTTTAGTAAGAGCTTTATCCTGCTTAGTGTTGTGGGGGATCCGAAGTCTCTCCTGAGAACACTGAGCGTGAGGCGGGTACACCACACACACACACACACACTCACTCTTACACACCTAAGAGCAATGTAGAGCTGCTAATCCACCTACAGTCTGTTTTTGGGAGGTGGAAGGAAACTGGAGAATCTGGAGGAAACCCACACGGCCACAGGGAGAACGCACAAAACTCCACACAGACAGTAACCAGAGGTCAGGAGGTCAGACCTGGAGCTGTGAAGTGGCAACGCTACCTACTGCACCACCATACCATCCCAAACCAGAAAGCAAAATGGATCAGTCTGAGAATCGGTTTATGGCATCCACTACATTGTGTCTTCTGTCCATCCTCTCTGTTATAAGGAAATGTGACACATTATGTGCAAGTATGTCGGCAGATGCTTAACTGAACTTTTTCACAGATTTGCTAATATATAAATGAGCACTTAGCTAGCAGTACACCTCAAACACGGACTAGCAATCTGTCGGTGAACTCGGGGAAGAGTTGCAAGGAGCTGTGTTGCGGTGCAACTCTTCTCCCACCAGTATCTCAACAAATCCTGCCTCTTGTGCTCCAATTATTCCCAACTCCTGCTAAAATTGGGTAGTGGAGATAGGTTGGATTACAAATATGTGATGTTTCACTACTTTTCAGTGGTTGCTAATTTGATGTGAAAAACCTTTGGACTGTCTGAATGGTGAATTGTGATTGGGCAAATCTAGGCTCGCCTAATCATTTGGAATTGTGTTAACCAATTATATTAGCCACACATAATGGGCTCAGTGTTATGGTGAGCTTGTAGAATTGTAATACTAATACAATAATGTAAATTCGATGTGATTCTAATGCAATTATAATACAGCCCATGTATTTCTGAGAATTCCACCCAGTAATATAGTACAATCAATATATTAACCTCAGAAGCACAGCATGAATTTTGATAGAGTGATACAATTTGGTAGAATTCCCCCATACGTGCAGTTTCTGTATTTTTGAATAGGAAAGAGCTAATCAGCCACCTTACTTTGTGGTCTATTGAGACAGATGTCTATCAGTTTATCAGTTTTTGCTCTTATGGCACGACCTCTGAACATCGTATAAACCCTAATGACTTCACCAGCCAACCCCAAACACAATCTTATGAAGCTATTACTATGTTTAATTATCTGAGGCTTGCTTCTCTCACACTTTTCCTCTTCATCAAACACATTTTCCCTTCACTCCTCATAAGGAAGCCAAACAGAAATATGTGAGCGTCTGAGTGTGTTTGCACAGAGTGATATTGTGCATGGTGGGGTGTAGTCTCTACACTTCATTATCCACGTGTACTCTATGTCTCTTCATCCTCTGTTGCTGTGAATCATGGCACTTTTTTCTCTAGGCTGCCTTTTTTTGTGTTTCCTGCAATACATGCGCATGTCTGAGGTAATTATAAAGATATGAAATATTCATTATCTGGTGTAGCACAGGCGTTGAACTCTCTCTGTACACGCTGATTTAAGCGCTTAGGGCTCAGACGACGCAGGCAGAAAAATCTTTGCAGCAGCTTTCACCTCTGCTGAAAACGCTTGCTCAACAGTTGCAGAGAGAGTGCAAGGCTTTCAGGATAAAGATTTTTGTCTGAAAAAGTCCTTGGATGTATACTCTGTGTGTGTGTGTGTGTGTGTGTGTGTGTGTGTGTGTGTGTGTGTGTGTGTGTGTGGTGGGGGACTGTTAAAGTTGTGTGAGGCCAGAATTTCACCACTTTAAACACTGCAGCATGGAGTCAGGTTGCCTTTGAGAGCAGCATTTAACAATAGACATTGTCACAAAGGAGTTGTACAGAAATCCAGATGTAGAATTTGATCCCTAATAGCAAGCCAGAGTTGGTAGTGGTGAAGAAAAACTCCAGCCATGAGGAACAAACCTTGAGAACAAACCCAATTCTAAAGGGCACCTGTCCTCTTCTGGGTGACATCGGATAGTAGGTAAATTATAGTAGGTAAATCATCAGATAAATCATTGCTCTTCTACAACTGTACACTA
The DNA here is from genome assembly GCA_022985145.1 of Pangasius djambal. Classification (NCBI taxonomy): domain Eukaryota; kingdom Metazoa; phylum Chordata; class Actinopteri; order Siluriformes; family Pangasiidae; genus Pangasius; species Pangasius djambal. The sequence goes on from CM040983.1 coordinate 11,147,923, forward strand.
TAAAGCTAGTAATGCATGAACAGTACTGAGTGTGTTGAAAGGATATTCAGTAAAATTATTTTGTGAATAAGAGTCCTGGGATGAGCAAAGGACTATCTTTGGTCTGTATTCAGAGTTATTCAGAGGTGGCTGGAGTCCAAAGATTACGTTAATATTTACACGGAACAATATTCAGAGTCATATTCCTCATATTCAGAGTCGAGTTATGCACATGCGTAAGTCAATTTTCTGGGCTCACCTTTCAGACTATGCAAATTGCCTGCATGCCTCCATGGTTGCTAATTTTTTTTTTTTTTTTTAGTAGATGTGCCTGAGACAGCTGTGTCTAGACCATTGCCTTTAATCACAAGCACTTGCCTTTAAAAAAATCGTGGATAGAAAATGTGATTGAAGAAGCAAATAGGCTTTTTTCCTTTGCTATGAAATGTAATAGAGTGTAACATAAAAAGAAGGAGACAATTAAAAGTTCAAAATAAGAACAGATTAATATGATGATATATGAATGAGAAGATGATGAGAATTGAAATGAACATCTAATAGGGGTCTAGTGTATTGCCAATATATTGCTGCATGAATAGTCCTAGTTGTAATATTCTCATTAATCACAGCAAAACATCTCAATACACACACACGACTCAACTGAATATGGCTTATTATGATTACAGCTGCAGTCCACAGTATGCAGGTGGGATTATCGACTGAAGCAAGTGTGAGACTTGGGCATAAGCTGTTTTTAGGAAGTACAGATCTTTTTTTTCTATGTGGGTCCATCAACAGCAGCAGAAGGTGTACCATGCTGCTGTAAACGAGATTGAATGATATGTGTTGAGTGTGGTTGGTTTATGAAATGTAAATCCCATGAAAGTATATATATATATATAATGCTTCATTGATTAGTTCTTAACTTTTGCCTCCCTTCTTTTTCTTCAGGCCTGGTGAAGCTGGGAATACACTGTGTAACGTGTCAGAAAGTCGCTATAAAGATCGTCAACCGAGAGAAACTCAGTGAATCTGTCTTAATGAAGGTAAGCCCTGCACAATTCTCCCAACAGAGCAAAAAGTCAATAAAGGCTAAACGGATAAAAGATATGAAGCATGATGATATTTTTTGGCCTTGGCTAAATTGTGGCTATTGGATTCGTTGTGGAGTTTTGTTACAATCTCAGCCACCTGAATCAGTGTGTAGACTAGAGGAGTGTATCAGCAACCAGGAAGCATAAAGATGTGGGCACGGGACATTTTTACTCTCATGTGGCCTGGATCAGGTGGTCAGAAATGTAAATGACAGTGCAAAGATATTCCAGCTTTTTTTTTTTTTTCTCTCAGAAAGAACACATCACAGCATCACCCTATTTTTGTCTATTGGCTTACACATCTGAGGTTCACAAATTTGTGAAAGTTAAATTTGCAGTTTAATCAAGTCAAGTGGAATTCAAACGGTGGTCTGGGATGGGAAGTTGCAAAAATAGAGAAAACCTATATGAAGCAGTTAGTTTGATAGCTCACTGGCTGGTGTAATAGCCTAATCAGTGCAACATGGTGTTAAGAAATATTCTAATGTACTCTGAACATCTTTAACTGTATAACACTGGCTATCATATCTGTTTTACAGAAAGTCCACAGATTGTAGATTGCCTGTTCTGAAGGGTCAAACTACAGTTCATGGCAGCATTAAATACTCCACTGCATTACCAACATAAACCATTTCTTTCTTTTTTTACCCCATTTTTCCCCCAATTTGTTCATTTGCCAATTCCCACTCACTCGCTAACGCTCCCCATCACACGACAGCTACTAACCAGGGAGAGGGCATCTTCAAGACACGTAAAGCCAGCCACGGCATCTTCTCAAACTGCTGCTCATTCTGCTCAGAGGAATGCTCTAACTGCCCTCTTCTACATACATAAGCTCACAGACACCCATGATTGGTTTCACAATCGCCCAACAACAGAGCAAACACTTTTCTGTTGCGCCTCTCAGGAGCTCATATAAAACCCCATTTATAACAAAGTTGCCTGATTGTGAAAGCATCTTTACTTTGCATGTAGTTACATGTTTTGTAGTCAGATAGAAAGGTTTCAAAGGGTTCATGATTGACTTAAACCAGTCTGGTAACTCTGTTTTCTACATAACCACTGACTCTGCAGATCTGCATGTGCTTTACATGTATCCGAAATGTACTGGTGGGACATGAAGGAGTCCAGGCATCCACAGCAACATGGTGCGTGAATCTCAAATATGGCTTGAATTAACATAACAATATTAATCCAGAGCTCATGGCTAAGGGGAATGACAGATTTACAAACGGCATGATTTTGGTCCCTTTTTCTGAAAGGGAGGAGTAGTCCCTTATGAAAACAAGCCCTAAATAAATTTCCCTAGATCAGCACAAGCAAAATTAAATCCTACTGGAAACAAATTCTTTTTATGTTTTAGTGTATTCAAAACCCCATTCGTGTGACCTGACCAGACAAATTGTATATATTGCTGCTTACTATAGTATGTATTTAAAGAAAACGCTTTATTCTTTGTTTAGAATTATGTGAAAAGTGAAACAACTGCAGTCACAGAGTCTACGAGAGTGGGTGGGAGTGGGATTAAAGAAAAAAAATTGAAACTGTCCTGATTGAAAAAGTGTAATCCTGTGTTAGAGGAGGAAACTCAGAGCAGTGACTTTCCAGGTCTGGGGTTTAGGATGATGCTGTTAAGATTTCACACAGACAGGTGTGTTACTCACCATAATCCATCTACTCAGAGGATGAGTAGTACCATCTCTCTCTCTCTCTCTCTCTCTCTCTCTCTCTCTCTCTCTCTCTCTCTTTCTCTCAGTTTGTGGCTGTTTCTTTGGTTTTGTCTTCATCTTTCCCCATCCACACATTTGTACGCCTGAAGTGAGCAATAAAAATCTGTGAATTTAGGAACAAAGGAATGACTCCTCTAAATTTGCTGCATTATTTATTGCGTGTAAAATGAGACCCCTGCCGAAGCTCAGTCCATTATTAGCTCTTCAGATGGAAGTGGCCTTGGGAACGTGGTGAGTGAAATTGAGGGCGCAGTAACCTGATTAAGGATAATTGTCTTCCACAGGAGACATATAAAATGATGGGTTTCTTATTATTGGGTAATAGAGCCTCATAGTGAGTCATCCAATGGTTTGTATAAAAACCCTTATTTCGTGGTTAGTTATTAGTCAACCTTGGAGTGGAACCTCTGTTGCCTCGTTTTAGTGTTTAATTCTGGGCTGATTGGTTGTGGGAACACATGATGTGTGTTCGGTTTTCCTGAGGCAGAACTGGCTATCTTTTTGCAGTTGTTTTTTGGATTCACAATCAGGGAATCTGGAACATGTATTTTCTAGAAGCAGTTTGTGCTGCCTGAGTTCTAAAATGGAATGTGATAGAATTATCAATAGCAGTAACATCATGATAGTTACGAATTTTTCACTGAACGTGTTTTGTAGCACAATATTTTGCCGTGCTTACAAAGTGCCAGCGAATCAGGGCCAGCAAATAAATAGAAACCATAGTTTCAAATATATGTTTCCTTTAACATCTGCTACAATAAAAGACACCATAGTGGTGGTGAATTCTCAGATCTGATTAGTCAGAATGGGTTGATTAGTTTCTATAACAGCAGCTCTGACAGTAGTGCCGGCTAGAAGGCAAATCACAGGTTTATATTAATGCACTCCTGTATATATGTTGCTGTTTCTATAATAACAGTTTATACAGGGACTTGTATGGGAAACGCAGCACATAAACAGATTTTTTTTAAAAACGTGTTTAATTGAGGATATGGTGAAGTTTTCTGTGAGGAGACGTTTATTTAACGTTTTTGGAAAGAGTCTGTAGTGTCAGCACTTAGTAGCAGCATCACACCAGCCCATTATTGATTATTTACCCCATTGTTGAATCCAGTCTTGTTTTATTCTTTACCTATGTAATAAGAAAAATGAAACTGTTATGAAATAGATAGATAGTGCTAAAATGCATTATATCATCACACTGCCCTGCTTCGGTACAATTCTGTACTTTTATGTAGACACGTTGGAAGCAACCTGTGTCTCAGACCATGGTTTAGTTTGCTTCTTGAATAAATTCACTGAACTACTGTAGTGTACGTTTGCTTTACTCTTTCAGTATGCAAGCAGTGTTTTTCATTATGGCTGACCTATGATCAACTACAGAAACTGCTACCTGTCAAAAAGAGGCACTTTAGGGATCATTTTCTAAACCTTGATGTCACTCTGCCAATTACATGTGATGAAGGTTTGGACAAGTTTGTTATTATAATAGAGAGATTCCGTTTCCTGTCATTCCAGTGTACCTTCCAGTGTCTCCATACACAAGCTCTGATTCCTAGTAATATTTCATTATTTGCTGCTGACAGACACACAGAATGATGGCTATATGCTAGTTTATGGCACAGATATTTTTATTATATCAGGATATACAGTACGTGGCATTGTTTTATTACCTTTTATACCACAATACTGTTCAATTTTCTAATCTGATCGGTCAGAAGGTATTGATTAATTTTCTACAACAGGAGCGCTGACAGTAGCTCTGGCTGCAAGGCAATTCACAGGTGTGTATTAATGTACTCGTCCTAATGTGTTATCATTTCTGAAGTAACAGATCATTCACAGGGACGAGTATGGTGTACGCTCCACATAAATGGATTTTTTTTTTTAATGTGAAACTGTAATTGTTGATATGGTGAAAAAATTGAGGAAAATGTTTAGCAGTGTCAGTGCTTTATAACAGTTGTGGAGGGTTGTGTGGTTTCTTGGTAATTTGACAAAAAAAAACTGCATTTTTTTTTTTATCTTATTAAACAGAGAGAAAAAGAGGCTGGTGAGTGAACACCTGTTTATAGCTATAAACTAAATGATAATATGAACTAACTTGTTTCGTGCACATTCCACAACATGAAATGTAACTTTAAATGGATACAGTTTACAATGTGTTGTTCTTTAATAAAATCACAATTTTTTTTTTATTATAAGCAACCAGCTTTTCTCTGATTGTTTTCTATAACAGATCATTTTTTTTCTGTACATATTACACATACAGCAAGTGCTATAACATGATGTGAAAAGTGCTTTATCAAATTGAGCTTTCTTGTAGATTATGGATTGCTTCCAGCACCTCAAATGATCTGAAACTTGTTGATATTGAATTCAATACAGTCTAATTAGTGCAGCGAGCACTGGCTCTGTGCGATGTGATTAAAACAAGGCCCATATAAATGGGCCCCATGCTGCGATGTTCCCACTGCCCGGGGGAGCACATGGTCCAAATATGCTGCAGTTTGCTTAATCTACTTTCTGCACCGTTCTGTATTTCTAAATGAATATTGTTGTGAAATTATGTATACACCCAGCTGCATTTCTATCAGGCAAAATCTAAAATATAGGTCACATTGTAGGTCTAGAACAACTAACTGTAGCCAGTCTGTTACTATGTACAATTTGTCAGCCATGCTCAACCCCATCCATCATTCAAAAGGGACCACCACAGGACCACAGCTGACCAAACCAGATGTTCACATGTGTCCAGATGGGCTACATCTGGTGTGTTAGTGTTTACTGGCTATACAGTGTTTCAAGTATGCATGTCTTCTGACTGCTTCGATGTTTCCAATGTCTTGTGTTTGAACCTATTCTCAAGTCTAGCACTTTATTGTTCATTGTTGACTCACACTGAGCTAAACTCAACCCAAACACCACTAGTATTTTGTGTGGTAATAATAAAAATATCAAAATCTCGGATCTGGTCTTTGCGAGATCCTGAAGTTTTGCATAATCACGATAAATCAGACTACCCAAGGCGTACACCCTGCTTGTTTCTTCATCTTACACGCTGCACTTGCTGAGCTCGCCCTGGCCATGCAGCACCCCTCACAGAGTTAACGAGCTCATCAGTGGTGTTTCTGAGCCTTCCTTCCGTTCTTTCCACCGAGAGACTATACGTCCCCTGGAACAGAGATGGAGGGCTTCCGTAGACCTGGATTACTGAAATGAACAGCACAAACGTGCTTCTGAATGTAACATTGCTGAACTTGTGGTTCAAGTTGTTTTGAAGGTTTTCAGTCATCGTTTTCAGGGTCAAATTGAAATGTCCATTATCATAAGTCAAGGTGACTGGACGTGGCCTTTTTGCATGATTTAAAGATTAAAATTTAACAGACAACAGGCATACTACTACTACCACTGCTACTACTACTACCACTACAACTACAAGACAACTTAAACTGTCAGTCTGAAATAATTAAATCATTTGAACAACAAAACGGATGTTTTTTTTAATGGTTGATGAAAGTAATGTAGTAATTTTATTCTGGAAAAACAAAAATGAACTGCTTTAGTTTAAAAAAAGAAGCCCTAACCACTATATGGATGACATTTTTTTGTATGTAAGTTGCCCTAGAGTATTGTGTTTGTTTAGAATTTGCTTTAGTATGAATTTCTGTTTGTAAATTGTTTTTTTTTTTTTCTGTAGATAGCGTGAAATGGCTTCAGTAGTGATTTTTGTCCTTTGTTGTTAGTTTTGGTGGCAGTGGTACAGAGTAGGTGTGAATTAATGTGTGAATGTGTGTGTGCATGTGTGCGTGCGTCCGAGCATGTGCATGATGCCCTGTGATGGACTGGCTTCCCATTCAGGTTGCATTCTCACCTCTCACCCAGTGTTTCTGGGATAGGATCTGGATGCACCACGACCCTGACCAGGATAATGCAGTTGCCGAAGATGAATGATTGTTTTTTGTTTTTTTTTTGTCTTCTTTCTAGTAGTTTTAATAGATTCCAAATTACAGAGCAAGACATTTAAAACAATAATAATTCAGAAAGAAACTAAAGTTGATTTATGCAATGAGATACAATGGAGACATATAACATAAAGTGAAATCCAAGGACTTAAGGACATTTGTGCAAATCGTGCTAAAATGTCGATGGTGTCTGTTTAAATGTTATGTAGGAAAAAATCATTCATAAGTGTGATGGTAGAACAACAATCACACAGTAATATACCCAGGTGCACGTTTTCTCTGTTAGATGGCTGGAGTATGATTGGTGTTTGAAGGTGCTAACACTTGAGTAGGGTGAAGTCTTAGTTGCACAGATTGAGAGTCCCCAAACAAAGTGCTTTAAATTGTATCGTCCTGGTCAAGGTCACGGTGATTCCGGAGCCTGTCCTGGGAATGCTTTGTGCAAATTCATTGCAGGACATCGCACACACCCAGACATTCGCATACCTATTCACACCTAGGGGCAATTTAGAGTATCCAGTCTGGTTTCATAACCTACTGGCATGTACTTGGGAAGTGGGAGGAAACTGGAGAACCTAGGGAACATGAGAAACTCACACAGACAGTAACCTGAGCTCACGATTGATCTGGGAATCTATGTTATTGAATTCATATTGCTGGTTATTTGAGTTTGGGAAATTGGCACTTACTATGTATTAGCCATGTTTAACTAAAACTACTGCTGTCTGTTTATTTTTAGCCATATATTTATAAATTATATCAGTTGATTTAGCAGGTTATTGTAATTTATTAGCTTCTTAGAATCAGCATATGCATCGGTGACATAATTTGCATATCAGTTGGGTCCTAGCAGGGAGCCCAGAATAATGAGTAACTTTAATTGATTTGGTTCACTCACATAAGGAAGGACAAAGAAGCATCACGCTGCTTTCCCTTGCTTCTCATTGTCTTGTGCTGTCACTGTGTTGAACATGAGGACGTCAAGCACCTCACACCCCCTCTTTTCCCCTCTCTCTAGCCACAAATGTCACCTTTTTAAATGCAAATGCAGCACGGTGTGCGCCTGGCATCACAGTTGCACGGGCAGCACGGCTCCGCTGCGGCGGAACAGAGGTGACAAGACTCATGGGGTCTCTGGAATGCCCCCAACACCTACTCACCCACGTAGGGAGGCAGCGGGTATTGTGGGATACCCAGTCTAGTGTGAAAGCACATGTATAGTAAGTGTGGTAATGTAAGGCTTGGATGAATGGGACTGGTGAGGAAGAGATTGGAAAAGAGATGAGCTTCTGGTCACTGGATGGCTTTTGAATTGGATGATAGCAGTTAATATAAACTATGAAATGAACTATGAACATGTTCATAACATTCATTATACACATTGGTAAAATTATTCATGAGAATGCATTACACTTTATAGCAATGTTTATTATGCATTATGAATTGTTAACACAATACAGCATATGTAGTCTTGGAATCATATTATAATGTTAGTGGGGAAAAAAAGCTAGTTTTCATTGCGCTATTCCTATTAATAAATGTAATTTTCACTTTCACTGTTTAAAGTTTTAAAGTTTAATGTTATAAGAGGTATAATGATCTATCAGTAATATAGAATATTTACTAGAGGTGTAACAATAATGTATCATGTCTTGGTATGATATATTTTCAATACAGCAAATATAAGCATTGCCTGAATATATGCCTTAGGTTTCCATTTTCAATTGAATAAAACATTCGGCATTTTAAAGGACAGTAATTGAAACCTATTAATCTAATGACAGAGTTCTTCTGTGATCTCTTCAGACTCTTAACAGCATATAACGAGACAATAGCTGTGCATTATAATGCGAGAAAATGGAACATGGTTAATTAGCTATTAGCACTCTGGCCAAGCTTTCACTCGTATGCAGGGTTGCCAGGTCTCCATTTTTTTTTTAATCTTTTTCTCAGTGTTTGCATCTTAACTGGCTTAATCTTTCTGCCCACGACCTTATTTCAAAACTACCCGAATTTGAGTAGGAACCTGGTAACCCATCATTAATATTCATTAGGACATTCTACAATACATTAAAAAGAGGTATGCGGTTTCTGGTTCAAAAGATATACAACATTTTCAAAAAGTCTATAATTAAACACAATTCCTTCGTAGCTTCTTTGGCATGGGCAGTGTGATATGTAAACTACTTGCACGATGCACAAAACGCACTGCTATAAAGTGTAAAGCATTTTCAAAATTTTAACCATTTATATGTATATTATGCATTTATAATCACGTTATAAAATGTAATGAGTGTATTCGTAGCTCATTATAGAAATTGTTACCGTGAGTGCCTGTGCCAGTGTGCAAGTGATATATGACCAGTGGCGTATGTGAGTGTGTGTCTGTGTGATTGAGCACTGCAGCGTGTGACATGTGATGCTTTGTGAAATGATGTCCTGAGGGAATAGTTAACGTACGTGTGTGTGTGTGTGTGTATCAGTCCACACAATAAAACACACTCCTGTTGACAGCAGCTAACAACCTAGCCCTAGCAGGTGTACCACATGTGTGGTGTATTAGTATGTGTATGTATGACGTGTTGTCTCGTTCTCCTGTGCTAATGAAGGCTGTGAGGCAGAGACATGACAGTGCAAGGCCGGTCTGCTGATCTACTCGTCTCTGTTCTGAATCTGATTCCTTTTTGCCTCAGGCCTGATTAATATTCATTATCCATGGTGACTCTGTGCATCTTTGAAGAGAGACAAGATGGCAGTGAGCAGAGAGCGATGGAGAGGGGAGGGAGGAGGGTGTCTAGAAATTGATAGTCTGTGAAAAGAATGAGAGAAAGTTGAAAGCTAGTGATTGTGTCACTGTGACTGTATTGCTGCTGACCGATGTGAGGAAAAAAATTGGTCAGCGATACTTATATCCATTTAAACATGCTACACACTGTGAATATCAATAATAAAACTATGCTGTGAAAACCAAAACCTTTTATTTATACTGGGCAACAGATTTATTACAATGCATTTGCTGAGGCTCCAAAGTGTTGGAGTCGGCATGATCATGAAGAAATCACAAGACTGAAATCCCAACAATGCCACAGCCATCTAAGAAAGACCAGTTTCACTTTATAAATGAGTTTTTTTTTTTTTTTTTTTTTTTTTTTTTTTTTTTTTTTTTTTTTTTTTTTTTTTTTAACCCACACACAACGTCACTTCCTGTAAGTAGTTATCATCCTACAGTATGTTTGGTGAATTTGCATATGCTGATGCAATATTACATATGCTAATATTTACATATTATGCTGATATGTCCATGGAATCTTAATATTTTTTAAAAGTAAACTTTTAAATGCCAACCGATGTACAGCATGTTAGGCCTAAGTGTCTGGATTTACAGTGCTTTTCAGGGCAAGAGATCAAGACCTTATACTGTATGCAAGGTAGTCTAGGAAGTCTAGGAAGCCAAATTAGAGATTTCCTTCCAGTAACATACTTTGACACCTCTACTTTACCACCACAATTAGTGGAAATGTTTTTATTTACTTTTTAACCTTCCCCAGGCTTTCATGTTGGGTACGGAGCCAGTTTAACAAATGCAGTGGTAAATGCAGTCGGTCTAAACATCTAAAACTTTGCTGACTAAGTGTGATTTCATCTCACAGTGAATGTCACACTTTGATCAAGTTGTTTCTATCATAATAAAAAAGGATGCAATCCTAATGAAGTCAGTTTGTAATCAGATACCAGCTTTCAAAATGTCTGCGATGCTCCTGATTGAGACACACACAAAACGAACATTTCTGCTTGCAGGTCTTTGAATTATACTGATCAGTAACTTGTTTTTTCACTGCACATGCACAAACATGAACTGAGGCCAGTTCATTAGTATATTACATTGTGCAGCAATGCGCAACAATGAAAATGTGCCTGGGATTACATTGTGAATTTGTCTAAATGGTCAATCTGTTAACCTTCCTATACTGGCTGCAAAAAAAAAAAAAAAAAAAACTGATAAAATGGTTCACTAAGGAAGTATTTTTTAAAATATCATTAATTATAACATTAATGTGTGTGCTCTTCTTGCTCTATAAATATATTGTTTGTGCTGGTGCAGTTTTTTTTGAGAAATTAACCTAAGGGTGTGCTCAGGTTAAGAAATAACGTAGCACAATGCTACTTGTACTGGTACAAACAGCACCAACGAACCAGCTTATCTTCAGCACATAAGACGAGCTATACAGCTGGAAGCTATGATACTGAACCGCTGCCTGATGGGAAAAAAAAGTTTTCTTTTGGGGGAAAAAGTCCTAACAGTTGCATATTTGGGTCACATACTTCTATTTGCCTTGCCACAGATTTCTGGTCAGAAATAAATATGATTTTGCATAAAATAGGTCATGCCATTTCACACCCTGCCTTTTACACATCCCTGTTCAGAAAACATTACAAAATGGACACTTGGTGTAGAGGAGATTCTGCTTTGTTACATAAGCTTTGTGATCCGGCTTAACAAATCTGTTCTCTCACCTTGATTAGGAAATTTTCTCTCAGTCATGTTATCTGGTACATCAGTCATTACCTGCGTCAGCAGGGCGACTCGATTTTCTTATGCAGCGGCATACCAAATGACAATCGACTCCAGCACTGTTTCCTTAATCTACTGTGGTGTAGGTATTAGGCAGTGAGGTGGGAGTTGGATTAGATGCTCCCTGCTGCCCTCAATCTGCCTCATCTCCCTCATTTCCTCACTGACTTGTCATCAACCCGATCAGCGCTCAACAACCCCCCACCCAAGGCTGAGATAGGAAAACCTGACAGTTATTGCTCTGCCCATTGTTTCATTCCATTGTTGCTGTGTATGGCAGTTGTTTTGAACCAATAGACAGGATGAGTATTTTTGTTTTGTTGGGCTCAAGGCATGGAGGCTCTGCTGTGCTGGGCTGTTTGTAGTTGTTGGAGGTTCTTAGATTATGGTGAATGTCATAGAGCAGCAGGCATAATTATAAGCAGGAGAGGACATATCACTGGCCCGGGCACCCAAAATATGCACATTATGTTCTGGTCCAACAATTTTCAGAAGTCACTGACCAGGGGACAGATGACACTGTAAGCTGCTGATCATCACTCAGTGAAAAAAAAACCTCCTGTTCACTATTAGCTATCTGCACTAAACGATATATTTTTTTGGTGTGCATTTTTGAACATTCTATTACATTCCAGCTGAGAATTTGGTTTGCTAGTAAGAACTATCTACATGTGACCCTACATTCATTTCCTATGTGCACCACATGTAGCTGTGATTCCTGTGATCACTGACAAAGCGACAGCATGACAAGCAAAAATTTAACTGAGAGTTTCTCAATTCTACGTAAATTAGGTACGATGCACTAAAGTGACAAATCCAAACGATCCAATCGAGCTCAAATGATTTCTCTAACCAATCCTGTGCGTGCGGTTTGACGATTTTTTTCAGTTGCTTACTCAACAACTTTAGTTGCCACTTGCATTTAGTTTCTGTTTGTCATGCAAACATGGAGAAAAAAAAATGTAATATGTAAACCATTAAACCATCAATTTTCCAACTGACTAATGCATTATTTATTGTTAAACTAGCATGTATATGTAGCTACTACAGTTTTTCATCAAAACCTAAAATGGTGGGCAGTGCAGAGCCTTAAACAACAACAGTATTTGTCACTACACACTTGTCATTTGCTATTGTGAATGTAAGCTTATCAAACTACTTCAGCTGTAGAGTCTCAGTGCAAGGCGACAGTGTGAGCACATTGGAGCATTTGCTTGCCGGGTTGGCACAAGCAGAGAATACAGTACACTGGGAATGACGTAAGACGGGAGGCAGGACATGAATATAAGAGAGATTGACCAGGAGTGGGAGGAATAAAAAATGTGGCAGATAGACAATGTTACCGTGTGATAATGAAAGCACGGAGGTTGAGAGCGTATTCTTCTTGAGAAAGACAGAAAGAAGTCCGAAACAGAAAGTTGGGTGGAGAGGTCTGTAGAGGCTGGAATAATTGCCCCCTGAGGCGAATAACTGAAATGAGAGAGGAAGATACGGAGCGAGAGCGAAGGAAGAAAATGAGGCGTGCTCTATCACCCCATAATGTGGTGTGAACCCCCTCCTGCAGCACACGTGTGCCATCACGGTCTTCCACCCAGAGCTCCACACACAGACGCCGGTGAAGAACGTGCCTCTGCACAAGACAAGCGGGAATAAACCTTGCGATGGCCATCAAATGCACACACGCTGTGACTGAAATAAATGTGCTTTGTCTCAGTGTGTGAGAGAGCGAGGAAGTGATGGAGAGACTCAGAGGGAGGGGAAGACATAACTAACAGAATTGCAATCCAGTGAAAAGGGGCTGAAGCGAAAGATTGAGAGAGAGAGAGAGAGAGAGCTGGTAAGATAGTGAGAAGGCAGGACGAGTAGCTACGGGGGTGAATGAGAAAACGCAGAGGTCTCAGATGAAAGAGTGGGAGCTGTGGATGTCTCTAATCTGGTTATCCTGACACGAGGAGGACAGTGCAAGCACTTCTCGTGCCTTCATTTCTCTGCTTTCGCTGCTAAATGATTATAGATGGTGCGTGCTTCCCTTTCAGTGTCTCTGAGGAAGATCATCCTTCCTCTCCTCCTCCACCATTACGCACACACACGATGAAAAATCAGGCTCATACGCTATCGGGTTTTGTTTCACCGACAAAATTCTGTCTTTACCCTAAAGTCTTTCTTTACTTAGAAATCTTATTCTGTGCGCTCTTGATTATGCGGTACCCGCAGAGTTGTCACAGCATCTCATCATCTCATCTCATTTAGCTACTAGACACGTAGCTCATCCTAGTATTACAAAGAATAGCTTGTTTCAAAAATTCTGCTAACACTTCTGCATCCATAATGTATTATATATAATAATACACATAATCGATCTCTGTAAAACATGAGTGCATGACTTCATAAGATTAGGTTACATACCGCATTTTATACCACAGCATTGCTGAATTCTTGATTCTGATTGCTCAGAAGTTGTTGATGATTTTTCTATAACAGCACAGCTCTGACAGTAGTAATGGCTGAAAGGCAAGTCATGGGTTCATGGTAATACACTTTTTCTAATAGATTATCATTTCTATAGTCAGATTTGGTGAAATGTGCATATACTGTACATTACACGTAACAAATGCATTTAAAATGCATTATGAATACTGGATTCATAATACGTGCTAATGATAATGCTAGTGTTTAAACATTCCTTTATTATGACTACTGTTATTGCCCACTATTACTGTTATTGCTGTTAATATTACTATTAATGTTGTTAATATAATATTACTATTACTACTAATACTATCACTGTTACTGTTAGTATTGTTAATACTGTTATTGCCCACTACTTTTTATTCTCATTTTAATTTTTCATTTCTCTGTTGTTTTTTTTTTTATTGAGTTGTAAGGCAGCTACAAAAAAGACTTAAGTCTAGCTTTTCAACCGTTTTAACCATTCAACCATTCGCCGTTCAGCTCTAGTAACTTGATCATGGACTCTGCTTTTCCTGGTCTGTCTTAATCAATAGAAGAGTCAAGTGACTAAATTTCCAGTCTAATTTCCCTTCTAGTTTTTGTTCAAATTCCTCTATTCTCTTGACAGTTGTTGAATTAAATATAGATTTTTATATTCTAAGCTAAACTGGGGAATAGATTTTTGCCTCAAGTACATTTGGCCAAAGTAAATTGCTTTCTGGGCTTTAAGGAGTTTATAATATTGCAAAATTTAAAACTTCAGAATTCCTCTATATACTTTATAATGTCCGTGTTAAGAATGTGTGTTCATATTTTAACTGATGGACATCACCACATTATGATATTTATTATTGTGTTCTGTTGAATTCACTGGCTTTAACACAAACCTTGATAACTCAAAAACTAGTTTAAATAATGTCAACTTACTGTATGACAATAATAATAAAAATGTGTTCTGTGAATAGAATAGTTCAGGAATAATAAGAGGAATATAAATAATTTTAATAGTTGAATTATGTCTGAGGTTTCTGAAGGATTGTTTTTATCGTTAAAAGAGTCCCAGGCTGCAAATAGTTTGAAAATACCTGATTTAGAGAGACGGGCAGAGAGATAGTAGCAAATCTTTATATTCTTATATTCTCAAAGTTCTTAGAAATACAGCTGTAAGGTGTGGTCTTTTTGTTGTGCTCTCTACAGTTGCCCCCAAAAATCCGAAGAAAGGATTTTTATTCAATCAGAAAACCAGATTTATTTATTTGTTTGTTTGTTTGTTTAGGATAACATATTTCATTTTAAAGTTATTTATTGCAGTGATGACTCTCGATAGCACATATAATGTATTGTGTGTGGATGGATGGATGGATGGATGGATGGATGGATGGATGGATGGATGGATGGATAGATAGATAGATAGATAGATAGATAGATAGATAGATAGATAGATAGATAGAATAATATAGCACCACACATTTGGTGGTCAGGGTTTAAGAGATGACGACAGTAAACACTGTAGGAGCATGGATGTGTTACTATGAAGGCAATATGAAGCAAACGGAGTATATACAGTAGGTTCAGACAGATTTCAGTTAAATGCTTATCTCTCAAAAAGCTAAAGGATTCACGTCACAGATTCTGTTTGCACTGGTCTCACGTGTTGAATCCGCATCTGGCTTGAACCTGATGAGATTTTAAGCACACGCCGAATGCTGTCTTTACTTCAAATTCAACGTCACATTCAAATTGTGCTGAATATGCAAACCAGCTCATAACATTTGACCCCCCACTTTGTATGTTGTTCCTGGTTTCTGGTTATTCCAGTCATTTCCTTAAAGATGACATTTGCACTGGTTTTGGTGGCTGAAGTGTGTCTTGAACCTCCACAAGTGATTTGAACATTCAGCTTTAAATCTATTTTAAATGCGTTTTGGGTGCATTTAGACTGCAGTTTGCTGCTAATCGGATCGACGGCAGAGCTCTCTGACGGTTCAGACAGAAGGCAAAGAAGGAGTGTCACAACACCACTTGCCTCTTAACCGCCTTTGTGCCCTGTCACACCAACAAATATTATTGTCTTCATCCGCTCTGCTTCAATCTAGCCCTGGTCCTCGCGCATGCCAGCTCTTTCCGGCTCAATCTCTGTTCCTGACATTCATCAGGAGAAGTTTTTAAGAACATTAGAGTATTGCGCTCAGTGCTCTTGTCTTTCATCAGTACCCAGGCCTCACAGCAAGGTGTTGGCTGCTGAATATTGATGTTATCTCGCGTGGAGGAAGATAAGTGAGCCAAGCTTCCTGCCGCACGGCAGTGCTAATAGCTCAGACGTGCTCAATTGCAAGCTTAGAGCAAGTCAAGTGCTGCAATATTCAGAAGCGCTGTGTTGACAGAGCAACAAGTGATTCTCTGTCAGAAATGTGGGGTTACAGGGAAGTCACTTGGAACTGAGCTTCAAATGAGGAAAGCTATTTCACTTCGCGGTTTGATGTGATGAATTGGAAGAGACATATCCTGACAGTTCTGTACTGATCATTTAGGATGGCATAGCACACCGATTTTACAGAAAAAGGTCTGGAAAGTAAGATACTGGAGATTTGCTAGCTTTCTTACCCAAGTACAATGGACACAAGGAGACACTCCTGCTTTAAACCTGTCAAGGCACAAACACCCACACCCACAAGTTAACAGATATTGAATGTAGTTTTTTAAAAAAGGGATAAGATAATGCGGTGTGGTTCTCTCATTGGTTACAGAGAGATTTAACATGACTCCACAGCCTAGAGATTGTTCGCTATTCATTGATATATATATATTTTTTTTTTTATTTTCACCCAGGGGAATACAGTGTCTTATTTGTACCAGGATGAAAATAAAAAGGCACTGCATACCATTTGCACCCTATTTAGTTACGCAATTAAGTTGTCCACTTAAGAAATGCTGTCTTGTTAATGAAGTTGGCCACTGGTTTAGTCAAGGTACACAATATAAATGCTAACCTGGCGTTAGCTAGCTTGACCATGAACATGGCTCTTGGTTTTAATTATACATAATAGATGGATTAATATTCCCTAGCCTCCTTTGAATATTGGATCACAAAACATTATCATCTAATGTTAGCTAGACTCAGCAACTGGTTTTATTTTAAGTTATACGATATAATAGTATCCTGAGTGCAGTTTACTGTGTGTGGAGTTTCGCATATGAACGTGTGGGGTCTTCTCCAGGTTCTCCAGTTTCCTCCTGCCTCTCAAAAACATGCCAGTAGGTGAATTGGTGATAAAATTCGCAAATGTATCAATGCATACTTGTTTCGTGTGTTTAAAGCTGCAAATAGCTGTACTATACGTCCAATGCTATTTTCACCCTGGTGCAAATAGATACTCCAATATATTTTTCAAGATGACTGGGCTGTAGGGTCACTTGTGTGTATCGACCTACCACTCTTGTCTCTATTGATCATCTGGATACAGTAGCTCAAAGACCCGAGCTAGCCATCGACCATGCAGCCTGGTCAGAAAAGGAAGTGAACTTCACCCACACAGCCTTGATGGATGGTCGCATGGATTTGGCAAATAGTCTTGTTTTTTTTTTTTGTTTTTTTTCCATCTGTATTGGTTGGAT
Source organism: Pangasius djambal (assembly GCA_022985145.1). Taxonomy (NCBI): domain Eukaryota; kingdom Metazoa; phylum Chordata; class Actinopteri; order Siluriformes; family Pangasiidae; genus Pangasius; species Pangasius djambal. The sequence continues at coordinate 11,165,330 of CM040983.1, forward strand.
CCTGGGTCATACAGAAGCAGTACATAACAGACCAATAAATTTTCTCGATTTATTTATTCATTATTGGGTGTAAAGGCTGCGGTTTATATGATATGTTTTAGACACTTTATCTGAAGAGACCTTCTCAGATGGTAAGAATAATAATATTTCAATATTTATCAAGGCTAGAAGACATATCTTAGCTTTCTTAAGCGTAGGCACCAATATGCAGGATGACAAATGAAAGTTAAGACGTTGGTGGCAATAAAATATTTACCATATCTTCGAGACCTTGAAATGATCTATAGCTCTATCTGTAGCTCTATGTGGTGCCTAATTCTTTTCAAGTGCTACAAACATATGTCCTAGATATTAATAAAGTATTAAAATCAAGCGAAAAAGAAGTGGTTATTAAGCGATTATGCATATAATTGCACTAAAGTGTTAAACATTCTTGTCTTAATGGGATGATCATTTAAAAGTCGGTTAATTTTTAAATTAATTGTTCGATATTTACTCCTATAGAGACTTTAGTCTGCATTACTCCGAATTTGTTTAATTTAAGTACCATTAAAGTGCCATTAGTCTCGGTTTATTTCATCTACTTTGAGCTCAAGGCTCATTTCAGTCCTCATTTTAGATGTTACGTGGGTTCAAGGTCACTCAGTTCTCTGACCTGTGGAGCCTCTGTGTAACTGAGATAAAGTGGTCGGTGTTGATAAAGCATATACACGATGCCTCGGCCTGCCTACGAGGAGACCCCTAGTAACCTCCAAACCCACATGAACTCCGTCCTAAGCCATTAGACTTCATTATGGACAAGGTCATCACAGGACACGTCCATTAGCATGGAGTTATGTCTCCATTCTGCCATAACTCAGTCACATCCACGGGCCTAAGTGACAGCATGACTGATTTGTCACCGCACATCAGCGTAATGATTAGGATGAGACTCGTCACTAGACAGCGCTCGAGCTCTGAGCTTGAGTGACACAAGCAGACCTTTGTCCTTGGGTTAGGAGAGACAGCACTCGGCAGGGATTGGCCGGGTTTTTGATATGGTGGGAGTTGATGTGAGAAACATAGTTAGCAGTTCTCTCTGTCTGTGCTGGCTGGGAGTGCACTGGTTCCTCCATGGGCTCTCTGATCGATGGACATTTCTGAGACATTGATTAGCCTCCCTTGTGTGCATTTTAGCTTTGGCATGAGAGGAGATGAGTGCTGAGATTAACTCAAAGCTGGAAACAGTGTGTGTGTGTGTGTGTGTGTGCGTCTGCGTGTGTGTGTGAGCGGATGAACTACTCTCCATCCTGGATCAGGTCCAGATCAGCCTGAGGAGATTTTAGCTTAAAGTAAATATGGAACAGGGTCTTTATTTTTGGCCAGTTGCTAGCCAGAGTGTTGATCTTGTGCGTTGTCTCTCTTTCTTTCTCGCTCTCTCGAAATGAATGAAGACTAGCAGATTTAGAACTGGAAATGAGATTCTGTCTCTATGTTTTTTTGGAGGTCAGACGATTCAATATTTAACATTGTTTAAATTGAACAGCTCTGACTTTGAAATGACAAACTTTATTTCCTGTAAAGATGAATGCGTCATACATCACCATCCTAATGTTTATAACCAGTGCTATTGTCTATAGCTCCATTTCCACATTAACTTTTGGATTTGGGTTCCTCAAATCCAGCAGTAAATGCCTGTGGTTCTCATCTGTTAAAAAAATGTCACTTCTTCTTCTTCTTTTAAACATTTTCTGTTTCCTTCTTTGCTTGTTAATGGTCTAAATATTGCATCTGCTTGATCATTTAAACATGTTCAGAAGTGTCTTCTTGCAATTTAAATGTACCTGACTTCTAGAATATGCAGTAAAAGCTGATGTAGGCTAAATTGCTTTAAAACGGCTTCAAGGGTAAAAGAGCTGTTATCTGCTGCATGTCCACTTGCCAAAATCACTTAAGGCTGTGCTATGGGCATATATTTCTCCCTCCAGCCAAAGTATTCCAGTTTGAGAAAGACATGTCCTCCCCCATGTCTCAAACGATTCAATTTGTGCTCTTCAGCCTCTTGTAGTTGAACATCTCAAGCAATTTCTCAGCCAATTTCAGTCAGCAACGGCTCCTGTAGGCTAAGTGTTAATAGTGCTCCTGAGATATGTCTGCTTTAAACTGAGTGGATGGTGAGTGAAAAGTATTCAGTTCCTCCGTCATCGGAATGCATTGATTATTCCAACAAGGAGGGGACCCAGGTGCCAGAGCAATTCTGAGGCCTGCTAACAGCCTGCCGTTCAGCTGAGCAGCACAGAAAGCACACAGGACTACTAACAAGCTTGCAGCAAAGTGTGTGAGTGTGAATGTTTACTGTACAGATGTAGGACAGCTTACAGAGGCACGGCAGGTGCCAAGGCCTCATGTTTTTTTATTTGCATGACCTTGAGATGTGCCATAAATGCAGGCGGTGCTTCATCTTTGACGCTGCGTTTGTCTCAGGGGTGAGGTTATGTGGATTTTCAGAGTCGACGTTTACCTTGTGTTTTCGAGTTGGGGAAAATAAATAGGAAAACAGAGTGAGTAGACCTTGGAGATGGGCAAAAATGCTTCCCAAAACATCCTAAGGAATCATTTGAAGTCTCAGAATCCCTCATGATTGACTTGTAGACACTACAAACCGTTTCTGCATTTAAGGAGTGTAGGTTGGAATGGTTAAGTCTGAAACTCAGCAAATTTTCCTTTTTCGTGTGCCAGTAAAACCTCAAGGGCATTTTCTTCACTATTGAGTGTCTATTGCAGCTTGTTCTTTCTGCTGTCACCACTTGCCATGTTAGTGGTAGTGTCCATTCACACGGCTGGGGCTTCTGCTGTCTGCTGAAAAAATGTTCACAGTCAGCACGTGTTAATAAGTAGCATACACTGTGGCCAGGCATCAGGGCACCATGTGACTGTCAATGTTACAGTATCTATAGGGGACTGTACTAATGTTTCTAGCATATACTTTCTGAACTGTTTCAAGCACCTCACTTTTTGCCGCTGTGAATGGTTGTACATGATGTGCACTTCCCAAAAATGGTTTATGCCCAAGACACATCTTTGCTTCAGTGGTTCTGTGGATCTTACCTAGATACCGTACATGTGTGCCTAAGAACTGCTGCTGTAATCATAAACACTGCCCTGTGCTCATCCAAGAACTTTCCTGCTCCATTTGCCAAGAAACCCTTATTCACAATGTGATCAACCCTACTTGAACATCCTTTCTACTCATTTAATACTGTTTGTCTGTACTCTTCTACAAGCGTATACTTTACATTGATTTACAATCCCACTATCCGGTGTCATCCAGAAGAGGATCCTTTTGAGCTTGAGCTCTCAACATTTCTTGCTTATGGCGAATCAGGGCGTTTTTCTTCCCCCGTCACTCTGACTTGCTCGTTAGGAATCTAAATCTATATCTGGATTTCTGTACAGCTGCTTTGTGACACTGTCTCTTGTTAAAAGTGCTATACAAATAAAATTTAACTGAAGAGGGATAGCAACCTAGTCTTCAAGTACAGGGAGCATTTAATGTATAGATTTTCAAGACAGCATGAAACAGAAAACATAAAGCATTTCCCTTCCTTAATTTGATGTATTTTTCGATTGAAACAGTTTCTTCATGAGTCATGCACAGTTGTGATTCAATTCTACCTATTCCTTCAGACTTTAATTTGAATGACTGCCACACAACCCATTAGGAGATTTGCCAGTGTAGATTATCCTGCAGGGTCTGGGAATACCTGCAGACAAAAATGAAGTGATACTGTTAAAGTAGGAACTGATACCCTGTGAGAACTCGACACAGTTTAAAGGAGGAACCTACCTTAGACAGGAAAATCAGGACAGTTTGAGCTTTGGGCAGAAAAGATAGAATAGATATAATTTTTAGTCTTCACACAGCATTGTGTTCACCACTGGAGGTCTCTACATGGTCTTTTTTTACAGCACTTTGCACAGGCAATGACCCTCATGAAGTCTCATTTTGTTACACATTACTCGTATGTATACATTTTATGCATTGCATATAATATAGAATGGTCAATAGTGAGGGTGGGTGAGTGAGAGAGAGAGAGAGGGGTCGAGAGTGGGGGACTAGGAGAAGTGGAAATGCCATGGTACATGTAGCTTGAGGACAGGGTTTCTGATTGTTTCGTCATGTTAAGGGCATGCTCAACATCTCTCTGAACTGGAGGTCACCTTTCATTTCCATCAGAAATTTGGGCAGCACTGGCATGCTATCTTGTCATGCCAATTTTAGCAATGGCAGTGCCTTTGAGATGTCATAATACTTCATGCCTTATATCTTTATCTCTGAGCCACAAGTCTGCCTGAGGCTATGCTTTCCGTAACCTGACATGACCTCATATGACATTTAACTATAAGTACAACAACCGGAAAGATACAAAGATTGTGATTGTATGATTTACATTTGGTGAAGGCCTAATATATCTATTAATTTTAAAAAAACAAAACTGTGTGATGTCTTAAAGCTGATGTTTACATGGCTTGTGGGATATATGTAACTATTATCAAGCTTTCAGTGTTTCAGTAAAAAACGAATTTGCATTACTTAACTGTAAAACAACATCCTCAAATCCTCAATCCACTTCTCTTTGTTTACTTAATTTCTGGAAATATCTAGCTAGCTAATTAACCTTAATGGTCATACAGTAATCCATATAACATTGAATTAAAGTGAGGCCATTTGCTACAATATGAATAATAATGCTTGTTATTTCATATTGGCTGATGCTAGCTATTAAGCTAAGTACCTGAGGTTAACTGTCATGCTCCACCCAAACGGTTACCTATTTTGATAATTCACTGCTTCAGGACATTAATTGAACAGGAAATACTCTACACCTAATGCTGCAAACTTTACATGTAGTGGTTTAATTTACTTATTACAGCCTGTTACATATCTGTCCTCTATGGCTGTTGAATACAACATGCTACATTACCATATAACAGGAATCTCCTGTTTAGTGAACCGTGTTGAGGAAAGAACACTTTATATATAAAGCATGAAAACAGCTGAGACAGTTCTTTTCACCCATCTTGGCTCTTAGGAGTAACAGGCAAGGTTGGTAAAATTTTGACTTATGGGCGTGTGTATAATAGCAGGCACTTGTTTCATACCACCAGCATGTTTAAAATGGACTACTGCAGCGACGCCCCATTGCATATTGCATGCCTGCTATGTCCTGCTTTACTGTACCATAATAATGATGAATGTACTTAATCTATTAAAATTTTTCTATATTAAAATTCATACTGTGTCCGCTCTACATGTAATGTATTAAAACAGCATGTTACCTTTTCTCTCTGAAAAACGTACATTTATTAGTGTTTAAAGGCCTCAACTGATGCCCTCCTGTAGTCTCCAAAATTCTGTTAAGAGAAGAAAACTCCCTGCTAGCACCAGTGAATCCAAGTACTTCAGTCAAAGATTTTGCACAGAACATTTTCTAACTGACCTTTTTCAGGTTAATGATCACGACACAGTGATGATAACTGAGGTGATTCTACAAGGCAAATTATCTTGCTGTTCTCGCTGTCAAATAACCAATTTGGATTAGTGTCAGTCTCTCGCACAAGCTCGACCTTGGCTTCGAGCGGCCGTGTGATCTTTCCAGGGTTATTCCTCCATTGCAAACGAGCTCCACGTTCTTCTCTATTAGCCCATGCACCTTTTTTACATTATACGTAATTATCAGATGGCTAAACTCTGTGACCTGTGAGAGACAAATAGAGCACAATGAGGGGCGCTAAAGTAACCTTCCTGCATTTTAACGATTTGTCCTGCCTGATTAGCTTTCTCAATGCTAAACCTCAGAGGCAGGCTCAAACCCAGTCTCCCAGTAGCGCTGCAGGATGAGGACTTTGCAGGACTGTGGTAATAACTTGGTAATGAAGCTGTATGGAAATTGGATGGACGCATGCACACAGATGTGTGGAGGTAATTAACGCTGGTCTATTCATAAGAGAAGGGAGCACAGGGAGCTGGCTTGCTGGCATTTGAAGCAAATGGGTCAATACTACAAGATGGAGTGGTGAGAAGTTCAGCAGCAGCAGGCTAACTCCATCTTAATGAATGGAGGAAAGGGAATGTGCTAATTTGCAGCAGGTCTACTTGAGCAGAGAAAAGAGATATCACTCTTAAAGTTTACTGTGTGCGGCTCAGAAAAAGTCTGAACTCCTCCAGAAGTACCATATTGAAATGCTGGCCTTTTTATGTGCCTGGATATTCTCCCTGGCCTTGCCACTGGCCCTGCTTGGCCTCGTTTGGCACTGCTTGGCACTCCTGGCACACGGATGAAGAAGCTTCGGAGCTGTGCCATTTCACTGAGCCTCTGTCAAGATGGTGGCTGTTGCAATGCCGCTAGATCACTGATCCACAGTTTTCTCACCCAAATGCCGACTTGGCTTCAATATGGCAGGGCTGCTGTTCATGTGGTTATCATATTGATAGATTTAAAGCATCAGATGAACAGCAATTAGTCATAACTGTCCTCTGGGGTGAAATGATGCTTTGGGTTAAATTGAATATTCTGCATGCTGAAGCAAATGCCTCAAAACTCTTCACTGCAGTAGTTTATATCCTGCATTAGATACAGTTTGTACATCAGAGTTCCACTATTTAGGAATCGTTTTCCATGATTTTTATTTTGGAATGACTCACATCTGCCAAATTGTTCAACATTAAAATCAGCCTCACAACTGCTAATGATGCCCTATTGACTGACTGAAACAAGACACTCTCACACAAACCACTCTTCAACCAAGTTTGACTAAATTATTACATGTGAAGTGTGCAGTTGTGAACCAGTGGCAATTTAAGTTTGAAATGATGGTTGTGTGTAAATTATTCAGCCGAACACCAAAGAATACACCAACTACGCTAGCGTTTTGTCTATGCCCTTTTCAAAAGAGATTCTTATCAAGATCCTGGTGGTAAAATAGAGATAAAACAAGTAAGGAGTAAAGCATGATTTGGTGCTATAGGCATATAAACAATGGGGTGATGTCACCACTCAGTGATAATTATTTTTCTTATTATTGCATGCACTGGTGTGTACAAACCTGCAAACACGTTTCTCTTTAAAGAGCATGTTATTTAAAGAACAGTTTTTATCCATTTATGTTAGTCCTGGCTATCATGTACTGTATATCATAGCTTTAAACAGTCCTTCCCTCATTAACATTCATATAGCAAACTTTACAAAATGCTGACACTGGAGACTCATTCTGTAAATGTTAAATAAACATTTCCTTAGAGCATTTCACCGTATCAAAGACGATATGAATGAGCAGTTTCTATAGAAACAATAGCATATTAGAATGAGTGCATTAATATAAACCTGTGATTTGCCTTAAAGCTGGCACTATTTGGGAATTCAACAGCGCTGTGGTATAAATTAAATTTGATCTATATAATGTGTAATTAAAAATAGCACTCTCAAAGGCTTAATAGAGCCAGGACCACAATAATATTTTCCACAACATTTCACTTTTCTCATTTTTCTAGGTGTCATAACTGGAAAACTGTATGTACAGTATATGGAGACCTTTCTGTCTCATTCATCAGCTGTATCACTTTTTGATGCACAGACATGACACAAGATGGTCTCAACTGAAGAGCAATGAGTAGGAAACTACCTGAGTGTGTATGTGTGTGAGATGATTTGTGGCGAGATGATGTGAGTCAGACGGGTAGAGAAAATATCTCTCTTTCCATCATGTGATCACATGTGACAGCTGTGCATGCTGGAACGATTCCCAGGACACTGATGTGAATCAGAGATGAATGCTGATCGTACAACAGGCACAATCTCTGGCTCAGTCTTGGCTTCTTAAACTCCTTGTTGTTTGAGATTTGGAGAATTCTTTGGCTTCCATGCTGGCTCGGCTGGATATGTCAAAACCACTTGCCATATTTATCCACAAGCGGAATGCATTCAGACTGTGTCTACTTTAATGCTGGCCATACATGCGACCGGTGCTTAAATGTGCAGCTGTGTGCAGGCTGGAGACAAATCAATGTGGCACAGCAGGGTCTATAGTCTGTAAAAAAATAGAAATGACTGTACAGGACATTCTGTTGCATTTCTGCTACAGTTTTACTTACATAATATTCTCAGCATGGGCAAGGTGTTTCTGATAGACTGTGACTGGTTTTGTGGTTAAAGTGGTTACAGGCTTTGCAGATGGGAGGCAGATTCCGGAGTGGCAGTGTTGTACCTGCTGCTGAACTTTAATAGAGCATCAAGAGGGATGAGCAAAGATCCATAACCTTTCAGCTCTTTTTACATTTTTCTTAGAGCTGTACAATTTATCATTTGATCATAAATCTTAATCCCCAGGGCTGGTTGGATTTCTCGAGTCTGGTTAAAAACAGTTGCATGACAGGTTTATATTACTGCACCCATTCATATACATTATAGTTTCTTTAGAACCCCAGAGTGAATTCTCAAATCTGATTGGTCAGAAGGTGTGGAATTGTAGAATTTTGTATATAATTTTTGCACATCATACATAATCTAAGCATAATAATAAACTCAGTCTAAAAAAAAAAACGTGTTGTTTAACAAAGGCAAACATATAATCGTTGATGTGGTGAAGCTTTCTATTAGTAGATGTTTATTTAACATTTATGGAAGGAGGAGCAGCTGTCATTGTTTCCGAACATAGGAAAGTCTTCAGGCCAAGGTGCTTGTGCTTTCTGGTTTCTTGGTAACATGACAAGCTGTTTTGTTTTTTTTCCTTTTAATTAACTTCAAGAGAGAGAAAAAAATCGTTAATATTATGAAGCTTTCTTTATGGAAACATTTATTTAACATTTATGTTACTAAGCTCCAGGGTCGGCGCTTTGTAACAGTCAGAGGTAAAGATGCGACGTTAAATTTTCTGCCTTGAGAAAGTCTTCACCTCAGACAACGTTGTTTGATTATCTGTAAAATTATCAGTATTGAATCTGCATTTTTTCTGTTTCTTTATCTGTTTATAGCTGCTATAATATAGGTGAGAACAGGAACTTGTTTCATAGATATTCCACAGCATTAAATGTAGTTATAAGTGGATAAAAAGTACCATGTGCTGTTTTTTTTTTTAAATTAATCAGTGGCAAATCACTGTGGTATGCGTGGAATAAACCACTATGAAATGTGCTATTATAGGAAATTAATCAACTTTGGGGTGGTTACATCCATTTGGCTTCATTCCTGGCCTTTCCAATAAAAGCCTGAAACATAAAAATGATCATTCTAATATGAAATATAATTATTGATTAGAATTTAATCAGGGGTTATATAAACATTTATATTCCAATGTATAAAGGATTTTGGTGCTTTAGTTTCATCAGTAGCACCACACTGGGAGAATAAGGGCTGCATATGTTTTGTCAGACACATGTATTTAGTTGGTCACGTCAGGTAGCAATGGGAAGTGTCCCAAAACCCAAAGCGGTAGCCAGGACAATTTGATATTTAACAATGTAAGTGTTCAACCAAGGAGACGCCAGCCTATACCATTCAACCTTTTCCCTCCTGGTAATAAAGTCATATGCAGTGCAACCATGCCGAAGCACTAAGTTTGGATCTGTCTGGGTCTATCCACATCTCTTTAGTGTTGTTAAAAGCGCATCACTCAGGAGCCATCATGGCCTTTATAAATTCACTCTCAGTTGTTTAGAGAAAGTCTACAACATTTGACTTCTTTTGAATGTTACAGTGTGATGTGACAGTTAAACAGCTTGCTGTGCCATTCACTCTCGACTGGCGTTTGCTCCATTTAAAAAAAAAAAAAAAAAAAAAAAAAAAGTTTGCATTGTTGAACTTCTGAACAAAATCGGAAAGTTTTTTTTTTTTTTCTCTCTCTTGGAAAACTCTTGTGTAACTTTTCATGATGTTTGGTGATGTAACCCTTGGTTCAGGCTGAGGAGAAACTCTATTGTAAGATTCACTGTACCACTTTTATCCACATGTATAAAAAGAGTGTATGTCTTTGTGAAACACTGACACATCCATTAAAATGCACTTAATTGGTTATGGATCTCAGTGCCTTTTTCTCCTCTTTTTTACAGGTGGAAAGAGAAATCGCTATTCTCAAGCTAATAGAACACCCACACGTTTTAAAGTTGCACGACGTCTACGAAAACAAAAAATATTTGTAAGTATTGCGTTTTTGCTCACATTTTTTTTGTGTATGATTGGAAGAGTTATTGCTAGCATGTAGTCACAGTGCTGGAGTGTGTAAGTCGTTCGTAGAACCGGATGACTCAGCTGCTCTATTTAAAGTACCATTAATAATAATAATGATTAAAAAACATGAATCTGTGTTTGTTCTTTCACAGCAGACTGAAATCCACTAATGTATCCAAAGGTGACTAGTTATGTAAACATCAGGATAAGGCACGTAACAGCCAACATCTGGCTGAAAACTTCAGCTTCAAATATTTGCACATGATCACAGGTGTTTTCTTTCTAAATTGCCTGAACCAAATAAATAGAAAATATCTCATTTTGCCCTTTATGTGGGTTTATCTTGTAAAAATGATGTCCTAAAGCTGACCTTGTGGATCTGATACATATGGTGTAAGGCAAACAGAGCAAACAAGGTTTGTTTAAACTGTGATAATGCTCAGGCTGCCCTGTAAACAAGACCAACATGTTTTGTTTGATTTCATTTGCCTCCCCAAATCACGCTATGAATGCAAAAAAGGATTTCTCTTCAAATCACATCTCTGATAGTTTATGGAGATATGACAGGTAATTGCTCAAACAAATCCCTCTTAAAATGATTTGGAACAATCAAATAACATGATGTTATGCCAGGTAATCTTCTCGGAAATAACACTCAGCCCCAGTCGGTGTGTGCGTGTGTGTGCGTGTGTGTGCGTGTGTGTGCGTGCGCGTGCTTGCGTGTGTGCGCGCGTGTGCGTGTGAGTGAGCCTTGAGGCATTGGCTGAAATGGCAAGGGATTATTGTACTTCTCCATTCAAACAATGGAGCAATGCAAGCAATTAAAATAAGCATTTCCTCTGTGTATCCTCTTTATTTAATGTCACTCTAAGCTCTTGATGCTCTGTGCCATGTGCTCTCAGTAAGTCAGAGTGCATTACCTCTGTTAACCTCTAATGGCTTAGAGGAGTCATTAAACCCACCGAAGGAAACCAGTTGAGACAATATTGTATTAGAGTGACAGAAAGCTCAGGACGGCCCACCGGCAAAACCTATAAAACCTGCTTAAGACATTTATGGTGGCTGTGCGAGTTACAGATCAGTAGGAATTTCTGGGTAGAGAGACAAAAAGCCAGAGGATAATGATGAGATCAGAGAGCAACTTTAAACTCCAAAGATTCAATTTGCCAGTGCAGGTGGGAAGGAGCATGAAGAAATGAGTTCAGCTGGCGATGTACAGAAGTTCTCTGGCCATCAGGAATGAGCAACATTCATTCCCTCCACTGCCTCTTTCTTTGTCTCTAAAGCTATGATTTTTTTAAAAAGAATTTCGGGCGGGGGTATGATTTTGTGGACAAATATTACACATTGTAAAATAATACTTTGGTTGTGATTTGAGATTGGCGCTCTTAGATCACATAATGTGAAGTGCTCTCTCATTACAGATGTAGTGCCATTGTAATCAAAAACAGCTGACAGCAAAGTTCTGGCAGGGTCAGAAATTTTTCTAGAGATGGCACCGATCCGATCACCAGGTTCAGTATCAGCCTCCCAGCAAAAAAAAACCTGTGGATCATATAGCAAAAGTAAAAGAGAATAAAGTTGACCTTATCCTGTAACAAATGGAAAAGATTAGAATTGGATTTGGATAAGATTTTTTTTTTTTTTAATGTTTACATTTAAAGAGACATGAGTCATTTTTGTATGAAAGTTGCAGTTGTGTTTTTGCATTTGTAAAAAAAAAGAAAAAAAAAAGTTGGGTATGGATATCGGCTGATAGTCCAGGTTTCAGTATCGGTATCGGAAAAGTAAAAGTGGTATTGTGCCATCTCTAAAATGATTTATAAAAATTTCAGTGTGACCGCTGCTATGATGCTTGTCTAAAAGCCAACAATAGGATGACAAATTCATGAGACAGTTATAAATACAGTAGGGGCAATGGTGAAATGTAAATGAAACATGCTAATGGATATTACCCTAAGCTTACTTTGAAAATTATTTCTGTTTATGCGACCCTGAAGGTATAAGAATTATCATTAGAGGATCTTTATTGTGACATGGAGAACATGTTATTGGACAATCTGTTATAGAATTCATGCAAGATTTTATTGGGATCGTCTCATACAGTGTGGCAAGTAATAATCTTATAATATAGCTGAAATATTAAAATACAGCTAAAAACCAGCTGTAGAACAGAAAGCTGCCTATCTTGACTGTTTTCTCAATGCAGAAAATCCACTGACAAACTGTCAGAACTGAGAAACTTCCTTTTCATCTTGCTTTTACTAGAAGCAAACCCAAACCCAAATCCACTGAATCTTTCATCCCAGTGCCTCCCACTGCTGATTCCCATTGCTCCCCACTGTTGATTTCATTTCTTCCATTTATCTTGTAGTCATAAGGCTCCTAGAGAGGACATTATCTGATCTGTTGAAAGATGTGACACTGTTGCATCCCTGCAGAAATGAATGAGTCTTCTTCTAGTTTTGTTTCTTGGGTTTATCCAAAGACGTCACAGCTTTGGCGCTGTAGGCTTCAGGGAACCATTCTGCTCCCTGACTGCTTGCTTAAGTCAATATCAGAGGTGTTCAATTCCAGTACTCAACAGGTGGCTGATAAAAACCTGCCAGGAAAAAGAAAAATCTTTCCCTCAAATTGTGTCTGTCTGTCTGTTTTTCTGTGTGATTGTGTGTGTGTGTGTTTGTTCGTCCGTCTGTCTGTATGTCAGTCTGTTTGAGCGTTTGTGTGTCTGTGTTTATGTATTTGTCTGTCTGTCTGAGCCTGTGTTTTTTCTGTCTGTGTGTCTGTCTGTATATGTGTGGTTGTCTGTCTGCCTGTCTGTCTGTCTGTTGGTGTGTGTGTGTCTGTGTCTGTGTCCATCTGTCTGGTTTGTCTATGCCTGTCTCTCTGTCTGTATAGACAATTAGGTCCAGAAGTAATTTGGACAATGACAAAGTTTCTGTGATTTTGCCTTTATCCACCACCACAATGGATTTAAAATAAAACAATCCATTTTACAGACATTTTAAGCAAAGTACTTCCATTTTCAGGGACTCAAATGAAGCAGATAAAAGATGTTCAACTGGAGCTACCAATATGAAGTCCAAGGAGATCTCAATGCAAATGAAGGAGGCCGTCATTAGGCTGAAAAACAACATAAACCTATAAGTGAGATAGCAAAAACCTTAGGTGTGTCCAAATCAACAGTTGGGTACATTCTTAAAAAGAAAGAAAGCACTGGTGAGCTCAACAACATCAAAAGGCCTGGAAGACCACGGAAAACAACTAAAGTGGATGATCACAGAATCCTTTCCTTGGTGAAGAAAAACCCCTTCACAACATCAGCAGAAGGCAAGAATACTCTGGAGAAGGTAGGCGTATCATTGTCAAAATCTACAATCAAGAGACGCCTTCATGAATGTAAATACAGAAGGTTTGCAGCAAGGTGCAACTGGTAACATTCAAGAACAGGAAAGCCAGATTAGACTTTGCCAGAAAACATCTATAAAAACCCCATGTTCTGGAATAAGAGTCTTTGGACTGATGAAACCAAGATTAACTTGTACCAGAATGATGGGAAGAGAAAAGTATGGTGAAAGAAAGGAGCAGCTCATGATTCAAAGTATACCACATCATGTGTCAAACATGGTGGAGGAAGTGTTATGGCATGGGCATGTATGGCTGCCAATGGAACGGGCTCACTGGTGTTTATTGATGATGTGACTGCTGACAGAAGTAGCAAGATGAATTCTGAGGTGTATAGGGCTTTACTCTCTGCTCACATTCAGCCAAATGCTACAAAACTGATAGGACGCCG
>CM040983.1:11193249-11314816 GCA_022985145.1 Pangasius djambal
TTTTTTTTTTTTTTTTTTTTTTTTTTTTTTTTGAAATAAAATTATTTTATTTTATTATTGTTTCTTATGTTGAAAATTGTACACCTTGTATATTATATAAATATACTCCAGGGTGTGTGGACTGGGACTATATTTAAACATAATAGGTTTATCATATCAAATCAGATTTTATATGAACTTGTTTGTAGTTTTCACTACATTGGAAATGTAAACCTTTTGTCAGCTTTCTTCAATTCTCCATATGGTGGATCCCATAATTTCAGTTAGCATCTGATGCTAATAGTAATTACAGTGCAGTGTCTCTTGTTTGGAGTCTTTTTCTTAGGTATTTACCAACATACTGTATATGAGGAAAATGTTGCTATTCCAGAAAGTTTTGTCTTGTTTTTAGAGTTATTATGTCTTAACTTTGTACTTTAGCTATGTGTTTGTTGCTAAATCATTAGCCTTAGTTATTAGCTAGTTTATGTGTTAATTTTCCCCAGTTGCCTAGCAACACAGTTCCCACATCTTTAACCAATTCAGTGGCGAACAAATTTCCTTTCTTTGTGCTTGTTCATAGACTTGTTTACGTCTCTTTTTTTTTTCCAAGAAATGAAACTTAAGAACTGTGTGTTTTCCATCATTGTGACTTTGAACTGAAAAAATAGGCATATGATTCAATAGAAAACAACTACAGAGATTTTCAACATTTCATTTGAATGCGAGAGATGCGGAGAACATAAAAAACAGCACCTAACTGCAAAAACAAGAGAACAAGTAGATGAAAAAGCAACCTTTATTATAATTACACTGCCGTGAAGCAGGAGTAGCACACCATTACCCCAACTAATGTCCTATCCTGTGCACTAGCTGTTGTTTCTCTGCATTAGAATAATGGTGTATTTTGGAAGGTTTGTTCAAGCTGTAATTGGGTCAATAGACCCTTAAGTCTTCGAGAGGAAAATGAGGGAAAATTGAGGGGGTGATGAGAGGATGAGAGGAGGTAGGCCTTTTGTTTTTTTAATGCCAGCAAAAGCACTTCATTCCAGCTACATCTGACTCCAGTGAACACTGTTGCTCACTATGAAGTGTTCATTAAATAGGAGGAGTAAATAGCCAAAAGAGGTCTGATGGTATTAAGCAGATGCTTACCATATTAACAATGGAGGTCATAAATATTTATAACATGACAAAGTCACCTGAGCTGAAGCCATTGGCCTCCATGGACAGTTTTATACTTAGATAAGATGTAACGCACATTATAATGCACAGTGGCTTGGTAATCATGCAGGACATCTTAATATGAGCACAGGATTAGTGACTGTACTGAAATCTTATCAAAGAGAGAGAAACATACTGGGATTGTACGCTTCCGTGACACCTGACAGTATCTGATAGCCACACAACTGTGGGAATGCCAGAATATTCTCAATATTTATATTTTCCCAACAGGGGTTTTAATGATTAGAAGCAGAGGATAGAGATATATAAATGAAGCCTCAGTGAGATTTGATAATCAACCCCTGGAATAATAAATGTGCAGACGTTGATGGCAGCATGCACAGGATAGGGTAGGGTGATATTATATTAGTGGAGGCAGGTTTTTTTCCACCAATGGTCATTATGCATGTTATGGTTTTGGCAACTAATAAATTGTGCAGCTGTTATTAGTCTAGTTAATGTCAGGGTTACTGTTGAATGGTGCTTGAATGCCCTCATGTTAGATCTTAAATCTTGTTCATTTATGTCATTATTTTATTGGCTTGAGCCTCACTGTTCTTTGTTATTAGCCGATTTACTCAGAGCAGGTGATCCATGTACATGTTGGCCATTGTGGTTCAACTCCATCTCTAAGCAGTGCCACTACATCCTCCCTGAGCTGCTACTGACGTGCAGACTGCATTAGCAGGGAGCTGAGAGTAACGTGGGAGGCTGGAGGGAAGCATTATTATGTAGAGCAGCTCATCTGGCCTGTCTGTGGTCATCTGCTCTTTTAACATCAGGCGCTGGAACAGCGGGCATCTGTCATCCTCCCCGCCACGCCAGCTGGATGGCCAATGCCCGAGAGAGTTGTAGAGGAAAAAAGTGCAGTCAAGAGTTGCTGACTAGCAGCTATGTCGCCTTTTGTCTTCTTTTACGTGAACCTGCTTTTTGTTCCCAAACTGTGATCATCATATTTTTATGTTGTATACCAGCTGATCTCTGATACCACTTTTCCCTCGGAGACAGACCTGGTGCTGCTTCAGAAGACACAATTCAGAGTTTTCCCACATACAGATTATACTTTGGGGCCCTCAAAGTATATTAACAGCTACCAAGTATATTAGGTCCCATTTCAAAAAATGCTAGCATTTAGTTTCTTGCTGAGAAATCCAGCATGGTCTGACCAGCTACCAGCCAAAACACAAACCAAGATGGTCAAGCTGGTACACCATCTTTGCCAGCTGGTATGTTATTTTTCAGCTTCCTTATTGCTTGACTAGATTGGCCACTAAATATTGAAGATTTTTTTTAATTGCCTCACTTTTGTGTTATTTTCTTAAACAACTAAAATACACTATACAGCCAAAAGTACTTGGATACCTGACCATGATCTGACCTTCCCCAAACTGTTGCCACAAAGTTGTAAGCACACAATTGTCTAGAATGTCTTTGTATCCTGCAGCATTATGATTTCCCTTCACTGGAACTAAAGGACCCAAACCTGTTTCATTACAACAATGTCCCTGTGCACAAAGTGAGGCCCATGAAGACATGGTGTGCTAAGGTTGGTGTGGAAGAACTCAAGTGGCCTTCACAGAGGCCTGACCTCGACCCCACTGAACACCTTTGGGATGAACTGGAACACAGACTGCGCAGCATGTGTTCTCACTTGACATCAGTGCCCAACCTCACTTACGCTCTGGTGGCTGAATGAGCACAAATCCCCTCAGCCTTGCCCTGAAATCTAGTGGAAGGCCTTCCCAGAAGAGTGGAGGTTATTA
The DNA here is from genome assembly GCA_022985145.1 of Pangasius djambal. Classification (NCBI taxonomy): domain Eukaryota; kingdom Metazoa; phylum Chordata; class Actinopteri; order Siluriformes; family Pangasiidae; genus Pangasius; species Pangasius djambal. The sequence goes on from CM040983.1 coordinate 11,196,216, forward strand.
TAACAGCAGGGAAGGGACCAACTCTGTGTTAATGTCAGTGGTTTTGAAATGGGCACATATGGGTGTGATGGTCAGGTGGCCACATACGTGGTCCTACAGTGTAACTTGTGTACGTTGTTGCATTTTTTATAGTAATTGACAAGCTATTTTCTTTACCAGGACTTACCAGCTGACAAAGATGGGGCACCAGTTTGACCAGCTCAGCCTTGTGTTTTGGCAGCAGGTAGCTGGTCAGACTAAGCTGGATTTTTTTTTTAATCAGGGTACAGGGTACACGGTCAGGGTCAGGGTCAGGGTCAAGACCGGTGAAAATGGGAGGGAGAAAGCTGAGCAGAGAAGCAGTAATCAAACGACTAAACTAACAAGGAGAGAGAAGAACTTGACACATTTTTAAAAACTTTTTCCTTCCCTAAACGATTTTTATTATTTCATTATTTTGGTTACGATCTCAGAGCTTTGAATTACATACAGACAAATCATATTTTAAATAAAATATGTTGTTAGAGAGCTTATTTTACTATCCAGTGTCAAATTCCTCACAATGCAAAGACAATGGTATAAACAAAGATAACACACAAAATGGTAGATATGTTTTATTGCTTTTAGAGTGTCTAATTACTATAAAAGCAGTTTTGTTAGCATGACCATTAACAGATTGTTATTAGTTTGTAATAGTTGTCAGTAAAAAAAAAAAATTTCCAGGCAAGCAGAACTTTTAGTGAAAACAGACCAATTGTATTGTCCAAGAGCAGGATCTTTTTTAGTAGAAATGTACATTCAAACATGTTCACAACGTTCTTGTAGTGTTCACTGTTTTGGAAGTTTACCTTTTCTGATGGCTCTGATGGTTGATGTTGATGTTTCTCAGTATGGCAGAACCCATAGAAGATTAGTTAGCAGTCTATGCTAAGTGTAATTTCAGTGTAATTTAAGTGGTTCTTCATATTTTCTGAGTAATTTAGTAACAGAACTGAGGAAAATTATTATTGCTGACAGTTTGGTGTTGTGTCCAGTGTCTTTATGCCTTTACATTGTCCTGAAATGAGGCAGGTGGAGATGCACATTATTGATCCTCAGGGGAAATGTAGGGGCTTTAGTGGAAAAAAATAAAAATATATACTATATATACACATAGTAAATACATACTACACACACTACACAGATACATGGTGCAAAGACAGCCATTAAAAAAACAACACAAAGTGTAGAAAATGTAGAGTGTTGTGTAAGATATGAATTTATTTTAAATGTAATGTTCTTGTTCGTACTGAGAGGCAGGGGACAAGCATGCTGAGAGAGGAGACATTGTGGATCTTGATGGCTGGCGGCAGAAAAGATTCCCAGTAGAGGCTTCGTACAGCCGGCAGTGTGTGACTTCCACTGTCTTTTTTTATTTATTTTCACAGCCACCGGGACCTGAAGCCCGAGAACTTGCTGCTAGATGAGAAGAACAACATCAGGATAGCAGACTTCGGCATGGCCTCGTTGCAGGTGGGGGATAGCCTCCTGGAAACTAGCTGTGGGTGAGTAACACTGAGTACTACATAGCACTCAGAAGTGACTAGCGTTTGTCCAGTGACTGCCAACAATCAATTATGGGTAATCTTATTGATTGTATACTTAGGGTACTCTATCTGCTTGACATATGCTGCAGTCTTATTTACAAAACGTCAGTCTTATTGGTGACTGTGTCGGTTGTTGTTTTTCTCTATTAATGTCTGGAGCATGTTTAAAATGCATGTTTTATCAGTGACACTTAGACACGCTCTCTCTGTCACTTGTCCTCTCTCTCGTAATACACTGAAATTAACAGATAGCCCGCTCTCTCATTAGTTGCCAGGAGGTCTGCTGTGGGGTGGAGCCATGCTCACTCAGAAGCAAAACTATATTTTAAATGAAATGAGCTGTTATTAAAACAGTGCAGCCTCTACTCCTCGAATAAGCTCAGAAGCGTATGAAGTAGAGAGACTGGGGTTGCAGATGCTCTATTTTCCCCTTTTTCCCTTTTTTTTTGTCTCTGTACTTTTTGTACAGCTCCAAGTACAGAAAGTAACAATGAAGTACAAGCAGTGGCTTGGATCAGGGTTTGTATAATCATGAAAATATCTGTGTCTGCATTTGAAAAGTAATCCTCCAGCCAGACAGATGAATATGAGAAACAGGTCAATTGATTAAAGATGTCCGTTATAGTGTATGAGGTGTTTTGAGACCTGTAATAATCACAGAATTTCAAAGATACCTCAGAAAGAGATTAATCGCAGTACGATGGATATGCTAGTTTCAGACTTCATTTCAGGCTTTTGATGACATTTCTCCAGCCCAGAAATCTCTGCCCTCTCCATTTAGTCTTTAAACGGCAACTCATGTACACTCAACAAATTTCAATTTCAATTGCAGATCACCTCGCAAGCAGCAGAGGGCTCTAAAAATAACAGACAGCCCCTTTAATACTAGGGATGTAACCAAATACTAATACATTAACTCCCGCTTGTACTGATGGAACAAAGTTGTTCTAAACAAATGTTAAATATTATGTACTGAATAATAATTTTTGCAGTTAGTAAACAATTGACTAAATATATGAAATCAATGAATAGTGAGTCATGGCTGCACACCGTCTCACCAATGACGCATTACGTATAGAGTGCATTCATCACGACTGATCTGAGTTGCCATTGGCAGAATAGAGACAATTTGCCATGACTAATTATTTAACCCACCATTATTAATATTTCTGGTTTTCTTTTAAATTTGGGAGGATACAATGTGCTTGGCACCCTAATATGATTAAAGTTTTGGTTTTGGCTCAGTATTTAGGCTATTAAACTACAAATGTGCCAGTAAGTCAGAAAGCCGTCATTTCCAAACAGCTAGAATTTAATAAATACACATATTGTTTCTTACCAAACTGGTCAAAGAATTGTGAGTAAGAATTGTGATCTCGAGAATTGTGTATGCCCGCGTCGAGATAATTATGTGAAAGGAGAAGACTCTTCTCCTGTTCTTCAGGCACCATTGCACAGCAAGGCAATCAGAATGACTCAGCATTTGCATAATCAAATATGCATGTAGTTAAAAATACATTCTTACACTTGCCCTACTGAGCTCTTCTATTTGTGGTACGTTATTGCATGTTGTGAACCAATTATAGAGCTGTGAAAACTGCTGAAATCATACCTAATAGGTTAAGGAGAGTAAGGCTGATGTCTTTTTGTGATTCATTAGTTATTCTTATTCCTCATTTGCAAAGAGATAATGGCAATTACCATGGCATTATCTGGGTGATGTCAACTAGGTGTAACATCTGAAAGCTCTCATCATTCATCTGTAAATCTAGAAATACAAGTGACTGGTGAAAATTGTCTTAATTTTAAACACAAATATTCACTGTCACATTTATGATCCACTAAAAATGGAACACTACCTTAAGTCTTTATCATGCCATAATTGCATTATGGGTCATGAAACTGTGCTGGGGATTCTTGAGAGATCCGACGTGTTTGCAGCGACAAAAAACAATCACAGTATTAATTAAATCTGCACTACAAGTGCGTCTCATAGCTCCAGTTTACAGCATGTACTGTCCACCTTTGGGACCTTAAGCGAGTTTGATAGCACCTAGCTAATGGGTCCTTAAGGATCTGGGCTGCAGAACATGTCTCTAAACATGTAAGTGAAGCCTCACATATGGAGGTCTCATTTTCACCCACTCAGCAATATGTAAATATATGTTTTGACTGACTTAGAGATCCTCACCAGCATTACAAATTGCATGTACTTGTGTACTTTCAAATGAAGTGACGTGAAGTGTGGCCAAGTACGGTGACCCATACTCGGAATTTGTGCTCTGCATTTAACCCATCCAAGTGCACACACACACACACACACACAGTAGTGAACACACACCCGGAGCAGTGGGCAGCCTTTTTTTTTTTTTGCTGCCGCGCCCGGGGAGCAGTTGGGGGTTCGGTGCCTTGCTCAAGGGTCTCACCTCAGTTGTGGTATTGAGGGTGGAAGAGAGCGCTGGTCATTCACTAACCCCACCTACGATCCCTGCCGGACCTGACACTCGAACCCACGACCTTCAGGTTCTCGGGTTACAAGTCCGAGACTCCGTTAGGCCAATACGCCAATGAGTTGTAGGAAACGCTACTACTCTCCACAGATCCATTTGGGCACAAGAACAAAGTGACAAATTTTGTGACATATTGGAGGACCATTAATATGCGATGGTTTGGGAGGGTTCTGATTGTTAAATGTAGTTACTCTTGTATAACATCCGACTAATTTGTCTTAGTCCTCTGGAGGTTGATTTAAATCTGTGGCGCGTGCATTTTTATATGAAAGATCGAAATATATCCAGATATAATCCAGGCCCTCAAAACACATCAAAACAACCAATTGTAAACGGGGTCAGAGATTAACTGCCATTTAGTTTTTGTGCTCATTACAAAACCTCACATATCTGATCCTTAGAAGTGACACGTCAGTGAAACTCCAAACTTTTGCCTTGTGTTGTTGTTGATGGCTGCTATGTAAATGAAAGAGGAAATGAGCTCTAGCGAATAGCTTGGGAAGGATTAATGCGTTGACACTCTGCCCTACAGGCGTTTCCTCAAAAACCCTGTTCATTCACATAATGTCCCTCTATTTATCTCAATTTCCATTTCATATCTGACAGAAATATGGGAGAAAGTTTTGCTTCTCTAATATTCCCATTCGTATATGAAAGGAAAGTGCTTAACCAGGCTGTGATTGTTCTGTTCTACAAATGCCAAGCCACTCAAAGCCTGCTTGTTTAAAGATAATTATAGTGGCAACATATCAAAGGCAATATGACTGGGCTTTACAAAAATAACACATACATAACAGAATACAGAGAGCATTTCAAAGCTGGAGAGCTGCAAACTAAATGTCTTTTAATAACTTTTTATAAAATGGATAGTTTTGGTTCTAAAATCGGATTCACGTACAAAAAAAAAGCCGCTGTAACATCTTCGACATAATTGAATTCTGTATTAATGCACCAGTTTCTAAACCAAAAAAAAAAAACCCCACTATGCTTACATCACTATTCTTTCCATAGAATACCCTAATCTTTGTCTATTATGTTGCCTAGCAACCAAAAGTTTACTGTATATAGACTACACTGCATGGTAGAAGAATTTATTACAGCGAATATTATTAGTAGTGAATTCAATTATTGATTGATTCTATCATACATATATATCATCATTTATAAAAGCAATAAGAACACCCTCACCTTTGATAGCTTCACTTTAATGCGCACGATCTCTCGTGACTTATTTCTTTAATAAGAATTGTCATTAGAGACTTAACTACTATTCGGACATAAGGTTTCTGGACATGTGCTCATTTAGTAATGATGCTGGAGGATGTCTGTAGAAATTCTGATCAATGTACACAGGTGCAGAAACTCTTTTGCTACAGGATATAATGGAATCTTTACTAATGTGACGTTTCGGACATGATATATATTTCCTGGGGTTATTTCTCCTGGACATTTTGTAGAAGAATGTAAAATACAGTGTAATTTTTATATGTGTGCAAAATCAGTTCTGTTTAAAAAAAAAAAATACTGACATGATGGATTCAGACTTAAATCCCAGAGATACTTCAGTAATAATTAAATTATGCCACCTCCCACTGTGAAACTAATCCATTTCAAATAGGGCATTAGTGTCTTTCTTCATTAGAAATGTAGCGGGAGCTCTTTCTGATCTGAAGGAAATATTTTTGGCATTGCTTTGCTGACTAGGTGTACCTAATGTTGAATCTATTTGTATAATGAGACATCACTTGCATGCACAAGCTTATATTAGCATAACCTTCTGCTTATGTGTGTGTGAAGTTGTTGGGATTGTCAGCTGGTGCGTTTGTTATCGTGAGCCTTGACAGCTCGCCAGGAACTCACACATTATCATTATTTCTCCTGAAAGGGTCTGGCAGAAATCTGTCTAACGAAAGCATCTTTTCCTCGTAGTGTTAACAGGATCCGATCAGTAGAGCACCATGAATCCGGGACACGCGCTTTATTTTAGACAGATAGATGATCGGTGAACACGGCAATGCATAATAAAGGAATCTCCCGGACATTCGACTCCCTGTTGTGCTCTGCAGCAGTCTTACAATTATCAGACCCTGCTAGCTGGTAATGTCAAAGGTTAACATGATTCATGTTCTCTCCTTCACTCAACAGGTCACCTCACTACGCCTGTCCCGAAGTCATCCGGGTGAGTGTGTGTCCTGACAGAGATAGCTAATGATATTTTAGATTTAATGACACATATATTAAAGCTGTAGGAAGCCTCTAATTAATCTCTTTTCTCAGGGAGAGAAATATGATGGAAGGAAAGCAGATGTATGGAGCTGTGGGGTCATTCTGTTTGCTCTACTGGTGGTGAGTTCTGGCCTGGTCAATCATTAGTACATCATTTATCTTTAAAATTCTTAAGGTCAGTTGAATCTCAATGGACTGGCGTCCCGTCCAGGGTTTTCCCACCTCGTGTTCTCAGGATGGAATACGGATCCACTGGCCAGGATAAAGCAGCTACTGAAGATGAATGACATAAATGAATGAATACAATCTCAATATTTTATTATGCGTATGGAAGCCACATCAGTCAATGATGGTGAAAGTTTCAGTTTAGTTTTACTTTGTTGAATATTAGTTTAGCTGACAGTTCAAAGAATTCTTTTGCAGTCATTTGGCAGTTGCCATTGATATTATTTTTTAATGTTGTTAAAGTTGGTTTAGGAGTATTAAATGTACACTGCCGTTCATGGACAAAGAACTTTGCGTTCAATGTTTCAATGCTTTCTAACTTTACGACGTATTTCTAATGCAGCAGGATTTCCAACGAGGGACTGAACGCTTAGACTCCTATTTAAACTCTTTCCTTTCATTTCGTTTCCCTTCCCTTCTTTTCCAGCCAGGTCCTTCCCTTCCCCTTCCTCTTTCTCTTCCCCTTCCCTTCCCTTCTTTTCCAGCCTGGTCCTTCCCTTCCCCTTCCCCTTCCCCTTCCCTTCCCCTTCCCCTTCCCCTTTCTCTTTCTCTTTCTCTTTCTCTTCCTCTTCCCTTCCCTTCCCTTCCCTTCCCTTCTTTTCAAGCAAGGTCCTTCTCTTCCCCTTCCCCTTCCCCTTCCCCTTTCTTTTCCATTCCCTTCCCTTCCCTTCTTTTCCAGCCAGGTCCTTCTCTTCCCTTCCCTTCCCTTTTTCATTTCTTTTCCTTCTTCTCCCTTCTCTAAATATTTAGAGCTGTTGGAATATATTTGTCTGATTACATAGTGGTCATGGTGGATCTCCAAGTAAACAGATAGACTCTGGGCAAAATTTAAAAAAAGAAAATTCTCACTGCTTGTGCCACTGAGATTCGAGTGCACTCAGTCTACCTGGCTGCCTTATTATATCGTTCTCTGCATTCTTTTTCCTCTCCTAAGGTCCATTTCTCTAAACAGGTTTTTTATGTGAGCAGAAATGTGGAGGAAAGGGTGTGTTGGGAGCTGCATATGTGGCATAGCTCAGTCAGTTAAAACACTATTTGTCTGATTGTGTTTGACAGCTTCTCTCCCCTGTAGTTAGGTTGCCTTCTGATCATCAGTTATATGAGCTTGGTGTAGCCACGTAGCAGCTATTCATCAAACACACACGTCTGTAGGGTGTCAGTGCCACTGATGAACTGCTCACTTAACCAGAGCTGTGCCAGGCTAAGCTAATTGTGAAATTCTTTGCATTTTTAGAAGGGCTTAGCACAACTCTGATTTTTTGGGTGCTGTAAGTTCCATGATACTCAGAGCTCTTCACTGACCGGGCTTCATGTCAATGGCAGCATTTAAATTTGGAAAATTGGTAAACTGATTGTCTTTTTGTAACTCGACATGCATTATGGTGTCTCTAATAATTAGAAACGAAACAACTCTTGTTGCTCTTAGGGAAAGCTTCTCTTATTTTGTGTTTTCCTCCTCCAGCGCTCCTGATTGATGCCTTAATATTCTCCGCTGACCTAAATTTGACCGGTTATATTCACTGTTTCTCATTTTTGCGTTTTCCCGCAGGGAGCTCTGCCGTTTGATGACGATAATTTACGAAACTTGTTAGAAAAAGTGAAGCTGGGAGTGTTTCACATGCCACACTTCATCCCTCCAGACTGCCAGAACCTTCTACGAGGAATGATAGAGGTGGATGCTAGCAAACGGCTTACGGTGAGCTGTTTCTTATTGAATGTCAAACAGCGGTCTTACAAAACACCAAATCTACACAACAGAATATAAAAGCCTTTTATTTTGGGTTGCTTTTATGTTGTCACACTTTCATACTTATTTTTTTGCACCCAGGCATCCAGGTCTGAATTTTGATGTCCATTTCCAAGCTTGAGTTGTGTATGTAAATAGACTATGGTAATAGTAATTGGGTCATTTATATGTTAATTAGCTTTAAAATGGTGCTGATGGCAGCTTTAATAATGCAATATATGCTATACTGGAGTCCTTATACTTCACACACATGTAATTATGATTTGTCATGAAAACATAATATGATTAAAAAAGAAAAGTAATTAAGGATCATATTACCCAAATGCTCAAGTGTAACTTTTAAATATATAATGTATGCAAATGAAAAAACTGCTATTATCGTCAGGGGTGGATAAATCTTAAATTCATTAGCGAGCCCACCAGGCAAGTGAAACCTCCAGTGTGTCCCCAGCCCCATATATTCTTGCCTAGAAACCTAACTGAAAAAAGTGGTAGCTAATGTAATGTAATGACATGTGGCTAGAGCTAGACTAATACAGACTAAGGGAAACTAACAAATATATAATTATGTAGCATATCATGTTTGCACACTTGACAAAAGTCGGCAAGTCATTAGCCGATGTTTTGGCAATGAGATGTGCTGTTGCATGTAAATTGTTCATGTCTGGCTAGCGCTGTTATTTTCTCTCAGTATGTTTAAGGAGAGTTATATGATGACTTTGGGCTAGATGTTATGTTGCTCGGTTTTGTCAGTGTTTCCACAAACCTGCATGTTCCTGGTTCTGAAAGGTCCATCTTTCATCAGTGCAGGCTAATTAATCTGTCTAGAAAAACATTCAGCCATTAGGCAGATAGTGCTGGTGTGTGTAGTGCAGCAGGTGGTGGGACTCAGCGTACAGAGCTAGCGTATGCTGTAGTTACGACATCCAGGTGCATCTCAACATTGTTAAAACATGCGTACCAAATGAAAAGTTTTGTTTTGAGAAAGTCACTTAAAGTTTCTTTCAGATGCAGCTGATATGACGCTAAGATGGTTTTAAATGCAGCTAGTGATGAGCTGGAAGTAAGAAACAGAGCAAGACTCTGACACTTGCTTTCTCACTGCCCACTCTGTTTGTGAATCATTGTGCGTGCTGAGATGGAGAGTGTAGCCTCCTGACACACACACATACATACATGCACACACACACGCACACACACGCACACACACCTCCAGTGACTTTCTGACCCTTTGTATCTTTGTACTCCATTTGTATGCCAGCACCTCAGTGAATGCTGAGATCATAGAGCTACACACGGCTGTTTGTCAGTGTGTTGTAGGGCCTTGCTGGACACAGCTGCTTGACGTATGATCTGTGTTAAGATACGGGAAGTTGTTCAGTGCCGTGGTTTTACTGGGAAATGAAACAGCACATGGGCCTTTGAATGAATATAGGTGTGTATGAGTGAGCATCAGTGTATCTCAGTAAAATAGGTTTCATCTAGCACCATTAAGGGTTTTTCAGTTTGTCCTCCAGACCAAAACACTTTCATAGGGATGTCACAATTAGGCTGGATGTGTGTGTGTGTGTGTGTGTGTGTGTGTGTGTGTGTGTGTGTGTGTGTGTGTCAGCCAACTAAAAACTCTATCCCAATACATACACTGTTTCACAAACAGAGGGTTTCTCTATCACAGGGTACTTTTAATCATGTAATTTGAATGAAAATCGATAAATGGAAAACAAATTTGAATAGTAATTAAAGTAAGAGTGAAATAAAAGGTTGAGCAAAATCTAGAGATTTAAATGTTTTTTTGGTCTTGCCTTGTGAATTTGCTTTGTAAAAGGGATGATAGTGAATTCCTGTTAATCCCATTTAAAATATATATTTTTTAGACACGCCACTTGAATAAATATAATAAAACTTTATAAAGCACTAGGAAATTCTTAGATTCTGAAGGGATATAACAGACACTCAGTATAATCTATTTGTCTCCCTGCTGATGTAATGTAAGACTAATTAATTAAACAAATTAAAACCATGTTATTTAACGAAGAAAAATGTAAACATCAGTTAGGTGTTTTGTGACATTTGGTATGTGTTCTGCCAAGTCTTCTGGACAGAGGAGACTTGTCTTATTGACTTGTCTCATTGATATGACAGTTTATAGCTGCTGTAACAGGATAACAGGGACTAATTTGTTTTGTGGACGTTCCCCAAGATTTAAAGTAACTATAAATGGGTAAAAAGTATCATGTGCCATTAATAGAAAATGGAATCATTGTTAAATTGCTATGATATAGGAAGAATCAGGCTGCCTCACACCTTGCTGTTGTGTTTTGTTCCTCACATAGCAAACGTGACAATGTCTAGTGTAGGTCTATGAAATTAATTCATGTATCTTGATGTTATGAAAATTGTTTGACTCTTGTTAGTTTTGCAGACAGCTTAATCCAAAAGCAACGTAGAATTGAGACACAATCACAGCATATAGCTCAAGCATCTACAGTGTCTCTGAACCTACACCCCCACTGCTGCACACACACCACTATTACATGTGTGTGTTCTGGAAAATGGCGTTTATGAATAATACTGCACTAGCCCCCTTTATGTGTAGCCATGCAAGTGCTGATTGGACATCTTCAGTGCTTTCATATTTGTGCTGCACATCATTTGTCACAGCAGCACTGATCGTCGCTTTCTTTGTCCTGATTAGGTTCTTATTTCCTCTCTTTTCTGTGCTCCTTTTTAGCCTCTGCTTTTATCTGCAGACCCTTTTGTATCAGGATGCCTTCATTAGCGTGACCTCTCCTGCCTTGTATTTGACACTGTCAGATAATGAATGATGTGAAGAAGATGCTTGAAGATGTGAGGCTGATTTTGCTTGTTTTTTTTTCTTTCTACTGCAGTTAGAACAGATCCAGAAGCACACATGGTACATGTAAGTACATCTCACTGTTTGATTTTGTGTGTGTGTGTGTGGTCAGGGACAACAGAGAGACAGGAAGAGAATATGTCAAAAGCTAGAAGATTGATTTGCAACAGTAAAATCATGTTTTAAACCAGTGCTGAAATCGTACAGTGTATACTCAACATAATGCAACTCCATGTAAGAGCGGAAGTGTTTTGGGAAATAGAGAAGCAATTGTGTGGTGGGTGTCTACTTGTCTGTCTGTCTGTGTGCGCGTGTGTGTGTGTGTGTGTTGGGGAGATAAATGGCACAGCAGCCTCATGTCTCCAACAAGGACAAGGATCTGCGAGTCCAGAGGGGGTTTAGCTGTCTGCTCATATGCCCATGATCCTGTTGTGTGTGTGTGTGTGTGAGAGAGAGGGAGAGAGAGAAGGACAGAGAGAGAAGGAGAGTGTGTGTGGTCACAGCAGTAGGAGATGTGGGTGGTTGACAGACCCCTCCTGACTCTCAGCCTCTCTGGGGGCCAAGAAAGTCACACGGCCACCCAGTCCTCCTCTCCACAGACCCCTGAATCACTAACAGTTTCAGAAGAATGCTTATGCTTTTGGCTGCTGGATCACACTACCATGTTTTCTCACAGATGGCAACACTACATACACAGAACACACAGATCGAAGAGTTTCTATTGAAGAACTATAAAGACTAACTCTACAAATCATTCTACTGTGCGTTAAAATGTGTATGTACACTGATTACCTCAAATGTAGCCGAACTTCTAAGATGTTGGCTTCCTTAGCTTTGCTAAAAGCCTGTCTAAATCTTATATATTTGTTTCAAATGCAATAATCTATGAAATCTCAAATAGCAGAAATCTGGATTTGTGAACTACGGTGATGCAGGTGGTAGCGTTGCCGCCTCACAGCTCCAGTGTCTCTTGTTCAGTCATGACCACGGGTTACTGTCTGTGAGAAGTTTTGCATGTTCTCACCTCATTTGCATGGGTTTCCCCCAGGTTCTCCTGGTTCTCCTGGTTCTCCTCATACCTCCCAAAAAACTACCAGTGTGTGGATTGGCTGCTCATACATTGCCCCTGGTTGTGGATGAGTGTGAAGAAGGTGTGTATGTGTGTGTGCATGGTGCCCTGTGATGGAATGGCATCCCATTCAGGGTGTATACCTGCCTCACACCCAATGTCTCACACCCTGGGACAGGCTCTGGATCCACTATGACCCTAACCAGGATAAAGTGCCTACTGAAGATGAATGAATGGAAATCTAGATTTACAAATTTAAGATGAAACTATACTATCTTTCACACAAGTTCTAGAATTCTGCTGTAACCCTGCCTTCAAAAATTGGGAGACGAGGCCTAGAGGGTGTATTATTCCCAAATTGTGTTAAGGATGAAAACGAATCCCTGTGATGGACTGGCATCCTGTCTGGGGTACGTTCCCTCCTTATGCCCCAGAGTTCCTGGCATAGGAAGAGTGGTTAATGAAGATGAATACATGATAAATAGGAATAAGGTTGTCTGAGATTACAGTAAGTCATACTGTGTCCTAAACCACATTGTCACATGCATTACATGGTTAAAGACATAGATCTCAGTTTAAGCATATTTACAGATTGGGGGTATAAATTTATGGAAAATGTTTTGGGTGAGATTGGCTTCCACTAGCCACTAAGATCTGAAATGGCTTGGCTGATTGATTACAAATGTGAAAGCTTTGGAGGATTGTTCCTTTACGTGTATCTCTTCTGTGCAAGCGGCACTGAATACTGTATACTATAGTATTGGATATATTACTACTGGTTTAAAACACTAACAGCAGTTTAGGTCTGTCTTGGATCTTTTCATGCACATCATTTGCTAAAGCCATTTCGATCCGTGGTTAGTTGATCAGCGCCGCTGTGTATTTTGTGTTTTTTTTTTTGTCAGCGGGGGAAAGAACGAGCCAGAGCCCGAGCAGCCCGTGCCGAGGAAGGTGGCAATCCGCAGCCTGCCGTCGGCCGATGACATCGACCCAGACGTACTGGAGAGCATGCACTCGCTCGGCTGCTTCAGAGACAAGAACAAGCTGATGAAGGACCTGCTGTCGGAAGAGTGAGTGGCTCTGCACTGACCTGGAGACAGCTGGCCATGGCCAAATTCAAACTTTAAACCATACTAGGAATTTAAACCTCAGATGAAAGTCAGAAATGTGCCCCGGTGTCAAAGAAAGAGATGGAGGGAAAATGGAAAAAGGGTTGGTCATAGGAACGAGTGTTGGCTTTGCTCATCCATATAAACCCATTTGCACACATGGATACATGCCAACACACACACACACACACACACTCGCATACAGCTTGTCCTTTGGACAAGTCATTTGTCAAACTGCAGTTACATTATGATGGCCATTGAAGCAGTGCTACGGTTATTTCCCTAGCCTCAAGTACCACTATTTACCTCTTCACATCTATTCCTCCGAGGGACTCGGTTTCTATATTGAGGAGCTTCATGCTTTTTTTTTATTTGCCAATGTCCCATTTTTGTGCAGTTATAGGTCTGATTATATATATATATATATATATATATGTGTGTGTGTGTGAGTGTGTGTGTGTTCATATATCATATAGACCATCCCAGAGATGGAGTGTGTATTACTAAAAGCAGGGTAAAGAAGGAGGAAATTTGATTCTAGGTCACTCTGTGTCACTCTGTCCAAAACAAATGGATATTCTTTGCCAATACATCTCTGACTCCGTTGTAAATGAATGAGCAGTCAGAAGCAGTTGAAGCATGTTTTGGTCTTTCATGTTGGTCTGTTTCCCTCTTCGATTTATTGTTTTCAGTGACAACCAGGAGAAGATGATCTATTTCCTGTTGCTAGACCGGAAGGAGAGGTACCCGAGCCATGAAGACCAGAACCTCCCGCCACGCAATGACATAGGTACATACCTTCAGGACATTTCTCATAAAAGAATATGCAGAGTACTGTAGAATGGATTGCACAAGTCTTTTATATGCAGCCTGAATAGTGTCACATTAGCAGAAAATACACGGTATTTATATTTTTTTGGGTAGATTTGTTTTAGATGCGTAGATTGTTTTACAGCGCATTCTATCAAATTCAAATTCAAAATTCAAATAAAAAAAAAAAAAATCATGTTTTGGATTTGCACTCCAACACTTTGGATTATAGCAACAACTGAGTATATACATAGGTTTCGTAGGGCCAACCTAATATAACAAACCACTTTCACAACCCTGAGCTTTCAAGAGCAAATTTAAAGAACCCTGTCTGCCCCCAGGTGGCGCAACTGTCCAGGGATTTGCTTCAAGAGATCGCAATCCTCACAATACCACAACCATCCAAAAGAAGAGCATAACTGCATCTTTTAACCTTTCATCATAGACTATGTATTGGTATATACCTTGCAAATATTCTGTAGTTCACACACAAAAAAAATGACTTTGTGTTATAAGCACATCCTAGGCTGTTTGGTATTCTTTAAAATAGGATCACATTTAGGTGGTTTCATGGGGTTTTGGTAATTTCACAGTGTAATGCAGTGTAAGTGACATGCTGTTCAGTTGGGCTCAGGTCCTGGGATTGACTACTTTTCAGTCTACGTAATAGTACTTTCCAGTATAAAACCTATAGTTGATTTTGGCATTGGTGAAATGTTCTGATCAATTTGGATTGAGAAGTTGAGAAACACACACATATACACACACACACACAAACATATATATATATATATATATATATATATATATATATATATATATATATATATATGTGTGTGTATATATATATGTATATGTATATATACAGTCAGGTCCGGAAGTATTTGGACAATGACAGAGTTTTTGTGATTTTGCCTTTATACACCACCACAAAACAAATCAAGATGTGATCGAAGTGTAGACTTTCCCTCGTTACTTAAAGACAAATGAAGCAGTAAAAGGTCTGGACTTGATATCAGGTATTGAGTTGGCATTTGGCAGCTGTTCGACTGGACCTACCTAAACATACTGTGAAAGCCACTCAAGACTTTTTGAAGGCAAAGAAATGGAATATTCTTCAATGGCCAAGTCAGTCGTCTGATCTCAACCCAATAGAGCTGCTTTTCACTTACTGAAGACAAGACTGAAGGCAGAAAGACCCACAAACAAGCAGAAAGTGAAGGCCTGGCAAAGCATCTCCAGGGAGGAAACTCAGAATTTGAGTTTTGAGAACATGGGCTCCAGACTTCAGGCAGTCAGTGACTGCAGAGGATTTTCATCCAAGTGTTAAAGTTATGGTTATATTTACGATTATGTCTCTTTGTCCAAATACCTTTGAGCCCCTGAAAATGGAGGTACTTTGCTGAAAATGGCTGTAATTCCTAAATGGTAAATGCCATATTTGGTGGTGTATAAAGGCAAAATCACAAAAACTCTGTAATTGTTCAAATGCTTCCGGACCTGTATATATATATAAAATGTTTTATTATATATATGGTATTGTTGTACCTGTGCCTCTTATCTGACTGTGTGTTTAGTTCAATTTTCATTCTTGTCGTGACTTTCGTGACTTTCTTAACTGATACTGATACTTCCTGGTTTCTTCTCATGTTAAAGGAAACCAGCAATAGTCCAACAAACATCTAGAATTAACTCTGGGTTGCTTTTTTTTAAGGTCTACTGTGTATTATGAACTAATGATGCAGTAACCAGTTGTCTAATTACACACACTTCCCTGAAATTGAAAAGGAAGGCTTTGTATAAAAACAGCAATAAGTCCTACATGATTCATTTACTGTGGAATTACATACCCTAAAATGAAGGCTGACATTCTGCACTTCAACCTTGTGCTCACTGGTTCATTTCAAATCACTGTCCTGGATTACAGAACCAAAACAACAAAAAACTATCACTGTTAAATTACTTTTGACTTTTGAACTGCACTATGTACTCCAGCACTACTTTGATTTATTAGCCAGAATTACAATTGCAGAAAAAGACTCACAGTTCTATACACTTTCTTTCTTACTTTGACAGTTATAGGTTCAGCTTGGTCAAATAACTGTGTGCCAGCAGGCTTGGCTGGCCACACAAATCACTTAATTGCAGCAGGCAGTCTCAGCAATGATCAATCTGTGATCAAATGGAGCTGCTGACTGATGCTTTCCAGATCAGTGATCTGTATTGACTGTGCATTGGAATCAACACGCTCCTTTTGAAGTCCACTTGAAATTCTGCATGTGTGTATCTGTATGTGCTTGTAGACCCCCCACGGAAGCGAGTGGACTCCCCCATGTTGAACCGGCACGGGAAGAGGAGACCAGAGCGCAAGTCCATGGAGGTGCTGAGTGTCACAGACGGAGGATCACCAGTGCCAGCACGGAGAGCCATCGACATGACACAGCATGGACAGAGGTGCAGCAGAACACAAGCACACACTAGGACACACTTTTACACTTGTATATGTATGTATGTGTTTAATATAACTTATTCACACCGATTGCTTAAACGCATTGATCTTTGAGTGACACTGTGTGATTTGTCCCGCCAGTGAAGAGTCCTGCTGATTTTCCAATCCTCGTTCATCTTAATTTTTACTTTCTTTGTTATGTACCTGATTTTTTCCCCCCCCCACTCTCTGGCAGGTTTTCAGTTCTGCCCTCCCTGTCATTCAGTTCTTGTTGTCCATTTTCTTGACCACATGCTGTAGGGTGTAAATCTGTTATCAGTTATTGCTGGTGCTATTAAATTACAGTTACAATTTTGACACCCCAGTACAGGATTTTCCCTCAGCAGGATTTCCTCTCAGCAATTACTACTTCATGACTTCATGTAGGTTAACTGTTTATTCTGATCTATACCATACTGATGGAGTGTGATAGAGACCTGTCTGATGAGCCACACAGGAAAAATAAGACCCTTTCCTCCAGTGTTAAGGCAAGACACTACAGGGGAACAGTGTGAAATTTTAAAACAATAGATATCAAAGTCAGTTTTTGTCAGTTGATTGTTGATATACAAGTTTTTTTTTTGTACTGTAACTTTTACATTTCTACATTCACGTAAATTGACATAATTATATATCAGGGTTTTTAAGGGATATATGGCATAATGTGATGGTGCCAATTGGGCAGACCAAACGCCTTTATATAAGTTTCATATAATGCAGAGGTCACACATGGACAAAAATAGTGAAATACATTTTGTCTAGTGAGATTTTTATAAATGCATTTTATCCACAAATCTGAAAAATGGTTAACATGACCAAAATTGTCATTTCTGCCTGCAGTGTTTTGCCTTAAAACTGGCTGGTTCTATGTCTCTGCCCAGGCTGAGTACTCTACTCTGAGTAGCTACACACAAACACACACATTCACACACTAGCAAGCAACAGTAGCTCTTGTATGTATGTGACCAGCAGGAGATGAGCATCGGCATATTGTTGAAGATTGCATGCAGGCCCTGACTGTGTGTTCACTTTGTCTCCCGCTGTAGTAAAGCAATGTTCAGTAAAAGCTTGGATATCTCTGACGCCCCTCTCACGTGCAGCAAAGAGGAAAGGTACTAACCCCCACTCTTCCTCTGTGTCCCTTACTAAACCCTCCACCAAGATGCAGTGTTGCTTTTCCACTTCAAATCTTTCCAGTCAGCCCTTTGTTACTCTTATCCACTTCAACAATCTAAAACAAGTCCTCAGATTGACTCTTAATTATATTCCCAATGTATACAAACCACCTATGTTTATTTCTGTTACTGCTATGCTAGCTCTTCTGAAACTTTACCAGCCCAGGGGGATACTAGCCCATTGTCTTGTCATTTTCTGTGGCCTGGATGTGCTCACACTGGGGTGGAACACAGTTGGCGTCTCTCTCTCTCTCTCTCTCTCTCTCTGTCTTTCATTTCCCAGCTCATTCCCAGCCTGCCTCTTTCATCACATCCTTTATTCGCACTCAAATGTCAGGATGGGGCTGATGGCGGAAATGAAATTGGGAATTGACTGAAGATGACCTGACCCCAGAATGATACATAAGGCAACTGGGACTTTTAAAAATTATCATTGAAATGTAATAGAGTGGTCAGAGAGGCAGCTGCATACAAAAAAGCAGTGGAATATCTGTGTCTCTTGCTTGTCTCTCATATGTAGACAACATCAGACAACATCCCCTCCCCTTTTAATAGTTCGATTAGATTTGCCTTGTTTAACTAAAAGCCATTTATTTAACCTCTAGTTTTACAGTGTAATGGTAGTTTAATTTTGTTTAGTGCATTGTTGATGTGTTTGAAATGGTACTCTAGATCCCTACAAAAAAGACTAGTGCATTATGGGCAGTCCATACCCTCCAGTGTACATCAGTTACTAACCCTATGCAGTGCCATGGGCATAATAAGTGCACTGGATATTCTCCACTGTGCTTTTGAACCTGGCTACCAAATGGCAAAACTACCAAAATAGCACACTATGGAAATGATAGGTTACAGTTTTGAATAGAATAGAATAGAGTAGAACAGATGTCATAGTATGAAATAGAATCAAATGGATGAGTATAAAATAAACGTAAACAGAATAGCATAGAATGAAAGAACAGAATGGCATAAAATAGAGTAGAATTGAACCAATTGGAAGGGAATGTCATCAAATCAAACAATATATTAAACTAGAACACCATTAGAATAGCATACAATCAAATAGAATTAAATGGGTGTGAAAAGAATGGAATAGAATAGCATAAAACGGAATAACAGAATAGGATAGAATAGAATGGAATGGAATGGAATAGTGCTTCTTTCAATACACACAGGTTTATTGGCGTTGTTGCCTGAACCTCCAGCCTTCTCTTGTTTGAAGGAATTCACCACTGTAGGCTGTGTTTAAACACGCCGTCACCGATAATAAATCTGTCCCTGCAGCAATCTGTCCCTCTCACATTATCACATTTTACCTTGTACTTTGTTTGCCTGTTTGCTTTTTGATGCACATTTGTATCACCACTGAAATAAACAGAGAAAAGCTTCCCTGCATCTTCACTCTGTCACTCTGTTAGCTCGTGCACTCTGCTTGAACCTCTCTTCTTTCAAGGATGTTGAGTGAAGAGCTAGAAACACTCTGGACTTTTATTCTCTTTCTCTTCTTATTCAGTGAAATAGATAATTAAATGCCAGCTACTTTTTGCCTTTTTCAGCTTTACATTTTCTGCATCGCGCTGTGTGAAGCGTGTAGAAGCTCAGCCTGTGTGTGTTTGGGATGGGCGGTGATGTGGGGGTTTGTTTGTATATGTATGTGCAGTTGGATTGTTTTTTTTGTGTGTGTGTGGGTTTGGTGTGTATACCGCATGTATTTGTGTGTTTTTTTTTTTATTGTATTTTTTTGTTATCTCTCTCCAACAGAGAACTTTTCGTACTCCGAGACTGTTAGATCTTTCAGCTTTAGAGAACTGGAGATCAGAGCGTATCAGGAAGAAAGCATGCTTTGAAATCTGTACTGAGACACAGTCGACCTCTCAAAACAGCTGATGGAAGGGCCTGATGTTTTTTAGAAGATAGTGTGGGGATCACTCGATCATCAATATTTACAGCGCAGACGATTTCGCTCTATTCTTCGCAACACATGAGAGATCATTAGGGACAAAATGTGACATAATGAAACTGCAATTAATGCAAACAGAAGTTTCTGCCATTAGATAGTCGAGAGCCTGTTTACGTTATTAGCACCAGCAGACCAATCGTCATGCTCACTTCTACGCAGCACTTCCACAGGCAGCGTATGTGAATTTATCTAGCTGCGGTATGACAGGTTACTCCGCCCAGGGTTGCTCCTTTAATCCCATCATGCCTTTGGACTGGGCTGTGTTTTGTTAATGGGATTCCTGGCGCTTTTCCTTCTCTCTTCAGCCCCCACTCAGCTTCAGCAAGCTGCCCTATAGCATTCTGGACCCGTCTCAAACACTAACATTAGTCTCACAAACGAGAGGCCACACTGACTGAACAAGCCACCTTAAGGGCTGTGTTCAGAATCCAGTCCTGCTGATGCCAGAGCAGCTGATGGGCTGAGGTAGTGAGAGCGAAGCCTCTAGTGACATTTACACTGCGATATAAAGCCATCAAACCACCCACATAAAGCACTCGCCATATCGCTCAGTATAGTGGAGCATTTAAATGTGCTGAAATGTGGTGTGTTAATCACCGCATGTTTCATATGACTCGCACCTAGCACATATTATCAAGGATTTATTAGGAGGGCTCTTGTTTATATAACATCTATACTGTGAATGTCTAAAGTTGATATATGAATTATTATATTTACATTTGGCTGTAAATTATAGCAAATGTAATTGCTTTTATACAGTGCCTTTTTATACTGAACTTTTTCCAATTAAAATAGCAATATTCCGGTTAGAAACTCCAACTACTCTTAATGTAGAGCACATACTGTGCACTCCAAAATGATTGGAACCCTTCATAAAACAGTCATTCAAAATTTCCTCTCAGACAATAGGAGAAACTATTTATATTTGTTCTAGTAAAATAATTCTCATTAGAACTAAATAACTGTAGTTTCTCTCAAAACTATATAATTATGCCAAAATTATTGACTTCCCTTTGCTTACTTTCAGTGAAGGAAAGACATCCTATACAATTGTGTGCTTCCAAAGTTGTGGCAACAGGAGGAACCACATATGGGTGTGATTGTCAGGTGTTCACATACTTTTCATACGAGAGATACTGAAGCTCTGGTATGCTTTTTTTAAAAAAAAAAAAAAAAACTGGAAATAAACAAAGTTTAGAATTTTGAAAAATATCTTAAATATTCAGTATTTATAATTCTGCACTGTTTCTAGGTCCCTATTTAAATTTAAGCATATTGACCATGTTAACTCCTTTGTACAAAAGGTTGGATTTTCCTTGAGTCTTATCTTAGCACGTGTTCAGGTGACACTCAGATGGATTTGATCTAACACAGATCGTCAGGTTTTACACAAACTTGTGGAGTCCGATGCAACCTCGAGCACACACTGTCGTTAAAGCAAAAGAGTCTGTGTTTCACTCAAGTCACTCAGTATACTTTGTAATGAAAAATATTGTATTCAGTTAGAAAATAATGCATAATAGAAGCTTTTTCACTAGTGGGCTCAGACATTTGGACCCCCAAAAATCCTTCAGAAGAGTGTTTTTGAGGCTGTAGGAGGTGAAAGCAGTAGATATTCGAAGTGGTTGATAATGTAATAGCTGCTGTCAAAACATGACATTTATTCCTTCAGGTTCTAAGTGAGTGTAGATGAGCTCTTTTTCTATAAGCTTCCTCGCTTCATTGCTCCCGTAACAACTATCAGTGCAAACTAAGATGTCGTTAATGTTGTGTCCATCCCTGTTGACGTGGAAAAGAGAAATCCTTCATTTTGATGGTACAAAAGTGTAGCTGGTCTTCTCTTGGTTTCTATTGTAATAGTATTATATATGCTGTATTCAGAACCGTATGGCTCATTATCTAATAATCACTCAGTTGTCAGATAGATCTTCCTAATTCCAAGGTCTTAGTTTACAGTCACCTGTTTTGTTCTAGGTGTATAAATGAATAATGCACCTTGTGTCCTCTCTCTAATTCCTACATAATGTTTCAGGCTAATGCTCCATGCTCTCACACACTCATAAACCGTGAGCAAATGCTGTGCTGGAATTCAGCTCTCTCTGCACATTTCACGTATTTTCTGTTTATCTCTCTCTCACACACTCGGCACTGGGTTTGGCGTCTCTGAAGGCTGAATTAACAGGAAGGAGAAACAGAAAGACAAAGGGGTTTGTGAGAAAGGACTGAAGGGCTTGGCTCTTGCTGCTGGCTCGAGTACTTCAGGGAGCTTCAGAAAGGACCTGCTGTGGGGAGAAAGATGGAGAGAGTGAGATAGAGAGAGAGAGAGAGAGGATATAAGCATGATGGGAAATAAAGGGTAATAAAGGAATAGACAGAGTGAGTGGGCGGGTGAGGACGAGCGACAGGGAGATAACAAAAGGACAGAGCAAGAAAGGAGGTGAGAGAGAAGAAGTGACATGAAAGAAGGGGAACAGCTGGGCTCTGTCTACACTGACAACCATCTTGGCTGATGAAGACAGATTGGTGACTGTGATAATTCATTTGCTCCTGCTTGGAGGTGATTGAAACGTGCACTGGTGTCTGTGTGGACATCTGTCGCCAGAGAGAAACAACAGGCTCAGCTCAGCGTGAGCGATAACACTGGAAAGTTCAAAACATTACTATGTTATGCTAAGTTCAGCGGCGTATGCCTGTGCCTCTCATCTTTTGGAGGAGCGACTTGAAGGAATTCATTATTGACAACAGTGATGTAGATTATCCTCTGTTTATACCGCAGTGATGGTCTCGATTCTCGATTCTGATTGGTCAGAAGGTGCTGAATAATTTTCTGTAACAGCACGGCTCAGACAGTAGTTCTGCTGCAAGGTTTATATTAATGTGTTCGTTCTAATACATTAATCGCACTCCACATAAACAGATTAAAAACAAAAGGTTTTCTGTTAGGAGACATCTATTTGGCATTTTTAGAAGGAGCAATTTGTTGTGGTTAGAGGTAAAGCTGTAACTATTTCCGATATGCAGCATTTTTTTTTTTATTATTAACTTCGAGAGAAAAAAAAGTGAGGCTGGTTAGGGAATGACTGTTTATAGCTGCCCGAACATAAATGATACCAGGAACTAACTTGTTTCCGCAACAATAAATGTAACTTTAAAGGGATAAAAAACACCCCCTCTTTGATTATCTTCCTATAGCAGCACATCCTATGATTCCTTACCTTGCACCATTTAGCATTTATGTGCGTTGTAGATGTTTCCTCAAAACAAGCCTAGATCTCTGAAATAATCCCACTACTGATACACCTAGAGCCTTTCCTGTCTAGCCTGCTGCAGTGTGTCTCTAAAATAACAGTGTGTGTGTATCTGCAGGTCACGCTCTATCAGCGGAGCATCCTCGGGTCTCTCCACCAGTCCTCTCAGCAGTCCAAGGGTGAGTGTCCTTCTTTTTCTTCGTCAGCCTGCTACGCCTGATCTCTTGCTCCCGTTGCTGACATCCTACACAATCACATGTACACACACACGGTTCACTCAGCTCTGAGCTACAGGTGTACAAATCGATAGCTGGGAATTAGAAGCAGAAAACAGACTATTAGTGGACGCTTAAATCACTGATTGTCAAACATAAGCAGTTGTATAGGTCTTCAGTCATCCAGGTAATTTAAATGTTTTGTAGTAGTACGTCACAAATTTAAAGATGTTCCGGATTTTCCTGGGAGACTTCATTTGCTTTGAGACCTGATAAAGCCTGATAAAGTGGGTGTTACAAGCTATAGGATCGTTACAGTTGAGAGCAAAAGTTTGCACCCCCATGTTTTTTGCGTGAGAAAAAGTACCTATATTTGTCCACAAAAATGAAATTCTAAAATGTTAAAACTAACATGTGGGTGTGCCTGCAACAGGATAACAATTCAAAACAGGTAAAAATCAACATTCTGATTTTTGAAATGGCATGTTCAGTGTCCAGCGTCCAGACCTGATTTGAAGGCAGTCTATATCTGGCAGAGAAAGATTTGCCAGGAAGAATAATACAAGTTATTAGACATTTTTTATATTGCATTCAGAAGAGGAAATGAAACTTTTAAACAGAAATATGAGAAATATAAATGGTCTTGTTGGTTCTCAGTGTATGTGGGGGGAAAAAAGTGACAAAATAATAAACAAAATGAAAACTAGCTTAGGTGGCCAAGCGAACTGAATATCCTAACCAGAATAAATAAAATAAATACATACAAATTACAGCTATCTATGTATCTATGACTATCTATGACTCAACATAAATGAAAGAGGTAAAGAAAAAATCGTGTTAAGATTCTGTTGTCTAGCAGATTACCAATTTGCTGCACGCTGCTTCATGCTGAGTGAGGAATTGGCTTCATTATTAAACGCTGGTTCAGTCACTTGTACTTATGAGTTCTTGGGTCCTTTCTGGTGCCTGTTGATCACTGTAAAATGTGCCCAAAATGTGATTATGCATTTTAAGAGTCTGTTAAGTATCGTTTATACAACAGCTATATCAGGGATATTCCACAACATTAAAGGTAGCTATAAATTGATTAAAACTACAATGTGCTGTTCTTTTCTAAAGAGACTGGTGTGGTGTAAGAGGAATAACACTTTGGGATGCACTGTTATTGGAAAATAATCAACTTTGTGGTTCTAATATCACATTACCTCATTGTTGACTGATTTCCTTGTTGTGCTTTATTCCTTACTTACCACACAAGGCATAAAGCTTAGAAAGGAGAGAGAGTGTATTTGCGTGTGTGTGTGCATGGGTGTGCATGGGTGTGCATGGGTGTGCATGGGTGTGCGTGGGTGTGCGTGTGTTGGGGGGGTTGGGGGGGCTTACTTCTTTCAATCCATGGAGAGCCTCCTTTATCTCTCCCCTTGCTCAGGGAAACTCGTGTAAAATTCCAGCTTCTTCTGTGATTAGAGGAGGAGCTTGTGGCTGAACTTTTCTGGCTGACTTGTTTCACAGCACTCACAGATTACAGCTACCTTGGCCTTAAGCCTAAAGCTCTGCATGACACAGAATCCATGGCTGATTTAAAAGAGAAATTGATTCCTAAAATCCACTCTAAAAGCTCTGCTTCTTCTATCTTCACAAGCGAAACGATTGTTTTAAGGAATCAAGAAACCACATATTAGATGTCATAACTTTTCTCTCACTTTGCACTTCGTAGCTATGGCTTAGAGAGGACGCTTATGACTCAGAGCAGTGTGTTCTCAGCACGTCACAAATTAAATTACTCGAATCAAAAGCTATCTATAAAATAAATCAGCTGTAGAGCTTGGTAGTTCTGGAATATTTCCAGCTCCTAAGTGATTCTTGTGAATACATAATATACTGTTCAGAAGCTTGCATCTCCTTAAGTGTCTGGCTATAATTAAACGAAAAACGTAAAAACTATTTTATCTTTGTTGTAACTATTTTTCATCTCTGTTGACATGCTCTAGTTAATTTGTTTGATTATGCATCATTAAGGTGTCTAATGATTTAAAACAATGCAAGTTTACTTTGTTAAATCTTACTCAAGTCACGAAAAGTTTAATTAAGCTCAAACTCTGAAGTGGTTTGTGAGCAGTCAAGTTTAGAGTCAATGGGATCAGGAAAGCAGCTCTCACAAGACCAACAACAGAAAATACCATCCTTTACAGAGCTGGGGACTGGGTATAAGAAGCTATCAAAGTGAAAAAGAAATGGAAGAAACAGCACATAGACACAGCCTAAGAGTGGAGGAAAAAAAAATATTTGGAAAATCCAAAACATTATATCGTATACAGAAATATTGTTATTGCTTCACTGTTATCATAATGTACACATTTTGACCATTGTGATAATGAAGGAACATCCATAAAATCTAACTGACATTAAATGTCTTGGATGGAGTAATCCTTTCAAAGTAAGGGTGTACAAACTTCTGCCCTGAACTGTATAAAATGATACAGGTTAATGAGAGAACATACATTTCACTGTGTGAAATCTCTGCTTCACTCTTGCTTGATCCACAGCTTCCCACCTTCATCATGGCAACCAACACCTTCTTTTATCCATTCCTTTTGAATAATTTCTCTTCTTGTACTCCATGAATGGCTTGCTGACGTTTCTGTCTTTTCCTGTCTTGGCTAACTGCATGTTCTTTTCTTTTTCTTTTCTTTCTGAATTTACCTTGGCTCGATTTTTTTTCTGACCTAATTTTTCTACCCATGTCTGTGTCCGTGTGTGAGCTGTTCTTGCGTTGCTTGTGGCTGTTAACTGTCCTCCTGCCATTCCTGTGTCGATATGTGGCTTCTGCAATGCTCTGGTGCATGCTTATTCTGTAGCCCCTTCGAAAGTTCTGTATACCTCCTCAGGCAGTTGACATTTCCTTCTCACCTCAAACCAGTCCTCCTGACTCCCCAGATCATACCCATGCAAACCAAAGTGATGCTCACACACCAACATTAAATTCCCTTTCCCCGAACTCAGTGTGTGGGCCAGTCCTGCTGTGCCCAAAAACCCAGACCCTACCTGCTAAGCGCAAAGTCTCTGAAAAGCCTTTACATGCCACAAGGTCCAACCCCTTACCAGAGAGTGATACCCAGTCTGTTTCAACTGCTCACTCAGAGCCCTCCACTCCATGCCAGCCTCAACCGTCACATACCCCCAGCAGTCCCATGGTAGGCCGGGCAACCTGCAGTACTCCCCCGCAGCTTTCAGTTCCCTTGACTCCCATCATACCCTTAGCCCCTATCCGGCTGCACCACTTCCATCCCATACCTGTTTCTGACCTTAGCACCAAATCTATCCCCATCATCCAGGTGACCCCTCATCCCTCCCCCAGGGGCAGCCCTCTGCCCACTCCCAAAGGAACGCCTGTCCACACGCCAAAGGAGAGCCCTGCAGGAACGCCGACCCCCACACCGCCTCCCAGCCCCTCCATTGGGGGTATGCCCTGGAGGACACGTCTCAACTCCATCAAGAACAGCTTCCTGGGCTCTCCACGCTTCCATCGCAGGAAACTACAAGGTACTAGGACTCCAAATGTTTTATCTAGCACAGTTGCTTTCACCTGCTTTGTAAAAGTAAAATAGTGTGTGAATAACCTTGTACTATAGTTGCTACATTTTACTATTAAATAGACATACTGTTGATTTACATAACATTTGACCAGCCATACAGTGCCATAGCTTCATTAACCCCTTAAACTCTTAGGACTGAGTGGCTTTGGATGCTTATAGATGAATAATGGAATAGTAAACTGGGATTCTACAGGGTAACCAGATGGTTTGATTGTAATTGCAACACATTATTTTCTCTTTCTGAACAGTTCCTACCCAAGATGAGATGTCCACCCTCACACCAGAGTCTTCCCCGGAGTGAGTGTCTGTGCATATGCACATGCACATACTCATGTGTAAACTCATATTCTTCCTGCTCTTTCATATTTCAACACACATACACTCACCATCCACTTTATTAGGAACACCTGCACATTAATGTAGTTATCTAATCAGCCAATCATGTGGCAGCAGCACAATGCAAAAAAAAAAAAAAAAAAATCATGCAGATACAGGTCAAGAGCTTCAGTTAATGTTCACATCAAATGTCAGAATGAAGAAAAAGTGTGATCTCTGTGACTTTGATCATGACATGGTTGTCGGTTCCAGATGGGCTGATTTGAGTTGAAATACTGAAATGAAACTGCCGATCTCCTGGGAATTTCCCACACACCAGTCTCTAGAGTTTACACAGAATGGTGCAAAAAAAAAAAAAACCCAAAAAAACATTGAGTGAGTGACAGTTCTTTGGGTGGAAACGCCTTGCTGATAAGAGAGGTCAGAGGAAAATTGACCAGATTGGTTCAAGCTGCCAGGAAGCATATAGCAACTCAAATAGTCGCTTTTTACAACCATGTTGAGCAGAAAAGCATTTCAGCATACACAAAACATCGAACCAGATGGGCTGGTTTGAGTATTTCAGAAACTGCTGATTTCCTGGGATTTTCACACACAGCAGTCTCTACAGTTTGCACAGAATGGTGCGAAAAACAAAATACATCCTGTGAGCAGAGGGTCTGCAGGCTGAAACACCTTGTTGATGAGAAAGATCAGATGAACATGACCAGACTGGTTTGAGCCGACAGGAAGTCTACAGTAACTCAAATAAGCAATCTTTACAACCTTGGTGAGCAGAAAAGCATCTCAGACACATAACACGTCAAACCTTGAGGTGGATGGGCTTCAAAAGCAGAAGACCACATCACAGTTCCACTCCCTGTCAGCCAAGAACAAGAATCTTAGGCTATCATGGGCACAGACTCACCCATACTGGACCTTGAAGATTAGAGAGTCTTCAACTCTCCCTTTTCGGTGAGTCTGTGCCTGAAAGCCTGCTACTGTAGACTTCCTGTCGACTCAGACCAGTCTGGTCATGATGTTTTTTTGTTTTTCGCACCATTCTGTGCAAACTGTAGAGACTGCTGTGTGTGAAAATCCCAGGAAATCAGCAGTTTCTGAAATACTCAAACCAGCCCATCTGGTTTGATGTTTTGTGTATGCTGAGATGCTTTTCTGCTTGTAAAAAGCGACTATTTGAGTTACTATATCCTTCCTGGCAGCTCGAACCAATCTGGTCATTTTCCTCTGACCTCTCTTATCAACAAGGCGTTTCCACCCAAAGAACTGTCACTCACTCAATGTTTTTTTGTTTTTTTCGCACCATTTCTGAAATACTCAAACCAGCCCATCTGGTATCAGACAACCATGCCAGGGTCAGAATCAGTGAGCTGACTGTTTGACCTGTATCTGCAATGATTTTATGCATTGCGCTGCTGCCACATGATTGACTGATTAGATGCATGAATGTGCATGAATGTGCAGGTGTATAGGTGTTCTTAATAAAGTGGACAGTGAGTATACATATATTTGTGTACGGCTAGTACAATATTGAATGTCAGGGCAACATTCAACCGGTCGGTAACTCAGCATTAGCGTTCTGAAACAGCTATGGTTGAGCCTTATACCATGTCCTACAACTATTATGCATGTACATAGGGACACACTCACTGAAAGACAGAAAGCAGTGCCATTTGTGATTTGCTATTTTTAGCAGTTTGTAATCATGCTGCATCTCTTCCAAATAGCAAGCATGTGAAATAGAAAACCTCACCATCTAGGGGGCGTTTCACCACAGCACACCTCAACAATAGACTTAACGAATCTACAGTCTGAGCTGAAAAAGAAATCAGCCCCGACCTCTACTTCATACCATTCCATGTATTTTTACTGTTGATCTTGATTCCACAAAAGTAATAAACAACCTTTAAGTGATTTGCTAACACCAAATAAGACATATTATTATACAAATTATTTTATTTTATTTTATGTATTTTTATCTTGAAAAAATACCCTCGGCCAACCTCATTACTGGTATATCAAAGCTACATCAACTCTAAATATTGTGACATCTGAAGTAGGGCTTCAGTAATGTCTGCTATAAAAGAGGAAATTTTTCCCTAGCTCCACAATAATTACCCATTGATGAAAATAGCCTCTGTACTTCAGGCTGATTCTCCCAGCTTCACACACATTTATAAATGTGGTTTAAGCCTTTCAGCCCTCCTCTTTCTCCTTCCTTCTCTCTGACTCTTTCTCTCTTGCTTTCTTCTTTGTTGGAAGCTTTATCAGGTTTGCCTCCCACTATGGTTCTTCTTACTACATGTGCCACACACAAGGCAACAGTCAGAAGTTTTCCTTTCTGAACAATGCCTCATCTCTGGCAGGACTGCACACTTCTTTTATGTTTTTTTTTTTTCCTTTTGTCTTCAGTAATAGATTCTCCCTTCACTCTACAAGCTGGCTAGGACTGCATCCTCCCTGTCTCTTTTGTTCTTCTCTGTCTGTCTCATAAAATCAGATTTTTTTCCCCCTGCATGTGTTTGGAATGGCCAGCTTTTCTTTACAGACTAAAACTACTGTAACTGTAAAAAGGAGTAATGTTAGAAAAAAAACGTTACCATGTAATGTTTAACTGGAATTTTTAAAGATGTGTAGAGCAGTGTGTGATTCCAAAGTAGGAAAACATCAAGAGCATTTTTTCAGACTGACTACAAGTATGAGTGCATGTATTTTGGTACTCATCCATGCACACGCTGATACTGATACCGAAATGAGTAACCTACTTAGTATTAATCAATCAGGGCCATTGCGGAATATTTTATTTAGCTTATTTATGTTTTGCCGGTTTACAGAGTGAACATAAAAAGTAAGTAAAGAGCATTTTTGTTTTCACTGAACTGGAAATCCTCATTGCCAATGACTGATAGCAGCTGATCATCACAAATAACATACTGGGTAAGATCTGTTATTTTCACTCACTTAGTGTTGTCTGTAGACATTTTTCTCGCCCAGCCAGCATTAGCTGCAGCGTTGGCTGCTACTGTGTGCTCCTAGTGATGAACTCCTCAGCTGAGTTTTATGCTTCAGATGGTTTACAAGGTTAAGTCTGTTATAGGAAGATGCTGCAGTTCCTCCTCCTGATATTTTAGCAGTGCACAGTTTACACTCTGCTTTGCTTTGATTGTCATCATTGATCATGAAATATCTCAAGATCGCGTCATTTTGTGTCATCTGTTCATTAGCGCAATCATGTACACTACCCGTACGTTACATCATATCACCTGCTATTGGTTGTTGGTATCAGAGCATTTTTTTAATGAGTATGACTAAATAAGCCTGGTATCAGACAGATACCCAATACCATTATTGGTATCGATGCATCCCTTGTCCAGACCATGAGTTCCTTTCCTATAGATTTATGATGCCCTATTTTTCTCTCTACTCACAGACTTGCCAAAAAGTCCTGGTTTGGTAACTTTATCAACCTGGAGAAGGAGGAGCAGATCTTCGTGGTGATCAAGGACAAGCCTCTGAGCTCCATTAAGGCCGACATAGTGCAAGCGTTTCTGTCGGTACGCAACCCCATCATTCTTACCTTCCTGCTGGAGTCACTTCTCTGAATCTGTGGAAGCACCTGTATACACCTCTGCTAGCATGTTGATACACTCTTTGTTTGCACATTTAGCTGAGTTTAGCTGATTTATATCACAATTCGGTAAAAATGCTAGGCTACAGCACTTTTATATTCCCCCGAAGTGAGACTTTCATTGTAGGTCAATAGAAAATGAAGCGAGAGCAGTGATCATTAGCATATAGATGCTGTTGCAGTGAAAGACTCGTTCGGTGTATGGAGGTGGCAGAGTCCGTGAAGGCATGGTTTACATGCTGCTACTGAGACGTGGTCATTAGCTTGTGAAAGCAACATTTCAATGGCCTGCTGTTTTGTCTTCTTCCTCCGATGGAGAAAGTTTTTTCAGTAGTTAGCGTGATCTGCAGACTGATGCAGCTTCTTGCGGGTAGGCATGGGCTTCAAAAAAGACTCAGTGCATGTATTTATAAAGGAGGATGTTCAAAGATGATGTCATGAACATGAACCTTCTCTTCTCTATCCTCTCTTTTATTTATACCGCTCTTTCTCCCGTCCTCCTTTTTCCTATCCATCTTCTCTTTCAATCTTCTCCTCTATTCATCTTCTCCTCTTTTCTCAACGTTCTCTTCTGTTCTATTCTCTTCCCTTCTCCTCTATTCTGTTTTCTTCTCGTCTTATCTCTTCTCTCTGTTTTCTCTTCTTTTTCCTCCTCAATTTTTTCCTTCTTGTCATTGCTCCCTTTCTCTTCTCATTTCTTCTCCTCTGCTGTCTTCACTGTACTTCTCAATTCTTTTCTCTGCTCTGCTTCTTTCCTCTCCTTTGCATTCATCCCATTTCCTTTATTTCTCCTCTCTTCTTTTCCTTTCATCTCATTTCTTCTCTTTTTTTCTCTCCTACTTTTTCTCCTCTCCTGTCTTATCCACTGCTCGCTTCTCCTCCTTCTCATCTCCTCTCCTTTTCTCTCTTCATTTCTCATTTACCCTCATCCTTTCACCTTACTTCTCTTTTTTCTTCACCTCCTTTGTGCTCTCATCTCCTGTGTTATCCTTTCCTCACTTTCCATCTTTTCTCCCCTCATCTCTTCTTGCTTTCATTCTGTTCCTCTCTTTTCTCTTCTTCTGTGTGTGTGTTCTCCATTTTCTCTTCTTCTCTCCTCCCCTCTGCTATCCCCTCATCTCCTCACCACTTCCTTCTTCTGTTCCATTCTTTTTTTTGTCTCTTCTTGTCTCATTTGCTTTCATATTCACCCTTCTCTTCTTCTCTCATCTCCCCTTTTCTTATCCCTCGTTCTCTTGTCTCTCCTCCCCTTTGCTCTCCTCTTCAGATCCCTAGTCTCAGTCACAGTGTGATCTCCCAGACGAGTTTTCGGGCAGAGTACAAGTCTACAGCGGGTCCCACTGTCTTCCAGAAGCCTGTGAAGTTCCAGGTGGACATCACTTACACAGAGAGCAGCACAGCCACGAAGGAGAACGGCATCTACTCCGTCACTTTCACCCTGCTCTCAGGTAACCAGGACTCACTAGCCTTATTATCACATGTCATCATTTTCTAGTCAACAGTGGCTTTTAGAGCACTTCTACTTCCTCCCCCTCCACAGGACTGCCCATCTTAAACACCCTCTCTCAGGCTGCATGGGGCTTTGTAAACTCAAAAAGAAGTGGCACTTTTCTAAAGTGCAGGTCATTCATAGCCTGCTGTGTTTGACATGATTTCAGTACAGGAGGCCAGACTGGAGGAGCTACACCTTATTCCTCTCTCAGGGCCTTTTCCACTGTCAGGGTGGAAATAAGTGAATATATAATGTAGATAAATATAAATGTATATATACACTCACCATCCACTTTATTAGGAACACCTGTACACCTGCAGTCATCTAATTAGCCGATCACGTGGCAGCAGCCCAATGCATAAAATGCAGATAAAGGCTAAGGGCTTTAGTTAATGTTCACATCGAATATCAAAATGGGGAATAAAATGTGATCTCAGTGACTTTAACCATGGCACCATCCGTGTGAACTCTAGAGACTGTTGTGTGTGAAATTCCCAGGAGAGCAGCAGTTTCTGAAATACTCAGGCCAGCCCTTCTGGTACCAACATCCATGCCTCGATCAAAGTCACAGAGATCACACATTTTCTTCATACAGATGTTTGATGTGAACTTTATGAACATTATGAACAGGATGGTGAGTGTATTTTTTTTTCTTATTAATTTAGTGATGGATGTGCAGCCCTTGGTGAAACTGAGTCCTATCTTGATGCTCCCGTACCTCAAATTGTTGTATACCATCTCCTATTTTTTCCCCTTTCTTTCCTTTGTTATTTTTGTTTTTGTTTTGTTTTGTTTTTCCTTGTTGTGTCCTCTTCTTGGTCTGTCTAGCCCCCATGTAAATGCAACCTCTGTCCCTCGTCTCACACACACAAAAAGAAGTTCTCAGACTCACAGGTAGAACCTCAGAAATCTTCCACGGTACGCCACATGTACAGAGGAAACAATTTTGTAACCTTTCAGCTCTCAAACGAGTGCCGGTTCCCTGAACAAGCACATGCACCTTGTCAGATAGAGACAGAAACAAAAAAGACAGAGAAGCCATAGTTATTCTCCACCAGGCTGCCTCCTTTCCACCGCAGTGCGTTCGAGGAGTCACTGTGCTAATATAAGCACCACACTCTAATTATCACTGCTGCCAATGACATCCCGTTTCTGTTGCCCTCACAGGCAATTACAGGCAGAACAAAAACAAAAGACCATTAGTCAGATTGTTCTCATAGAAACACATTATTTTACATGCCTGAGTGTTCTTCGTCATTTTAACCATTATATCAAATTTGGCTTCGAGAGGCTCTATAGACAGCTGTTTGAATTCAGACTTCAGGGCTATGTAGTCATGTTCTGGAAGATCATGATTCTTTCCAGTCAGCGTCTTGAAGGCTGATGTGCAGTAAAACCAATATGCGGTTCCAGGTCCGAGTCGGCGCTTTAAGCGGGTGGTGGAGACGATCCAGACGCAGCTGTTAAGCACACACGACCAGCCGGGAGTCCAGCAGCTGGCTGGTGAGTAAAACTCCATCCCCCACATGGCCCTGTCCCAAAAACCTCCTTCAGCATCCACCTCATGCATGCTTCCCCCTCACTACGCACCGCCCCATAGCACTTACCCCACACCCACTCGCTCGAAACATGCATTGATCAGACTGTGGATGTACACAGAGAGCTCGGGAATAAAATTACATGGGCAGTAGAAAGCTTTTTATGGGTTATACTCTGCCCATAAACCCTTATACAGTCCCACTGGGGATCTTCCTGTTTATTATCTCTAACAAATCTTCATGCATCAAGATTATTATAAACACAGTAATAAAGAAGCAGTCATGTCATTTAATGGAAGACATATTGTGTCCCAAAGAGCTGCCACTGATTCTATTTTAAAAGCAAAGATTCTTTGCACCTTTGTCCTTCTTCTATGCATGTCTTTCCTTCTGACTCATACACCGTCTGCTGCAAGCCTGTGTCCTCTACATCTGCTTGATGACAGCTCCCCCTACTGAGACAAAACTAGTTCTACAAAACCATCTAAAATTAAATTTGCCGTTACTTTAGCTTGCTCCACTGATGCATTACAAGATCTGCTTTAACTTATGCTTTCAATCAGTGTGAATGTTGTTATTCAGATACTGGAACTGGTCAAACCAATTTAAAATGTCGACAGTGGATTCATGCCCCAGAGATCAATCATTATTCACATCAAACTAGTAAAACCACTAATGTGATTGGAGATGCTACACGAGGTCCTGAGGTTGAGGTTTGGCATGAGGAAACCAGAGCAAGCTGATTTTTCTTTTGGCCACTGGTTCAGAACCAAAGGTCCAGTTTCAGTATCTGCTTAAGACTGGAAAAAAGAAGACAAGAAATACCTAATGGTACTTAGGTATGGGATGAGTAGGTTGTTGCTGATTGGTTATAAATACTGTCACATAGCCAGAGGTTATTTACGGTTTACCTGTTTTTCTGCTTCATCGAAATCAGTGGTCAAACCAAAAGTTAATAGTATTCGTCCAGCGGAAGAGGCAATGCACTGAAGGGGAAAGGACATGGGACGTGAAAGAAAAGCATTGTTTTAAGTAAAGGTTGTTTTCTCTTTACATCGACTTTAACTAGGTGAATTTGCAAACCATGAATTTGTGAGCTGATAGAAATTGAGGGTGGGACTGTGGGCACTTTGGTCAGAAAACCATGGAGAAGATGATTTAATAGTGAGCTCAATGCACTTTTGGCTCACTGTTTTCTTCATATTGCTTAGGGCACACCTGAAAAAAATAGCTGTCTCACCCGCCGACATATTCTGTTAGGATTTTCTTGTTAGCAAAGTTGGCACCTCTGCACATCATGTGACAGCATAACTGCAAACATAATATTTGTGCTGTTAAGAGAAGCATTATGCGGTTTTATTTCTTAACCTGAATAAATATTTAGGTTTCATTTTGTTTCGTTTTATAGCACAAAAACAGTATGAACGAACGGTCTGTTCATAATCCTTACAGTGTTTTTTTTAACAGTGCGTTGAATTTACAGTCATTTTCATTTAGTTATTTGTTGTCGTTTACCTGCCCCGCTTTGTCAGTAACAAGCTTTTGTCATTAAATTTATTACAGCCAGTTTACGCTTGAGTAACCAAATGGGTGATCAAAGGAACAATCCAATCCAACAATCACATCATCTTGTTAGTGCTGGTCCACTGTTAAGATGATCTGATGTATGATATGATGATACAGTGTCTTTTAGTCGTTTTTTTTGTCAAGTTGACACGAATGAACTAGAACTATGTGCACAGGTTCCTTTGGTTCACATTTGATTTAGATCTTGTTTCTGAATGTGCAGTGAAAAAAAAAAAAAAACATGTCTCCGGTGGTCTGTTCTGATATCAGGAATGGAGGACACACCAGGCTAGAGAGCCGCAACATCTCAGCTCGCTGCATTCCATCACTCTTCTCTGTATTTCTCTCACTCTCTCTCCCTGTCTCTCTTTCTCTTCCAGTTATTCACCATTTGTCCTCTTTTGCTGCCTTCCTCTTGCTTTCTGTCAAACACACTTTCACACACAGCCATCACTGCCACTGCTTCCTGCCTCTCACTCAGTATCGAGCGACTCAGAGTGTGTGTGTGTGTGTGTGTGTGTGTGTGTGTGTGTGTGTGTGTGTGTGTGTGTGTGTGTGTGGGTGGCAGAACACAAGCTCACTCCCACGCTGCACTGATGATAACTGAATGGCATGTGTTTGGGGGAGCTCAGGGGAACACTACACTGATGCTCTACTATACAAACTAGTTTCCTGTTGGATGCTGTTTTGGCATTTATGCTACAAGCTAACTGAATATAGGGATAAATATATTTATCCTGTGTGTGTGTGTGTGTGTGTGTGTGTGTGTTTGTGTGTGTGTGTGTGTGTGTGTGTGTGTGTACATCAAGTGTCCGAAGATTTCCAGGGTTTATATTAGCTATGAAAAACACCCTGAAGGAAATTAGATTTTTATTTATTGAAAATTGAGTAGTGTGATCTTTAATCATGTCAGTCAGTCCCAGGAAAACATACTACAGATGTCCTTATTGAACAGACAACAATAAAAAAATAATTTACATAGTATAAAATCTGTAAAATTAACTTACCACAGAGACATACTCTACTTACATTAGTTGATTATTTTTCAGTAACAGCATGTCTCAAAAGCATGTGTTTAAATCTCAAAGTCAGAGTGTGGACAGATCAGTCCACTTTCAACTTTCACCTCAGTGAGCTCTGTAAATTCACAATATCTTCCATAACCATGCACCTACCTTTGATTTCACACCACTGATTAATTTACAATCCTGAAAGTTCACCTCCCAGTTTTCACTCACTGATAAAGTCGAAAGTAAGATGACTGCAGTACTGCGAAAACGTTCATTATGCTAGTACACGTTAAGTATACAAATGATTTATGTATGCAGATGTGCTCACTATTTGGTGATAAACAAATGTTCCCTAAAATCTTGGGCTCTGATAGCAAATCAGATATTTCATATTATCGTAGTAGGAGATAGCTGGTATAAATGCATAATAAAACATCTGTTGGAGACTGCTGTGTAAGTGTGTGTGAATGCCTGTGCTTGGTGGGACTGCAGACTGGGAGTTAGCGCTTAGCACTGCAGACTGGGAGTTAGCAGTTAGGATTGCAGACTGGGAGTTAGCGAGTTAGCGCTTAGCACTGCAGACTGGGAGTTAGCAGTTAGCACTGCAGACTGGGAGATAACAGGATTGCAGACTGGGAGTTAGCGCTTAGCACTGCAGACTGGGAGTTAGTGGTTAGCACTGCAGACTGGGAGTTAGTGGTTAGCACTGCAGACTGTGAGTTAGCGCTTAGCACTGCAGACTGGGAGATAACACGATTGCAGACTGGGAGTTGGCGCTTAGCACGGCAGACTGGGAGTTAGCGCTTAGCACTGCAGACTGGGAGTTAGCGGTTAGCACTGCAGACTGGGAGATAACAGGATTGCAGACTGGGAGTTAGCGCTTAGCACTGCAGACTGGGAGTTAACAGGATTGCAGACTGGGAGATAGCGCTTAGCACTGCAGACTGGGAGTTAGCAGTTAGAATTGCAGACTGGGACTTAGCGCTTAGCACTGCAGACTGGGGGTTAGCGCTTAGCACTACAGACTGGGAGTTAGCAGTTAGCACTGCAGACTGGGAGTTAGCGGTTAGGATTGCAGACTGGGAGTTAGCGGTTAGGATTGCAGACTGGGAGTTAGCGGTTAGGATTGCAGACTGGGAGTTAGTGGTTAGCACTGCAGACTGGGAGTTAGCGGTTAGGATTGCAGACTGGGAGTTAGCGGTTAGGATTGCAGACTGGGAGTTAGCGCTTAGCACTGCAGACTGAGAGCAGTTAGGATTGCAGACTGGGAGTTAGCGGTTAGCACTGCAGAGGGGGAGTTAGCAGTTAGCACTGCAGACTGGGAGGTAGCGGTTAGGACTGCAGACTGGGAGTTAGCGGTTAGCAGTGCAGAGAGGGAGTTAGTGTTTAGGGCCGCAGACTGGAAACCAGTGAAGTGACATGAGTGAACTTAGGAAGATCGAAGACAAGTCATACAGCTGCATTTTCTGGGTTAGTTACAAAGACCTTATGGCATATACCTGATAACCACCGAGGAGCGAATTGCAGTAGTCAAGGGAATAAATAAGCAAATACTTAGAGAAACAAAATGTCAGATTTTCCTGATATAGTATAGAAGAATCCTCCGTGACTGATTGAAGCATGTTGAGAATGACAGCAGATCAAGTACTATACCAAAGTTTCATGTATTTTCAGAAGGAGCAATCAGGAAGTTTCGAAGTAGCGGGCAGGGTCAAAACACGGGATATACAGCAGTTGTGTTTTGTTGAGATTTCTCTTTAACTGATGAGCTGCCATTCATAACGAGATGACTGCCAGACAGGCCAAGACAGTGCTAGCCACCTGGGAATGTGACGGTGGCAAAAAGACTGCAAGATGGGTTCCAAGAGCCGATACAAGGATCTGTTATATACAGTGAATATACAATTTTACACGGCTCTGTTATTAGTGCAGGTTTTTGTGAGCAACCAACAAAATTCAAAACAAATAGAAATATTTCAGGGGAAAAAAAGAAAAGAAAAAACTTACAATAACCTGTTTACACAAGTGTGCACCCCCTTTTATAATGGGGCATGTGACTGTGCTCAGAATGAACCAGTCACATTCAAACTCGTGTTCAAAAGTAATTATCATACAGCTGCCATCAGTGAGGTGATTCTGATTAACAACAGATAAAAACCAGCTGTTTCTGTAGGATTTTCTTGACATCTTCTTGGTTTCATCTGACTGCTGAAGCCAGCATAAAGCTTACAAAGCCTGTACAGGATCATATTGTCAAAAGGGATCAATCAGGAGAGAGGTACAAAAGAATTTCCGAAACATTAGATGTACCGTGGGACACTGTGAAGGGCATCATTATCATCGTCAAGTCGAGTAAATGTTGCATGTCAGTGACTTGAGGAGGGCTGTGCACAGGAGATCCCCTCATATTTTGACACATCTGGAGTATATTTGCAAGCAAGAGTGGAATAAAATTGCCAAATCAAGATGTGCTAAGTTGATAGACTCTTACATAAAAAGACCAAAAGACAAATAACAATGTATTGGTGGAAGGGATTAGTGTTAAGTTTTTCCCCTGAAAGTTTGTTTTTCACTTGAATTTTATTGGTTGCTATATGACATTAAAGGTGGAAAAAAAGCTGACATGATTAATCTTGTTTTTTTTGTTGTTTTTTTTTACATCACAAAAACCTACAATTTTAGACTCCTTATTTTCACTGTGCAAAAAGAATATATCGGCCACTAACTATTAAATGTTTGAAGTGCTAGTTTTAAGTGACCTGCTCTCACCATTAGGCTTGGAATAAAAAGTCTTTTAGCGGCAAGACACCTCTGAGTCCTCGTTTTCTCATTCATCTTGCACCTCTCTCTTCTTTTTCTCATCTTTTCATCTTTCTCTGGCCACTTCTCCTTGTGTGAAGCCCATTATTCATTTGTTTGTTCTCTCTCTTTCTCTGTTTTCTTTTTCTCTTCCCGTCTGTGTACCTAGGCAGCCCATTGAGTAACTTCTTTGACGTAATTAAACAACTTTTTTCAGACGAGAAGAACAGCCAGGTGCTCCATCCACCTGGCACGCCCAACAGGCACCCGCGGCACGATTCCGAGCCTAGTGACTCTAAATGCCTGGCAGGCAATGCCAGGGACAATGCCAGGATGGTGGCTTCTGTTGGGACGCAGGAGCAGCACTAGAGACCTGTAGAAATAATACAGTCATACTCACTGACTTACATACTGTCAGCAGTGATGCGAATAATCTTGTC
Organism: Pangasius djambal; assembly: GCA_022985145.1. Taxonomy (NCBI): domain Eukaryota; kingdom Metazoa; phylum Chordata; class Actinopteri; order Siluriformes; family Pangasiidae; genus Pangasius; species Pangasius djambal. The sequence continues at coordinate 11,235,822 of CM040983.1, forward strand.
CAATAGATTTTTGTATGATGGAAAGACTGTATAAAGATGAACATGTAAAGATGAGCACATCTAGACACACTCTTCCCCCATGCCATTCCCCTAGACTTATCTCCATTGTCATCATTTGTGACAGGCTTTCATTTTTTTTTTTGTTGTTTTGTTTTTCATGGCTTTTCTTTTGTGTCCACTTTCCTCACTTGTGTGATGACTTGTTTTTACTACCAGGAATTATCCAGAAAAGCTATTAACATCCCGCTCCCCTGCGCCACCCACGTTCTTTGACGGAGGGCGCTGTTCATAACGACGAAAATCCAGACGCCTCATCCTTCATCCTCACCTTCTTTTACCTCTCTCCAATGACTTTGTGATCCCTGAGGAAAGCATACACACCGACACCAACATCCAGCCCATGTTCTACCTTCTCTTCTGACCTACATGTACCTGACCTTACTCAATCTGACGTACAAGGAACTTTTTACGTCTTCAGCTTGCTGAACCACACACACTACACATTCAGATACAGATACAGACATGCACAACTCTGGGATGGACTCACAAAGGACAAAACAGTGTGAGAAATGGGGAGAAAAAAAAATTTACGGATTGTCCCAAAGGGATGAAACTCATCACAGCTTGATTTGTCATTTTCAATGTTGACTTTCTTTCCAACGAGCCGGGTTTGATCTAAAAGCTCTGCTGCGAAAGGACTTATATGCTTATATTGCTATGGTGGGAATGGGGGGCGGGGGATTGGAGGTCATGCAGAGAGGAATGGGCTGCTGGTTCATGAGCTTATCCAAATGAATAATTTCCATTGTACAGACCAACAAACTTCTTATGTATAACAAAATGCCTAGATGTCCTACTAATGTTTAATTATGTTGTAGATTCTGACTGAAATCTTGTGCTGCCACACACTATATATATATATATATATATATATATATATATATATATATATATATATATATATATATATATATATATATATACACACACATATATATATATACATATTTTTTCTGGTGTTTTATTATTGCTTAATTTATGAAACATTAGTTTCGAGTAGCTGCTGCACTGAATCTAGAGTTCTGTTATCATTCAAGCTATTTTATGATTTACATCTCATGTCACAACTACCAGCAGTAGAATTAAGGACAAAAGTGTTTAATACATTGTGAATATTTTTGTATTTTTCTGTATTTATTCATCTGAATTATTCATTGCGTATTTAATTTATTGTCATCATTATGAATACGAGAGGAAAAGTCAGATTAACTGAATGTTATTTATTCACATCCTTGAATGTTCGTATGTCCTGACGCAATGCAGGTTTGTTCGTTCGACAAAAAAAGATTTTTCTCATGTCTTGATTTGAGAGATTTACGTGGACATTGACAATATTTCTTTTTGTTTTTCTAGCTTTGAATGATGAAAAAATGTAGTATATGTTTAAAAAAAAAAAAGGATAATTTAACAGTTAAGAATGTAGTCTAGCCTCTTTTGGGAGGGAAAGAGCATCTTGATATTTGTCAGTTTCATTGTGTGTGTACAATGGATTGAGACAAAATGCTCCTCTTGAGTCAGTTCTCTTGTAAATAGACTGATGTCACCTCCTCATGGGAAGGAGGTGCTTGGTACCTGCTCTTCTTCGCTTTTAACTTGTATTGCTGTGTGCATGTCAGACATCGGCTTTCCTTTGCATGGCGCTAGTGTAATTGTTAAAACCCCTTTCTGACCCCTTACTGCTTTCCTCTGTGTTACTTGAGATAAAAAGCATTCCCGCCCTTCTTTTCGCTGTTATCCTAGCCGCTGTTTTGTGTCCTTCTCTCTTTCATGATCCTTTAGTGCACTGAGTTTTGAAATGCTTCCTCTGGTCTGTATTATTTACCTCTGAGGAAAGAAATACCATCAGTCTCAAAATCCTAGTTTACAGACATGGGAAGAATTTTTTGACTAAACAAAAATGAAGCAATACCTGTTGTTAATCATCCTATTTTATACAGTAGACTACAACTGATCATGTGACTCCAGACTATAAACACACAGAGCAGGAATGAACATGAAGCTGTAACATAACTGTGAGCAACTTTAGAGCAAGGAAAAAAAAAACAACAAATGAAACAATAAACTCATTCACTTATTAGGAATGTCTGTAGCCTTGTGTGTGTGTGTGTGTGTGTACGTGTGTGTGTGTACGTGTGTGATTGTGTGTGTGAGAGTGTGCGCACGTGTGATTGTGTGTTGAAGTGTGTGTGCGTGGGTGTTTGTGTGTGTGCATGCATGCTTTCTCAGGACTGTTGTTGATCTTTGCTAGGTCAATATTTAGTGTCCCTCGCATCTCCGGCTCATGAAGTGAGATAAGGTAAGATGCTCTTTTGTTTGTGTGAATGTTTCTGCCTCTTACAAAAGCAGCTCGCTTTACTCGCTTTATGCTTTATTATCATTTACTTTATTAAAGATTACTTTACTTCACTTTGCCAAAGTGCAGTTATTTGTATAGTACTTGTATAGTACCAGCATGGACTGTTTATATTAATGCGCTCATTCTAAATGATCTTTTCTATAGGAACAGCTAATTCACAGAGACTTGTATGGCGGATGCTCTACATAATCTAAGACTAATAATACACGGATTTTAAGAATGTATTTTTTTAACAAAGAAAAATGTACAATCGTCGATGTGGTGGAGACACTTATTTAATGTTTATGGAGGGAGTCCGTAAGTGTCCATGCTTTGTAACAGTCATGGTTCTTCGCAAAGTTTCCCCGCACAGGAAAGTCTCCATGACAGAGGAGATTGTGCTTCACTTCACTTTATTACACTTCACATTACATGTCACTACATGCCACTTCTATTATGTCACTTTACTACACTATACTACACTCCACCACACTTCACTTCCCTACATATCACTTTATTGCACTTCACCTTTACTACACTTTACTTCATTACTTCATTATTGCACTTTACTACAAGTCACTTTTACTACGTCACCTTACTACACTTCACCTACCTATCACTTTATTGCACTTCATTTTACTGCTCTTCACTTTTACAGCACCCACCCCCACCCCAACCTACAATACCCATAATGCAGTGCACCAAAACAAAAACTCTTTACTGTCTAACTGCCATATTTTTAGAGCTCCTACCCAAAATGCCTACTGGTTGGCAGTTATACGTGTTCACCCCGTGTATGTGTGTGTTTCCTCCCAGTGCTCCAGTTTCCTCCCATTTCCCAAAAAGATAGCAGTAGGTGGGTTTGCTACTCTAAATTGCACCCTAGGAATGAAACAAGTGTGTGCATGGAATCCAAAGCGGTTCCTGAAGATGAATGAATGAAATTAGCTGGTTGGTAAAATTAAACTGAAAAAACACTTCCATAAAATTGAGAACTCTTTATAGCAACAGATTAATTGAGCTAATTAAATGTTTCAACATTGTTAGTACGCGTAAGAGACATATCCCGCTTTACCCCCAGCTTTACCCCTTTGTCCATCTTACAGTCTTTGTACAGGTAAAATATTTTCTCTCAGTGAGTGAGCAGTAACGCGAATTAGTTCGTTTTACAAGTTTAAAAAAGTAACATTTGGTTTTATATTATTTTATTTGTTTGGCATAGAGAACAATAAAAAGGCAAATTAAATAATCTCACATTTTAAATAGAAAAGGTCCACTCTTTTTTCCAATACAAGTTCTATCTGCTGTAATTTAGCTTATAAAAACTCCACTTCTCCTACTCCATTTGGCCCAGTACAAGTCCTACCACGCAGACTCTTTGCAAAAATGATGCTTGTCAAAGGATAAAGGGAAAGTTTCTGGCCGCTGTGGGGTTCCTAAATAGCTTTGGATAGCTATAGCTACAAGAATGCCACTGCATTCAGTATGTAGTAATACACATTTTACACATTTGTACATTGTACAGTCTCACATTGTCCATTATTACAAGCTCCCAATGTCTCTGTCCACATTGTTCCACTTCAGCTGCAGTCACTCACAGTCTTTCCTAATTCACATTCATCCACATTGTTCCTCTGCTCCTCATTCTGACTGTTAAAAAAGTCATAACTCTTCATCCTGTCTTTCTGTTTTTTTTCTTCATTCCTGTGCTCCTCTCCGTCCTCTCACACATGCGATTTGATACGGAGGGAGTGCATCGTGTGGTTTAACATAGCCTCCAGTTCCTCCAGGAGCGATTCTCTCCCTGAAGCCGAGCGGGAGCTGGAGATCAGGCCACGGAAACTGTCTCTTTCCATCAGAGTGCCCATGTTCTGCAGGAAGTAGCCTTCGCAGTACACACTCAGCTCTGCTGCACCCTGTGCCTGAAATATGCACGAGAGGTTATATATGCTTAACGTACTGCGGGTTGTGTGTGTTATGTGCAGATTTAAAAAAAAAAAACAAAAAAACGGTCAAACGAAACTGGCGGTTAAATACAATGACTTTCTCTAGAAACAGGCTAGGTTAGTTTGCTAGATTAGACTATTTATTTTAGTACGTTCGCTTGAGCAACTGAGGCGGTTAAGCAGTTACGCCAGAATTCCCTGCCAAATTCCCACTGGCTGTGTGGAAGGTGTGTATTGTTCTGCTCACCTTGGCTGTGTTGTACATACTGACTGCATTATCCATGCTGATGTTCTGAGCACAGAGCAGTTCACAGTGGCGCTGTAAACCTCCTAACTGGAACAACATCGCCACTGACAGCAGCTGGCACAGGACAAAAAAAAAAACAAATCAGATCTCCAGCATGCGCAGTGTTTTCAATGGATTTCCAATACCTTTCACAACATTCCCACAAGCACATTTTATACAGTAATATCTACATGATTATTATAAATAACATCTGTTTCTATTTATCAGCTAACTGCAACAATTACACTACAAACTTACCTCCAGCAGCTCAGGCACAGCGAGCTTCAGAGGCTCCGTCCCACCCGAATACAGATATGACATCATCACCTGGGGACATGTAATGTGAACGTGATCAACCCTACGTCTTAGAGGACAAAGCTGTTACATAGAAGAGGAATATAAGGGAATTCACAGCTGATACCTGAAAAATGTTGTACTTCACATCACTGATCTCGATCTCCTTACAGTGCTGGGAGCTATCAGAGCTGCTGGAGCCCAGAAGAGACTTAAACCTGATCGGACATAGATAGGAAACGTTTATACATATATATTCATAGTATAACACTAAGAGCATTTCGGACAGAATGCTTTCTTATAAGGTATATGCAGTTATGTAGAAAGTGGAAAAAAAAACCAGGCAAACCTGTGCCAACATTGTCACCACTGTACCAAGTGTGCTATCATTTATATAATCAGTAAGCCTTTCACCTTCCTTCTGTCCACCTATAATAGTCCCCTTTTCATGATCTCACCTCTCAGATGCTGTGATCAGCAAAACCCTGTGAGCATAGAACGGCTTCCCCTCCACCACAAACGTCACGTCTGACATTTCCTGGTTATTCAGGAAGTGGGGATCTGAAAAATGAGACAGAAGTCATACTGATTGTTTCTGTAAACTAGGAATCCCCCATAGTCTATCGGTTTTCAGTGATTATTATTAAAAACTTTTTTTCCCTGTTATAGAAAGAAGATTTATATTGATATTTATATTGAATAAAAAATAGATTTTTTTTCCTCTAATCAAGAAATCCAAATTCTAATCTTTATCTGTTCTATAATATTTTAACACCACATGGCCACATGGTAGAGGGGCCTATATTTGCATATCAGAACCTGATTGGCCTTAATATGTTATGATGCAATAATACTTTTGTCACATTTTGAACACTAACTTTGGGGAACCTTTAGTAGTTTCCTTCCTTAAAACAGTGATTAAAACCAGGGTGGATTCTAGTGGAGATTCCATTGAAGTTTTTAAAACTGTATCAGGTTTTGCACAAAGTTCCTGAAAGTCACTTCACTATAAAAGATCCCCCACTATACTTCAATCTACCAAATAACCTCTATTAGACTGATGTGATGGAAATCTGCTGTATTGATGAACAGTACTTTATTCCATGTGTAAATATGTGGTGAAACCTATGCAGTGACTTGAATTTGATAAAGTATAGGGTGACTTTAATGACGCAGCTGTCTCACAGATCTTAATTACCGAGCTGCGCTGAAAGAGTGGTCTTCTTCTCGGAAATGACAGGAAGAGGGGCAGATCGGAAGCAGTGACTGAAGATGGAGCCTAACTGCTGCATTATAGCTTCACTCTGCAGGTGCACACACAGAGAAAATAAACAGTTTAGTGTGGATTTGGTCGCGAAGCGGTTCTTTATGTTGTGATGTTTACAGTGTTTGCTTGGTACCTTGCAGCTCCTGAGGATGTTGAACATGAGAGGCAGACCAACAGAGAGCAGCTCCTCTCCGTACTCGTCCTCCTTGATGGAGCTGAAGTCTCGGAGCAGAGACAGTGTGACCGAGGCTCTGGACTGTAGCTGGGCGATGCGCAGAGACTCCAGCCACACATGCAGCTTCCAGGGCACTCCTGCAGGGGGCACCAGAGAATCAGTCCATTTGTTCCCTCTATACCCTCCACTGGCAGGAAAGCCTGTCAGAGCCCACTGCACTAAACTACATATCACTGTAGTCCACTGACCCCTCCTGTCCTTTTTAATGTTTATCATCCTCTCAGTTATTAACAATAATGCTGCAAATATATACACAAAAGCCACTTGCGTGAGTGTAAACAGGCAGATGGAGGTCAAGTGGTATATACAACAATCACCTTTTGGTTTCAGATTTACAAACATCAGTGATTTTTAATACTTTAATTTCACCTTGTTACCCTCTGCTGAACATGGCCTAAAGAAATGACTTTATGCCGATCATTTTATTTTCCTTTCTTTTTCCATTTTTATAAATGGTACGTAAGTAAGGACTAAAATATGATGGGGTGTGCTGTTGTAGGAAAATAATCAGGGACTGGGTGCTGTGATACTGCATGATGTGAACCTGAGCTACTGTTATCAGCCCAAAGTGAATTATTTTCTTGTAACAGCATGTCATAAAGTCTTTTATTCCTCCTGCACCACAGCAATTAGCCCACAGTTACATGTTTATTATGACACAACATCATTTTTTATCTCATATACTTACATTTTATAGTTTGTTCGTTCCTGTAATCACTGACATTATAGCAGCTGTAAAGCTGTTCTGTTCTCTTACTAGTCTCTCTTTATTTTCTCTCTCGTGACGTTAATAGGACAAAAAAAATGCAACTTGTCATATTAACAAGAAATAAGACTTTCCCATGTCTGAAAATCTAAAGTTACAGTAAGTGCTGACACTGGAGACTCCTTCCAAAAATGCTGACAGAAAACTTCACCATTTTAACAATTACATTTATGTGGAGCATCCGGCATTAAAGCCCCTGTGCAAGCTGTTACTATAGGAACGACAACTTGTTAGAAAGAGCGAATTAATATAAACTTTGCAGCTGGAACTACTGTCAAAGCTGCACTTATAGAAAATTCATCTGTGCCTTCTGGCCAATCAGTATTGCATATTCAACAGCACTCTTGTCTAAAAAATATAATACAGTTCCACTATGTTGTTGGCCATTGATTACTGAAACCTAAAAACTAAAATTAAATATTGTGATACATATCATATAGCATGAAGGTCAAGTATCACTTTATTTATTTATTTGCCATATTGGCCATCCATAAAATAAATAATGAACACTAACTTTGATTTCAATAAAGAAAGTTAAAAAATGTAAAACAGGTCAGACATAAGGGCGTTACCCAGAGAGCGCAGCTCCATGGTGACATCCAGGTAGCCATGCTCTGCGCTGTAGAATGACGCCTCTTGCAGGGCCTTCATGCGGGCCTTACAGAGACGAGGCTGTCCTCCCTCAGAGGGCGCTGCCTCCTCCACCACCCCCACCACCCCCTCTGCCAAGATCTCCTCCAGAGAGAGCACATCGTCCTTCACCTGCTGTGGCTGAGACAGCAGCTTCCTCAGGACGTTCCTGTAGCCGAGAGAGGAAAGAACAGTGAACCTGGAAGCACTAATGCTGATGGAACGCTGCATTCAGAGCGCCCATGTCTTTAAAGATCGGTTCAAATGAATCTGAATGTCTTTAAACACAGCATGTTTATCTACTTAATAATATAAGCTATCCGGGCGTGTTGTACTGTTTCTGTTAGACAATATTGGCGTAGTAGCAGCAATAAAAATAACAGATTACAATATTTGCAGTTTAATTAAAGTTGGATTATCACGTGCCGCCATTACACACTTTACTTACTGAGCTCATGTTGCATCTTGTCAACAGTAAGCAGTCACTGTCTACAAACAGGTGTGTGTGGGTGTGTGTGGGTGTGTGTGGGTGTGTGTGCGTTTACAGGTAGCTTGTACATATTAGGTCACGTAGGCAATGAGATGGCAATGATGAGTCTTTACTAGAACTGAGTCATGAGTGTGTGTGCTCGTGAGGGTGCATGTGCAGTAGGAGATAGGCCTGCGCTCGAACAGTGTTACAGTATAGGTGAATAATCTGTAAAGTCTCAGTGTCCTGAATGATTTATACATGCGAAAGTGTGTACGTGTGTTCATCAGCCTCTTAAAATGACTATCTGATTAAGTGACCTTATGACGAAAAAGATTTCCAACTTACAGCAGGACCTAGAAGTTATAATTACCAAACTTTCAATGAGGAGAAGAATTGACATTCATGCTTAAAAGGTCTTCAGTGTGTCAGCTTTATGCTGTAACTAAAGTGCTTGTGCTAACATTCTCCAGTTCGCTCTGCCTACTCACAGTGCTTGACATTATTGTCTTTGTCCTTGTATTTGGTGACTATAATTTTAATATAGGTTCATCATTGACTCCAGTGAACTGGCACACAAGCTGGTACTCTTTGTATGCTATTGTCTAATTGGAAAAAAGGTGCACATTTTATACAGTAAGTGCTTAAAGTGTTTGTTTGATCCATACTTCATCTATATGTCACCTGGCATGGTCCCAGATTACCAGTGCTACAACGGGGCATCTTTCCTGTTGTCAGGAAATGCAAGGTGGGAAGTGCTTTAAGTTATAGTTGCAGCATCTAACGTATTATAGATGAATAGACCATGTCTGCAACAACAATTCTGCTATTTCTATCTAAACATCTATCTATCACTTAACTGACTCATTATTTATGACATCATTAACACTGTCCAAAAAGATACATGCTGTATGTCTATGCTCCAATGTTGACATCTAATTTTCTGCAGTTATGATATTCACTATTTTAGTATGTATTAGGAATCTTTATTAATTGCTTTTCGTCAGATGTGTTGGAGTACCCAAATGACATCACTTAAATTAAGCAGCTGTGACTGATTTATGTGTTCTGGGAGGCTTGATGAACACAGGCCCTGGATTCTGTCTGTAGGGGGTAAACCTACACATCAACTACATGAGTGTAATCACTTCCTTCTGTGTAGGGGGTACACTGAATGTGTGTGTGTGTGTGTGGAAACTCTGTAGGGTGTACCTGTGGCCATGTGCAGCAGCATGACTAAAGCAGTTCATGTCCTCGTAAAGCGATGATGTAAGAGTGTTTCCTTCCCGGGCCCTCTGCAAGGGGTCAGCCCCCCTCGCCAACAACAAACTCACCATCTCGTAATTCCCTGCAAGCAGGAGAGGAGAAAGCACGAATATGAGATGTAAATATGAGAAGTAAATAAATAAAAAAAAGTGAGAGAGACAAATGGGTGGAAAGAGAGGATGGGATGGTTAAATATCTTAATCGCTGGTTAGAACGTGTGCTGCACAGGCAGCTGTAGAGGGAGCACATGTGTACTGTGGGGTTTCTCATCATGCAGCTATGTGTGGCCTCTCCGAAATCCCTACACAGAATGTCCCCACACACTTTAAAAGGTATCAGCCAGCCACAAACTCCCTCACCGCACCCTGTAAATATGCATGCCATGCAAACACACACTGTGCACACTCCTGACCCAATTCCGTCAGCTCCCATTGCTTAATTCATTGTCAGGCTTCTGCGGGCTGCCACCATGAGCCTATTTTTGGCCTCTCAGCAGTAGATGAGCTCGAGAGTGGCACAGAAAGAGAGACCGAGGAATGTGCAATGCTCAGGGCATGGCAAGGTGTGCCAGTGTATAATGAGTCCGGGTACACACCTGCTGCTGAAGCCAGCTGGAGCGGAGTATCGGCACAGCTCTCCTGCCCATTACGCACTGCGGCTCCCTCCACATTGGCCCCGGCATCCAGGAGGAGCTGACCACACATGCACACAAATGCACAGTTAAGAATGTACAAGAAAAGCATAAGGATGTGAGAAATCATCCATAAGATCCATGTTTTCATGTTTCAACATTGCTTTTTAAAAACACACCTCTCCTTATTCATGTCTATATCCCTCCCTATTCATGTGCTATAATATTTAATATGCAAATTCTATGAATAAAAGGCTCACCTCTACCACAGAGATGTGTCCGTGCAGCACTGCAAACGTGAGTGCTGCCCAGTGGCGGCTGTCTGGGTGGACGGAGGGATGTTTAGAAGAGCACACAGGCACCTAGTGGAAACAAAATACAGCTTCAGGCACCATGCTACATAGAGCTGTGATGAGTGACGATGAGCTGGGAATGCTGGTTCACTTTTTAGGAACACATATTTCTTGGAACTTCTCTCAAAAATGCATTTTTTTCCTTTTATTCAATATGTCTCCAATCACACTACGGAAATCTGAATTACGACAGATACGACAAACGTAGAGCAACAGACAAAAATTTTCACAGTCGCTCAACCCCTGAACTGACACGGCGCAGGCACAAACTGCAGAAAAGCAAACCTTTAGCACAAAGAAAGAAGACTAGAAAATTTCATTGTGTTAATAAACAATACTGGCTCAAAAATTCATTTTGAAATTGTTCATTTTGTTTTGTTTCAGGCCACACCCAAATTTTAAACATTTTCCAATTTTATTCTTTGTAGATAAGCTGTAAAACAGAGAGCCATTTTCTTCTTTTTCTGGGGATGTGGGGATGCAAACGTTTGCACTCCACTGGAGCTCTGAAGTCTTTTGAGGGAGCAGTAACATTCCTGACATGCAGTAAAACCATGTACTGGTCATGGCGCAATCTAAGCAGTCATCATCACCGAATGCACTCACTGCTATGTCCGGATTGGCTCCGGCGTCGATCAGCATCTGGACCAGAGCCTCATCTCCAGCAGCGCAAGCGTACATGAGTGGGGTCATGCCCTGCATCGCAGACACAGCAGGAGAAGGACACACATATGAAATCTGACTCGGGGTAGATGGATATTGTTGTCAAAGTTCAATATTAAGCATGCTGGAAACATAATTCTCTCTGTGGAATGCCTTGTGTGTAATACCTGATCGTCCATACTGTTGACCCCGTCTGGCCCCAGCAGCTCGATGGCCTGCCCTATCAGATCTGTGCGGCCACAGTTGAGCATGCGAAAGCCCAGATCCAGCTGGAACTTATCAGTGGCGGCTTTGGCATCCAGCCGTTTGAAGGAACTGAAACAGCACTCTGGCCTGTAGAGAGAAGAAGACAGAGATGGAGGGTGGAGGGTGGGAGAGAGTGCACTGGGGTCAGTTATGATACATAAAGATAATATGTGAGAAAATATGAGGGAGAGTGAAAAAAAAAGGGAGGACAGCATTTAAAACTAGATAAACCAGCTGAAGGGAGAGAAGGCGTAGGAGGTGGTTTTATGACCGGAATAAAAGTGTGTTTTGATTCTTACAAATCATTAAAAAAGCCAGGCCAAGGTCCTGACATCAGCCTGTGGCCTGAATCACTAGGCGGGTGTGGCATATAAAGTCTGAGGGTTTTGCAGATGGGCTTAGTCCACTGATACAGTAATGAAGTAAACGCTAGAGCAGGAGTGAGCTCATATGCTGTGCTGTTCACCACTGTGGGCCTTTTCCACTGCGAGTTAAAGTGTGGCAATTTTACTACATCTGTTAAATGTTTATATGGGCATATTATAAGGAAAATGTCATTCTAGCCCGTGCCCAATTATTTTAAAGGTGAAATGCCGTGAGAGCAAGGTGGAGCTCTTACTTCAGGAGTCGGGGTTCACAGTCGAGCCCCGGTAGTAGCTGGCGCGCTGTCTGTCGCACGTCATCGCTGTCCACTAACAGGCTGCGGCGGTGCTCTGCGTGTACGATGGCCACACGCATCCACTCCATGAGGGGCGGCAGCAGGAGGAAGGGCCTGCACAGGAGACACACATCACAGATAAATGCACTGGTACGGTATCAGCGACGTGCGTGGCTACAGAGCTCTTCCTCTTCCTTTCTTTGTCCATTACAACATTTGTGGACTCAGTCCTCCAACTTCCTCAAAGGTTCTTTGGAGGGGGCTCTACTTCCTCTTCATAGGGTCCTGTATTCCGCACGACAAACTGAAGAACCTTTCAGGGTACTAGATGGAGCCTTTTTTAAGGAGTGTACTATGAACCCTGTGACGATAGCTACATTAGTGGGGCAAATACACATTTATTGATATAAACTAGTCTTTGAAGGTGTAATTAGCAATTATGGCGCTTTCGAGTTTTGAAACTCAGTTCAAACAAATACCGAATATACAGTATACTCAAAGGTTCTTCAGCTTGTCCCACTGAGGGAACCTTTAAAGGCTCTATTCTGAACCGTGCAACAGAGGATTTCCATTTTGGTCAAAGTACAACCGGTTAGTAAGAGAAGAACTTTCCAAAGAATCCTTGAGGAAACTTTTTTTCAAGCGTGCATGTGTGTGCATAAGATCAATGCTAGTGCCAGAAGATTTGCATCCAACTAAAGGCGCTTCCTGTCCTGACTGGCTGGATCGTTTTTGTTTATTTCCCCGTGAACATTCTTAAAAATAAAGTTAAATATAGAATCCTAAATTGTCCTTCATTTGCCCCAATGGGGAAACACTTAAAGAACAAAGCATTTCCCATTCACTCCACATATATCCCTCCCAGGCTAAGAACACTCAATTATTCAAAGAACTCTTGTGGAACCCTTTTTTCAAAGGGTACATAGAGATTGGGCTGCCACAAAGACCACAGTTTCTCCTCTAAGCAGATATTTTAATAAAGCTTCTGGATGTGAGGAGAACTTTGCCATAAAGACAAAAATTATTCTGACTTAAAAAAAAAATCACTGACCGCACCTTTAATCTGTGTTTGGACCATCAGGCCACAGTGTTTAAAACTGGGCTCTTGTATACAGAGTCTAAGTCCAAGCTTCAGGAGGATGGACTTTATCTTTCAGCACCCTGGCACATCATGACACCCACAGCTGCTACTGCTCACACTCCTTCCTCACTTACACACACACACACACACTCACTGACAATACGAATACACTCTGTGTGTGTGTGTGTGTCTAAAGAAAGACACTTATGTCTAAATAAAACAGCACTTGCCTCTAATAGTGGATGCATTATGCTGAAAGGATGAGTGAGCAGAGAGGCTGTAAAGCCAGCAGCACAATTATTAAAGACAAGTGATTTTAAATCCTGTCAGCTATGAAGAAAAGCTTGATGTGTAACATCATAACATGGGAATACAGGGAAATGGGGTCAAATAAAGAACACCACAAGGAAGAAAACACTTCAGGGAGGTGTATACAAACTTGACATGTATACACGATAAGAAAGACACATTTCTTTATTTTGGAATGGTTTTGTATGTGAAACTTTTGTATGCGAAGTGTGTTAGTGTGTTCTTCGCTCTCAGCCCATCAGGTAAGCAGTGGAGTCTGTGTGCCACCAGGGGGCGTCTTTGGCTGTGGTCCTTTTCTGACGTGATGACAAATATGGCCTACTGTCTTGGAAGGCTACATTCTTTTCATTATTTTTGGATGCTTTACATCCATGTGATACAATTTACTATTAAAAATGTTACTGTTAATATGTTTTATGCTTGAACATGACCTGAGATTTATAGACTGTGCAGCCAGTTTTCCATTCAGAGTAATAGCAAGAATCTCTGGAGCAAAGCGTCCATCTCGCGCTCCCGTCAGTTTATAAGTGTCCTTTAAACTAACTTCAACTCTCAGTGACCCATAGCAAGGGTTCATAGCTTACTAAAAGCAGGGTAGATAAATCAGTAGCCCGGCCACCCAGGACAAGCAAAAACATTCTACATCGATATATAATTGTGTATAATCTTTTAATTTGCAGTTGCCCAGAAAAATCCTCAAATCCTAATCCTGAATCCTGCAGCCTGCCGCACTACACACACTGGCCAAGCTGATGGGAGAAAAGTTTCTATTAGGAGTAATTCGTGTGCACAGATAACTGATAATCTTTTCAGAATCAGGAACAGGCAGGTATTTGGATACCAAACAAAGTCCAGCACAAAGCTGTCATATACCTCGCCTGCTAGCACAACCTGCAATCACGTCATAGTTAAACATCTAGTGAAAACTCAAGAGACTCGAATACTGTCTTTATCAGAACAGCACAACTTGAAGTGAAAGTTGATTGATTGATAGCCGAAGATTTTTAGTCTATATTAATTCATGTCACTAGCCAAATATATCGCCATTCGGTATTACATCATTTTAGCTACCAATTTTTAGGCAGTCACTTAGAATTCTGGGAAACCAGAACATGGGACTGGGTAGCACAATGGAGTGTTTACTTGCCCAGTGGGCTAGCTAATGAATTTATGATCTACTTGGAACTCTTTTTAGCAGGAAAACAATTAGTCCTAGAGCACAAACATACAAACCAAAGAACCCTAGGGTTCTAGATTTAACTTTTTTTTAAAGAATGTACAAATGCTGTGGATGTTCCACAGCAAAATCTTTATCACTTTGGAACGGACTGCACGGTTTACTGCCTACCATAAAAGGATACTTTATCCAGAATGCTCATGGTGCTCACAGTGGGAACAAATGTGTGCTAACTGAGCCTTGTTCGTCGTATTATTCTTCACTGTTATGTCACTCTGAGTGAAGTATTTCCTTGTAACGTTTTATCCAGCTCAGTGTTGAATCCGTCATCAGTATAGCTTTGTCCCACAGTGAAGATCTGGATCAAAACCTGCTGCTACACATCTGCCATCCTGCAGGGTTCTCATACTCCAGTGCTACTTACGACTGGATCAGGTGTGTTAGATTAGCGCTGGATCCGTAGCAGCAGTCGTGATATACAATCAACTTCACCCTTCTCTAAGCCTAATATAATTTTGCAAAAAGAACACTGGTTTGTTCTTAGAGAGAAGGTGTGACAACAGGGACATGGTAAAACACAGGCAGCCCACCGAGAGTCTGGCAGTTTAACAAGACATATGCAAATGAAGCACACAGGGTGGAACGAGGCGCTCATTAAGGAACGCAAACATGCGCAAGGGAGATGAGTCCTATCAACAACAACGGAGGAGAAAAATAACACGCAGAAACACATTAAAGCTATTCTTAGATATTGAAAAAAAAAAAAAACACTGATTGGAACAAGGCAAGTGTTTGTTCCGGGAGTCAAAATAGTTTAAGAAGTGTGTAAGAGATCAAAATGGAAAAAGAGAAAAGATGGCGCAAATGGTAATATGAAGTAGCTTCATGTTCAGTTTTTTTTTTTCAGTTTGCTTTGATAGGTTGGAAAAGGTGGTAGTAGTGTCAAGTTGATCAAAATTCACTATTTAAAGCTAAACTCGTTATAGCCTGCATAACCGTTTCCAACTTTCTTAGTGGAAATTACGAGGACTACCAGGCAGTATTAGTGCTAAGCTAGGTTCAAATTTGGGGCCGAGTTTCTAAACTTAAAATTCAAACAAACACAGCCCTTCAGAGTTCCCTTTAAAGTCACATCCCCAAAACACATACTGATGATATAATATCGATATCTTGATAAATCACACTAACTTATTTTATTAGTATATGTTTGTACCAAATGCTCCGTTTTTATCTCTTTGTTCTTACATAATTGATTCTTTGTAAAGCTTACATAAGACATCTTCAGCTGATTTATTTATAATCGCACTATCCGCTGCACTCAGATGACGATGGGTTCCCTTTTGAGTCTGGTTCCTCGCAAGGTTTCTTCCTCATATTGTCTCAGGGAGTTTTTCCTTGCCAGCGTCACCACCTCTGGCTTGCTCATTAGGGATAAATTCACATATTTACAATATATATGTATTTTTTATTCCATTTATTTCTGTAAAGCTGCTTTGTGACGATGTCCATTGTTAAAAGCGCTATACAAATAAAATTGAATTAAATTGAATTCTACATAAAAACAAACATTACTCCAAAGGGACATACTGGAAAAAAAGAGCCCTTTAAAGTGCTAGATTTAACCTGTTTTCTCTGAGTGTAATGTGCTATAATTAAGAGTTGATATGAGAGATGTGGACTATGTAAGTGAACATATCCTGTAGACGTTCTGCACAGTTCTCTGCTGAATTCCCTCTAATGAAATACATTACAAAAAAGTGAGTGTGTGTGCTGAAGATACAGTGCGTGCCACTGTTAATGGCTTGTATGTGTTTTAAATTGGTCTCTAATTTGACCACATCATCTGGAAAAGAGCACAACGGTTTGATTGTGTGTGTATCTCTGTGTGTGAGAGTGAAAGATTGAAAACAGCGACAGGCACTACTGGAGCGATCGCATCGGCAAAAACGACCCGGCATCCTGCCAAAGAGGACTTCCACTAGCACTTTTCCATCTCTAAATGTGATTATCGATCCTTCAAAAGCTCTCAGGCTTGGAAACAACTCATCTAGAGTTAGCTTTGGTGCACTAAAGCTGCTATGTTAAAACCTTTGGCCTCCTCACACCCCCACTAACACATATTCACACACTAACACATTTGATGAATAGTCCACTCTTGTGACCTGCTCCTATCTGAATGAAACTCAAGCAGTGTGAAACTCGAACCCTTCCAAACACTTCTAACCTTTGCTTTGTTCACTTGCCACAGGGCTACGATGCCATACATGACGGGCGTGTGTGGGCCCCTGGTGCGCTCACTCGCTTGGCCCCTGGGTCACACCTCAACCACGACCCTTGCATCTGATTCTAGAGCTCGAGTTCAACGCCCTGAAATCTGAGTTGGTTCCACGGGCCACATCAAAGCCTGGTCGAGCATAGGGCTCTGAAACTGGAGAGCGCTCCATGCTAATTAGCCTCTCCTGCACTCACACAATGGATGGGTAATGGGGCTCTTGTTGGGAGCAGGTCACACTTCAGATGTGTGATTGTGATTAGACCTGAGCCATAGAGACCACATGCTCGCTGGATGATTATAACGTGCTGTAACAGCTTAGAGTCACACGTTTCTAGCAGAAAACTCCAGACGTTCTCACAACTCTCTACTCATGGCACCCTGTGCCTCAACTTTTTTCCCCTTACGCTCTTAAATTTCATGTGGTTTGGCAAAATGTGATGATTAATCCTTCCGTTATTTTTCTACAGAATGAGGAGCTTAGATTATTTGCTTAAAGTTAAGGCTAGACACAAACAACTCAGACCAGAAATGTTTTTCAGCCAGAGCCTTCACTGCTGACAAAGCTTCTTTGAGTTTATTCTCTCACACGTTCCTAAAGCATGAGACGTGCTTCTCCATTATAGCTTAAACCTTCTGCTACTGCTCATTCAGAATGGGTGCCTTCCATACACAAACGCCCTGATCAAATTCGGTATATTTCTCTAGCAAATACCTGCTCGCAAAATTCTACATCACAGTTTTGTAACTTCTAAGAGTGCAATGTAACTTTGAAAGCAAATGCCGGATGATCCTTCTCATCAATAGCACCCATCTTTCGATTAACTCCCATCAGGCTGATGTCTACTCTGCCATCATTGGAATTGTTGGAATGGTGTGTACTTGGACTGATTTGTCTTCTAAATAAATGCTGTTGATCTCCTATGTCTTATTTACAGCCAGACTTTTAAAAAAGTCTTAAGGATTATTTTTCTTTTTACCTTTTATGTTGTAACGTGTATGCTCTATGTACTGTTTTTTTCCATGCATGTCTCCTAAATTGCCCTTTGGGATTATTAAAAAGTAACCAAATTATTTGAATTTTATTCACTTTTTCATTAGAGGCAGCATGGTGGTGCATTGGGTAATGGCAACCTTACAGCTCCAGGGTCCCTGGTTTGAGCTCGGGTTACTGTCCGTGTGGATTTTCACATGTTCTCCCATGTCTGCATGGCTTTACTCTGGGCTATCTGGTTTCCTCCCACCTCCTAAAAACATGCTGGTAGGTGGATTGGTTACACTCAATTGGCCTAGGTATGAATGAGTGTGTGAATGTGAGTGTTCACCCAATCCAGGGTGTATTCCTGCCTCACACCCAGTGTTCCGGGAATTGGCTCTAGATCCAAAGCGGTTTCTGAAGATGAATAAATGAATGAATCTTTTTTCATTCCTGTGTTTCAGTTAATGATGAGCTTAAGATGATCCTGACTGAGCTAGCTGACTCAGAGGAAGAAAACACATGACACATATCCAAAACATGGAGGAAAAGAGGCCGCAGTGGATCCATTCAGACTGTATGTTAAGTCTGATCTGACACTAATCCTACGCTTTGGGCCATTATTAGCCAGATATCAAGACTAAGTATCAGAGTTTCAGGATATTTCTCTGCTAATTACAATATAGTTTACTAAAAAAGGAGGCATTAAAAAATTCGGGCAGTGAAGAAACCACTACTGTACCAACTTGATCAACAAGCTGTACAACTGGAACAGTGTTGTACGGTTCATTATGGGTTTTCATATGGCTCACAACATATACTGTAGAAAGTGGGAGTGTGGGATTTGAATGGATGTTTATGTAGTTCACACTTCACTCACATGAGTCACAGTCTCATGGAGCTGGTGTAAACTGAAACACTGGTTTCACAGGTATGAGATTTACTCCAAATGCTTGAGAAGTGCTTCCAGTGTGAGCTGTAGTCTTGTAGGTTGCACTACGTTTCTGGAGACATAAATGCATATGTATCTATGACGGGATTGACAAAGTTGTTCGAATCGATCAGCATCTCTTTCGCTAGTCAGCAGGCACGTCGTGTCAGCAGTCAGCGTGTGTGAGATGTATGTCTTTAGAGGCAGACAGAGGGTCAGTGTGTCATCTATTAAGTTCAGCCACTCATTCAGCCACTGATGCTTAGCACCAAGAGCTCCTCTTCACCCCTCTGACCCCTCTCTGTCTGCCCTTTTCTTTTTTCTGTCTCGCTCTCCCTCCTCTCGATAACAGACATGCACACTGCCTTGGGCTGTTGTAAAACATCCGTGTGTCACAGTAACCTCAGCCTATGACAGGAAGACCCTGAACAGTGCCGTTACAATTACTGAGCTGTGTCAGGACCACACAGCGTGCCACAGAGAGACTGGGTTGAGTTTCAAACAAAGCTTTAATACCTTTTTTTAATAGTGCTAGGAGCACACAGGGGAATCGGGAATAAGGAGCCAGGCCCTGGGTTGAAGCACTGCCAGGGCTGAGGAACTGCCTGCTTTTCATTCTACTACCACACACACACACACACACACACACTGCAGCTTTGCTGTAAATCTCTGCTGGTGATGTTGGTGGTGTTATCACGAAGATGTTGAGCTCTTTGAAGTGGGCTGCCGCTGCATCTTTGTTGCTTTCCACTCGAGTTTGTTGTTTAAATTGCGGTTGCTGCGCAGCACCCAGACCAGCTGCGGCTAACACGTTACACTCTGGCCTGAGCCCAATTATCATACATACACGTGTGTGTGTGTACAGTGTCTGACATTCGTTAACAAACGGCACACAAACGCTAACAATCATCATCAAGAGCATCAAAGGATCATATGGACTTTGCTCTTGAGCACTCGGGCATCAGGCACCTGGCATAATCAAACATGAGGAAGGTGAATGTGTGCAGGCTGCTTTAGAGATTCTGTTTGGATTTAGGTTTGGCAATGGCATGAGCTTTAGTGCAAAAGGTTTGTAATTAGAGTTAGGATTTAGGGTTTAGACTTAGGTACAAATGACAAGAAATGTACATCATCTGAAACCTCCCTATTGCAGTAACATGTAGTCATTAAGCTGTACTGCTGCTGACAGGTTCGTCTCAGCTTTTTTGGGAAGAGCTCTAACATTTTGTTCTGGGATGAAAACTTTTTGCTTCTTTTCTTAAGGAAAAGAGCAGATGAGGCACAATCTGCTGTAGGGCCTCCTTCTTAGTCTGACAGTAACGTCTTTATCCTATTGTTCCTCCTCTTTAAAAATCTTAGAGCTCATGTCCAAAGAATCTGTGCGAAGGGTTACGTTGAGTTTACCTGCTTTCACCACTCTTGCTGCTCTTTTTCTTACAGCATTATGCTGCATTCACAAGGACTTTTTTGCTGAGTGTCAAAAAATGTTCCTCACGTCTATTTCAATGAGTACAATGTGGTGACAGACAACATGCACCAACGTGTGCTGATGTCTCTCCATCGTATGTTAAAAAAAAAAAGTTGAACTTTTAACAATACAAACTCTCGGCAATGCATCAGCCAATAGGAGACAGTGTGGGAGGAACTATAGGCATTTACATGAAACAAAATCATGGTTATCAGCGCACAATACATGCATTTCACATAAAATCAATCTCTGTCTACAAATGCCTGTAGCAAGCCAGCAGTTCATATCAACACATCTTCTGATGGAAAAGAAAGTATTGTTAGGGTACTTAGCTCACAGTGACCACGCACAAGAACAATAATGCTCCCCTTGCCATGGATTTCAATAAGAATAATTGCTAGCTGGACAACATGCTTGCCTAATTTCTCTCTGCTGTCCATTCATATGTTTAAAAATGTTCCCATTATAAAAGAGCTTTGATGGAATGTACTTTGATGTGGCCATGCATCAGCCAACTGGATATGGTGTAGTCGGGGTTTTAGTCATTCACACCAAACTAATCATGCTTGTCAACACAAAGTACGAAACTTTCACCTAAAATCATGCCTACGATGCACTATAAATGCTGAAAAGTATGTGCTAATGTTGCCTTAATTGAGATGATACAAGTACGTCTTTCTCTGCATAGAGGACGTCCCACCTACCGTTCATTCCACCTGAGTGTTAAAACAAACCACCTCAGAGAGAACCCTACTAAGCACATAATTGAATGAAGTCCCACAACAAAGGAATAGAGATGGGGAATTAAGGAGGTTCTCGCAGCTCCACCATATCATTACCACCTCTAAAATCTCCTTCAGGCTATGTGGTTTCTCCCACTTCACATGCATATGAATAGGGCCATCAGGTGGTAATTAGTGCAGCCTGAAGGGGAAGAGGTGCTCCAGGACCTACCTCTCTTTGCTCAGGGCCATTCTGGGTGGCTCCAGGTTGGGATTCTCCATGGACTCCATCTGAGGGCAGCGCAGGAAGTAGTAGAGTGTGTGCAAGGCGTCTGGAGACCAGGAGACGGGCTGTTGGCGGACGTGGCGAGCTGGACTGACTCCGACCCGAACCGAGCCCAGGCGCTGCATGTGGTGCATGGCCCGTGACACCAGATCACCTGATCAGAGGGAACAGAATATGTTCACAAATCTGGTACCTCATAAATAAGAAGCTAAAAACAACCACACACCACTGTGTCATTCACAAACTATTCAAATATACTAATGCATACTTGATGAGAAGTAAACTAAGTGTACAATCATTTTGACATACTAGCATGTCTAAATATATTTGGAGAGAGTACACTACTTTTTTATATACTAATACATGTGAGAAGTACATGAGCTGCCAAATAAACACTTATTTTACTTTTAGATGTACTTATTGTACAGTAAAAAAAAAACGTATTTCTGAGTGTATTCAATTAGTTTTATTGTTCCACATTAAATTATGGTTTCCTATGTAATTACATGAGAAATTGTGGGACAGCTTCTTTTGTCTAAAGTACTATTTGAACGGTATAAGATTTCCAGACATACAGTACTGTGCAAAAGTCTTAGACACATGCACAGAAATGCTGTAGAGCAAAGATGCCTTCAAAAATAAAATGTTTCTACATTTAAAAAAAAAACTATAAAGAGCAGTAAACAGTAATAAATGAAAGAAAGTCAGTATTTGGTTTCTGTACGGACTCGATAGTGTAGAAGTCATAAAATACAAATCTATAACAAAAGAGGGTGCCTAAGACTTCTGCACAGTACTGTACGTCTGTTAAGTAATGTTGCCAGAGGATGTGTGTGGTATTCATGATCTATTCGCATGGGATAAGTGATCTCTGTATAAGATGGAAGTGTGCACGATGTACACGTTAAACATTCCATGTGTACTAGCTACACTTTTTTTTCATTACAAACTGTTTGTTTTGAGCTTTATTATAAGCAATTGTACGACTAGTGGTTGTGCAACTTGTGCTTGATTAGTAGGTCACATGACCATAACATGTATGTAGTCTATATATGGGCTAGAAGCCCAATACCCTAATTAAAACCCCTAGAAATGTTGCTTCTATGACAAGTCATTCTTGTTTTCCTTCCTATATTAACAAATGATTTTCGGTTTGTTTTCTTATATTGAAGAAAAAGCCTAAATCATCTTTTCTCATAGCATATAATGGATTTTTTTCCCATCATGCCAATTAAAATAGGATATATATTACCTGGGGTTACTTTCACTGGTAATTCTATAGAAGGTAAACAGAATTAGCTAGCGTTTGTGATTTAAAAGTCAATATTTGAAGTAAAGTAATAAGTATATGGATAGTGTACTAATAGTGTATTTAAAGTATTATTCAGAGTAAACTCAAAACTATACACTTATAAGTATTGGTTTTGTTCCAATTCGGCCCAAAGCAAGTGTACAATTTATACATGGACGGTATATGAAGTAGAAAACTTTATATGTACTTAATGCTCATGCAGTAAAAATGTACTAAAAGGGTTTTTCTGGACAAGGGCATTCATCCATGTGGCCGACTTTAGTTCATTAAGCCTGTCTGTTTTCACCTAATACATAATGATAACCAAATAACAACCGGATGCACCACAGCTCCTTATCTGGCTGGCTGCTAAATATGGAATGGTCCTTCAGAATTGAGTAAGTGCCTGGACACGGTGATTAGATTAAAAAGGAACAAATCCAAATAAGGTTACGAATTCACCTTCCAATTGTGTCATTTCCCACCACTCTGATTACCAAAAACCTGATTACATCAAGTGGACTAGGTTAGGTATGTAAAATTAACCACTAAATCAAATCAGAACTGATTCAATAAGCATGACATGAAACCTGAAACAACAGGCCTGACGTTGAACGCTTCTTAATAACACACTGACGCTATGAAGCTACTGCACAGTCGGCTACAAAATCAACACAGCCGATGAGGACCTGTGCAAAATAGAAACATTTTCTTCCATAACATTAAGCTCAGGGCCAACTGCACACACCCATGATTAATTTCCTCTCCTCACCCTGCATACTGTTTGAGTACACATCCAAATTCCTGCATTAGCATTTGGAAAAACTCAAATGGAAAAATATTTTTTTACAGCTTGCTCCATACCGCTCATTAGGACAGAGGACAAGTGTTCGAGCTCTTTGAGACAGTAAATCCTACGAGCAGTAAATCAGGACCTGATTAAGGAACCACAGATGGACCATGAAAAGCATTTTATAGATTAAGAAACAAAAAACATCAGAGTCACAAAAGAAGCAATTAGTGAGTAGGCTACAACCCACATAGTTTCCCATGCACAGACGCTGTGGGCCGGCTGGTCCATTTGTGAGAAGGGGTAACAGTCGTTTGAGGTAATTATCCCATGCTTAATTTCTGACCCGAGTGTGTGGGTTGGGAGAGGGTGGGACCCTGCATTAGGAGCTGAAGACCCCACTTGTAGCTGAAGGAGATTCTTTGTGTCCTTCCCTGCCCCTGAAGGGCTCCCAGAGGAATTCAGTAGCAATTCTGAAGCTGTGTTGGGCCTGCTGTTCATGACTATTTCCTCAGCTTGACCATATTAGATCGATTCTTTGGCTCAGACGTAATACCAAATGAAATGTGAGGCATTTCCTATCCCAGCTGTCTCACCATTCAACAAAGCATTAACTCACCATTTCAACAGAACAGCACATAATGGTGCAAGATGTTGAAAGTGACTAGAATTGTTTTTATACTTTAAATCCACAATTAAAGAAATTAAATTCGTGTTTATATCTCTGCACTTTAACAAAAGAAGACGCTTCCTTTTTTTTTTTGCCACAAAGTAATTGCTTTTCTGTATTTAATTCGATGGCTTTCATTTGCAACTGCAGTAGAGCAGCAAGTATATAATTCTTTCAAGTATTATAAGTTTCTTGTTAAATAATTTCTAATGAATATCATTGTAATATTTTCAGGTTTATTTGGAACTACTGTATTGCTCACACTTTGCTAGAAAAGCTAATTGTAATGGACCTTACTGGTCAGTGAAAATGTCTTCATCTAATAAGCAAGTAATTCCATTATGATAGTGCGTATGAATCAAATCTGGAATCAGTTAATAAAAGATGCAGTCCTGTGATGGTCTGGTGTCCCAGCCAGGGGGTTATTCCCACCTCACACACAGTGTTCCTGGTATAGACTTCAAGTCCACCATGACCCTGACCAGGATAAAGTGCTTACTGAAGATAAATGAATAAATAGAAAAGATCCAATACAATACTTCAGCGAGGTAAGGTATCTATAAAAAGATCCAGTAAGGTATGAGTAAAAAGACTGAATAAGATATCAATAAAAAGCTAACTAGTTAAATAAAAAAAAGGAATTACCTCTCTAAGCATAACCTCAGCTTTTAGTTATCTGGTTGTTCTGTGCAGCAAAAGAAGACACAGAGCTGAAATCATCACACACTTGTGTAAGAGATTACTGTGGATTCCAGCATGCCGTTTGGCACCAGGGTGGCCAGGACTCTACAGATACTTCACTGTCTGCCAGTGCCCCAGGCAATGCTGCCTAGTGCTGCCCGGAGTGTGTGTGTGTGTGTGTGTGTGTGTAGAGATGGTGCCAGTGCAGTCCGGCACCCTCCGTAAGCCATCACAAGGGGTGCTTTCACTCAGACACACAGACTCTCCTGTACTGTTTGCTCAGATGAATGTGCTCTTGTGCACAGGTACAAACAGCAGAGTGTCCACATGTTTCCAGGAGGAAATAGACCCCTAACATCAGTAAGCTTGAGCCTTTTCCTGTGGCATGCTAAGCAAATACACACAGACAGGTAAGACAGCCAAATCGAGGAATAACTGAGCATCAGAGAGAGTCCTAATCCAGTGGGAGAAGATCATGTTTTCATAATTTAACTTATGTAAAAAGTAAAAAAATACTCTTAAAAATACTATATAAACGATGAAATACCTCTGGGTAACACTTTTAGGGGACCTGTTATGCCACATATAGCAAGTATGAAATATAAGTGTCCAGTAGGGCTGTCGGAACAAATATTATGACTTGAATACTATTTTATACAATACTAAATATTAATACAATTTTTATGTTATTTATTTAAAACGTTTAAAGAGTTAAGAGCCCATTGTCTAATTTTAGTTGCTTCATGGTTAACTCTACCAAAGTTTTGGGCAAATACACCCTTGTGTCGCTTGATGTAGGAAAAGGGCTCAGAAAAAAAGGGTGTCATTTTTGGCATACTGCATTTTCACATTTTTTTAATGGAAAAATTCCTTCCATAAATATTAAATAAAGGACTCCTTACAGAAAGCTTCACCAAATCAACAATTCTACATTTTTTGTTAACGCTTTTTTAAATGTCTTTTTTATTAGCCTTCGATTATGTCGAGCGGCCCCCATCCCTCCCTGT
This sequence comes from Pangasius djambal, assembly GCA_022985145.1. NCBI lineage: Eukaryota > Metazoa > Chordata > Actinopteri > Siluriformes > Pangasiidae > Pangasius > Pangasius djambal. The sequence goes on from CM040983.1 coordinate 11,261,588, forward strand.
AAATTAGCTGTTACTATGAAAAGCATAACATATCAGAATGAGCAAATGAATATAAACCCACTACTGTAACTATTTTCAGAGCTGCAGCTATAGAAAAACAATCAACACCTTCTGACCAATCGGATTTGAGACTTCAACAGTGCCTTGGCATAAAATCACATTTTTTCAAAGTGTTTACTTACTATTATTTAAATGAATCGGTAGGTACAACCAGCTAAAAACATCACAACAAACTAAAACATATTCTTAATGACAAGACCGGTCGCAGTACCGAGAACCCCAAGCCTTGCACACACACAAAGGCAGAAAACACATGTCTAACACACGAGGAGGTCAAGACGGATAAGATGAGATGTTTTGACCCCGACTTCTCCTATTCTAACCTCTACCTTATATCCAGCTCAGCAGCACGCAGGACGTCCTGTCACACTAATCTCACACTGGCGCTTCTCGGGCTCAACAGACTTAACAAAATTTTGCTTTTGAAAGTGATCTCACGTGGAGTCCGAGAGTTTTTTCTTTCATTCACACACATCCTAACACCCCCCCCCCCCCCCCCCCCCCCCCCCCCCCCCAGCCTTTCTCTCTTTTATCTCATCCAGCTTGATGTTTAGAGAGCAAACACATCTCTGTCCTCCTCTTAAGGAACTGACATGAGGAGTGTTTACCAGGAGGGAGGAATAATGGGATAAACTGCCTGGAAAGATAAATAACATTCACGTTATCACCTTTCCCACATTCACCCCGCTACAATTACAGCCAGTACACTGCTCTCTGCACAGTTCAAGCATGAGCTCATTACTGCTTTGCATCAGTCAAAACTCAGTGGCAGCTTATGCGATTAACCAGAAGCTATGGCACTCAGAGTGTGTGTGCATGAATAAACATGACTGCTTCTCCCACGATGGTTAGAATACTTATTGTATGTTAATGACGTTCTCTGCTGTCAGCAGGGCCCAGATTTGTAAAACGTCAGAGTGACAGAAGGAAGAGCTGAGACAAAGGGGAGCGGACGAGGAAATGCAAATAGACACAAGCATGCTGAGAAATTCTTCGGTGTTTAATAGTGGAAATGGATGGTCTGGATGAGCCCTTTGTTATTTCAGCTTTACACAACGGAGCTGTTGAAATCTCAGCTCTGATTGGTCAGAATATGCTGATTAATCTTCTATAACAGTGACAAATCATTGGTATTTATTAAGGTATTGTTTCTATAACACCTTACACAGGGACAGGCTTGGTAAACACTCCACATAAACAGATTAAAAAAAACCACCAATTGTTGATGGGTTGTTGTTTTTTTTTTTGAGCAGATGTTTATTTAGAATTTTTTTGAAGGAGTCCTCAGTGTCAGCACTTTGTAACAGTCAGAGGTAAAGCTGTAATCTTATGTTTTCAGACACTGGAAAGTCTTCAGGACAGAGGAATCGTGAGCTTTGCACTTTCTCTGTAAGATGACAAGCTGCATTTGTTTGGAATATTCCAGAAAAAGAGAGAGTCTGGTGAGGGGATGGCTGTTTAGATCTGCAGTGACCTAAGCGATAACAGGGGCTGACTAGTTTCGTGAATGTTAAATGTGACTATAAATGGTTTAAAGCTCACTTAGTTCAGAGATGCTGCCTACGCAGGTGGCCAATAGAGACTGCTCCAGAGTGCGCAGCTCGAGCTGGGCGTATGCGTCCTCTCTGCTCTCCACTCCGGCCTGCTGGCCCTCGGTGTACGGACTGAAATAGGCCGGCAGGGACAGCACACCTAGAGAGAAAAGACAGAGATATAGATAAAGAGCAATTACAAATGCGTACATTTACTTCATTCATTTATGATGCGAAATACGGCTGACCTGCATGATTTATTTAGTGTAGCGCCACAATCCTGCTTCATAAGCACCAACCGTACAGCAGTGCCATTAACTTTTACTGCTGGATTTATACACAGTGAGTAATGCAGTCATTGCCTTTATTGCCAAATGCATAAACTATGTTTTATAGTCTCTTTCTTAAAGGCCCTGAATGGAAGAAAATAGGGCGCAACCAGTCTCGACAAGTCTCAGTCATCATGGGCTGTGTGCGATTTCAGTGGAACTGAGAAGAGCCAGCTCAAATTTGGCAGTGGAACAACAAACTGATTAAATAAACTGATAAAACAAAAACAACCCTGTTCTTCAACTGAAATTTCTGGTTCAATAACTATTGTTATTTTACACTATAACAATATTTAAATGTTTCTTTTCTCACATGGGAAAGAGAATGTAACGTACTAAGGTACAACGGTTGTTTCACTTTTCCAAGCAAAGATATATAAAAGGTACAATAAAAACAGGGTTGCCATGGTTGTGTTTTTATGCCAAATTGCGCTGGTTGTGGAAAAGGTTTGAGGATGGCTTTCTTGGGCAAGTTTAAATTAAGAAAGAAGTCATATTATAGGCTATGGCAAACAAAGGGAAAGTGTATGTGCAGACAATGTATCTATGATGTACAGAACCATTTCTGTTTTAAGACATATTGCAAAGATTTTTATTTTTTTTTTTTTTGGAGTGGATTATGTCTGTACCAGGCGATGACAAAAAGGCCTTTTGCAGATATTGCAAATGAGAAACGTGTGGGCACCACAGTGACCTTGTTTCCCACTCAAGGACTGAGAAAATTAAGGCACATTTGTCTCCTTCTTCCAATTCCTGGGATCTTTTTGGCACACTTCAGATACTGTGGTTGTTGTGTGGTTTGTGAGTCCTGGCAACGCTGAATAGAAGTCCTGAAGGTACCACCTCAGTGACAAGCAATAATGGTGCCTTTTTTCTGAGATTACATTCCAGGTGATTTCATCTAAATTCAAATCCATAAAAATCTACGCAGGATTAGCAGAGAAAACAGAGCAAAACAGCTCGCTCAGTGTGTGGTTTTCTACAATATGTAAACTGAGAGCTTATAAAAATGACGTTGCTTTTGAGCAAGTATTCTGATTTGCTCCAAATGGTGAGATCACAGGATTTCAACATCACGGTAAGCTGAGAAGAGAAAAGAACAGTGTTCATTTGTATAGCCAATTGCCACACAATTGGTCTGATTTATGCAACCTAGAAGAAAACATGGACCAAACCCAGCAAACCCATAAGAATCGTGTTTGCAAACCATGTTTTATTATGTTCATGTGGACACTGAATCCAAACACAGGGTCATAAATCAAATGAACCCACTTGCCTCTATATTGTTCCTCCAGGGTATAATCTTAGCTAACACCTACTTATACAAAGCAGTGACCACTACTTCCTCAGTCTAAAAACAGCTCCGTTCCTTGGGTTTCTCATAAACACTAGTGTTCTACCATTTACTTAAATCTCACAGCTGGATGCAGACAGATCCATTCCCACAGTCCAGTGAAGGGACTTTCCCTAGTATGTGCTGACTGTCGTCTAACTGGAAAGACTGGCCTTCTGATTGTCCTCACAGCTCCACCCTGGGCATCTCTGAGCCAGAACGAAGCGCAATGCAATCCTCTGCCAAGTTCCGTGATTGCGTATATAGTGAATAGCAGGCCATGTTTTATTACAGCTACGTTTACACTGGAAAACAATACCATTATATAAATCATACAATAATGCGAAACATTTCCAAAGCCTCATCAGCCTTGAGATGCTTCTGGGCTCCTGGAAGACCAGTACAAGCTGTGGTGTAGTTATACCACTCTGAGAAATGTTCTCTATGCGTCCCAGTGAGACTGAAAACACACACTTTCCTTCTATAGCACACACCCTTTGAGTTCAGCCCATTATGTTTACGAGTCGTTTCTGTATTTACTCCAGCGTGGTCTTAAATAGCAGCTTCCTGTCTGCTTTTCATGTGGATGACCAGAGTTAAGCTCAGGCTCGGCGTACAGTTAAGAGCTTTGCAGCTCAGTCCCGCTGAGAGGAGAATTCAGCGCTAGCGCACGGCACATCCACGACAAACCTTTTCTTTGGCCTTTAGCATAAATGGTGCTGCCAAGCTAAAGGAAACAGGCTGGGAACTCTCACCAAGCAGCAAAAATAAAGCAATATTGTAAAAACCCCAATCATGATTTATGTGTAAGGACAGATCTAGCTCTTAAAAAAGCTAAATGTTACTGAAGTGCATTTCCATTCACTTGCCCAAGTATTCTGCAGCACCTCATAGATAAAGTTCTTTCTAAACGTGATTGCATCAAGTGCAGATGCAGAAATATGATATTGCACAGAAAATATGAGGGTGGACCCTGTTTCCCAAAAGAAACCTTTCCAATTTCTTACACAGAAATAAATATACACTATAGCGGTACAGTGAGGAGAAAAATCAGTAGTCTGCCATCCCAGGGTCATAAATTCCACTAGACGGGTATAAACGTTAGCTTACAGTAAACAGTGTCTTTACGTTCTCCAAAAGTCAACATGATTTACACTCATAAGGTGGTATTTACAGCTGAGCGCTATACCTCTGTTTATAACACTATTACAAAGTTCTATTCAAAACACAGGAACTGCTATAACATTTCCTAATGTTAACAGAAGATGCCATACACAGGTGTGCAAATATGACTTGGCAACAGAGCAGTCAAAGCAAAAGAAGGCAAAATAATAAAGGTGAACATCTATGTTATGAATTAATATCTTGGACAGTCTTAAATAAACCATGTTTTCTGAACCATGAGTCGTGTCGGACTGTAAGACACATCCACCTAAATTCTGTCTGCTTGGACAATAAATGAATAGATACCTGTCTTATAATCGATATTATACCACAGCACTGCTGATTTCTTGAATCTGATTGGCCTGAAAGGTGTTGGTTCCTTTCCTATACCTTACACAGAGACTCGTATGTTGACGTTTCCTCTGAGGAGATGTTTATTTAGCATTTTTTGAAAGGAGTCTCCAGTGTCAGCACTTTGCAGCAGTCAGAAATAAAGCTGTAACTTGACGGCTTCAGACACGGGAAAGTCTTCAGCACAGAGGGTTTCATGCTTTCTGGTTTCTCAGTTACTCATTTTTTTTTTTGTCTTATCTTAACTTCAAGAGAGGGAAAAAAAGAGGCTCATGAGGGAATATCTATTTATAGCTGCTAGTGATAACAGGAACTAACTCGTCTCATTGACATTCCACAACACTGAAATGTAACTATAAACAAATCTAAAAAAAAAAAAAAAAAAAAAAGATATGATGTCATTGTGTATTAAACTGTAAAAATTGTAAGTGTTGATAAATTGCTGTGGTATAAGAGGAATAAAACACTTCTGCACTGTCACTGATTATTTTCCTATAACTGCATGCCCCGTTGTGTTTTAATGCTCACTTACTGAACCAAATATCTTATCTTATCTTAATTAATACATATCTTTATTAAATGTTACATCTGTTTTTTTTTTTCCAAGTCATATAAAGATAAAACTAGTGTTCAACTTTGGCCTTTGCCAGCTTATCTTGCACAATTAATACCATAGCTTTTGGTATATCTGGTATTTCTATCATAAGATGAAAGAAATATGAGGCCTGTAACAGACATCCATGTAACATATTCTTGAAATGCATGTTATTTTTTTATAGTATATCAGTTGGAATTTTTATGGAAAATTGAAATTTTATTACTGAATATTCTAACAAATGGCCATGTTACGATTAGGCTAATGCTATATACTGCTTTGCAGTTGGTGAAAATGTGTCATTTCCTGTTAGTAAGATGTTATTTCTTCAAAAAGAGCTGTATATAGCAACGCTGAAATAGCCCATATTGAGTGTGCGAGTACAGAATGCCTTTCTCTTTTGGGGTGTGCACAACTGCAAATGAGAAACACATTGCCTCAATTAAAAACACATTGGCCGAGTCCATACACACAGAGATTCAATTAGAAGTGGTAGCGCTTTTACAAAAGATCAAAATCTGTGTGGCCACCACGGCCAGCATGAAAATCAGCCCACTACCAATTTGTCTGGTTGCACAGGGTATGACCTTTAACTGTGTGTGTGTCTACAAGCAGAGAGAACATGGCCGAGATATTTCCTGACATTTACCCTTTGCCACAATGGAATGGTTTCCTCTATGGCCAATACACAACTTTGCCTTGTCCTCAAAGCTTGTTTGGATCCTTCCTATATATGCTGTTCTTTTATTCTCAAAAAAAACAATCCAGCTTACAGAAACATGATTAAACACTCAGTAAAATATTCTACAGGTGCTAATGTTATTGTAATGAAATATTCTAAAAAATATCTGCCGTAATAATTGTTTTGATACACAATGTTATTAGAACGTTGGTCATACAATGCTCTGAATTATACCAAAAATAACATTACCGAAATATTACTGCAAATGTTCCTAATGCTAAAACGTTGCATCAGCATTGTAGGAATGTCTTTAAAATCACCCAGCCAGACTGACCATAGAATTATTATACCACAGTGCTGTTGAATTCTTGAATCTGATTGGTCAGAAAGTGTTGACTAATTTCAATATATATATGATGGTATATGAATATATATTTTTCAAAATATATATGATGGTTCAGAACCAAGTTTTTTTTTCTCAGAATGGGAGAATAAATGGAGGCTGCTGTGGGAACTGGACTTTTTTTTTTAAGCTTTTATAACGTAAGTGATAACAGGAAGTAACTTGTTTCATGGATGTTCATTAGTAAAATTGTAAAAATTGTAATCACTGGCTAACTGATGTGGTGTAAGAGGAATAAAAACACTTTGGGATGGAAAATACTCAACTTAGGGATGGTAACAGAAACAGTGCCATATCTGGCTGGATGACACGACTCCATTGTTGATTATTTTCCTGTAATAGCATGCCCCACCGTGTTTTATTCCTTACTTGACTTACACTATTGAAGGCCTCCGAAACCTGATCTTAGAAGCAGCTAAAATCAGTCACAGTGGCATTTGCATGTCATAAAAAAATAGCTTTCTCACTCTTTGCCATGGGAGCTCGCTGGCTGGATGAGGTTGTGAATATGTTTAGGAACATCCAGTAATAGAGAGCATCTCCCGTGAGTCCACACCCTCCCTGCTGTATGCTTTTCCCACACCCTGCTTACTGTCTGAGACAAAAACAAATCAGCAGATTTTAACTCTTAAGTCTGCTGAAGAAAAACTGTAGAACATCAACAGATTGTTTTTGAATTCTATAACAGAAGAAAATAAAATCCAAAAACCCAAACATTTTAACATGGGAAATGAGGAGGTGGTGCCTGTTTGTGTCCTGTAACACTTGCTTTCTCAGCAATCACTCACACCACACGCTGTACAGTGCGCATTCTTGGTACGTAATTGGTCTGGCAGCAGTGTTATGTTTGGTCTAACATGTGCCTGTTGTTCCTGAATGTATCAGTGGGTGTTAAGTGCAAGGTCTTGCTCCTGTAAGACCCAGGAGGCCACTTGGCTCTGATGTCTGAGTGGGTTTGTCGGAAGGCCACCTGCCTGTGTGTGAAAACAAAATCGTTCATTCATTAGGCCAAGCCCAAATGCCTCATAGCCTGATCTGTCACACAGGACCTGCCTTTATGAAGCCGATTGTTCAGAGCATGATTAAGACACCCGGCCGTGTTCTCTGTCCACATCAGCGCCATGAACAATGTAATTCACCCTCCAGATGTTGTCCATCACTACGGGCTCACTCGGGTGGCATTGAAAACACCTGTTTTAGAGATGTTTACTAATGCATATGCTAAAAGCATGCTGTTTTAAATGGGTATGTGATCACTGATAGACAAGCACCCCAAAGCAATAAGCGAAGGCAGCTCAATGCTCACACCCTCTTCACCTACCCCCTCAGAGATAGAGACAAGAGGCTCATTTACAGCCGAGCAGGAATGCGCGTGTGATAACTTTAAAATGAACAACTGTGGCCGTAGGTGAGGTGGTGGTCCTTTTAGCAGTAGGTAAAAATAAAACAGTGTTTATCTAGCCTGGCTTAATGAGTGCAGCCCTTATCATCAAGTCAGCCAGCAGGCTCTGCTCCCTTCACAAGTGCCCTTCACACTAATTAATCATAGTGTGGACTTGACTCATGACTGGAAAGGTTCTGTTCAACGTTCCACAGCACCTCAGTGGACCATCATTTAAAATCATGGTGACGATGGTCATCTCAGGGAGTTTTTTCTTGCCACCGTCACCTCTGGATTGCTCACTGGAGATAAACTTTAAAAATTAAATCCAAATTTCTGTAAAGTTGTTTTGTGACAATGTCCATCGTTAAAAGCACTATATAAATAAAACTGAATTGAACTAAAGTTGGCCACATGGGTTGTGGCTGTATTACTAACATTCAGTGGGAAACCCTTAAGGGTTTTATTTAAGAATAGAGAGGGTTCCAAGTTACACCAATTTAGGAACTTATGCATACATGTTATAATTTAAATATAATTCAACTGTTAGCTGTATTGACTTGTAAAAGAGATTACAAGGAAAGTTCAAATTAAGCTAGAATTAAAGGTCTGAGGTGTAAAATGGCCACAAAAAATGGTTGATTTTAACCTCGGATATTTAAAAAAAAACATAAATAGGTATACATTCATTTCAGTGGTTCATTTTTGTGGCTATTCTGTTTTAAATTTTATCTTCTACTGTTTTGACAGTACTCCTTTTGTCTTACTGTATGTGTTATACATACAAATCTGCAGTATATCATAAAACAAGAAATGGCTTCATTTAATATACATAATACACATAATATGCATAATCATAAAAACAGTTAATGCAGAGGGAAAATCAGCTTTGAACGTTGTTATAGGAATAACGATATTATGACTTTGATTAAAATAAATTCATCACATAAAAAAAGCATTATTTATAACCTAGAATGTGTAGTTAATTCAGGATTTGAGTAAATATGGAGCCCATCAAACTACAACCTTTATAACTTACACTTCTTTTAAACAAGCACCTTTTGTACAGGGTACTAAGAAATGTAATACTATTACACACTGTATATGCTGATTTTAATTTCTGGCGTGCCGTGTTTGTATGGGCCTTTTAAACTTTCAGTGCGGTGGGGATATTTGCTCGCTTTTTCCTCTCTCAGGACAGAAGGACCTTTTTGTTCTAATCGAAGACCGGCTTCCCTTCTCCACTACGTAACCTTTACAATTAGAAGAGAAACCACAAACCTGGCCTCAGATCAGTTATGAAGGAAAACTTCCACCAGTCACCCTACGCTGTGTCAGATGTAGCACGCTGGGTTGAGAACACTAAGCTAGTCACCTCAAAAGCATATCGTGTCCATTAAAAGAGGACGGGCACAATTGCGCCGCTGTTCAGAGTGGACTCTGAGTGATGGTGTCGAGGCAGCTCTGACCAACCAATACCACAGGCTGAACGGAGGGAAACTGAGCACAGCGACATATATGTGTGTTTCTTACACACTTCTAACATGTGCGGTTTGAGATGTGTGTAGGGTAGCCACCCATGTACTGTAAAGAGGAATGAGACCGAGTGGCAAAATACAGCCTCGACAACATGGTTTCTTTATGAAGGATTTACTTGTTTCTTTATGAAGGATTTACTTTCATTGAATCTGGCGTTGTTTTTTTCTACTTAACGTGTGAGTCAACCATTGTCTTTATTGTTTCCTCTAGTTCAGCTCAAAAGGTCAGTCTCCAGTGACTCAGAACAGCTTCTGCTGTTGATTTTGCTCTTCCCAAAAACAGTTCAAGCCCAAGACTCATTCTTACGTCAGTGAATATTCTCACCTGGATACCGTACATTTGTACCTAAGAACTGCTGCTGTAATCACAAAGACTGTCCCGTGCTCCTCCCAGGACTTGAATTCACAATGCGATCATACTGAACATCCTGTTCAGTGTGAATACTGTATAACCTTACTGTTCTACAACTGTATACTGTAATGATTTATAAGCTGCTGTCACCCAGAAGAGGACAAGTTCCCTTTAGAGTCTGGTTCCTCTCAGTTTCTTCCTCATCTTGTATCACAGAGTTTTTCTTGCCACTATTGCTTCTGGCTTACTCATTAGGAATTTAAAACTACATCCTCATTTCTGTTACCCAACCCACAGTTTTCTCCTATTTTGAGAAAAACAAACAGCATAGAGACTTTATATAAAAGGAGCCGTTATTCGCAAGCAGCTTTCTTATGATTAACATTGTACATCTCAGACTGAGAGAACCATGAACCATGAGACAGAAGCTCGATCAATAACACTGGATGTTCCGAATAACTGTTCTTTTGATACAAATGTAGGACCATCTTCCCCTACCTGTAAACCATAAAGTTACAGAAAAATATCCCAAAATCTCCAAATGATCATACTGATCATACTGATATCAAGAAATGATTGTTGCAATGCTGTTTTCTTAGAATTGTTGGAGTGGCTATCCTCCATTTTATAGTGGAAACCTGGTAGAAGGCAACGTCCCAAACCTCACTTTCCTGGCACAGTGTCTGTGTTACCCAAGCCAATTATCCTGTGTCTAATATACTGCCTGTAATTACAAAGACCCTTTCTTCCCCCAAATGATTTTCTTGCATCTCATTTATGCTTTTACCTGCTTGGCACAAGGGGTTCCTCGTATAAAATTTGGCTTTAATAAATTCCTAATCAGAGATCATCAGAGAGAATGAGCAAAGAGCAGAAAGTAATGAAGTGTAGGGGTCCAAGCACATGAACAGAACAGGTTTTTCTCTGAAGGAAAGAAAAAAACACCTCAAAAACACAGCTACTCAAACATGGTATCATGGTTTCTAGCCCTCAGGGCACAGAGGCGTACAGATGTGAAAAATGCTGCTTCATGACCTTTAACCTTCACACCTTCATGAGACACCCAATCTCCCTTACGCCACTGCAGTCATCAGTAGGAAACAGAGACCTTGAGGCATCTGGAGGAACAAAGCTTCTTTGTTGTAGCCCACCCCACTTTTCATTTACTCAGATAGCATTGTTTTCCCCCGTGTGCCACACCAGACACGTGTTCAGCACTAGCCTCTAAACGTGGGTTCCTAAAAGTCAGACATTATGTTCAATTTCTGTTTGAGACATCCAAATATTGTAATTACACTGGAAATGGAGAGTAGAACATTTATCAATGAATAATCATCTCACTTCCAGTGGAAGTGTTTACTTTGAGTTATCCCCGTTCTTGAACGCAAATCCTTCCATTATTGGCATTTCTTTCTACCGGAATTATAGTATAATGACCAACTGTAACAAATTAAGCTTAGTCTGAATGCTAATGTCAGTATGCCAGCCTGCTTGAATCTCAATAGCATGTCCCTACAGGAGGACTTCCAGGACAAACATTATTTAGATGCCATGCTGATCAAGATCTAGAGGGCATGTCTGCACAGGGGAAAGCCTGCTGCTTCTCTTTCTTTTTTTTACTCCAGGGAGGAAAAAGAGCCATGCAAACATCTCAGTCAGGCCCATTAACTGCCTGTTTGAATGTCTTCCTCTTGGGGAAGGAGACACCTGTCCCAGAATTCCACAACTCTACAAAGCATTGTTTGCATCACTGAGTTCTTCTTTCTCCCTCCCCCCATGGATTCAGCTGCTGTTTAAGTACAGGTGCCTTGAAAGTTTTTCTTAACTTTTTCTTAAAGAATGGTACCATCACCATGTCCCTCCCCTTCCCCCCCATTGTAAACACAACACTGTCATTCAGATACCAGCGTCTAACCACACCCCTTCAAGGATACATCGGCAGCATGGAAACTCTCTGGAGGGGAGCAGACTGGTGCAAACCGGTTTGCAACAAAGAGGGCAAAAATGAATTATAGATTATGGATAAGAAACATCAGAAAGGGCTTATTGATCACTGCACAATGTAGAATCCATCAACCTTTTTCACGCCTAAGGCACAGTACATCAAGGAATGACAGCAAGCAGCAGGCCTGAAGGCAACAGGAAGCCTCTGGCCCAGCGGCCCCAGGGACCACCCACAGGAACCCTATTCAGACGTGCAGACCAGATGGAAAAAGCAAAAAAAAAAAAAAAAAAAAGGAATTGGGGAGGGACTGCTCGTTGCTTCGCCTAAAAACCTCCATCTGCCCTCCCACAAAACTCTAAAAGCAGGCCTTAAGGAGGCACACAGCCCTGTGAAATCCTCAGACTTTTAGACATTTTTAGATGACTGTAATGTAGGCATTTCCTGACCAGTGCAGGGTGAAGAAAAGGTCAAAAGTTTTTTGGTTCTTTCTCAGGAAAAAATGTGCAATAATGACTAAATAATGGCTCACAGATTGCTACTGTTTAATACTAAGATTCTCTCTGAAGATACTTACTTGACTGTCATTTTTCATGAAAAGAAAAGAGTAACATCTTTGAATAGCTAACCACTCCAAGGTGTTGCTACTTCCCTGACCACACAGCAACTGCTACATGTGATTCATCCTACGGCTTTCAGACCACCACCCAAACACGTCTAAAAATGGGGTCGGGGTGCAGCTTCTGCGCACATGGCCAGCTCCCTGGGTCAAATTTGTCTTCATTCCCCTGTCAGTGCCCTTAGAGAACAGCACAGCCAGACACCCTCCCATTAGCTGTGGACTCGCCGCTCTTAAATAAACACCAGACTTCTCCACAGAACCACGAGCACAGCCTAGTGCCTACTGACTTTCAAGCAGCATAGGAATCTCATGGGAAGTCTAGCAACTTTCCTGCATAACCATGTATGCTAGTGTGCTTGCTCTCTTACATTCTGCAGTATGGTTTTTACAAGGATGGGGTCCAAAATCATCTTATTTTTTGCTCGAAATAATTCTCGTAGTGAATCAGCTTAGCATTTGTGTGGAGGAACCTTATTTTAGACCATTTAATAAATTAATATGGCAGTGTGAAAGTATGAGCAAGTTTCAGCGTCCCATGTGCGTCATGCGTTCCTCCATTGAATTTGAAGCATAGGGAGGTGATAATTGTTTTTCTCTCACTGCTATTTCGGGAGGAGAAAGGAATTCTGACAGCCAGACTGACAGCGTAGGGACATGAAGGCACACACTAGCTGGTGCAAAATCTGCAAATGCATGAGAGTTATCTACAGGCGTTGTCAGCCTGGCTTCAGAGAAAAATGACACGGTTTATTTTTTCTGCTTCGGTGTTGAATGATTGCTTCCCAAATCATTTTGCTTCAGAAAAATGCACCAAAAGTTCTTCTTGTCTCTGCTTTCCCACGAGTTACAGGCTCCTTGTGGTCACTCTGCCCATGAACCACTAACCAAGAGCTCCGCTCCGGTACACTCACGAGGGGGGGGAGGAACATTCGGATGTGTGTTTCAGGCCAGGAGCGAAGAGTCTGGATGCTCTGCTCTAGTTACAAATCTCAGTACGCTGCACTCATCAATTTTAATCTGTTAACTCAGGGTGCATATTACAAAACTGTTGCTGCCATTCCCAGACAAAGAGGTGGCACTGATTCAGACTGCTACATGAGAATGGTGGAAGAAACAATCTGATTTTCACAGCTCGCTCTATCACTGCATGGGTCATTTTTCCAAGACATTAAAACCCATAGTAAGACTCTCAGGCATCTCTACTCACAGCAGTGAATGCAGTCCACACCTAGTAAAAGGTTTGATCAATTGCTATGAGAAGACTCCTGAAAGAAAAAAAAAGTAACCACTGCTGAATGAGCTCGAGCTTGATGTCAATCCCAATAGAGACAATCCAAATTGGCCTTTAGCTTCCAGCTGTTACAGCCTTCCTCTCTGAGATGATGGCAATTCAAGACTCATATACGGACAGAGGCTGAGGTTTGGCAACACTTCTGTGCTCCATGGAGTTTAACCAGGATGAGAAATGCTTAGTAGGGAGGCTTTTCTCAGACTTAACTACTGTTTTTGTGTGTGAGAGAGAGACAGATGAATAAAACACATAGCAAGGACTGAGATCATGATGGTGCCCAGAGTAAATAATAATATACATAGCACCTGCTCGAGGAAAGAGTAAACCACATTCAGGAGTGAATGCTACCACGCTCATTTCCACTGTGGAAAGAACTGAAGGCTAGGTGTGATAATTAGATGTGAAAATTAATGCAATTACAATGCCTCTGTAACAATACTTTACCTCACTTAATTGTTACTTCAGTCGTTTAAAGGGATAACCAGTGCACACTGTCCGTTAAACAGCACAGCAGGTGCTGGTAAAACACTCCACGTGTAGGTGACCCACAGGGTTCTGTTCTGGTCACGCCTAGATTAGTGTTATTTACGATCTGACGCTTTGTAGTGTAGGCGCTGGAGACCGATTATATACCTGTTGAAACTATTTCCCATTAAACACTTGAGTGCCAAAGTGTTTTTTCCATTAAACTGGCCCATAAATGTTAATGAACAGAGAGGTGTGGAGTAAACCAGTTAATATCACATGAAAATGAGGAAATGACACAATAAATCGCAAATGGTATACATCACAGTGCTTTACCATAAGGAAGTATTCACCTAATTTAAATATTTTATTTCTGTTAGTGATAGAAGTAACAGAATTAACCCATAACCCAACTCTCAGGAACCATCGGTGGGTCTGCCCTCACTACATAAACAGTGGGTTTTGTCTAATATGTTATCTTTACTATAGTGACAACTTTAGTACAGGGATGTTTTTGGAGAACGCTCCACATAACTCACAAAAATGTGTGCAATTGTTGATATGGGAAAGTCTTTAGAACAGAGGACTTTGTGCTTTCTGGTTTCTCTGTAACATGACAAGCTACGTTTTAAGCTCTTATTAACTTCAAGAGGAAGTGACAAAGAGAGGCTGCTGGGAAAATGACTGTTTATAGCTGCTATAATAAGTAAATATATGTGCTAACGTGTTTCACAGAAGTTTCACGCGTTAAATGTAAATATAAACAGACAGAAAAATATGACATGTTCTTCAATATTTAAAAAAAAAATGTTCCCCATAGATAAATATGCTTTTATTGGGAAATAGTCAGCTTCGGGGTGGTAATGCAAGTTAACACTACTGTTGATTGTTTTCCTATCACAGCACACCTCGTTATGTTTTATTCCTCATCTAGTGAAAAATATGTAGAAGTTTCTGAGTAAAGCTCTAAGATCAACAACTTAATGAGTTGAGAAATCAAAAAAATAAAAATGTAAAAATTGTCATACTTAAAACATGACTTTTGTGTTCACATGCACAGAATATCACAAAACGTCTGTGAGTTTCCTGATATGCAATAAGAAAGCAATAAACTCTGCAAGCTCTTTTCCTTTACCCGACTGCGTATGACAGCTATCTGGAATATTTCCTGTGTCCTTCTCCCCTTTACTTGGCCAAGCCAACTCCCATAACAAACTGCCGTGTCACACGCAGCAAGCCAAAGTGTGAATAAGTAAACAAATCACAGCTTGATTCACTTATAAAGTTTTGCTTTTCTTTAATGACACAGAGTTAATTAAGGCGAGATTATAATGGTGGCTTTGTCTCTGTCTGAGCTTCACTTACAGATGGCCACTATTAAGTCTACACCCCTATTACGGAGGCAGATGTAACGGCTTTCAAATGGATCTAGCCACAAAGACAGTATGTTCTACACACTGAGGACAAAAGTGTCCAGTCACACGTCTCCGTCCCCAACCCCCTTGACCAATTAGCCTTCGGGCAGAGAACAAAGCAATCCATACACAAAACACACATGACTTGTATAATGATAAACTGGATCAGCAGTCTCTGTGAAAGAGAGAAAGGACACATCAAAACCTCTTATTGTTCTCTTTCAATGAGGAAAGGTTTAATGACACCATGAATTATGGTAAATATCCTTCCTTCAAAACGAAAGCACGCTAGACGGATTAGGCTTGAGCTCTTAGAATAACTGTTCAGGCCATGTTTATACAAAGCACATGTCCTTGCCACATGTGCATTCCATCTTTACTGCACATAGTAATTGCTGCGGGTTGCAGACGAGCTACTCATAGACAGTTATCTTCGCAGGAGCTCAAGCTTAAAACACACAACTTCACTTCACAACAGGTGCTGTTATTAACAATAAGACTACCAGGCAGGCTTCTTACAGTGCAACCGCATGCTCCAAGGGGTCAGAGGTCAGCTACAAGGCTGAAGCTGTATTCATACATTTGTATTGATCAATAATGAATCAATGTAAATGGGATGTTAATGGAAGGTTCAATATGCACAGTTTTTTGGAAGAAGTTGCCTTGATCCAGAAAAAAAAAAAATCAATTGATAACAATAAATGGAAACTATGGAGCACTTGTAATTCAAAGAACTGACATTTTCATGTGAAAAGCAAGAAATGATGTATGGCTGAACTTTGGTTTTATCCATTAGGATTGTGCAAAGTGGGCATTATAAACAGAGCTAACTCAGCATTTTCACTCGATGGTAGCTGGGGGTAGGGGAGAGAAATGTAAAACATTACATACACCACAGTGCTGCTGAATGCTCAAATTTGAAGGTTGTGTTAAAATTTTTATTTTAAAATCAAATTTGTTAGGCTGTGTTTTCTATAATAGTACAGCTGTGACAGTGGTAGTGTATTCCAAATGAAAGGTTAATATTAATGCGTTTGTTCAAGTATGTTATCATTTCTGTAGCGCCAGCTCATACACAGGGACATGTGTATGACACTCCGTGGTGGACGCTCCACATAATCTAAGCCTAATTATAAACAGACTACAAAAATGTGTTGTTATTTAACAAAGAAAAATGATCCTTAATATGGTGAAGTTGTCCGTACATAGATGTTTATTTGACATTTATGGAAGGAGTCTCCAGTGTCAGCACTTTGTTAATAAATTAAAAAGCGCAATCACTGTGGTAAAAGAGGAATAAAACGCTTTGAGGCATGCTGTTATAGGGAAATAATTCACTTCGGGATGGTGACAGTAACTCTGCCTTGCATTGGGCCGCGTCATACCACCCTGTCATGGATTATGCTCCTATAACAGCACACAACCCTCAGGACCTATCAGCATGTACAGACCTACATGCCTCTCATAACTGCATACCTTTTCCAATTAGTCTCTCTGTACTTACTGGACATCCTCTAGGACACATAAATTAATAATAGGCTGGGAGTGAAATGCTTAATATTATTTTTTTTTTCCCCATGCAATTTTTGACATCGTACAAAGTAAGCAGTTGATTATATAATTATGTCTTTCAGTTGATTGACACTCAAGAGCCGTGTACAATATGAACTAACAAGATTTAAAAACAGATTAGTTTTTAATTTCAGGTTGCCTTTAAGGGAGAACCTGCTTCACTGCTCTCAGAACCCAATATTTCAAGCCTTTCCATTGAAAACAGATCGTCTTTCTCATCGCTTCCAGGCCACTTGGAGAAAAAGATCCAGACGATCCAGTTCATCTTCACTGATGGCACAGACAAAACATGCCTCGACTTCTCTAATGCAAATGTGCAAATTACTCGCAGACTTCCACATCAAAGCAGGAGAATGTGGGAATGCAGGACTGCCAGCACAAAAGCAGCAGGACTGGGGGCCAGAAACTTAAATGAGTCGTATATACAAAGTAGGTTTGGTTGTATTTTCAGTTAGGCAGATTGTTTTGTCTGCATGTGCAGTCTAAAGCCCTCCCACCAAAACAAGCCTCACCTGCGGACATTTCCCACCAGCTCGGTATCATACTATGGTAATTCAGCGCAGCAAGAATTTCCACCAAGGTGTACGACTCTGACACAAAGTTACATCATTAAAATATATATATTTTATGGGCTGTCAGGAAGAATGAGGTTGTTCGTATATCTATTCTATGCATTCTGGGAAAAGATACACACACACATCCCTGACATTTCTTTAGAAATCTGTGCAAAGTTTTCCCACATTAACACAACTAGGGATGGGTGATATGATGGCAATGATATTGCAAACTCCAGTCACAACACGCTTTTCTATCATACCGCAGAAACTGGAAATTGATATTTCAGAAATGAGTAATGAGATATTAGCAGTAGAGCTGGGCAATATAACAGTATAATATTGATGTCATCATAAATTATGTCGAAATACACATTTCTGAAATATTGCGAGTATAGTCAGTAATATTTAAAAAAAAAAAATTACAGTCTGACTGGAAGCAGCTAATTAGATACTACAATTTGGTACTTATTATTTAAAGTTGAAAAATGCTAAAATGCACATTTTTCCTCTTTAAACAAAATTATTTTAATAAACTTAATAAACGTAAATAAAAGTATGTTTGCATTCTGTTTTTCACAGGTTTTTTTAAATTCAATACTACTCTTTTGCTTGTAGTTTCTCATCAAACCAATATATTGTGATTATATTGTATACTATAGACAGTATATTGTGTATTGTAGAAATGTCAAGTACTGTGATATATTTTGGTCATATTGCCCACCAGTAGATCGCACATCTTGCCACTATGCCATTTTATTAATTCTTTTACCATCTGTTTTTTTTCTGTTCCTTAACAGTCTATTTTAGAACAGGGATTGTCAGCTGGTGGATCACAGTCTGGATGTAGACCAAATGTTTCAGTGGACAGAGTACTTAAAAAAAAAACTGCAGCAGAACAAATAAACATATGAAAAAAAAAAAACTCCAAAAAAAAAAAAAAACTCTAGCTCTGTGACTAGTTTTCTAAACATGAACCATCGCAGCTTCTGTAGCTTCTGTGTTGTGGTTTATCCAATCACAAGCATTTATGTTAATTGTTTAGCTTAAGTCAGCTCATCAGACCAAACAATAGCTACTGGGCTAGAGACATTAGCTCAGAAAGGAGAGAGTTTTCACAGTCTTATATAGATTTGCCCTCTGGGGTCTGATTAGCTATCAGACTACATGGCTTGTGTAGAAAAGTCAACTACAAAACTAAAATTTTTAAAGATGAATGGACAGAGAAAAATACTATATGGCCAAATGTATATGGACACTTTCCCCAAACTGTTGCCACAAAGTTAGAAGCAGACAATTGTACAGGATGTCTTTATATCCTATATCATTACAATTTCCCTTCACTGGAACTAAGAGGCCCAAACCTGTCCATTATAACAGTGCCCCTGTACACAAAACGAGGGCCATGAAGAAATGGTTTGCCAAGGTTGGAGTGGAAGAACTCGAGTGTTCTGCATAGAGCCCTGACCTCAACCCCACTGAACACCTTTGGGATGAACTGGAATGCTGACTACGCCTCAGGCCTCCTCATCCAACGTCATTGCCTGACCTCACTAATGCTCTTGTGGCTGAATGAACACAATTCCCCACAGCCACGCTCCAAAATCTAGTGGAAAGCCTTCCCAGAAGAGGGGTGGTTATTATAACAGTAAAGGGGGAACTAAATGAGGAATTGGATGTGATGGGTGTGATGGTCAGGTGTCCACAAACCTTTGGCCATATTGTGTGTGTGTGTTTATTCTCCCTTTATCAAATTCAAAATACATGCATCTCATCTAGTGCTTAGTGAATAGAGACAAATAAAGCTATGAATGCTTTAAAATATAAGCACTTCAAATTGTCTTATTTATAGCCATAAATTAAGTGTATATGGTTAAGCATT
This sequence comes from Pangasius djambal, assembly GCA_022985145.1. Taxonomy (NCBI): domain Eukaryota; kingdom Metazoa; phylum Chordata; class Actinopteri; order Siluriformes; family Pangasiidae; genus Pangasius; species Pangasius djambal. The sequence continues at coordinate 11,281,051 of CM040983.1, forward strand.
ATAATCGCATTTCAGTCATGTTAGCTGCTTATCTGGACCTTTGTACATAAAGAATTGTATGTAACTGGACCTGTATAAATTTTTGTTAAATATACCTGAAATAGACTGTTAAGAAGAGAAATCATAGGCGTTTTACAAATGGTTCTGGTACTTGGTGTCTGTTATCCAACTAAATATCAAGACATGCACGATGTCTCATGAAAAAAAAAAAATGTTCGCAACTTGCAACTTCGCATTCTGTTCCAGTAAACCACAAAATCAAGAAAAAATAAACCCAGTTTGATTTATGAGACCTAATGGACCAAAAATATGGACATCAGTTACACAAGCCAACAGTCTGGCTGAGAGCGTCTGTGTACTCATTAATCTCAAACTTCCAATCTCACGTAGTTCCAGAGCCAAAGTGTAGCAGATCTTGTCGCGTTGTCTGTAAAGCGCTCCATCTGTGTGCTCAGACTGAACATGAATTGGAAATGCTGTAGCTTGTGCAGTCTGAAGCAAGGCTCCTGGCTATCTTGCTCTCTCCACTGGCTTTCCTACTGAGAGCCATACAAGGACGATGTGACTTACAGGAGAAACAAAGACCAAACCATTAGGGGAAAAAAAGCCTTTAGTGCTGATGCGCTGATGTGTTTCTGTCTTCATTAAACTTTCATTCAGATTCATTTGTCTTTAGGAACCTTGTCATCTTAAAAGCAAATGCAACAAAAGGCATTTAGACAAATGGACTTGGGCTTGTGATTACTGCTTTCAGAAGCCAGTATCTCGCTCAAACCAGTATGGTTTATGGCTCTGAGGCTTTGTGCATTTGTGGATTTGAATGCTGTAAATGGCACCATATATTTAGTTTGTGTGTGTTTTTTTTTTTTTGCTGTCTTGTGATTCTGGTGCATTTGACCAGAATCAGTCCAGCTCGTCGGGGAATTTGAGAGACAGCATTACAGACAGAGTCATTAGTTAGACATTTTGAAAGACACTCCAGACTGTGGGAAAAGTGAAGAGATATGCTATGTGTTGCTTTAGCACATGATTTCTGTGAACACAGTTGTAAAATAGACCATTTCACAACTGCACCACAGAAAATAGACTATTTCACAATTGCAATGTCTCAGAAAAAAGGGAAGGCAGATATAATAACAACACCCAGCAAGAGGCAATTACACTGAGGATATCTGCTTCTGCTTTGTGTAAGCGCCCCTCGGTTCAAGCAGTTGAATAGTTCGGGGCTACAGTCGGAAATAGCCACTTACGGATGACAATATTTCATCTGTGCTGGGTTTTTTTTAACAACAGCAGACAGGAAAGGTTCTGCCGTGTCATGCTAAAAGGATCCAAAAGTACGAAAAATTAAATGTCATGTTTGTTGCTGGTCAAATTATGGCTGAAGATTTGGAAAGTAATGTATTACAGTCATGCTGATTTTGACAGTTCAAGTCATGAATAAAGTGTGGAAGAAGAACTCACTCAACAGGGCCATATGCATACGCTCATAGTTTTCAGATTATGTGCTACATATGAGATGAAGGAGCCTTGAGCAGTTAGTCAGATAGTTTAACCCAGGTCATTACTATTTCTTTTACTGTATCATGAATACTATAAGAAGAAAACTGATCTGGTACGTTTTCTTCTTATCGTATTAGTGACACTATGAATACTATAAGAAGAAATGTATCTGTAGGCTATTTAGTGCAACATACATCTGATATGTATCTGATTTTTTGAATATTTGTGTACTATACCCTATATCCTATGAAAGGCCAAACATGCATATACAGTTATAAAGCCTTTCAGGCTATTCATGGATTTATGCCAAGCCGTGTGTGGAATGCACATGGCTCATACATATAGACGGGTGACAAATGAAAGAAACCAGAGTGGCTCTGTTAAGCTGTAAGGGTCATTTTGCTGGTACAGCTTGGTTCCGCTGCCAAAAGAGTCACTGCAAATCAATACAAAGTTCTTCTGACTGATCGTCTTTATCCTATGATGAAACATTTCTATCCTGATGGGAGTGATCTCTTCCAGGATGAGCCTGCCCCCATCCACAGGATATGAAGACTCACTGAATGGTTTGATGAGGATGAAAAGGATGTAAATCATATGCTACGTCCTTCGCAGTGACCAGATACCAACTCAGTTAAACACCTATGGGAGATTTTGGCGTGATGCATTAGACAGTGCTCGCTACTACTATCATTAAACCACCAACTGAGGGAATACCTTTATGGAAGAACTGTGTTCGTCCATCATATACTAAGAAATTTTATATAAGTTTTTCCTTTAATTTGTCACCTGTCTGTCATTGGGATTCCCACTCTCCTGCATGCCTTATTCCATGAAATATGAGTCGGGAGGAAAACTATGCAAAGAGAGACTCAATTATTCCTCCATTACCCACTTTTTTCTCATTTCCATGGGTGAGTAAAAAAAAAAAGAATAAGACAGATAGCCTTTTCTCCATGCTAGGATTTGCTCTGACTTCAAAATCTCAAGTGTGCCATTGTTGGCCATCGTTCCACCCTGGCTCTGACTTCCTGTCTGGGTTCTGGGTTGTCATAGTGATAGGCGGAGTGCTGGAATCTGAAAAGAGCTCGAGTAGCTGGAGCAGAGAGCTGGTGCTCGGGCCGAGTCCAGACGCCACGTGCAGGCCACGTTCAGGCAGCTGGACCTTCTCTGTCAAGCTCACAGTTAAGACTGTGAGACGTCTCAGGATTTCACCAACAGCCAGAGTGTCAAAAACAAGAAGTGTGGCTGAAATCACAGTCTTTTCACTCTATAGTGCACTATTTTTTGAGTTTTACTATTTTTATCCATGTCCAAAAGCACACTGGAAAATATCCAGTGCGCTCATGAAATGCCTCAATGCAATACAACAGATTAGTGATGCAGGAACAGAACACCCATAATGCACCATTTTGGGACACAGAGATGGTTCCTATCAGTTTTTTTTTCATTACATTTCGTGCTTTCAATAACCACTTAAACTCCCAGAACTCATGGATGGGTCCAGATTTCCATTCCTCACACTAACTACAAACACTTTCCCATTAGTTTCACTGTGGGATATGCTATGAGACAAATAAGTGAGTAATAAACCTGGAATTGAAGCTAACTAGATATTCTGGTCCTGAAATTCTGCAAAATAATCAACCTCTTGCTGTTTTTGTTTTCATTTGTTCTATTTTAGACACTTGGAGACGGACATGTGCTGCTCCATGTATCAACCCACGCTCTGCAAATTCTTTAGATATACCATCAAATGACTCAGTGCATGCTCACCAAAAGGGAGGAGACCAGGGAGATAAGAACAGATGATATCACAGATTAACCATAAGTAAATCCTCTCCCATAACGTGCAATGGATTCAAGAAAATCCAGCATGCTTTAAAAATTAACATATCACAACATACAAACTCTAATCTAATACGCGGATATCTTGGTCGGTGTTGTTTCAGCTCTACAGCCATTAGTGGCCTGTGCTGCTTACACAGCTGGGACCTCGGCTCGGCTTGGACAGGAAATGTGTAAACAGTGCCATTGGCCGTGCAAATTGGTGCTTTCGTTGTCTCTGCCATCTCAGATCCGCAGCTATATAAAAAATCCGACCCCGTGTCCAAAACACAAGTGCACAGAGCTGCTTTTTTCACATAGCCATATTCAACAATAATCCAGGCCTGGAAATGTATTTTTAGGAGCCTGGGTTTTTCCTTCAGTCAGGCCACGGAGCAAGAGAACTGCCAGACATTTTTATGCCACAGATGAGAAGGGATGGAGTTCACAATCTTTCATCTGTAAGACTGGAAGACTCCAAGATATAGGGCGTTTCTCACATATCAGTAATGTAATAATATCCTTTGCTTCAAACCAACAGATCAATAGATGAGCCCTGTTCACTCAGTACCGTCATAAACATCAAGAGCAATTATCTCTGAGAAAGAAGCAGTTTGATGCAGTTTGAAATGGTGCAGGCAGGTCCATGGGAACCCTTGTTAACGCTGTGTGTTCATGCAAAGTGCTCCAGAAAAGGAGAAACCTAAGTAAATATAAAAGTGGTAGAGCAGGAGAGGGGGCGGGGGACAGCAAGCCTGGAGTCTGAAAAGTTAGCTCCGTCTTAACCACTTCCAGATGTGGTACATACATGTGAGAGGAGTGAAAACGAGAGTTGTGCCCATTCTAGCAAACGAACAATCCAAATGAAAAGCTGCAGCAAGGACGTTGTTGGAAGTGGAATCAGTTTCCATGGCAGCATATAATAAAAATCTCTGGCACTAATAAAATCACAAAGACCTTGGTCAAACCAATAGCACGTCACGACAGCTTGTGAGTGTCTTGGAAGTGAATACTGCTTAAATGTAATGAATGTAACCACCAGGAAGATTCTAACTCTGCACTGCTGATTCATTTTAAAACTGCTTTCTAGAAGCTTCAACTTTACTTTATGGAGCACAATTGATGACCAAAATGGATGTCCATTGATCACAGTGGAAGGTGTGTGTGTGTGTGTGTGTGTGTGTGTGTGTGTGTGTGTGTGTTCATCACTTTACTGACTAAGCCCAGCTAAAAGCATTGATCTTTGCATGCTGTTTGCAGATGGACCTAAGGTGACTGTAGCCAGCATGTGAAACAGTGTGTGAGATCTGCAATCTTCGTGCCAAAAAGTACTCTGAGCTGAACTCCTGCACAAGAGCTGAGAAAAATCCCTCAAATACTTCTAGAATGAAGAGCAGATCTAAATGGCTTCAGCGACTCCGTGCCAACTTGCTGATTTCTTATGTTATAATACATCATTAAGTTGACCTCATGGTCTAAACACCTTCACATATACACACTAACACAGAAAATCTGGGTTTGTTTTCTTTCCTCTTGCAGGAAAGTAAGCTTGTGCGGCCTAAGATGGAAACAAAGCACTATTGTGTGCCTGAGAAAGTCCATGCAGGAAAAAAAAAAAACACTGACACATGTTAACTGCACTATGCCATGTGGGGAGATGGGAAGTAGACCTACAGCTGGAAGTGAGCAAGTCTGCACGAGTCTATGTGAAGAGAGTGAGACCTGTTATCAGTGCAGTGCTACCTTTCATCTTTCTTTAAAAGCATCTCAGGATAGTAATCAGAGCTGTTCACAAGGAGTATATGTTTCTGCATATACACTCACGTACCATATAGGTGCACTTTGTAGATATACAGTTACTGACTGTGGCCCATCTGTTGCTATGCACTATGTATTTCTTCTCTGTCTTTTGGCTACGATCAAGTGTAGTATCTCTTCTTAGGCTCTGGGTTACTGATCAGGTAATGTCAGGCGTTCAAGCCCAGGCATCACCAAGCTGCCACTGTCGGGACCTTGAGCAAGGCCCTTAACCCTCTCTGCTAGGGCAGTGTATCATGGCTGACCCTGCGCTCTGACCACAACTTCCTAAAAAGCTGGGATATGCAAAGAAAGAATTTTACTGTACTGTAATGTATATGTGACAAATAAGGGCTTCTTATCAGCCCCATTGTACATCACTGGAATGGGACCACGGCTGATTTTACTTGGCTTCATCACAACAGACCTTATTTGGTGCTGGACCATTTTCTGGAAACTGACATTGCAGTGTGTGTTGTGCTAGTCTGAGTGTATCAGTTGATAGGCACGCTATTACACACGCGTCTTGGTTGGGCCAACCTTATAGGTCTACAGGGTTTCTTACACAGTGTGTCTACGCTTCATCACTGTCAGTTTCTGAACACAACACTATTTTTGGACTGAATTTTTTTTTTGGTTGGTGGACTGTTTCAAACCAGAAGTGATGCTGCATCAGTGCTGCTGTGACTGACACACTCCTACCAGCACAACACACTGCATCAGCTCTGCAGTCCTGAGAATGATCCACAACCCTAATTACATCTGGTCAGTGATGGCCCTTGGTGGTGCATTTCCACTGATGGATGGTAAACATGGGACAGCTGAAAAATTCTGCTTAACAGATTGGCCATAGTCAGTAACTGTGTGTGGTATAAGTGCATCTATAATCATTATTATTTTTTTTTTTTATTTTTGCATTAAGTGAAGTTGAGTGTAGCTCACCGTTTGCGTTTTTCCCACATATGAGATGTTCGTAGGGCTGCAGGACTCCCCAGAGTTCGGCGTCATTATTAACAACTCCGTCCAGAGCCTCGGCTGTGATGCGGCCCCCTGTGGCCGCGGGGTCCGCGCACGCACCGTGCTGCCGCTCGGCCAACAGCACGCGCGCGCCCACCTCCTCCACGAGCGCCTCGATGCACGCGCTCAGGCCGATCGCCGCGTACTCGTGCACGCGCACCGAGACCCGAGTGTCCACCATCCAGCGGAAGAAGCGGCCCACGGACAGCGTGAGGCCGCAGCGCGCCGACTTGCCCTTGCGCAGCAGCTCTCCGGTGCTCATGTCGTACATGGAGATGGCCCTGACCGTAGCCGCCACGCAGTGCTCCGCCAGCGCCCAGCTCAGCACCAGCCGGATGGCGCTCTGCACCTCGAAGCGCGTGCAGCGACAGTGCATAACACTGAGCCGCTGCGCCTCGCGAGCTATGCGGATCAGCGCGCGGCGCATCAGCACCGACAGCCTGCGCACGGCTTCTCCCGAGAACACCGCGCTCTCCCCGGCCACTCCGCGCAGCACCTTCCCCACGTCCTCCTCCGTCCACGGGAACTCCTCGAGCTCCGGTAAGCGCGGGCACTTAGAGAAGATGTCCTCAGGGTCCTCGTTCAGTGCCGTGTTCACTGTATCCCAGCTGTTGTTCCGGCTGTTCATGGAGCCGGAAAAGTACCACCAGTTGCCGCGGTGCGGTGCGCTCGTCAGCGCCTGAGAGGTGGACCTGCACGAGGACAGACTGAGAGATTTGCACGAGTCTCCGGCTCCGTAGCCCGAGTCCAGGGTCAGCTCCTCTAAAGTCTTCATGGCTGAACTGCTTCCTCCTGCCATGGCCCGGTGCTCAAACTCCGCAAAGCAGCGAACTCTTCAGCCGAGCTGGTTTTACTGGTTCTCTAGAAACGGAGACATTCGCGAAACGCTGGTGAAGTGGAGTAATGTCGCAATTAACACCACTTTCTTGTGCTAATGGCGCAACTTTGTAAACCCAGCAGCACTACTTCACTTGTTTACATGTCAAACTCGTCACTTTACTTTTCCGCACAGAGAAAGTAGCGTCTCAGGATTCTGACTATTAAACAAGACCAAACGCAGGTTTACGGCATCACTGTATCCATTAAAAACTTCGGCAGAGGCGGAAATAAGGATCTAAAACGGTGACATTGCTCACACACGCGACACACCTCCTCACACCTCCAGCTCCTGACCTGCACTGAAGCCAGCATGCATCAGAGTCACAGAGCGAGCAGAGCGCGAGCCGAGACTCCACCAATCAGATAATGAACTCCAGATTGCGTCACCAGCCAGGCCAAGCTTGTTTTTGCTTCCAGGAAAAGTTTTAAAGTCGCGCCCGGGTATAATCTAATCAAATCAGCCTGAGCGTTTTCACCCATTACCACTGATCGCATTAATTAGCATACAAACACACTGGTTCATTACAGAGGATGCCGACTTCTGCCTTGTTTTCCAGAGCAGCTTTAGGTTCCTTTGTATACACTGTCTCTATTTCTTGTGAAGTTACACACAAACAGCACGTCATGCAACTATAATGTGACCTCGGAAAAGTCTGCACTGAATTACAGTACATCTTATAACCTGCAAGTGAAACCAAATGACTATCATTTAAAATCAAGGTTCAATCATTTGATGGAGATATCAATTATAGCAAGGCATAATGATGAAAATGATGATGATGATGATGCAATATCATTTCACACTGTTTGGTTATTCCCTATAGGGTAGCTGCAAACTGTTTATACAGACATCATTGTTTATGCTGTATATCATTCATACAATCATGTGCTACTTCACAAAAGAATGGTGATAAAAGAAGATTTTGGAGACATGATGTCTTTGAAAACTTGAGGTTATGGTGACGCATGTGCAGTAGAGTTGCCTAAAAAACCTTTAATCACATTTCATTATATTAATGTTGAGAACTCCATATAATAACATTTATACCACAGTGTTGATGGATTCTTGACTCTGATTAGTCAGAAGCTCTGACTAGTGCTGGCTATAATTCAAAATCACAGGTGTATATTAATGCACTTATTCTAATACATTAACGTTTCTATAGTAACAACTCATTCACAGGGACTTGTATGTAATTTAAGACTAATAAAATATATATTTAAAAAAAACGTATTTAACAAAGACAAAACATCTGCGTATGTGCTGATATCGTGAAGCTTTCTGTGAGGAGCTGTTTGTTTAAGATGTATGCCTTATAACAGTTAGTAAGTTTCCCACCATGGGAACATCTTCAAGACAGAGGACTTTGCGCTTTCTGACTTCTCTGTAACATGACAAGGTGTGTTTTTTGTCTTATTAACTTCAAGAGAGACTGAAGAGAAGTTGGCGAGGAAATGACTCATAACAGGAAATAACTTGTTTCACGGATGTTCCACAGCATTAAATATAATTATAAGTCGATAAAAAAAAGCATAACAGGTCAATAATAAATTAAAAAGTGTAATCGGTGGCAACTTGCTGTGGTATAAGAGCAATAAAAACACTTGGGATGTGCTGTTATTGGGAAGTAATTAACTTTGGGATGGTATCATATCACACCACCCTGTCACTGATTATTTTCCTATAACTGCATGCCTCATCATGTTTTATTCCTTACCATTTGAATGGTATTATTCCCTCATTGTTCCGCCCATGAAAGAGAAAGAAGAATAGATGTAGGGCTTCTTTGCATTCTAAATCTCATTGTGTAATTATTATTTTTTTACCCACATTTATCTTGACAACTGTAACAGGCTATTCTCTCCGTGTAGCAGGTAGAGGAGAATTTCATTCTTATGAAATGCTAAAATGTGTTGATTTTGTTGGTTTAGCATGTTACATGTGTAGTTACCTGAGAGAGAGAGAGAGAGAGAGAGAGAGAGAGAACCCTGTTAAAAGTGTCAAGACACACAAGTGTACTTTCAATTTGCATGTATAGTTCATTTGTAATTACATAGGTATTAGATTTATTTTAAGTGGGATCCATGTTTTCTTTCATACAGAATAAGATCCAGACCAGTTATGACTAGGCAAAACAAAAACTGGCAGCTGATACGGACATGCCCTAACTAGCTGTGAGTTTTTATTTCACAGTCAGAGAGCCAGGGTAAGCATGGGCAGGCCTCACTGTGGCTAATCCAACCATTACACTATGTCTTATGTGTTACATCAAATTCACTACACACTAGAATATGGAATGAGAGAGCAAACTGTCACACATACACTCACACACACACACACACACACACATACACAGCCCCATCAGAGAGGAGGATGAGATCACAGTCACACTCACTCCAGGCTCCCAGTGTGTAAAAAAGCCTACTACCCCTGGATGTCTATGCCGTATGCAGGCGTGTTGTCATGTTTAAATGGTGCTCAGCCTGCTAATTCAGTTTAACACCTTTCATTTGGCAAAATAGCCATTACTGAGTCTATACGTCAGAGACAGAGTAAATGTGACCTCAAAGGAAACACAAGCATAGGCACGAGAAGCCCTGAGTTATTTCCCCAAAAACAAACAAACTGTGGGCAAAGCTGGAACTGAAATGATTGTGCGTGTTTAAACATCAAGGAAGTCACCTGATTGTCAAATGTTATGTCATTCCATGAAGACAGCATGATCAAATATAGCAATTTCAGAAGAAAATTTCCTGCCAATAATAGTAAATAACTTCTTCTTCTTCTTCTTTCGGCTTTTCCCTTCAGGGGTCGCCACAGCGAATCATCACCCTCCACCTATCCCTATCTTCTGCATCCTAATATGACAGTCAATATTAGTAAATAGTAGTAAATAACAATAGTTAAAATAGCTACATTAAAAATATACTATATTTTCAAGTTAATTTTCTTTTATTTGTAAATATGTTTATTATTATATTGCATTTATTGTCCTGCACTCATGCACCATGGTCTGTTTGGTTCCAGTGTATACAAGCTATACAGAGGAATGACAATAAAAACCCACTTGACTTGCTTGAAAAATGTATTGCACCTTTAGTACCTGCTTGTAAGTACCAATAAGACACACGACAAATTAAAGGAAAAATCAACATGAAGTGTCTCAGAAATGTGTTGGGCCTTCACGAACCACCAGAACAGCTTGGCATCAATTCTACACGTCTCTGGAACTGTACCTGAAAGATAGTCCCAAAAGATATTCTCTCATCTGATGGTGGTGGAAAGCGCTGTCTAACACGTCTGTCCCAAATCTTCTGTAGGTGTTCAACTGAGTTCAACTGAATGTGACTGTAAAGGCCACAGTATATAATTTACATCATTTCAGTGAGTCCTTGTGCCCTGTGAATGGGGGCAGAGTCATCCTGCACGAGACCAGTCATCCTGCACGAGACCAGTCATCCTGCACGAGACCGCGCCCATCAGGAGAGAAAGGTTTCATCATAGGATAAAGGTGATGAATCAGAAGAACTTTGTATTGATTTGCGGTGACTCGTCTGTCTAAGAGGACAAAGTTGACAAACCCTGCCAGCAAAATAAATAAATGTCCCCTATAGTATAAGAGAGCCCCAGGTTTCCTTTAATTTGTGATCGATCTGTACCTGGTTTTCTCACTGAACTGGGCCTTATAATTTGTTAAATATAATTGTAATCCGTTTTGTTTTCAGAGTGAAGTGTATTTTTAACATGAGCAGCTTCGACTACTCTAACCAAGTCTGTGTCAAATATTTAAGAGGAAAGTAGCTTTAGCCAGCACTCGCAAATGATGTGTGACTAATGCACTACTGCCGCATACGAAACATGAACATGTCATACTATTCCGCTAGGAAGACTTAAAACCTTTTTTATATATCCAGAAAGTTCTCTGAGGGAGGAGAGATTAATTACTCCGATTAAGTCATGCTTAGTCTCATGTAACGTTCAGAATCATTATGGAAATTCTACAGTATTTGTAATCCTAATCTAATGGGGCATATCCAGTTACAAAGATCACAGGGTTTGACTTCACAAATAGTTTCGTTTTTTTTTTTTTCTTTTTCCTGTAAGGGTGAAGAGAATTTACTTCGGGAACGCGCTTATGAGGTTTTTCTACATTTTAAGAAACCACAGAGCACCCTCTGATGGAGACGTGCAGAAAAGCATAATTCTGAATTACACTCACATATTACAGATGGAAAGTATAAGTCAATATGAGAGTTCAGCATAAAACTTTATTCTTCCAAAAAATAACCAAAAGGCTGAAAATGAAAATAATACAATACATTCTTAAATTTATCTACACAACAATTTCACAGAAATTACTTCGAAATATAGATCCCTGTTTGAATTCAAAATGATTCGGTCTCGTACTCTGATTTCTAAAACAGGCCGAGTCTGCAGGATTCGTTCGTTAAGAGAGGGCACAAGAAAGTGTTGATGAATTTTAAAAAAAAAAAGCCGTGGTGACAGCCTTAGACGTATGTGGCACTCTTTGCCAACAAACAGCGTACCAGTTTGAATACACCAGCGTGTAAACAGAGTTACCTGTAATGTCACTGTATCGAATGGAATGACACAAAGCAGAAAATGTGCTGATCGGTTCCACACATCTTTAGCACCTGAGTCATTCCTGTCAGTGTAAATACTGCTTGCTTCAGAAATAAAGGGCATAAAACTCGGGGGTTACTGCATCAGTGTCATCTTTGCATACAGCTGCCAGACAATTCCAGTGATTTTTCCTGTGAAACTCAGACACACATTCCTCCTCCTTTTAAGCATTACAACAGAGAAGACAATTTCTGAACATTATTAAAACACGTAAAATCCAGCTTGCCACCATCAGCCTAGAAAACACCAAAAACAAAGGCACACATGGGAGACAACAGAATTTGCCCACAGGAAAGCCTATAGACTACAGAAACAGCTCACTGTAAAACAATCTATATCTATACAAGAGCTTTAGGCTGTCTCTCAACACAAGCCCGAGTGCATTTTGCATCTGAGAACTCAAAGTCCATGGTGTCTTTTCAGGACAAACAGAGAGAAATGCACATAGACAAACAAAAAAACCCGAAATGAGCTGTCAGATTTTCAGCAGTTTCAATCTCTGAGGTCCAGTTAGAATGAGAGTCAACGGTCAGCAGGATTTCTAAACTATTCAGTGTATTTAGGAGAAGGAAACCCGAAATGAGCATTTGCACACTAGTGCATTATTATCAGTGACTGTATATGTGGTGGACAACATGGCACGGGTGAAAAGTGAACCCGGAACGTGTCTGACGCTCTCTAGTGGCTGGCTGGAGTAGTTTTTTCCTTGTCTTGTGTTTTTTCATACACTACTAACCTCCCCAGCAGGGGATTTAGATTGATTGTACTCTTACTCCCTGACATAGTAAACTAGCCTGAGGATGTGTTTTTGATAGAGACTACAAAGCACTCTGGATAAGGGTGTTTGCCAAATGCAGTAAATGTAAATGTAAATGCTTTTGGGCCTGCCCACATCCACACAAGTTCAGTCCTGAGCTCAGGTTACTGTGTGCTTGTCTCCGTTTCCTATAGGAACTCCAGTTTCCTGACCGCAGGTGCGAGAGGGTGTGCGAATGTGTGCATCCTATCTAGTGTGTATTTCCCGTCTCGTGCCTGACCCTAACCAGGATTATACAGGTGTTGAAGATGAATGATATGTATCAGAGTGTTTGGTTGAGATGATTGACAGGTTAACTTAATTAACAGCTAGAACAGACGTGCTGTGGACGTGCAGGTATGTCCTGTTACGTCACGGCTGCTAAGGTATAGTCAGGGATTTAGTTCATTGTTAGGTGAATCATTAAAAGCCACACTCCAAGAACACATACATGTGCTGCCTAGGCTTAAAAGCCAGAATACTAGTGCATGAGTGGAAACTTTTTGAAATGACAGGCAACATGCCTACTTGTCCTGATTGGCTGGATGTTGCTGGTTGACATCGCTGATTTTTTTTTTCTTTCTTCAGCACAGAGGCTGGGAGCTACGTTATTACTAGTTAGAACTGCACCAAACAGTGATCTGACTTAAAATGTACTGATTTCACCTTTAAACACAGATCCCAGAACAGTCAGCTTCTCCATCATTTTACAGTATATGGCATAGCGCGTGGGTACACGGGATGAAAATCCGTTCCATTTAATGTAACGATATTGATTTGCTTCCTCCTCTCACCAGTCACAGCTATTATTAAAATTATTGATGTCAGTTAATCCTTCGGCACCCGGTTTGCTTAAATCTTGTATTTTGAGTTACGATCATAGTGAACTATGTGGTATTTTTCTGCAGGATATATTTTCAGGCAGGTTGAAGGGTAACTGACTTATCCTGATGTATTGATGTCATTTCAGAACGCGATAATGGGGGAATGTCCGTATCAAATATGAGCGGGCGCCAGGCTGACACTCCCCCAGCGCCCATCTCTACTGCTCAAACATGAACACGATGGTGATTTGTCCAACCTTCAACTTTTCAGCAGAGCCATACTGTCCACTACATATGCACTCATTCGTTTCTATTAGCATTTCAGTGTCGCCCTCTGCTGGCAGATAGTAGGAGTATACAGATGTATACAGACCAAAGAAAATATAAATACTAGCCTGCACTTCAACAGGAATCAGTGCTGTAGCCTTAAAAAAAAAAACCTCTTATACCCATAGAGGACATATCTACCCACAGTGCTAAGCTTCTACACAATTACCTTCATATTTAACAGCATGATGAGGCACAAATCAAGCAACTTCTCTAAAATTTCTCCTGAAATCTAACTCGATATCATTACAGTGTTCTTGCTCCAGCCACTGGGCAGACCGCTTTCTCACTGCAGCTCATTTTAGCTGCACTTACCTTCACTTTTAGTAAAAATGTCCAAGCATGGTTACTTCAAGTATAAAAAAAATCCCCTCCTAACAAATAAAGAATCTCACACACACGTCCACACACACAGATAACGCACAAAGAAGAGTCCAGTGAGTGCTCTCGGGTTGGACTGAAGTGCATACGCAAAGGTAGCCAGACCGCGTCTGTGTGTATCCCTCCTGTGTGGTTCATAAGTCAGAGTCATGTGACTGCTCAGGATAGCCCATTTGTTCAACTGAAGTCTCTCTCTTTCAGTATATATTAATATATATGGGCTGAGTCTTAGCCTTTTGAGCTCTTCTTTATCTGGGAGTTCCACATGCCCCTTTTAGAGTGATAGTAGTGGAAGAAGTTCCGTAATCTCAGCCTCTCCACCTCCAGGCCATTCTGTAATACTCTGAAGAAAAATGAGAGAAAGAGAGGGAGGGATGAAAGGCTTAATTGAATCAGTTTAGATGTTAGGAGGCAAACGTTAAATCAGCTTTTCACAGCTAATAGCATTTCACCATTCCACAAAGAGCAAAATCAGAATTCTTTTCGACTTCACTACTACACTACTACACTACCTGTCGAGCAGTTCCCAGTCCTCTCCTCCCCAGCGGTCTTTAAACTCCTCTGTGTTCATGCCGCCGATTTTGTCAAAGTCAGACTTATAAATTCCGAACAAGCCAAAGCCATTCACCTCCCAGTATCCTGCCAAGAAGAGGGAATTAGAAGTGGATTGGCTTTCAAACATGTGCAATTTCTAAACATAATCTTGTATTACTGTAAAAAGTTTCATCTCTTATGCAGCAGAACACTGCAGATTCCTTCCTTGATTTACACAAAAAAGATGTCGATCAAGTCTAAGCACGCTAGCAAGTGACAAAACAAGAGAAAGTGATCTGTGTATAACGGTACCAATATTGCTAGCAAAAAATCCTAGCTGCAAGAGAGAAAAAAGTTAATTAACCATGGAAACAGGCTGTTTTTTTTTTTTTTGTAAGAAACAAGCAGCTTTTTTTTTATATATATATTTTAAACCAACCAAAGACACCACAGTCTCACCCACATCTTTCCCCTTTGTATCAGGCAGATTTTATTTGTGCTTGGTCTGAATGCTCTTCTATCTAAAACAGTAGAAATTCATAGTTTCAGGATTAACAAAATTTAAAATTCTATAGCTAAACCATAATTCTTGGCACTTCTTTGTATACATTATAAAGTAGAATGTATAAATTATGGCTACTAATGTCATATATCAGAACTTATAAAGCCAGACGGTGCACACCCACGTGCCAACAATAACAGTCACAACATACTCACAAGAAGCGACATCAACAACTCATCACTTACTAGTGTGAAAATAGAGTACAGATCTGCATATTTTGGGTCAACACTCAGTTTTAGAAATTTTATTTTTGTAAATAATTAGTAGGCCTTCCTAAATCAATATATTCAGTTACTTTCATGAGTCAAATTATTGAATATGAGTCAATCGGTGCTCTGACAGCAGTAATTATCTCTGTTAAACTTATTAGTGATAAAGAACACTGCATGACACCTGTCACCGGTTTTCTAATCAGTCCTTGTGTCATGCCCGTATGTGAATATTTGTGTTTTATGGAAGATTGTGGATTAAGATAAAGTCTTGCTGCTAAAGGATGAAGATACAAAGCATATATATATATATATATATCATTAAAAACATGATTACTGAGTCAGGGGTCAGAATTGCTATAAAATTTGCATACATATGTCATATGCCAGTTTAAATACATCAAAAACTCATTACACCTTAACTTTAGGCAGAAAAGAAGTGTGGCTACTTGCTGACTGGCAAGAGTCAGCAGCCAATTGGAGGGGGTATATATATATATAGGGAGAGAGAGAGAACTGGAGAATATAAACAAATGAGAGTAAGAGAGTGAAAGATAAGAAATAGTGATGGACTTTTGTCTTTTTTTCTTGCTGAACAGGTAAGGCATTTACCTCTGGCTTGCTCATTAGGGATAAATATATAAATTTAAAATTTATATCCAGAACTTACATATTTCTGTAAAGCTGCTTTGTGACAGTGTGCATTGTTAAAAGTGCTATACAAATAAAACTGAACTGAATTGAATTGAATCACTAATTTTGTGGGACGTTAGAGAATTATAGTCAACCGATTTATTCTGGTTCTGGAATGTTTATCTTTTTTTTAATCATTTTGAAGAGTTTTAGCTAAAAAACTCCTGTCTAGTGAATAACAAAAAATGTTGGTGAGACATTAAATGTAACTATAAAGAGATAGAAATTATAATGTTTCATTCCCTAATTAATAAAAAAAATACACAATCCGTGATAAATTGCTGTGGTACATGAGGAATAAAACACACCATGCTGTTACAGATGTTATAATGCATCACACCACCCGGTCATTGAATAAAATGTGTGTGTATGTTACCATCAGGCTCTTGCGGCGAGCTCCCACAGCCCAGCCTCATGACAATTGGAGCAAAGGCAAGCCTGCCCTCCACACAGTGCTTCCTGATGCTCTCCAGGATGTTGAGGGGAAAGTGAATGTGCAGGTCACACAGGAACACAATACTGTGACTGTCCTAGGAGAACACACACACACACACACAGAGAGAGAGTCACTCTCAAAACCATAAGCAAGCACAGTCATCCAACCAAATACTATGTGGGTCACATCGGTGTCCTTGTTCAAAATTAAAACATTGGTGCACCATGTTCAATTTTAACACTTCTTTTCTTAAAAATTGCCCAGTAGAGTTCATCTTTATTTATTTATTTTTTTTTACCTCAATAGTATCCACTCCAATCTGCAATCCAGCTGAGCGTTCAAAATTCCCCTCCCTCCTCAGATAGTCATATCTGCATTGCAGCCCAACGACAAAGGCATTTGATTAACATGGATTTAAAAACATTAGCATACATAAGCAGGTACGTGCATGTACCTTGGCACAGAGCTCTCTCTCAGCGCCTGTTCTATGTCCATGTCATCACTCTGGAAATCCACGATGATGATGTTGAAGTTCTCATCTTTGGTCTCGTGGTGCAAGAGCTCCATGTCACTGATGAACTGCTGGACCCAGCGAGCCTGGTTCTTCACTGCAGAGACGGATAAAACCACAGACCATGTCATCATCACAATATAACACATATGCACGGTAGACTAATATGCTCACTAGTACCACTTTTCTTACACACTCATACTGTATATACAGTTTGTATAAAACTTACACATAAGCAATACATAAACAGAGTTTAAATTAAATGACATAAATTGTATTAAGATTAGAAAAATATTGCCTGGACTGTAATAAGGTGGCCAGTAAATGGACAATACACTCAAATACTAATATATATTTCACATATTTTGCAGTCTTTCATATACATTAGGCTAAGGTTTAAAATCTGATTGGGAATTCCACCACTCACCAGGTACCACAAAGTGCACCATGACATCTCTTTTCCACTGCAGCATGACCGGCTGACAGAGCAGTGGTTTGGCATAGACCGTCCCAGGTCGTGGGGTAGCACGGGCGGTGCGGGTGAGCGGCTGAGAGGAGGCAGAGGGTCTGGGAGAGACGGGAGCAGAGGGGGGTGAGCCAGTCACTCCATCGCTAGTCTCCAGACTATCCTCAATCCGGCCACGGTGCAGCAAGAGGTAGATGTATTCAGACAGACGCACTACATTCCTGCCTCTCTCCATCAGCTCCAGCTCAATCAGATAGCGGTTCCCCCTTGCCGAGTCGCGTCTCTTCTCTACATTTATAATCCGCAAGAGTGTGTAGATACTGTGAGGGAGAGGAGGTGTGTTTGTTTCAAGCTACTGTATTGTTTTACACCATTAACACCCTACAAGTGGGCATGTGAAGATACATGATCACAAAAGCTTATGCATTTATCCAAACACAGACGTCCAGACACACAAACAAAAACTAAATGTCCACTCACCCTCCATTGTGCTCATTCAGTTTCTCCATGTACTGCGCAAGCACGTCCACCACCTCGCTCTCAGGAAGCTGCAGGTTGCCCGAGACGTTACACCTCAAATCATTCCAGTCAGAACGCAACGCCTCAAAGTCCATACTGTTGACGGAAAACGTCCTCTGCCAGTTAATGGCCTCTTCGGCCCAGCCTGGCCGTGGCTCTACCTCCTCATAGCTGTACTCTGATAGGTCACCCTCTTCCTCCTGCTCAGGCTCCATCTCTGCTCGATTCACCTGCGTCTCAGTGATCTCAGTGGTCCGGAGGTAGGAGGTGAACCGGGGAGGTTCGGTGGGCAGAGCGTTTTCCAAAGATATATTGCGAAAGGAGGGAGGAGTAACAGGAGAAGCAGGCTGAAGGCTAGAACTAGCTGGAGTAGCTGCCAATTTGCTCTTTTCCGTGTGGCTGGTGAGCACCGCCCTGCTGGAGGCCGGGTGAACCACACTCTTACGGCTGGAGTTTGAGCTCAAAGGGAAGACTCTGTTTTCTCTAAGAGGGGGCCTGGAGAGGAACTGAGAAGCCCCAAGGATGCTTTTTCTGACCTTGGGCTTGGAATTAAGGTTCATTAGTTTGGTGGTTTTCCCACTGTGATAGAGAAAAACTCCAGGGAAAACCTCTCGGGGTTGCTGCGACGCAGGATTTTTTTTCTCGTTCCCAGGCCGGGGTCTGGTGATGTAGATTTTATTGTCTTTCTTGCGCTCCTTGTTGGTATTTGGGTGGGTTTTTCCATTATCGTGATGAGTACTGTCTTTACGGCCAGCATGGGCGGAGTTGGTCAGAAGCTGCTTAGCTCGTTTGGTGAGTGCTGTGAGGGAGGATTTCTGCGGGAACAGGAGAGAGGATCGGCTCAATTTAGGGGCGTGTTCCTTTCTTTTCACTCCTTCTTTGTGTTTCTGAATCCAAGACAAAGAGCGACCACGCACTACATTCTCATTCTGGGTGTCCTCAGTCTCAGTCACCTCAGACAGTCTGTCAGGATCCTCGGGCCCCGCCCCTTTCTTCCAATCCCTATCCAGTGTCTTGTCTTTGTGGAAGTAGTGTCTCTGCTCTCTCAGTACTGTCTTTTTTAGCTGCACACCTTCCTCCTTCCTGGTTGACACAGACCCTGATTTACGAGAAGGGCTTGAGGTATGACTGGTCTGGCTGGGGCGCGTGAGCCGCTTTGATGGCGGAGTGCCCACGATCTCTTCTTCATCCTCAGGATCCACACCTTCCTCCTCTTCAAGAAAATCTGTAAGACCAACAGAAGCACTATTATGAATTGCGAAAGTACACAGTTTCACAGGTGTGTTAATGCCCTTTCAACTGGCAGTGTTCCATAAAGGACCATTGAATGTTCTTCCAGGCAATTTGGCTCTCCTCTGTGTGAAAACACAATCAATCTCCTCTACTTGATTCCTGGCTCTAAGCCATTATATCAGCATGCTATGCCCTAACTAATGAAACACCTTGAGTAAACACCGCTCTAATAAACCTCATTTTGTTTTTGGATCACTGAGCTGACTCAGGCACAATATAAAGTTCACACACACACACGCGTTTGCCTTACTATCCTAGTGAGGACCTTCCACTGACAGATATTAATGTGGCTAATTAATGCTATGCATACACCTAAGTCTAACCCTAACTTCAACCTCATTAACCAAAAGGAAACCTTTTAGCACTATTAGATTAATTTAAAAAAAAAGCAGTTTTCCTCATGGGGACTGACCAAATGTTCCCACCAGATCAGAACTGTCAGATATTCCTATTCTTGTGGGGACATTTGGTCTCTACCAAGATATAAAAACATGCCCATCCACCCACACACCCACACACACACACACACACACACACACACACCATCAGGGTTGGGGAAGAAGAATGGCCTGTCATCCTCCTCTTCATCCATTTTCATGTATTTGTAGAAGCCAAACCTGAAAAATCCCAAAATAAGAAACCATTAAATTACAGGCTTGAAGTCAGACAGTTAAGCATTACTCAGCAGACTGATGACCTGTACATTTCCTACAAGCCTTACAATGCTTAATGCTTTCTGGTTTCACGCACACTCAAGCACAGTCAAGAAGTGCATATCAACTATGTCGGCTATTCTTTTTCAAAACGTGCTTCCTGAATTATTTTGCTTCTTAAGCATTCTTTTTTTTTAAAAAAAAAAAACTCTGATCCAAATCTTACTTCTCCAGATAAATGGGCGACTCCCGGTAGAAACACTTGTTCTCTCGTTCCATGTGCGTTAGCCGAGTGAAATCATTGGGATAGACAAAGGATAGATAAACCTGCAGAAACAAGACAATCGAATACATTATTAAAAAGAGAAATGCTGTTTTTCTGAAGAAAGATAGAAACATTTCTTCTGGGAAAAGCACCCTAAGGATGCTGATGTATAATATAAGAATAGGAAGAAAATGTAATATATTGCAAATACATATCTTCTCAGCATGAGAGAAAACATCAGCAAAGAAAATAAAAAAGGATGAAAAATCATTTAAAATGCAGTCCAGTGCTATATTTAATGCAGTGAGCAGGTGATGCTGACTGACATACAACACATTTTACATGTGAATATAGGCACAACATGTCTTACAGCACAGCACAATCATGCTTTTGATATTTGGCATAACTTTATATGTTTATGACAGCTGTATATAGCATACGGGTTTTATGCAGATTTATGTTTTTGATGTTTTTTATGCTACCCAGTGAATGAAAAGGAACTGACTGATAATATTGATCAGTGCTTTGGATTATATCAATATACTACAGGAAAATAATATACGAAAGGGCGGTGTGGTGCAACCATAATCCAAAATGGATTCCGGTAAGTGCTTTATTCCTCCTATTATACATATTATATTATACAGTGACTACAATTTATACAGTGACTACAATTTATTAATGAACGACACATTATGTTTTTACCTGTTTATAGTTGCATTTACTGTTGTGGACTGTACGTGTGACAAGTTAATTCCTGTTATAACTTACATTATAGCAGCTATAAACAGCTGTTCCCTCACCAGCCTGCCTTTTTAAGTTAAAAAGACAAAAAACAGAGTGCTAACGCTGGAGACTCCTTCCATACATGCTAAAAAAAAATGTCTACTTACAGTAAACTACACTGTATCAACAATTCTACATTTTTCTTTGTTAAATAACAAAAACCTTGTTTATTATTAGGTAGAGATTATGTAGATTGTTCACTATACAAGTACATGTGAATGAGCTGTTACTTTAGAAACAATAACATATTGAAGAAGCACGTTATTAGAAACCTGTGATGTGAATTACAGCAGGCACTACTGTCAGAATCAACATCTTCTGACTAATTCGATTTAAGAATTCAACAGCGCTGAATGTAAATGAAACAGAACCATGGTTTTATGTAATTTCTTTGATTATATTCCCCAATCATCAATCCATCTCTTCTGCACTGCTGAGTATGAACCAGATGGGGGCAGCACTGCTTAATATGTGGTCGGGCATTTCGGCAGTCACTGAGAGCACACTGCAACAGGTGCACGGAAAAGGCTCCTTTGTTTCTCAGATACTGGCATCGAAACACATTACAACCATCTGTTTGTCTCCAGCATTGCTCCCATTGCGTTGCACACACACAAACACTGTTTCATTCTAATCCACTAATTTTCGGCAATCCATATGTATCTGTGTGTGTACATGTGTATGTGAGGAACTCACAAACTGCAGGCCTTGGTAGCGTGCGATGGGGAAGTCTTTAACCACATACGTGGGTGAGTACAGGCAAGGTGGCAGCACGTTCTCCAGCCGAGAAGGGTCAATCATCGGTGCTGCAGTGACAAAGGGGCAGAAATAGAGAAGAGATAAAAGGTTAGACCTCATTTATGTGGTCTGTTCAGTGCACAGCTAACAGAGTGAACAGGAAAAGCGATAAAGAGCGTCAGATAAAGGCTCACTCCTGAAGAAGGTGTCGCGGGGGTCGGGTTTCAGCATGTCGGCGCCGTGCTGCCTGCTGGTCTGAGTCTCCACAGGGAGTCGACCGTGGCTGGCCAGCGTCTGAGGGATGTGATCCACGCTGTTCATCTTCAGACCGCTCTCATCTTTCACACAGAGACAGAGGGGAAGGGGGGAAATAGTGCATACTGTTTTAGTTCATTATCGATGAATGGATAGATTCAGTTTTCCATGAAGTACCAGCATTAGAAAACCAGCCACAGTGCAGTCCCTTGGGAGAGATGAGAGAGGATTTCAAATGCATTTAATTTGAGCGAATCACCAATATGTGTGTGTGTATGACCCTGAAGCACTGTTTTCTTCTGCTTCATGTTGGTGGGAACTGACAGATTAGTCAGATTTCAGTTTCAGAGTGCTTTGCTTCCAGGGCTCATGTACGCAATTTAATTTAATAATTTGTGCCTATACGACTGGCGGTGTGAAAGAGTGATCGATTACCTGTTGCTTGCTGAACAAATTCTGCTTCCTTCAAAGTTTTAATCAGAAAGAGTGTGGGCTTTAATCACAAGCATCCATCAGCCCAGCCATGCGTTCATTCATTCATCCATCCAAACATCCATCATCCATCCCAGCTCTCTAAGGACACCTGATTTATGTGTGTGACGCTTTGCTGTCTAATTGGAGTGTGCAATTAAAAGGAAAGTCAGCATCAGTTAATCCATAGGGAATTAAAAAAACACTACATTTTCCAGCATTATTTACCAAGTGTGAACAGTACAGCTGAGAAGGTGGATCCTCTCATTCAGCTCAGATGTTAGCAAAGCTAGGGACTGACTTGGCTACAACTCTATTTGTATAACCCATTCAGATCGCACACAAAAGTCGGCACAATGCGCAAGATTTATCTCAACAATGTAGCAGCAGCTTGTTTGCTAATTGGGAAGACTATTAAGCGTGTAACAGTCTGTGGCACAGTGGGTAGCATTGCCGCCTCACGGCTTCAGGGTTCCCGGTATGATCCTGCGCTTAGGTTACAGTCTGTATGGAGTTTCGGATGTTCTTCCCATCCATGCAAGGGTTCCTGGAAGCGTTTCCTCCCAAAAACATGCTTGTAGGTGAATTGACTATGTGATATTACCTCTAAGTGTGAATGTGTGTGCATGGTGCCCTGTGATGGACTGGTGTCCTATCCAGGGTGTATTCCCAACTCTCCAGGACTCCAGATCCACCGCAAACCTGACCAGGATGTCAGGAAGTGAAGTGTTTAATGATCAGCTCCCACCATCCTAAACCATGAGCATATACTGTGAAAGGCATAACCTCATCCTGGTGAATATGATGTATTCTCACAATGTGATAAAGAGATTCATCTTATGTTCCCTTAGGACAACTCTTCTCCCATTCTTAACTGGATACTTTTTTAGGCCATCATTTAACATTTAGTTCACTACAGTAAGGAGTTACATTATTATTACTGACTTGTTTAAGCAAGAAAAAGCCCAGAATATTAAAAACACTCACACAATCTGCATGCAAAAATAAAGAAATAAATTTAATAAGATGTTGAAATAAATAAAAGCATTTCATTTTCTGGGCAACATTTGTGTTCATGTGAGGTCTAGCTTAATTTAGTGCATGTTCATTCTAGTAGTAAACCCAAAACAAAAACCTTTCACAATGTCCTCAGAAATAAAATGACTAAAACGAAGACTAAAACTAAACCACAAACCATACACTAAATCAAACACCTGTACAAACACTCTACAAACACAAAAGACAAAAACTGAAAATAAAAACTGAAATGATCTAAAAAAAAAAATTAAACTAATTAAAACATTGAAACTACAACAGAACAGGCTCTCAGTGAGCAGGAAGGATGAACTTTTCTCTCTCTGTCTCAGGGGTTCAAGCTGAATGATGATGTTTGATAGGTTTAGACATTTATGTAGTTAAAAGCCTCTCTCCTAAGCATATGAGACACTCATTTGTATAAATAGTGGCTAAAATTGTGCATTGACAGGCCATGCATCATGGAGGAATCACGTTAGTCTTCAGACCTATTGTGTGATGGGGAAACTGCAGCAAATAGGTCCTGGCTACAGTGATTTGATTAAAAGCATCATTTAGCATAATGAAAGAGTCTCCTATTCCTAGGGGATTTCTATTCTGGGGGGATTCAGGGTCACTGAATCGCTTTAACTGATGATCACAGACATATTTTAATTCACGTTAAGGGTTCATAAAGCAGCTGGAACAGAGTGGATGAGAAATGGACATAAAGGCTGACAAATAATAAAATGATGATTGAGTCGGACAACCAGGCGGACAAAAGAGTTCCTGTGCTTTCCTGTCTCTGGCAAGAAAATCATATTTGATACATTTCAAAAGCTGCTGTGTGTCTCTGGAGAGGAAATGGTTAAGCACTGGAAAACTTGGGCTTCCGCTGGCTGCGGTTGCTAAGCAACCTATGTCCCACAATCCCTTTCTCCCACCTCCATCAAACCAGGGAATTGAGGCGTAAACACAAGGCAAACTGAAAAATGAATGACTAATGATTTCAGATTCTCACAATATTTAGCGACTAGTGCAAGTCAATCAAGCTTACCAGGGTAATGGGCAAAAGAGAATTCACAGACGAGCACGAGAAAAGAAACAATTTCATACATAGCATTCAGTCGTGAGTTTCGTTCCCATAGCAACGACATGAATGACACTTAAGACACGCAGTCAAATGAGATCTGTTTATGAAAAAAATAATGTCTGTTTAAGTGCCTGCTGTTAATTCATCTGAGGAACTTTAATTCCCTGTTTAAGGAGAGGCACTACAGGTGAATAAGGTTATTTTACTATAACAATAGATATAACACTCAATCTCTGCCAGTTAATTGCTAATATTTCTACTTGCGTAAGTATTTCTCTTGTATTCGAAGTTTGAGGCTTAATTAAATTTGCCTACAATTAAGTAATTTAAATGTTTATTTTACTGTTGAAAAACTCTAGAGACTTTTATAGAACAGTGTTGGAATATCATTCCTTCATTGTTTATTCAAGAAAATCCCATTTTCTCTTAAACATATTTTCATTTTCAACTATGAACATTTTGAGAGGTTCCTCTGTAATATTCTTCGAAATAGGAACTATAATTAACATCTAAAATTTCGTGAATGTAAGTCATCTAGAAAGTGAGAAATTTTGGTTGTGAATAGATATAAAAATGTGATTTAATCAGCTTGTGGGATGCTTCCTTATGATTGACTTCATTTTTCCTTCTAATGAGCCCCTGGTGAAGACAGTATGGAGATGAAGCGATGAAAAGAAAGACTCTTCTGTCTGTTGCATCTATCATTTCGTGAATGCTAGAAGTAATTAAATATCGTTCAGATGCACACATCAAAACGAATAAACACAGTGTGAAGCAGCTGTCAAAACCCTTTTCCACTGCCACATCTGTTTGTAAAATCAGAGATCTCTATCCTGAAGACACTAAAATCATCAGACCACCCTTGAGAACAGAATTTTGGGAAAGAAGTAGCACCTCTAAAAGACAGAAGTGTCCATCCCACCCATGGATAAATAATAATGGCTGAAAAAGCTCTAAAAATCTAGCCTACAAATGGAAGATAGCATAATTAAATATAAAGACAATCCTGAAGTATTACAAAGTCAAATTTGCTGCCTCATTAATTCTGTGTCACTGGTCACACTTACTTTTTCTTTTCCAAGAAAATCCACAAATGTTGTAGTAGCGACAGTGTGTCTTTTAGTTGACCATTTTCAAAGGTTGAAACTGTGTCATGAATGGTTTATTGGCAAATTTTGGCATTGGTTATGTAAAAATACTGGTTATGTGTCAGATTAGCTAGTCTTGAACCAGAGACCGTGGAGCTATGAGGCAGCAATTCTACTCTCTCCATTACTGTGCCTCCCGATTCATCCAATGGGAATTCCTACAGATCAGATAGTCTACTCACTCTTAGTAATTTGACTTGCTACATAAAATAGTTTGCATAGCCTGATGAAACTGTCACCTCTGAGCTAGCTATCCTTCATACAGTAGGCCTATTTAATATGAAACATTATTGATTAACATCTGATAGGCAATTTGTTCACTTTGTAGTTAAATTAAGCCCTTATTACAGAGCCATGCTGTCAAAACCTGTTTTAATCACATTTCCATAAGATCAACACTGCTAATCCCATATAAGTAAATAATAAAACATAACAGGGAGTGATGTTACAGGAAAACAATCAACACTGGGGTGGTGTGGTGTGGCTTGCTGCAAAGAGGAGTTATTGTAGATTATTGTCCTATAACATCATGTCCCAAAGTGTTTTATCCGTCTTACACCACAGCAATATAAAGCAAGAAACCAGAAAGAGCGAAGTCCTCTGTCATGCAGCCTTTCCCATGGAGGAAAACTTCCTGACTCTCACAAAGCTCTGACACTGGAGACTCCTTCCATAAATATTCAATAATCGTCTCCTTAGAGAAAACCTCAACATATCAATGATTACACATTTTTCTTTGAGCCGATACTATAGAAATATTAACAGATTAGGTCAAGAACATTAATGTAAACCTGCCATTTTAATTACAGCCTACTGTAATCACAGCACTACTGTACTATCAATGTCTTCAAACCAATCATATCAGAGAATTCTGAAATGGAGTGCTACTTTGTCCCCATTGTTAACATTAATGAAAGAATAAAGACTCCGCCACCTTCTAAGTCTCTAACTACTGATGGCATCTCCTGTCAAATCAAACCCTGCCTAAGAGGGGAATCCTGTTATATTTGAGAAATCGGATCTATCACCATCCTCGGAACATGCAGTGCCAGTTCCCCGAGCACTTAACAGCTAGCACAAAACTGAACGTCACGAGTCGCAGGGAGTCACGTGACTGAGATGGTGTGACAGCTGATCAAATGGTTTGAGGTGGAGGAAGAATGGGTGTACAGTGTGTGTGTGTGTGTGTGTGTATACCCAGAGGAGATTACCTGTGTACAAGGAGATGTATGCAGAATCAATGACCTCATATTTTAGGCCTGGCAGGAAAGGTCGCCACTGTAGTGTAGAGAAGAGAGAGAGTGAGAGAGAGAGAGAGAGTTCAGAAAAACTTCAGAAAAGGACATTTCCACATGAAAAGATAAGTCTGGATACCAAGAGGACAAGTTATCCACAATATCCATCATTCATCTTACTCTCAGCATGCAAGGTCACCTTTCATATGTGTGTCAGACACACATACACACAACATCTCATAGTGAGGACACACACACATACACACAACATCTCATAGCGAGGACACACACACACACACACACACACACACACACACACACACACACACACACACACAACATCTCATAGTGAGGACACACACACACTCACACGGTTTTGTGGCAACCCCACAACTGACAGGATACAAGTCTTTTAAAGACATTCAGAAATTACCACGTCGCTTCTTGTTATCTTTCCACTAATGAGAGCTGACAAGGCATTTTCCACACTCAGAATTGAGATGAAACACACACACACACACACACACACACACACACACACACACACACACACAGGTACAAGCCTAAACATTATACATGTACCTGAACCATATACTGTTAGATTACACAATTCTATTTCCCCGCAAATCGTTCCCGAGTTTTATTGGGAATGTTGAGCGTTTTCTAACGGGGACACAGTTGAAGGTGAACCTGAAGACAGACTGCAGCATGCAGGATGGAGACAGAGCTGCTGTGCACTGGGACACCACTGTACATGCAGGGCACTTCAGTACACACTATCAACACCATCAATCACCACTGCCTCTCTAGTGCTGTGAGACATCAGGCACCGTGAGCTGCTTGCTCATAAGAAGGCTGAAGAGCTAGCTGGGCCTGGGATTAAACACTGCGTTTGTTATAAGCTTTATTCACATGACTTGTCTGAAATATTTATTTGCAGAAATTTCATCTTCAAGACTACAAAGCAAAAAGCAATTATGTGACTTAACTTGTTTTATTTACCTTCAGAAGATGTCTTTTGTATAAGAGACAAAATATATATATATAATCTTCTTTATACCACTGCAGTGTTGAATTCTTTGCTTTACACATTTTGCACAAAACATTAATAAAATTATGTGGCTCACTAAAGTATCTAATGATTTAAAACAGTCATCACATCTCGTCTTAAGCCTCAAGCAGCGGTGAGACGTTAAAAAGAACAATGGAATAAAGAAAGCTATTACAAAGACTTTTACAGAGAAGGTGGTGACCTTTAACAGAACTGGAAAAGGGTATAAAATGATATAAAAGTGTTTAGAAATACCAATTCCAACACTGAAAAAGTATTCAGGAAGAAAATATATGACCTAGGGGGATGGAAGAAAAAAAACATACCAGAGACTCACAAAAATCCAGCAGGAAATGTGATTAAGCATGTAGAGGCAAGTGAAATAATACACAATTGTAATACATTTAGAATTTTAACTTTGATTGTTTCGCTATTAATATCCTAACATAAATATCTTGACCATTTCTGTTACATGCAATTATGCAGTAAGTTAATCATGTGGCAGCAGAGCAATGCATAAAAAGTCATGCAGATACAGGTCAAGAGCTTCGGTTAATATTCATCACATGATCAAACATCAGAATGGGGGAAAAAAATGTGATCTCTGTGACTTTGACAGTAGCAGGGGTGTTGGTGTCAGACAGGCTTGTTTATGTATTTCAGAAACGGCTGATCTCCTGGGGTTTTCACATACAACAGTCTCTAGAGTTTAAACAGAATGGTGTGAAAAACAAAAACCACAGAGGGATCAGCAATTCTCCATCGTCTGATCTTTTTAGTGTTCCTGCTCTAGCGCACCTGAATCAGTTCTTAATAAGCTTGCTAACTGAAGCCATATATGTTACAAACTGCGGCATCACACAAATATGAGGTGTATATAATCCTTTTGACTGGAATGAGGCGACTGACTCTTTAGTTATGTTAAACAGCTTTACACATTAGTGGAGTGCTTTGATGAAACCTAATATCACTTTAAAGCCTTTTGTCTATGAAAAATTTCAACATCTCAGTCAATGTAGGAAGTGAATCTTCTGGGGTTGTGGTATTTGTACTGAATCTCTGGATCTATGCCGACAGTTGGTCTGTAAGAGATATACAGAGAAGAATTATTGGCCTAAAACGCTTCTCAGACAAGACCAAAAATCAATACCAAGAGTAAAAGAATGAAATCTACCAAAAGAGGAACACAGTGGCAATGGCAGCCTGTTGTATTTCACCATTTTTCTATCTGACAGGATGAATTTGTGACAGTATGATAGGGTTACTCTCCTCAGAAGCATGCCTTCTCTCTGTCAAGGGTAAATCACAAGACAATGCGCTCCGCAAACAGCATTCTGCTTTTTGTTGCCTCAAATGTCGCAAAATCCTCTGCACGCTTTGTCATTCTCAGTGGCAAACCTTTTTAATGCCATGAAAAAAATCAATTCAACAATTCATTACAAAGAGGAGCTGAAGCTGGTTTTGTACCAAATAAATTCTCAAATATTCAATGAAACTTAATGATAAGGCCAAAGCTTTGCAGAATAGTGGCTCAAAAGTGACGAAATGTGATATTAATACAATCTTTTTCAATTCCACAGGTGGCTGGCTTTCACATTCTAGTACCAATTCGGCCTGAGAGAACACGAAGTGAACTTCCTCTTCAGCTTTATCATGACATGTCTCTTTGAGTCCTGCTCACTCGCACACTCCCGATACTGAGTATGTGTTTTGTCTCGGCTCTTGACCCACCAATCAGAGCACACCAAACAGTGATGTGTTGCCATGGGAGACCTTCTCTAGCAAGGAGAGAGAAAGGCACACAAAGAGGCGTGGAATTATTCTCCTGATATTAAAACAGAGCTGGAGAAGCGTAATGAAATGGCATTCACATGCTATTTTGGGGTTTACTCAAAATCAAGTCAAGAGGCTTTTATTCAAAATGGGGTTACTTATCTGTCTGGTAGCAAAAATGGTCAATGATACGTAGCTACAAGTATTTGAGATTCATGTCTGTAATTAAATGCATGGAATTCTGCATTATTTGATTCATGTTAGTGCATCACTATCACTATTGTTCTCTATTTATGCCCGTGTGCTGTGGACTCTGTCCTTGCTGTTGGGCTTGTTAAGAAGCACCATGGCTGTTATTTTTGGCTTCTAATGTGATTTCCCTTCACAATGCTGATGATTTCCTCAAGCACTGCCCACAAACCTCTGCAAGTGAGCATTGTGTCCAAAGAGCTTACCTCCCAATGCCAACTGAGGCTAATTAGCAAATAAACAGATGGACGAATAAATGAGTAAACAGAGTAGACACAAACACACATTAATAAACACACAGATGCAGACTATGTGAATTCAATGTTGCGTGTGAGATGAGGAGTGGCTGTGAGGGAGTGCCTGCTGTTTCTGCTCCTTAATAATGAAGTCATCAGCTAAGACAAAAGCACTGAGGCAATGAGAGAGGAGATAAAAGTGGGGGGAAAACAAAGAAAAAAGACAGAAACAAGAAAGAAGGGAAAGTGTGGAAACAGACACTTCGAACCCATTTGCACCTGGCTGTTTATTTGGCTTAAGTAGCAGGACTTTATCTGAATAGGGATTATCCATATAAAATACAACTAGTGACATGTCCCCTTAAAGCCGACTTAGGTCCTATCACTCAAACTACTACATGAAGCCTGAGATACATTTTTGCCAATCTAGATCTATGACGATCAGGGTTTAGAAACCACTCATTTTTCATTTTGGTTATTTTTTACATTCCCACTTCAGTGATCCACACACGCTAATTTAGTTAAAAAACTAGTTAGAATGAAATAAAAGAATGGTTAATAACATGGTTTACACATGCTAGCTTACTCTGCTTATAGGAAGCCTAGGGCGTAAACAAAACCAAACACTGCATTTGAAGAGAAACATACACTCACTGAGCACTTTATTAGGAACACTATACTGATACTGGGTGGGGCCTCCCTTTGCTCTCAAAACAGACCCAATTCTTCATGGGCAGGATTCCAAAAGATGTTGGAAACATTCCGTTGAGATTCTGGTCCATGTTGACATGACTGCGTCACGCGATTCCTGCAGATTCTTCAGGTGCACTTTCATGCTGCGAACCTCCCGTTCTACCACATCCCAAAGGTGTTCTACTGGATTCACATCCGGTGACTGGGAAGACCACTGAAGAACACTGAACTCACTGTCATGTTCATGAAACCAGTTTGACATGGCTTTTGCTTTGTGACATGGACATGGACATCATTATCTGGTAGCTATAAGTAGCTATTAGAAGATGGGTAAATTGTGAACCCCATGAAGGGATGCACATATCCAGCAACAATGCTCAAGTAGGCTGTGGCATTCAAGCAATGATTGATTGGTATTAACAGGCCCAGAGTGTGGATAGAAAACATTTCCCACACCATTACACCACCTCCACCAGCCTGGACTGTTGACACAAGGCAGTTAGGTAGCATGGATTCATGCTGTTGGCACCAAAATCTGACCCTACTATCTGTGTGCCTCAGCAGAAATCAAGAGTCTGTGCCCACTGCAGCCTCAGCTTTCTGTTCTTGGCTGACAGAAGTGGAACCTGATGTGGTCTTCTGCTGTTGTAGCCCATCCGCCTCAAGGTTTGATGTAGCCTGAGATGCTTTTCTGCTCACCACACCTGAGTGGTTATCTGAGTTACTGCAGTCTTTCTGTGAGCTCGAACCAGTCTGGCCACTCTCCGATGACCTCGCTCACCAACAAGGAGTTTCCGTCTGCAGTAGTGCCTTACTGGATGTTTTTTTCTTTATTGCACCATTCTGAGTAAACTCTAGAAACTGTTGTGCATGAAAATCCCAGATCAGCAGTTATAGAAATACTCAAACCAGCTCATCTGACACCAACAATCACACCACAGTCAAAATCACATTTTTTCCCGGTTGATCTGAACATTACCTGAAGCTGCTGGCCTGCATCTGCTTGATTTTATGCATTGCACTGCTGCCCCACGATTGGCTGATTAAATAATTGCATGAATGAGTAGGTGTACAGGTGTTCCTAATAAAGTGTTCTGTGAGTGTACATTTTCAACATTTTCAATGCATCTTTCAACTTTGCCCTGTATTTGAAAACTGGGCTACAGTGGCTGTCAAACATCATATCTTCCTGTAGCCAGGTGTACAGAAATTTAGGCCTTTTGGGAAAATGTTCAGGTTTAGTGTATATGTTCTTGAAATCACACTGGAGCGAAAAATAATGGTTAAACACCTTTTTAAAAATGTTTTCACTCTGCAACAACTTATAGTGATTTTGTTCATGTCTTTGATTGCGTTGACTGCGAAAAGTTTGGTTCGTTTTTATGTTTTGTTTTTGTTCTCTGTAACATTTCTAATCCATGATCACGTTAATGAAATTCTGGCTGATAATTAACTATCATATTCTTAATTAACAATGTAATAGTCTTTTCGATAGATAGATAGATAGATAGATAGATAGAAACTTTATTGATCCCAATGGAAATCTGCATACGTTTTATAACATAATCTTAACAGTAATAAAACTGAGGCCAAATACATACACTTGGCTAAAGAGATCCAGTCTCAGTTTTTCACAACTCCACACATTTCATATTAGCATACATTTCTTTTGGCAAGTCCATTAGAGCATCTACTGTTCACAACAGAGGTAATTTTAAAACAATCGATTGGAGACAGATTTATTTCAGCATTAATTCACTATATCAGAATTCCAGCAGGTCGTAGGGTTACATACACCAAGTTGACTGTCTCTAAAAGATTCCAGAAATTGAGGTAAAGAAAAAAGGCTGTAAAACGCCATACATTTAGAAACAGTGCATGTGTGTCCTTGATACCATGGGAAAATCCAAGCAACACAGCCAAGACCTCAGAAAATAAATCGGGGACCTCTACAAGTCCGGTTCCAAGCAACTGAAGGTACCACAAGCATCTCTACACAAAACTGTATGCAAACACTTGGGACCACACAGACACTGCATAATTCAGTAAAGAGGCACAAATTACCTCCCAGGGATCAACAAACTTTGGTCAGAAATGTTCAACTGAAAGGCTGTCATGCAAGAAAGAAACCCCTAATCCAACAGAAGCATAAAAAAGCCAGACTGAAGTTTGCAGCTGGGTTTGGAGGAGTGTTTTCTTGTCAGATCAAAAAAAGATTGAACTGTTTGGCCATAACGATCATCTCACCAGTATGTATGGAGGAAAAAGGGTGAGGCTTTTAATCTGAATAAACACCACT
Organism: Pangasius djambal; assembly: GCA_022985145.1. Taxonomy (NCBI): domain Eukaryota; kingdom Metazoa; phylum Chordata; class Actinopteri; order Siluriformes; family Pangasiidae; genus Pangasius; species Pangasius djambal. The sequence goes on from CM040983.1 coordinate 11,314,229, forward strand.
CCAGCTGTGAAGCATGGGGGTGGCAGCATCATGTTGTAGGGGTGTTTTGCTGGAAAAGGGACTGATGCACATAAAAAAGATGGCTTCATGAGGACACAACACTTCAGCAATACTTTGCAATTCAGCAAACCTCAAGCTCAAGGCATCAGTCAGAAAGTTAAATCGTGGTCATCACTGGGTCTTCCAGCAGGACAATGATCCTAAGTTGTAACAAAATGGCTTAAAGACAACAAAGTGCAAGTGTTGGAGGGGCCATCATAAAGCCTTGACCTGAATCTCAAAGAAAGTTTGTGGAGTGACCTAAAAACCCAGCAAGAAGACCCTGATTGAGTTACACCGGTTCTGTCAGGAGGAATGGGCAAAAATTCCTAATTGACTTAACAAGAAAAATATGTTAACGCGAACATGTGTGGAGTTATGAAACACTGAAACTAGGTGTCCTATTGAGACACATTTGACTGCGTGTGTAAATGCATGTGGTTACAATATTATCAGCAAAAGGTCCAGACACAGGCGCAGGTGTAAATGTGGTGTCAGACACTTTTACTCCTGGTGCAAACGTACAATATAGCACTATCTCGTTTGCTA
>CM040983.1:11318196-11346855 GCA_022985145.1 Pangasius djambal
ATATGTTAACGCGAACATGTGTGGAGTTATGAAACACTGAAACTAGGTGTCCTATTGAGACACATTTGACTGCGTGTGTAAATGCATGTGGTTACAATATTATCAGCAAAAGGTCCAGACACAGGCGCAGGTGTAAATGTGGTGTCAGACACTTTTACTCCTGGTGCAAACGTACAATATAGCACTATCTCGTTTGCTACAGCGCTGCGCTCATTTTCACAGTAATATCCGCAGAACCAAAGCATGTCTCCCCTTATTCACACATTTCTCTCCGTCCTCTCTACCAAAGTGATTCTCAACAATTCATGCATGCAAAGGATAAATGGAGTGATTTTCTATTTCCATTTACTTGTCCAAATCCACTCGGTCTTCTCTCCATTTTCCATTTCCTACACAGAAAAAAAAAATCAATTGGAGGACAACGTTGCAGAATCTCCCTCTGTCTCGGAAAGGGCACGGCTGCTCAGATTCATCTCATTGGAGCAGCCCAGGCATTTGGCATTATTATGCGCCGTCTTTTTTCTCGCTGTAAACGAACCCCTGAATCTTTCTGCTTTATCACCTACATGCACAAGCATGACTGCAAATAGACTCACAGTAAATCTGCTCGGAGGATCTAAATCCTGATGCAGCAGGGAACGAGAACTCACACAGGTCACACACTCTGAGATCTGTTACTCAGGTTTCACGGTTTCATTAATATTTTCTCAGAGGCGCCAGTCGGCAAGTGCCACTGCTTGCTTAATGCCAACCGGCTCATTTCCACTTCTCGTTTCACATAGATAGAAACAACTGGAAATTTGATTCCAGGATGTTAGATACAGATCTAGGAGAACAGCAGCTGTGAGTATCATAACTGTGAAAGTGAAGGTCTTGAGAATGAATGTGGCACTTCTGGAAATATCGACCTTCAGATTGCTTCAATCATCCTGCTGTGCTGCCTCTACATCTCCACATTTTGGGTCTAGATGGCGAAACTGCACTGACTTTATTCTCACAAACGAACACCTGTATCTACATTATCCAGCAATACAGATGAAAGTGCAGGGTTTTATATTTATAAAAATGTGTCACTTGTAAGTGAACTCATGGTATTACTCAACATGAGTTGATGGACAGAATCCTCCAGAAGGTAAGTTGCTAAAATCTCACAATAGACCCAGAATCCCTAAACGGTCTTTCATTCAACAGCGCTCCTCCATAAGCGCTCTTCTTCGTTAATACTCTGAGACTTGAAGGGTTGCCACAAATAAGGGTTGCTCTGTGACACAACATAGATCAGACACTGTGACTCACCCCAACCTCCACATGATCAGAGCCCTTGTCATCCTGCTTGTGCAGAATCTCAAAGTAGTACCTTCTGGAAGCAATGAGACTGAGGAGACAGAGAAAAAAAAAAAAACATCTCAATCAGTTCACTTTTGCATGCAGCATATATATACACCACTTTGTTTGAGCTTGAGTCGTTTACAAATGTACAGTGTCCTCCAGTATTACTGGCACCCTTCATAAAAATGCGCAAAAATAATTTTTATAAACATTACAAAAATTCCACTCGACTAACAGGGTAAACTATTTATCTGTTTTCGAAGAAAAGAATATTTCAATACTATTTTTTAAATTAACAGGATTTTGTCTCCGATATACAGTATATGTGCTACAATCATTGACACCCCTAAGGTGATTATTTAATGTTTTAATATTTTTATATTTATTATTTAACATTTTAAATTATTATCCATAAAAATCTTCTAGTAATTTTATTTTACGTGCAGTTCCCAGGAACTCTGCTGTTTGCACCTGGGGTACAAATATAAGGTTGCACACATGTAAAATCCATTTGTCATCCATTACTATGCCAAAAAAAAAAAGAACAATAAACTTTCAACACAAAAGAGATGGTTGTTGACCTGCAGATGGATACAAAAAATTATATGAGCAGTTAAAAACATAACTGAAAACAATTTAGGCCATAACAAAAAGCTTCATGTCTGAAACTTTTGGGAATTTGCCAGGAATCTGACCATGGCACACTGTCCCCCAACACAGTGTGGAGAATGGTGATATTATTGCATAGTTTAGTTAACTCTTGTGGTTGTCAAGTTTGAAAATGAACTATGCCACTTTCATAACAACAGGTTGTTTGAAAGTATTGCAAGAAAGAAGCTCCTCCTGAGAGCATCTCATAAAATGCAGTGCTTTACCAAGCACTGTTCGTGTGTTGTGGATCAGATGAGACCAAAATCAAACTTTTTGGTCATGCCAAAAAGTTCAGCATCAGGTTGTCTGGTGACAAAAAGGGACTGCATATAAGGAAAAGCACCTGATAGCCACTGTAAAATATGGAGGTGGATCATTGATGCTTTGGCGCTGTTTTGTGGCTGGTGGTTCAGGGGCTCTTGTGCATATTGCTTGTGGAAATTTCAGCCCAAAACCTGCTTGCCTCTGCCAGGAGGTTCAATGACCAGTTCAGTCTCCAGATTTGAATCCTACTGAAAACTGCTATCCCTCTACACGTGTCTCCAACTGTACAGGACATGACAGGAAGAGACGCATTGCTGTTATTCTCTCCAGGGCAGGTGTCATGAATTATTAATTGGAAGTGTGCCAACCATTTTGAAAACAGTGTTTTGTAGAAAAAAAGCCTGTACTACATTAAAAAAAAAGATCTATTATTAGTTTTATCTATTAATCTTCACTCATTTGCATGAAGGGCACCAATAAATCTAGAAGCCACTATATTTCCATACACAGCATACACACATTTCCTTTTTAGGAAAAAAACAACATGATGACAGAATATAAACTGTATTCATTTGCAGTCTTCTTATTTTCAGCTTCCGGTGAATGAATAATGCTGCTTCTTTCTGAATTTCCTCCTTTCATTTCCTCACAGACCCTAGGTAAAACACCTCAAACACAGTTCAGTAAACCGGCCCACATCTGCTAGACGAGGCCCAGTATTAGACTCTCACCCGGTTCCAGAGTGCCGTTACACACAAAGCAGTCAGCTAGCTAGTCGCTTTTCATGTCACACGGAGCCAACATCCTGCTCCAGTTCAGGCACAAAACACGCTTCAAAAAGATTTTTCCAACGTCTGGGATGTGGTTCCTTCTCTATTTACATATGCTGATTATTTTATTTGGTTGGCTTGCGCTCTGGCAATTTGAGAGATGATATTTACAACATGAGACATCTAAAGAGTAAATTCCTCATGCATATTCATGAGGGAGGTCAATACATTAAATGGCAATGAATTCCGATGTAAGCATGAATGACTTTTGAGTGTGTGTGTGTGTGTGTGTGTGTGTGTGTGTGTGTGTGTGTGTAAGAGAGGCAAGAGGAAGGGGAAACAAAATAGAGCTCCATGCAATATGATATGCAATCCTGATACCTTCAATGAAGAGCTTATATGAAAAGATATTTGGAAGATATAAGGAATAACACATGATGTATCATAAACAATTGAAGTGTATTATTTTTCACATAATAGCATGGTCCAAAGTGTGTTGTTCCACTTATACCACAGTAATTGGCCACTGATTACAATTTTTTACATTTACTAATTAATAAATCACACATTTTAACTGTTTATAGTTATATTAATTGTTATAGAATGTCCTGCTAACTATTACAGATCTTTAATATGAGCTTTTCATGTGACTGATAAACTAAAAATGCAATCTTCTCTGTCCTGAAGACTGCTCCGTTTCAGAAAACCTACTGACTATTACAGAACGCTGACCCCCGGGACTCCTTCAATACATTAATAAATACAAAAATACGTAAGAAATCTCCTAAGAGAAAGCTTTATCACATCAACGATTGTAGGATTTTCTTTGTTAAACAACATATAATTTTATTGAATCCATTTATCATTAGCCTTAGATTATGTGGAGCTCCTGCCATGAATGAGCTTGTGAATGAGTTGTTACTATAGAAACGATAATGCATCAGAACCAGCACATTAATATAAACCTGTGATTTATGTTACAGCCAGAACAAACCTGTGATTTATGTTACAGCCAGAATGGTGTTTACATATTCATGTTACATATTTAATACTCTTCTGAGAAGTGAGGACACCAGCTGTGTGTATGTGTGTGTGTGAGAGAGAGAGAGAGAGAGAGAGAGAGAGAGAGAGAGAGTTGTACATGTTAAGAAAGTATAGGAGGAGATGCATATCTAAGTCAGCAGATGGTTCCTCGTGCACTCTCGTTCCTTACACACACAGTGCTCCTTGGATATCCTCTTTCCTATCGGCAGTATTAGCAGGTTGGCCGCTGAAGGAGTCAGACCTTGTCTTTAACAGAAACAGTGAGACATATGTCATATTTGTCTCTATAAATGCCAATGTTTGCAATCAGGTTTTGCAAACCGTAATGCATTCATTCATTCACTCATTCATTCAATCATCTTCAGTAACATTTTTACTGGCATAGGGATAATTTAGTGTAGCCAGTTCACCTACTGTTTTGGGAGGTGGGAGAAGGTGAATAATAATATTTTAACAATAATAAATGTGGTAAATAATATATGAATATGAGAGGTATTAATGAAAACAAAAGGTTGCACAAAATAATGAATTTACTTATATATTTTTTATTATATTTATTTACTTATTTATAATGATGTATAAAATAAGATGTAAATAAAAAACCCTGCCACTTTCATCAATCAGTTGGTGACGCAGGCTCCGTTAGGCTCCGTTTTAGATTAAGGCATCAACTTAGTTCAATTATTTGCGCATTATTCAACATGGCTGCACTAAGTCTGTAAACATTAGCATGAAATGAATGCTAACAAAGATATATCTAACACTATATGATCAAAAGTTTGTGGACACCTGACCACACCCATGCGTGGTTCTTCCCCAAACTGTTGCCACAAAGTTGGAAACACAAAATTGTACAGAATGTCTTTGTATGCAGTCCCTTCACTGGTACTAAGAAGCCCAAACCTGTTCCAGGCTGACAATACCCCTGTGCATTAAGTGAGGTTTATAAAAGCCATGGATTGCAAAGGTTGGTGTGGAAGAACCCGAGTGGCCTGAACCCTGACCTCAACCCACTGAACACTTTTGGGATGAACTGAAACTCTGACTGCGTGTCAGGCCTCACAGCATGGATGAATGAGCACAAATCCCCACAGCCATGTTCTAAAATCTAGTGGAAAGCCTTCCCAGAAGAGTGGAGGTTATTATAACAGCAGAGGGGGACTAAATCTGGAATGGGATGTTCAAAAAGCATACATAGGTGTAATGGTCAGGTGTCCACAAACTTTTGGTCATAGAGAATAAAACTAAACTGCTCAGTGCTCACCCAGATTTATGATATGAGCTCCTCACATGAATGCTATAGACTGCAGTCAGAAGTAAGACCTCAGAAAAAACTGGCCAATGAATAAATGCATTTCGTTTTTTTTTTTCTTCTTTGGGTGTGCATGCCAGTGTAATAAAAATAAAGTAGTCAAAGGATGAAAAGCTCTTGCATGCGAACACACGCACGCACGCGCACACACACACACACACACACAATGGACCTTTAGTGATCTGACAGGCTGTGAAAAGCAGAACACACAACACACAATGTGAGTGAGACAGAGACAGACATGTTGTATAGAGACAAACGTGGACTCTGTCAGGAAGTCACAGATAAAGATATAAATGTTAAGACAAAAGAGACCAAGTGACTGAAGCCAGGATAAAGACGCCCACCCAGATCCCTGAGTAAGGTGATGAAGAACTTATTATATACTCCATCTGTGAGGAAAAGTGTAGTGAAATGCCACCGCGCTACAGTATGTATGATATTCCCCTCTCACTACCTGTCACAATGAAGACAGGATCCACGTTTACACACAGCACACATGATGAATTAGTGGCAGGACACTAGTTGAAAAGACAGAGAAACAGACACAGAGGGAAGACAATATTCTTAATTGTGTCTGTCTAATTGCAGACTGTCTTCAGAATTCCCTCTAATTAAATCCTGGGTTTGAAGCCAGCCACGTACAGATAAATGTGTTTGAGACTCAGATTGACCCACTACAATTGAACAGTCCATAAGAGCATTCTCATTTTGTGTTCAAGTCCACTTAAATGCAAGGAGCCATCAATTGTTACATGTTTAGGTTGGGATGGGAAAAAACACTGACATTCTGAAACCTGAAACAGTGTGTAATGTGACAAGTTCATGCAATCACATAATTTAATACCAAAGCCTGGGAGAGGATCATTTTCACACACACACACACACACACACACACACACACACACACACACACACACACGCGCACACGCGCACACACACAGATCTTCACCCAAGTTCACTTAAAACAAACCTCAGACCATTTGCCAGGATTTTCTGGGTTTTTATTTGCAGAAAGGCATAATTTTGAATCAACAATTAAGAAAAATATGTTAAGTCATAATTCGGAGTGACTGTCAACAGTAAATGGTTGTATTTGTTATTTAAGTGGTGTTATAGAGAACAAATGTTTCGAAACTATATCAGCAATTATACATTTGTTCTTCATCTTGATTCCTGTCATCGTTCCTTAAATTTCTCAGTCGTCCTTTTCAGTATACCCAGTGTTGATTTTCTCACAAATGTAATGTGACAAATTTGACACTCAGTTAGTGTTAAACATTTTTTTTCTGTTGTTTCTCTTTATTGTACTTATTTGCTTCTCTAACTAACACGTTTAATCCTGTCACCTCAAATTTCAGTTCTCTCCCCAGAAGTCTCTGTGAGATCCAAACTCATCATAGCTATCAAGAATAAATAGAACACACAAAACCTTATTTAAATATTTTTTTCACTGCTGTAATTTACATCTGACATCATTTAGATAATTATTCTTTTGTAAATGGCCTGCAAAGCTCCCACTAAATACACGCTGAATTTATAATACTGCACAAGCAAATGTATTTGGGATCTCAGTAAATTAGGTCCTTGATGTACTGTATGTAAGTGCAAGTATGTTAAAGCTATAAATCAAAATGCGGTTTTTGGATGCAGGTTGTTCAGCATTCAGAGCAATATATCAGAATCATTTAACACATTATTTCTATTTTCACTCAACTGAATGATTTGTGTACTTCTTCCAGCAACGGCGACAGTAAGATTCATGACAAACAGTTTTATTCCTAGTTGTTTTTCAAGAAAGAGTACCTCACTGCAAATGAAACATTTTCTTTATAGTGAGCTACTCTGAAGATCAAATAAATGCATTTCAGTGTCACTCGATTCAGAGTGCAGTCTCTGAAGAGTTTATTCACAAGGTCATGCATGAATAGGTTCTACTGCCATGCCTGACCTTAAGACTTTGATTTAACTGATGTAGTTGGTGCATTTCCAGTAATTTGGGTGGGATTTTTTTTGTTGTGTGTGTGTGTGTGTGTGTGTGTGTGTGTGTGTGTGTATGTTTGAGCCGTGCACTGGCGATCATGGTGCTCACGGTGTCTGGTGCGGCATCAGGAGACCATGTTTGGCTGGCACAAATCTCCATTCACTTTGTCTGCTTAAACTCCCAATTCTCTCAATTTTATCAACTTTTAAAGCTTGGATTCCATCTTGCCGTCACCTCCTCTTTTCAAGTAATTTTACTCTCCTGTCTCCTTGCTCCATTCTCCACATTTCATCACATCACCTCTCCTATATCTTAACTCAAGTACTCTCCACTAGTCTCTGTGGACTCCTTTTACATCCAATACCAAAAAAGCAGCCCTTCCATTATTCACTTCACACAGAAATACTTGACAACTAATGCAGCTACGGTCTTGCATCTCTGCTGAGTGCTATTCAAAACTACAATATTAAGTCAAATCAGAGCACACACCTTACGGTAAGTCAGAATATATTTGTTTGTAATGGATCAGTGTGGACGAATAAAAATGAATTATGTACATACAAAATCTAGTGGTATTCAGCAGTGTTGTAGTCAAGTCATGTTCCCTCAAGTATAAGCTGACTCCCAAATCAGCAGCTCTCCAATCCAAGTCAAGAGGCAAGTCAGCAGCTATAATGACCAAGTCAAGTCCCAAGTCAGCAGCTCTCATGCTCAAGTCGAGTTCCAAATGAGCAGCTCTCATGAGCGAGTCAAGTCCCAAGTCGGTAGTTCCCATGTCCAAGTCAAGTCATAAGTTAAAACCTCATGCCGAAGTTGAGTCCCAGCTCAGTAGCTCTCATATCCAAGTTAAGTTCCAGCTCAGCAGCTCTCGTCAAGTTGACTGCCATATCAGCAACTTTAATGAACAAATCAAGTCCTGAATCAGCAACACTCAAGATCGAGTTGAGTCCTAAGACAGCAGCTCTCACAACCAGCTAACCCCCCACCACCACCACCCCAACCCCAAGCTATACGTTACTCCTGCTGTCTCATGAGATGCAGGTGATTAATCCTGACTCTCTCTGCCCTCAGGACCACCCTGATGCCCTGCTTCTGCTTGGAGCTTCTTTCACTTGAGAATCACTAGATGCTGCTAAGGATGGCCCCACAAGAATAGCCTTCAAACTACTGTGGATAGTCCCACATAGATACCCCAAAGATTGCGTTTACCAAAACAGTTTATGCCCAAGTCTTACCTGTTCTTTGGTGGACAACTTTACTTGGAAACTGAGGACTGGATCTTTGTAAATGAAAGAAAGGCCCTGATGCTCAGCCTGAAGATCTTTTTAACACACTCAGTACTGTTTGATTTATAGGATGCAGCTGTGGAAGTAACTTTGGAGTAATTACATACAGGTTCCCTTTTGAGTCTGGTTCTTCTCAAGGTTTCTTCCTCTCATGAAGTTTTTCCTTGCCACTGTCACCGTCACCTCGGGCTTGCTCATTAGGGATCTAAATCTATATTTAGAGTTCTGTAAAGCCGTTTTGGGACAATATCAATTGTTAAAAGCATTATATAAATAAAAATGACTTGAGAGTTTTAGCTGGAGTTCGATCAGCAACTGATTTAGTCTTCAGGGATATACTTAACTTACTGTTATATATTAGATCAAAACTCCTCACAGTGCACTTCTCAGCTTTAGCCCTGGCTTGGTAATGACAGTCTAATTCGTGCAATTTCTTTTTTTTTCTTGGTGTTGTTTCTGCTCTCCAGAGGGCATCAGACTGGCATCTATTTCTGCAGAAGTCTGGTCTGGCTGAAATCCCAGAAGTGTAGCATTTCACATGGAGATGATTCACTACAAATTTACAACTTAAAAAATGTACATTTGAATTATATCGTAGCTCCCTAAAACATATGGGTTCAAGGGAGGGCTTTGAAAATGGCATTTTCATCAGTACATACTTGAACACTTTCTTTGTTCTCTGCATGTTCAAAAGAATTGTTTGGTAAAAAGAAAGACCAGCATTATTCTTTACAAAACACATACAGCAAACACAACACATGGTCCACTCTCACACATGGTCATTGATCTGGGGATAAAGAACTGTTTTTGCTTCATCGTCTGGTATCCTGATAGCCCTTGGGTAGGCATACTGCAGTTCCATTGACATTTCTAGTATTCTTCACTTCTCCCTTAGCAGTACAAAGAAACCCAGCTATGATGCCCAGTGGATCACAGAGCTTGTTAAGTGAAGCACTCTTACATAATACAGTATGGTTGGTGAGGGAATGGCTATTATTGTGGGAGATTTTGGATCCTTTTTTAAAAAAATTATTATTATTGTTTCGTTCAGCTCCTTTGGGATTGCAGAGTCATTAGCATGCCACAGGACACCATTGCTATTTTTTCAGGCATGCAGTACAGACAAAAAATGGAAACTTAAAATGGAACCTGGAGTTTCACCAGTTGACTTAGATAAGACACATTTAAAGTGGCAAAGACTGGATGGAGAAAAAACATGAGTAAGAGACCAGAAAAGCCTAGCAGGTGGCAGCCAGAGACAAATAAAACAAGCAAAAATAAATGATCCTCTCTCCAGTTTGTCACCAGTCAATGTCTCTATGAACATATGGCCAATGACAATCTATTTTGCCTCATCAGCTGGATATTTTAATACCACACTTTTTTGTTGAGGAGGCAGATTTTGAGTGGAAAAGACAGCAGGTCTGGGACAGATTAAACCTCTCCCATGTCACATATTGTGCCCTTCAAAATACACTGTCAAGAGACAAACGTGTTTATTTTGTATTTGTGTGTCTTTTCTTTTTAATAACAGCGACAAGAATCACATCCATCTAACCCTGAATTGTAGCCTAAGTGCCTAAGTAGACTAGCATAACTTCAGAAAGCATAGGACACAATACAACAAAATGCCGTGTCCTGCTTTTTAGGCTGATTATTTTCTTTGTTATAATCCTGGCAACATGTGTTTTTATGTTTCTTTAAGGAAATGCATGTGGGATATCATGTATTCTAGACTGTACCACATGGAACTCCATTAGTACTCACATGCTCAGTTCTCCATGTTGCACTGACAGATCAATCCTCTGCCCCTATATGAGTATATAAATCACACTGGCTCACTCTAAACCGTGTAATATATTCATCACTGAAGGCAAAGTCCTCTGTTACTAACCCTGATCTGTCAGTTGCAGCGAGGTTCATCTAATGGCCAAATGATCAAAGAGTCCCAACCAGAGAGGAAAATGCTCACCATTACCCCCAGTTTAATCTGTGACAGTGTACTGAATTCACCACAAAGCTAGGACTGCTTCAGTCAGGTGTCTCTGCTCAATAAGTTCGATATGAAGCCCTGGGGCCAGTGAGCTGAGCAGAATGTGCTCCATATCCCGTGTTTATTTGTGTGCCAAACTGTAGCTGCTCTCTCTGTTGTATTGTAGCCATTCACAGAGCACAGCCTTCAGGAAGAGGGGAAAGAGGGGATACTTATATCAAAAAAACACACAATGAATAATGCAAAGAAGTCAAATGTCTGTGTGTGTGTGTGTGCAGTCAGTTCCCATGGGATCAAAACTTGAAGTTTACCTGAGTGCTGAAAGGGATTTTTAAAATGTCTGGCAAAAGTCAGCTTACACAAGCCCTGCCTTATCATAGTAAATAATTGCTGAAACACTCTCATGATGTTTAAAGAGAGCCACATGAGCAGATGTTCTGCTTCATTTATATTTAGAGAATTTCAATATGTACACTGAGATCATCAGATGAGCAAGAGCACAAGTTCTCATTAAGTTATGTATCATGTATCACTAACCAGCGAGCATGTCAAATACACTCCTTTCAAACATTTCTAAATAGTCATAGTTTTAAGAGGTTTTCTTAGATATACAGTCAGGCCCATAAATATTTGGACATTGACAAAGTTCTCATTATTTTAGCTCACAGTATAGAGGAGCTGAAATTAAATCATGAATATTTGTGCAGACTGTAGGATTAGTATTCAAATGCACCATAGAGGAGAATACCTTTCCATATATTGACTCAATGACCTGCCCACTTTTCCATATATGAACTGAATAGAAATCCTATGTCATCAAACCAATTATGGATTATTATGACGTTTACATTCACTAAGAAAACACTTGCGCCTAATGCTTTAACATATATTTTCATAGCCAGGCTTTACAAATAAAACCACTAATCACTAGGGAGGGAGCTCAATCTAACACTAGGGAGGGATCTCAAAGTTAACATATATGACTTTTTGACCATTTTTTTTTATTCCTGTATGCATATTTTGTGGTTTTACAAGTCATTGAAAACAAACAAGACAAGTCTGCACTTTGTGTGAATCCCAAGAGTAGTAATATAAAGAGACTGTATATTATATAACTAAAGTTAAATTAGCGAGCTGTAAGTAAGGACCTGTACCATACTGTCTGATTCTGGAAAGCAACCCATCATTAGTCAGCTTCCACACAATAACATACATCAGTCCCATGTCACACAAAGGAAGCCTATTTCCTCTAATTGCCAGTCCAGTCAGTAGCATCACAGACTGAAAGGAAACCAAGTCCAACAATGTGTGCAGGTGTCTTACTGGCACAGGAAAACCTATATCTCAAGAATAGGAGCAGACAAGGCAAATAGCACTGGACATGTGAAGGGAAGCAATTATCTAGTGTCACGAGTATTGGCTTTGTCAGAGCACTTGCTGGACTGATGATGATTCTGTATTACGATCAAACATGAGAAAAATATTATCATATGCATGTGTGTATTTATGTTTGTGTGTGTCTGGATGTGTGTGTGTGTGTACTTACTGGACAGACTTGGAAGCCTGGGACCTGAATTTGGTAAACTCCCCTGGTGCGGTCCACTCTGACCCCAACTGAAACAAACAAAGGCCAAATTTACTGCTTGTTATTCATTGTCACTGGGCAAGGATGAATAGGGGGAAGGCTGAGTATTTGAAAGTGCAGTGTAACAACTTTGGATAACTGAAACACAGGGGAGAACAAGCCTACAATACACAGGCGACATGTCGAGTAGTGTTCTAGCATGCTCTGTTCTTTTGGTGCCGTACAGTGGGTTCATTCGGAGGCTAAGTGGAATGCATAATTATCACACCTGTCAGAGAAGGCAGGAACTCACACACACACACACACACACACACACACACACACACACACACACACAGGCAGGTGTGGCAGAGCCTTCTCCAGAGAGTCCACTTGTAACAGAGTTAACAGACACAAAGACACAACAAGAGAACAGGTGAGAGCAATGAGAGAGAGAGAATAAAAGAAAAAGAAAGAGACTGTGAGAGAGAAAATGATAGACACAAGGCCTTCATCCACTGCACAAAGTACCAGCGAAATGAAACTGTTTTTTCCACTGACCTCCATTACAGGACCAGTGAGACGAATGGTATTGAAGGGTGACACTATCAGGAGTGGTCTCTGAATGCTTAGGAAAAATGTTTTCACTGGCTTTGGGCTACTGAACAAAAGAGTGTGAGTTCAAATCCCAGCACCACCAAGCTGCTATGGTTCCTTCAGCAAGAGCCCTTAACCATCAACTACTCAGTAGTACCATGTCTCAATTATGAGCTATGCCAGCGAAATGAGAAAATGTAAATGTGTAACACCATGCACACAGAAAAGAAATCACAGCACTGCTGTGCTGGTGCCATCAAAAGTGGTGGTGCTATATTTTTCAGCTTTTACATTAAAAAATGGATATTGCTCATACTGTATGCCAGCGAGACTTTTAATCAATTTTGTCGAAATTTCTATTAAAGTGCTTGAACTAATGACTCAGACAAAAGCACAGAGTTAATCCAAGAACATCTTCCATTATAAACTGATGATGCATTTACTTTTACTGACAACACTTTGACCGTACAAATCACTCTCAATCTGGGGTAAATGATCTAGAACTAGAATCTCAAAAACTCCATGGTTTTTGGTTATTCTTGCTCTTAGAGGTGCAGTGGAAAAACACCCAGATAAAGTGTAAGAGAACTGAAAGAAAGAAACAGAAAAAGTGAAACATAAAATGGAGAAATAGAGAGAGAAAGACAGAACTGGAAGGAAAACTGGAAGGAGAAAGTTAATGTGAGAGGTAGATAAAAGGAAAAGGAAACAAAGTCTCAGTCAAGTCTGGGTGTCGCTCAGTCGGTTCTTCTGCATCCGTTCCTGGCTTGTATTTGCAAAGGCACTCATTTATTTCTCACTGGAATGGTGCATCTGCAGCTCTAATTAAAGCCTCTGTACTCCTAATCCACAAAACAGGAAGCACTGGGATCACACCACAGCTGGGGAATCTGGGTTTCTCTTTAGCATTCCTCTCCAATTCCAAGCAGTTGTGAACATCTCACACTTGGGCGAGCAATCACAGAGGCTCCTGGTTAAACAAGCATGCAAAAGTCCTGCCACAAAGCCTGCTTTGTTCTAACCATGCAGAAATGTACACACCCTGAGCAACCATCAAAGACGTTAGCTATACTGAGGACTTGCATACGCTATCATCATCAGCAGTGTATTTGCTGGCATGTCACACATACACAGCGCCGCTGTCGGCATAAACACACAGTTGTGATCCTGGCCAAAACTAATTACTGCTGCTGCCAAGTACAGCTCTTTCTCTGGCTGGAACTAGCTGAGCGCTGTTGATGGCACACACTACTGCCTCATGCTCCTGAAATGGGAGCTTCAGTACATTTCCATTTGTAGGTAAATATTTTGCAAGGCCAGAGGAGGTAAAAAAAATATATACCAATGAGCTACAGAGGCTTCACTCACATGAAGTAAACACTTCCATGCTCTCAACAAAAAGGCCAGTGTGGAAAATGCACCTTCCATTTGAGAATCTAGAGGAGGAAAAAAAATACCAATGGGCTACAGAAGCCTTGGTCATAGTTTAAGTGGTTTTAAACTCTACCTTGGTTTACGTGGCTTAAGTAGAGGCTTTTATGTTCAGTACATTTTTTAACTCTTCCCACAAAAGTGCACAAAGGCAAACAAGCAGAACATCATCACTGAGTACATCTGATTAAACTAAGATGGTGGTCATAAATATCTTTCTGTCTTATCAGGTGGTAGAACCATTAAAAACAAAATCTATGTGCTATGGGTGAAAGCTGATTCACGATCCATATTATCACAGCATGTGACATGGATAGGGTCTGAATAATCACCTAATAGATTCACTATGGGAGTTTCCCAGGGGTTAGATCTCGGTCCACTCATATTCTCCATATATACTACATTTCTAGGATCAGTGACTAGATCTCATGGCTACCACTGTTATGCTCATCACACATAACATTACTTCTCTTTTCCTCTGTGGCTCAGAGAAGATATCAGACTGCCTTTCTGACATCTCTTCCTGGGTGAAAACCTATCAACTATAACTGACTCTTACTTACTGGCTAAGAACTTGCCTATGCTAGACCTCTTAGTATCCAGTGATACCCTCACAGTCTATCCCACATTGCAGAACTGGCTTAATTGCTCAGATCAACTAGCATATCCTGTAGATTTTATTATCAGGCCACTCACCTGGTTTATAACCTCCCAAAGTTCTCTCATGTAATTCTAGTGGCTTTCCATTGCAGGAAGAATCCTTGTACTTTTCCTTGCGTTACTGGCATCAATGACACCTGCACTATATTTTCTAGAGATCTAAGCATGCCCATAATGCAAGATCTCTCTGCTTCTGTGTTCTGGGGTCACATTTGCCAAAGAGTAGAACAAGTTCAAATTCTGTGTGTAAGAACCACCACTATGCAGTAGAAAACTGGTATTTATCACTTGTGCATACACACAGCTGCGTGCAATGGTCTCGCTAAATCTCACACATTTCAAATTGCTGTGTGGCCATTGCTCTGCTTGTGCATGGCCACACTCATTTACATAAAGAGACGCCCCCAAATTGCCATGTATGGTAAACTACTTTTCCTATAAATGGGTGATTTTTATCGCTAGGCGTGTGCAATCTATTGAAAACTTGCAGCAGTGTTAAAATCCCTCATTATTCTTGTCTTTTAAATTGCCACATTTGGAATTGTAATGTAATGCATGTAAGACATGCATGTGTCATTTGTCAACTCACTGCTGGAAGATACCGGACCTGTCTCCAATTTCTAGCTGAAATGTGCCCATCACTAAAAACCTTAGAGCGTAAAGGACTGTGGTGTACACAGGGATGCTATTGCTGCATTTTGTTGGCAAGCTGCTGCCAGAGACCAACTAATGAAAACAAATGAAATTGACCTGATGAGCCACTCATCCATTTTAGCAAAGAAGCTCCTGCAGTTCCTGAGTTTTCCTGCACAAAGATGCATGTGCCAAATCTTCAAGCAAAGCAAGATCAGTCATTGTCTGCATCATCCCTATCAATCTTTACCTGTGCCTTCTATACGACTTTGCATTTCATCTGTGCCACCTGTCTGGACCTTGCTGAGTCAAAAACTATTGTCAATTATATTGATATGATTGACAATACGTGTGACTGAAGCTCCTCCTACTCATTTTACCCATCATTACACTTTCCTGCCACTAGGGGTTTCTGCATATGTGTGCATACACAATGTTTATGCACAAAACTATGTGTGCACGCGGTTGAAAAAAGATACCCCTGGTTCCCCTGGTTCTGCAGAGCTTCCCAGTGCGGTTATATTTACTACCTGTCACTGCATTGAAAGTTAGTGATGCCTGACTTGTAGGACTTTGACTGATGGCTTCATGATGGCATTCCTGAGTACTAGCACTCCAATTTCTCGTTTTTTTACCTCTGTTCTTCCTACAGCTATTATACTTTTTTTTTTCTGGTCCATTGGCAGAAATGTAGCCTTGCAGCACTTGTGTCACTGTCAGGTCCTTTAACAGCTCTATGCTTAGGATTTTATTCTGCCTCACTTGTAAGGCTCTCTGGATAAAAGCACATGCCAGAAGAAATAAATGTAAATGTAAAATACACCCAGATCACTCTCTACATAGTGGACTACTAGAGGTAACCATTTTCTTGTGGGTTTTTTTTTTAACGTATGTGAACTTTACCCAAACGTGGGTTTATGTGGAATGAGAAAACTCATTTCAGGTGCAGCAGAGCCAGAGATATTACATAAAACTAACATACTGCTCCTTTCACTCTCTCTCTCTCTCTCTCTCTGTGTGTGAGTGTGTGTAACCCATGTCTTTTTGCTCGCACTCTATTTTCCCTTTAGCCGAGGAGCACAGGCACAATTGAAAAGAACGTTTGCCTCCGGAGTCATGCTATTTTAAACATAGACCAGTCTATTGAGACGCATGCCCTCCAGACAACTCTCCATTACAGAGCTGGTCGTCCACACGTTGCTGCCCGACGCTGCTTCCTTGCTCTCTCCCTGACTGGATTTCTCCAAGAGCAGCCGCTGGGGCTACAGGAAATCAGTAGGAATTCAGGCTGCAATTATTCACCGAGACAAAGACCCGCATGCCACCTCATCTTTCCAATAGATCAAACACTTTCATGGCAGGATATTGAATCCTCTGTTCCGTGTGTGAGAGTGTGTTTGTGTGGGGAGGTGTGCTAAGACTTCTCTCAAGAAGAAATGATCAATACACTGACCTTGCATCAAAGCATGTACTCTGACACCCATGCAGGCACACACACACACACACACACACACACACACACACACACACACACACAAAGGCCTCTGGGTGAACAGCTAACTGCATGTTCACACAGGCACCATTTTCTCCTCTTCATAGGCCTTTATTTCTTTTCTTGCCCCTGTGGACCAGGTCCTTCACCAGAGGGAAATTTAATTAGCAAGTAGCTGCTGGCCATGCACTTTGATTAAAGTTACATGTACGACAAAAAGGCTTACCATCCACAAAGAGCAACGGCCAAGCTAATATTGTACCATTGATAAGAGACCCTGGTGCACCATTGGCTAGTTCCCCGCAGTGTCCATGGAGACCACGGTGTCAGGGTGAATCTGATTGGACACCATTCTTCTGCCCTCAGAGAAAAGGGTGTGATTAGAGCTCAAGAAGCATGGCAAAGAGGACAAAACTGGGTGAGAATTGCTAAGATATAAAGAAAAGAGGTCTTTCACAGGCAACGCTCTTTGCGTTTTTCATTTAGTACTCACAGCAGGGGATAATGATGTACGCTTTGTGATGGCTTGATATCAATAACCTCACATTTTCACAATTCCAACATCTCCATTTAAACTAACAGGATCCCTTTGGTAGAACAGCAGGAGATCAAATGTGATGTTTATTTTTCCCACATTATTTCTCAGAGCCCAAAATGTCTCGGAAGGTTTTAGCATGGAATGGGAGCAGTCAGTGTCAGCATCATTATGCACAGAAGCCTCCAGAAAGTAATCATGCACCACATGTCCATGAAGATATTTCATTGGTGGAGCTATCACTCATTTAAAGATACGGGACTCCTTTTTAATTAAAGTCGAGTCGAATTTAATTACGCCATTGGCCTAATTTAGCATAAAGCTAATTTGTTTTAGTGCAGTCGCTTGAGAATGAATTGCACTGATCTGTTATTAAATATGCAGCTTGAGCCAAAGGTCATGCGTTCTTGCTTCAGAGCTGTGTCTGTGCATGTAAGGAAGAGACGGATTACTGACTAGACGTGTGTGTGTTGTATGTAAGGAAAACCCCCAGGTTGGTAATAACATGCAAGGTGAAAACCTGACCTTTCTACAGCATCTCAGGATTCAAACATAACTCAGTCCAAGGACAGGTGCTAACAAACTAGCACAAGAGCATTTTGGGTGCTTTAGCATGCTGGAGTAAGTGCTATACCATGATCATAGAGGCATTTCCTCTACTTTGTAACTCATGGTAGAATGACGTCTAATGAAATTTTTTTATTTGTAGAGTGCTGATGAGTGATAAAGCTGTGTTTCTGAAGTAAAAACTAACCTGGCCCACGTAGACCAACAGACGGGCGTTGAGCGGGCTCTCGTCTGAACTCAACCAGAACTCTGCGTTATCGTCAGAGGCCACCGCAAACTGGAAATCCCCTAGAGATACAAGACATGGACAGAAAATACAACGCTTTATGTGTGTGAAACAGCTAGTAGAACTTACTAGTTACGCTTCCACTGCTCTTCATGTGAGTGTACAAAGTGTACGTATGTATATACTATATTATATATACTATATATAATATACGTATATCAATATATCCATAAGTGTGAGAGTGTATGTGTGTGTTTCAGACAATGCAGGTGTGACAGTAAGGAACCTCAGCTCATGAGCACAGCTGCTTTCAGTAATTGCTAGTAGTCAAGTGCACTGGTTTCTAACACTCTATAACGGTGTGTACTCGGAGTCTGAAAGTTCTATTTTTATGATTGACTACGTGAATGAGGCATGAGAGTGTAGTGTAATTAAATGATTACCGTCTTTGTATGGATGAACGTAGCCAAATATTCTCAAGCCGTAGTTTTTCCATTTGGGAGCAACAGCCAGTTTCTTCACTACAGTTCTTGTCTGGAGAGGCAAACAAGAAATAAATAATACTCCTGATTTTATTCGTTCTTACACACGAGCATGCAATCTCTTATACACACAGACTCATGCAACACAATGGCCTCATTTATCATTTAGTAAGTATGTGTGTACATGCTTTTTATAGACAAAACCAAACCGAACAAAATTACCAGCGGATATCTCATCCTCATGTGCATATGCTGATAAACGCCCATCACTCTTGGTTTTATAACCAAGCGCTGAAAACAACGAAACTAAAGCACTTAAATGCAGCATGCACTAAATATCCTGTAATGCTGCTCAGCCTTTGTAGCACATCAGCTACAGTAGGCATACACTAACTCTTTCTCCCTTTATAGCATGCCATTTCTTTTGTCCTAATTGAATGGCTAGCTTTCGTGCATGCTATTTAAAACTGATAAGGTAATCCTTATATAAAAAGGCACTAACTTGCCAATTATACGATGCCAATTTGAAGGCTATAAATCAAGGTGCACATTACTATGACTCCTTATATTTAAATTTACACAAACTCACGAGCTCTCATCAGAGACAAATGTTTTTCTGGACTAACTAGACTTTCATGAATACCAAATGTCTTGTGTAAATGCTCCTGTGAATGAATTCTGTATAAATTTCTTTGTAACAAGCTTGATAAATGAGCTGCATTGTCTGTATAAGCTTCCTAAGGATGCTTGGAGTTCCTTTCTCAACCACCAGTGTACATTTGTAATCATGTGGGAAGTGGCCACAAGACAAGCTCTTTTTAAAAAAAAAAACAAAAAAAAAACAACTTCTTGCCTCCTAACTAATCAGGAGTCAAATGAGAAGAACAAACATGGAGGACAGAGTGCCAGGGAAAAATTTGTCTTGTCAGTGGGCAAATATAAGGAGATTTAAGACATATTAAATTGAAATTATTTCATTGCCTTGGCACTTGGCTATTTTTGGGACATTCAGCGGTACGCAATATGACTGTGGCTGCATATAGTCGAGACGCACAAGCAGCTCCCGTTCTCTTCATTTTCTACCTCCAAAGCTACAGCAAAGGCAAACAAGCTCATCATCACCAATCTTTATTTAATCTTTATAGTATTGATCATAATAACTAGCAAGGTAGCAAGCTAGCCTATTTAGTTAGTGAGATCAGCTGCTCATCATTTGGTCCTACTATGCTGGGTGACCTGCCACAGTCCACAGTCCATGCCTCAAATCCCAGCTGACATTTAACGTGTACGCCTTCCTATATGACCAACCAAGTTCACGAGCAAATAAATAAAGGGAGCGAAAGAGATTCCAGAAGCAAAAAACAGTAGTTGAAAGAGTATTTTTGAACCTAACCATGATTTAGAGTAATTATTACTACTGGTCAGTGATATGACAAAAAATATAATATCATGATACTTGAAAACACTTCTACGATACACAATATGCATCATGATTTATAGATTGGTAACAAACTGACAGCAGAATAGTAGAGCTGCATTTTTCAAAAAAGGGAATTCAGAGTTTATGACACATTTTTTAAAATTAATTATTTAACACTGCAAAGTTAATTCATATTTTTTTAAAAAAATATTTTACAATTTAAAAGATTCAGCACACCAATTAACCTTTCATCAGTGTCCAATCGGAGTTTGTAATTTTAATAAAAATACTCATGAGACCCAATACACTTTTCAATTTCTCAGAAAAGTGTTTTGTGACAAAAAATCATCAAGATAATGATACTATAGTGTCATATTACCCAGCCCTAATTATGAATATTTTATACAGGGTTATAAGCACTTCCCTACACAATAAAATATCTTGAAAATAAATGATTTATGTAGCAGGTCACCGGAGGATATTTGTGGATATGGTCTGACATGAGCAGAGAATCACACAAGGCCAATAAAACACACACCACTGGACACATACTCACATGGGGAAAGAGAGGAAAATGAAGGTTCTTTCTGAGCTGAGCGGTAGATGAACCACACCAGTCTTCAAACACGTGCAGGTTTGCCTGACCCTTATACTGTGAGGGGAGAAAATAATAAAAGAGAGGGAGAGAGATAAAGATATCATTACGGTTGACAATACAACACTATTGACTCCTTCAAACTAAAAAACAGAAAATCAAGGGCTAACAGAAAAGAAAAGAAAACAAAAAAAAGAAGAGACATTTGAGAAAACTCAGTTCATAAGGGGTTAGACTTATGAAACTAATATAAGCATGACAGAAATGAGTACAGAGAGCAGGGATAACCCGAAGAGAAGGAATATGGAGGAGGCTACAATGTTAGTTCTCTACACATCTCTCTACTGGGACGACTCACCTGCAAACCTGCTGCAGGAAGACCTGCAGTGCTCAAATCCTCAGAGAACAGCTTACACATTAATAATACAACACTACAGTCCAGGGCCTGTGAGGGCCAGCATGCTGCAGGGTACACGCACGCACACATAAAGACTTTTTTCCCCACAGTCCATATGCCATAACATTAAAACCACTGACATATGACAATGGCACCTATCAAGGGGTGGGATATATTAGGCAGCAAGTGAACAGTCAGTTCTTGAAGTTGATGTGTTGGAAGCAGGAAAAATGGGCAAGCATAAGGATCTGAGCGACTTTGACAAGGGCCAAATTGTGATGGCTAGACGACTGGGTCAGAGCATCTCCAAAACGTCAGGTCTTGTGGGGTGTTCCCGGTATGCCGTGGTTAGTACCTACCAAAAGTGGTCCAAGGAAGGACAACCGGTGAACCAGCGACAGGGTAATGGGTGCCCAAGGCTCACTGATGCGCTTGTGGAGCAAAGACTAGTCCATCTTGTCCCATTCCACAGAAGAGCTTCTGTAGCACAAATTGTTGAAAAAGTTAATTCTGGCTATGATAGAAAGCTGTCAGAACACGCAGTGCAGCGTAGCTGTGTATGGGGCCCATGCTGACCCCTGTCCACTGCCGAAAGTGCCTACAATGGGCACGTGAGCATCAGAACTGGACCATGGAGCAACAGAAGAAGGTGGCCTGGTCTGAAGAATCACTTTTTCTTTTACATCATGTGGATGCCCAGGTGCATGTGCATACCTTCCCTGATGGCAAGATGGCACCAGGATGTGCTATGGAAAGAAGGCAAGCTGGCGGAGGCAGTGTGATGCTTTGGACAATGTTCTGCTGGGAAACCTTGGGTCCTGGCATTCACGTGGATGTTACATTGACACGCACCACCTACCTAAACAAGTTGCAGACCAAATACACCCCTTCATGGCAACAGTATGCCCTAATGGCAGTGGCCTCTTTCAGCAGGATAATGCGCCCTGCCACACTGCAAAAGTTGTTCAGGAATGGTTTGAGGATCGAGCATCTGTGGGATGTGCTGGACAAACAAGTCAGATACATGGAGGCCCCACCTCGCAACTGACAGGACTTAAAGGAGCTGCTGCAAAAGTCCAGAAACAACCTTTGGCATAAGACAGAAAATCCTCATCCTTGAGACATGACTGCAGCAGTTGACACAGCTGATTAGTGTTAGCTGGCATGCATATAGATGGTTCTAATGTCTTTCCAATGTCGATTAAGCCAATTCCAATAACCTTGGCCATGTCTTTAGCTTCATGATGGCTCATTTTCAGTCCCCTGCCTCAAGACATGATTTTCTAAGACAGAGGAAGTTACTGTTTATTCTTTGCTGTTAACTTGGCATTGATTCCCCTCTCCCACTGCTGAGTTCCCCAAATGAAATCAATAAAAGAAGATTAGAGACAATTCGTCCACACGCCTTTTCACTGTCCACAGCAGCAGATGGACGTCTCTCAATTAAAGTCAATTAAACCTAGTGTTCATATGTAGTAATCTGCTGCTCTATTTC
Source organism: Pangasius djambal (assembly GCA_022985145.1). Taxonomy (NCBI): domain Eukaryota; kingdom Metazoa; phylum Chordata; class Actinopteri; order Siluriformes; family Pangasiidae; genus Pangasius; species Pangasius djambal. The sequence continues at coordinate 11,340,924 of CM040983.1, forward strand.
TGTCTCTCCAGGACCTCTGTTGCTAGCCCTGGGTTTCTGTGTCAGGGAAAGTTATGTTGCCATAATCCAGGAGGAGGCAGAACTAAACCATATCCAGTAACTACTTCACAGCACCAACCAATTGCATCACTTTTCCCCTGTAGCAGATCAGAGTGTTTTCACTCTGCGGTCTGAATTTGAATTTTATCCCACAGTTTAAAGTAGGCCAGAGATAGACACTGATATTGGACATCTATAAATACACCCTGTTCAAATGATACTTTTTTATTTTCTGCTATTTTCTACTGCTTTAGAGAGAGACGTAGAGAGAAATATATAGATACTTTATCGATCTTTATTATTACAGCAGCCAAAGTCAGAGGAACGCAAGAATGAAGAACATCATGCATAACAGTTAACCGCAAAATAGTGGTAAGTGGCAGGACAATGATCTCCCAGGGTGTCCTCATGCTTGTGTTACATTCTGGCTCTCGTTTTAAGTTATGCTGTCCTAGCTAAAGACCTGATAACATTGTACACTAAACTACTGTAGGATAAGAGTATACCTAACAATCTATTCTGTTCTCTCTCTCTGTTAAGCTTATATGTGTACTCTGTTGCCTAATCTGATTCTGGTGTGGATCCTGAAATACTTCCTCTCACATTTCAGACCTGCCTAATTCATCCTCACACTTCTTCTTCTTCCTGAAGCACTTGTGACTCAATTTCTGCTGCTCTGGATTGTCTCACAGTGATAAAGATCTGCGCTTCCTAAAAATGGTTTATGCCCAAGTCTCACCCTGACCTTGATACTGCTGCTGTAATCATAAAGCCTGACCTGTGCTCATCCCAGGCCTCTTATTTCCAATATGCTCATAATGAACCTCCTTTCAACACACTTAGTACTGTTTTTCTTTACTCTTCTACACCTGTATATTTTAATGATTTATAATTCATCTACCCAGTGTCACCCAGAAGAGGATGACTTCCCTTTTAAGTCTGGTTACTTTCAAGGTTTCTTCCTCATTTTTTTTTTGGCACTGATGCCTCTTGCTTACTCATTAGTAATCTAAATCTAAATCTAGATTTCTGTAAAGCTGCTTTGGGACTATGTCTATTGTAAATAAATAAAATTGAACTGAACTGAAAAACAGTAAGTACTACAAAACTATAGTTGTAGTATATATAGATTAATCATATATTTCAGACAGTATATGATATACTGCTTGTTTTACATCCACGGTTTGACAACAGCCCAAGTCTTCTGCAGTGACTCTGTACTTCTGTGAATGTTTCACTTCTTTGCAACAGATTCTCCCCCAACTACCTTCCACAGAGCAATGGGTGAAGCAACAAACTCACTGTAACCAGCCTCTCTCTCTGTTTGTCTCTCTCCATCCCTCTCACACAAAGACAAATACACACACACACGCTCACACAGCATGCTTCTTATCCATCTGCCTTAGTCTTTAGACCTGTCTCACTGGCTGTACGGTTGGAGTTATGGCTGTATTCGTCTGTCTCTCTGGTTAACGTGGCTGTGTGTGTGCGTGTGTGTGTGTGTGTGTGTGCTTGCCTGCTATGTAAAGCTAAAAGCTCTCAAGACATGCCAACTGCTAATGACTCTGACAGACCAAAGCCATTCCACCCACCACACACTCACTAAGAATGCCCATAGTGTATTTCACATTCTTGACCTGTTCAATACACAATAACACACACACACACACACACACATACAGACACAGACACAGGCCCATAACATTTAACTACTAGAGGTTTATATATTTTGTGTAAAATAAATTTGGATAGTTCTGCTGTTTTTCTCTATAATATAGGACATTCAGACCGTATTTCTAAAGCAAATATGTCCTGAAAATTAGCATCCTTGGTGAAGAAACAGAAACACAGACAAAAAATATTTACATGAAAATAAGTATTCTGCTACTGATTCTCTGCACCATCTCATTCCTCCTTGGTTTTATGCTCTTCAAACAAATTAAAACTGAAGTGAAAATCCACCTTGTTTAATTTTTAATAATGGCCTTTAGCAACACGATTGCAAAGGCAATACTGTAGCATATACTATAGACTGATCCTATTGCTACTAAATTGCTATTTATGTTTGTTATCATGGTGACGTTCTAACAGGCTCCCAATGGAAAAAGAAAAAAAAAAAAAAAGAATGTAACAGAAACTGTAAATGTACAGTCATTTATAATGTAAAATGAAATATAAACGTATCCATTTTGTCTTGCATCTTAATACCAGCAATGCAGTGAGTACAACGACGTAAATCAATTTATTTTGAAAGTAAGTTTAATTTAATTAAAATTAAATGACATATTATTTTAACGTTAGACGTGATATACAATTAACCCATTCATTATTTCAAAATAATGCATAAAAATGAATTTTTACAAATTTCATCACCAAATCCTAGTGGCCCTGCGATGCCATCGTGAGTTCATTCCCACACCACGCCCAGTGCTCCTGGGATAAGCCCCAGATTCACCACAACCCTGATAAGGATAAAGCACATACTGTTGATGAATGCATGAATCCTAGTGGCAGACATTAGTTTAGAACAGTGTTAAAATATAAGGAAATAATACACACTTCTCTCAGCCAATCACGGCATCCTGCATGAATTTTATTTTAAAAATGGTCTTTAAATGTGTTTTCTCCATTCCCTGGCGTGCACTGCTGGTTAAATGATGCTCTCAGAGTGTTTGTTCAGTTTTGTTTCCCAAGAAACTGAGCTTCACTAATGCATGTACACTCTCTCAGCGGATACAGGCTCTATATTTAACCTAATAGAGCTCCAAACGTAGCATGTCTGTCTCTGTGTTTGTGTGTGTGTGTGTGTGTGTGTGTATGTGGTGATGCACAAAAACACCTTGCAAACACACGTCTACCAGGATGACAGGCCTCTAAAAATGAGACGTCATACACAGAAAAGTAAAGATCACACTTTTTCAGTCACAAAGTCTAGAGCTGTTTCTTCTCTCAAAGTAGCTTTGATTCCAAAATGCTAACAATATGCCCAAATGACCTTGACATCACTCATCCAGGGTCGTCACTGTCCAGTCCAGTAGATTATCAGAATCTCAGCAGTATTAGAGATCCTCTACAGTTCATGCACCTCAGCTACCTGCCTCACGCATCACTTCCCACATGCCATCACTAGCTCTAAAAACAGGTTGCCAGGTGACATAAATGTGGCACCACCCTTCAGAATGACAAGCTGTCACCCATTTGTCACCCATAATCCCACTGGGACAGGGCGGGTGTGACATGAGGCTCTCAAAAATTGCTGTGGGCATCTAATGCACCTTTATTCCCCGGTGGCAAAGCCTCAGATGCATTTTAACGAGTAGTCTCCATCATAAATGTTCCATCAGAATGTGTGCTAGAGAGGCTGTGGCGGTGCAGATAGGACCGTATATTACAGATGCCAGATAAAGATCATCTCCAGTCTGCACATGACCTTTTTACCCCACAGTAATCAGTCCCCAGGAGAGAGCTGCAATATAGACCACATTCACTTTGATTGCCTGATAGTATGTAATGGCTGTGGGTAACTGCCACACCGAACTGTTCATTATGAGAAGCTGAAGGGAGATGGAGAAAAACAAACAGAGGCAAGGAAAGAAAATGTTTATGGGAAAATAAAATAAGGAAAAGAAAAGTAATGCTGCAGTGTTTTTATTTAATGAATAAGACAGGCTTGGAGTTCTGTGTGTCTATTGTGGCAGATATGAGGCTCATATCTACAACTTCAAAAGAAAGAAACAAAGAAAGAAGAGAAGAAATGAGAGAAGGAAGGAAGAAAGGAAGGAAAAGCAAAAGGAAATGGAAGAAAGAAAAGAAACAAAAGAATTGACGGAAAGAATAATGAAAAAAGAAAAAGGAAAAATTAAATATAAAGAAAAGGAAAGGGAGGGAGGGGATGAGTAGGGAGCAGAAGAGGGAAGGGAAGGGAAGGAAAGTAAATTAAATAAAATAAGAAGTGAAAAATAAACAGTAAATGAAAGCAAAGAATAAAAGCAATAAAGGAATAAAAGCGAAGGAATAAAAAAGAAAAGGAAAGGAAAGGAAAAGAACAAGATTCATTGCCGCTTTCTTTTCCTAACAGTACAGAAAAAAGGGTGAGGAAGCTGATAAACCACAAAAGCCAACTGAATCATCAGTGCAAACCATTATTACATACAAACATATCTCAATCGCTGAAATAGACCTTGAATGCTCCTCATTATCACCATAATGAACTCATTAAGAACTCAATAATAACTTGTCTTTCATCTGTTTCCAGTAGGAATGTGATGAATACATTTTTTTTTAAATGAGAGATGCTGCTCAATGCCTGTGATAAGACCACTCTACAGACTATCCCAAGCTGCAATCCAATCGCTCTGTCCTATAAAATTCAGTGTATCTAGTCAGACTCGAGTCAGATCCTGGTCATCTGCTCACCCATGGAGGTCAGAGGTCATCTCAGCTTTCAAAATATCCTCACAAATGTCAGCTGTGTCTCAAGGACAAGACAAACTACAAAGACGCCAACTAACAAAGCGCCTTGGGTCTGCAGTAGTGACAAAGAAAACACAGCAAAGACGCAAAATCCTGTGTAACCACAAAACAGAGGAAAAGACCTCATTCTTGTTATATGACATTTTTCTATAACATCATACTGTTTATGTCAGTGATTTCATGACACGTGAGATGGTGGATATGGTAAATCTGCTCTGTTCTGCCTAGCCGTCTGGCTGGAGAGCTGAAGGCATGTGGTAATTAGCTGTGTCTTGCCGGCAGCAGGTCATTACTACATCGTAATGGTATTTGGCAGACGGTGGCATTCAGGCTCGGCGTGATTGCTCCATGTCAGAGACCGTGGTGGCCTTGTGGCCCTTTCACACACACACACCTCAGACTAGCTCTTCAGCTGTTCTCACTGTGGTTAAGAGTTGAAGTAGGCCAATAGCAGCTGCTCCTTAACTAAAATAAAAGGGGTGATTTCTGTCCTGTGCCAATAACAACAACTGAGTCAAGATCCTAACAATGCACTGTGGACTGTGATCTTTTATGTACAAAGTTCACAAAAACTAATACAATTTTCTCAAGTTATACTTTGCTAACAAAATTACATAATTCTTTATGAATGCAAGGCATGTACTGAAATTGGTAATGATTATAACGCATTCAGGACTGTAATTGTTAGCTATCAGGTTTTATTTGATAAGAAAGAAGAGTACTTAAAACCATGATTCCGTATGAAGGCATGACAATGCTTAATAAGACAAATATACTGTATGTAAAATATGTAGTTGCAAAAGTAATCAATGCTGTCACGGGAGAATTGTATGTAGTCATGTATGTAGACAAGAGTAAGGTATGTAGTTATGAGAGATATGTATGTAGTTACAAGGGTAAGGTATGGAGTTATGTGAGCAAGGTATGGGGTTATGAGTGTAAGGTATGGAGTTATGAGTATAAGGTACGGGGTTATGTGAGTAAGGTATGGAGTTATGAATGTAAGGTATGGAGTTATGAGTGTATGGTATGGAGTTATGAATGTAAGATATGGAGTTATGTGAGCAAGGTATGGGGTTATGAATGTAAGGTATGGGGTCATGAGTGTAAGGTATGGAGTTATGAGTGTAAGGTATGGAGTTATGAGTGTAAGGTATGGAGTTATGTGAGTAAGTTACAGGGCTATGTGAGTTAGGTATGGAGGTATGTGAGTAAGGTATGAAGTTATGTGAGTAAGGTATGAAGTTATGTGTGTAAGGTATGGGGTTGTGAGTGTAAGGTACAGGGCTATGTGAGTTAGGTATGGAGGTATGTGAGTAAGGTATGAAGTTATGTGTGTAAGGTATGGGGTCATGAGTGTAAGGTACAGGGCTATGTGTGTAAAGTATGGAGGTATGTGTGTAAGGTATGGAGTTATGTG
>CM040983.1:11346955-11364289 GCA_022985145.1 Pangasius djambal
TATGTGAGTAAGGTATGGAGTTATGTGAGTAAGGTATGGAGTTATGTGAGTAAGGTATGGAGTTATGTGAGTAAGGTATGGGGTCGTGAGTGTAAGGTATGGAGTTATGTGAATAGGTATAAAGCTATGTATGTAAGGTATGGAGTTATGAGTGTAAGGTATGGGGTTACGAGTTTAAGGTATGTAAGACTGGACCTGCTGTCACGGCTCAGTCTCTGGCAGCGCCTCCCAAGCACTCAACCCTCCCTGACTACTAACACCTGCTGCTTGTTTCATAGCTCATTTTCAGGACTTTATATTTATCCACCCCTCAGAGTCTCAGATTGTGACATCTTGCACCTTTCCATGTGCTTGCTCCTTGCCATTGTTTTGTTATTGTCTTGCATAGCACAGCATGTTCTCTTGTTTGTTCTCTACCCTCCTGTTATGCTGCTAGCTTAGCATTCTGCTTAGCCATTAGCATCTTACCTAGTTTTCAGCCAACTGCTCTACCTTACCTGGTGCTGTTTTATATCTTGCCATAAGCCTACTTCCTGTTTTGCCTTGTTATATCTTTGGTATTGATATTAGCTTAACCTTAGGCTAGCTTAGCCTTTTGTATGTTTACTAGGCTTCTTTTGCCAGTTTGTGTTTATGCCCCTGTTATTTGAATGTTTATCCCTGTATTCATTAAAACCTTCTGCTTTAAAGTCCATCCATGGTCTAGCGTGGTTCAATATATATGCTGACAAATCTCAGGTGTTTTTTGTTGTATCCTTGAGTAATTGCCAACTGAGAAAAATTCTGTTTTTGTTTTGATAAAAAAGAAGAAAAATCCTGGCTCTCGGACATGGACACGACCATAATTATATAAAATACTGAGGAATAATGTTTTTCTTTATACATTAATGTAGCAGAATGAAAAGATAACAATGCCTATTGTATAAATTTATATAAATGATTATTGAATCAGATTTTACACCATTGTAAATCCAATCCACTGGTATATTTTATGCCGTGAACTCAATGTGAAGCTGAGTAACACAGAACAAGAAACAAATGGTCTTAAAGCTCATCACCATCACACTTGCGGCATTTTGTATAATTCAGCAACAGAGAGTCAGCTTGATGTCAGTATCAAATCAGTATCAGGTATCAGCTAGCTTGGATATTTTAAGTATCATATTGAAAATGGAAAAATGAGATCTTTATAATATATATCCATGCTGACCTCACATTTGCTGTACCCTTATTACTGCTCTATTGACTAAACAAAAATAGGTTTTCCACATGGTTTACAGACGGTTTGCATCACTTACCTTATTGCCTGTGGCAAATGAGGCGCACCAAGATTATCTGTCAGTCATTCACCTAGAACTCTAACAATCTGGCTTGCTGTAATGCTTCTTGAGTTCACAGTAAATTGCCGCCCCCATTATTTTAAGCAAGACAGCCAGAACTAGGCAACAATGATTAGAAAGGTAATTCCACAGCAGCACTATGTGCCTGAAATGATATTCCTCAATTGCAAATTGACTTTGAGACACCACTGGGGAAATGAAGTGTGCCTCTTCAGTCAGCAGCAAATTAAACAGGAATCTGAAAAACTAAACCTGGCAAAGATATCTTAATAATACAAGCGAGTAATGTTGCAGTTCTCGCTGTGTGCCCTGCTCTAAACCAGGCCTGGAGATGTGATCAACAGAATTCATGCTCAATAAGGGCAAACAATTTACAGGTAAACTTTCCAAAAGTTCATTTTTTTGTAATGTTTAGAAGGTTTTCTAGACAGATAATAATCAGTGATTCTCAATATTGCTAAACAATGGATTTGACATGTTTCTTGATTTTCTGGCCTGGAAATTGGAAAAGGAACTGAGTTTCTCAGATCTCGCTCTTCTCCTGAAAGACAATCTAAAACCTAAAAAAACCTAAAGTGTTTTTTTTTTTTTTTTTTTAATGTAGTTCATGTCCCTGATCATACTGTGCATGATTCGTCACTGTCAATCACTTAAAAGCCTCACCTTTAAAGGTCCTTTAAAATATCATATCATTTTGCCTCTCCTCTCGCCACCCAAAGGAACTGAGCATTTATCAGTCAGAAATAAATCAAATCACAGGAAAAAAGTTTCACGCTTATTTTAAATGGGTAGCGGCATGGTGGAGCATGGGGGGTTACGTTGCCATCTCACAGTTCCAGGTTCCCTGATTCGATCCTGAGCTTGGGTTACTATCAGTGCTGAGTTTGGCATAACTGGGATTCCTGGTTGCCCTCCTGCCTCCCAAAAACATGCATTTAGGTGGATTGGCTATGCTAAACTTCCTCTAGGTGTGAATGTCTGTGTGTCCGTGTCCGTGTGTGTCCGTGTGTGTCTGTGTGTGCGTGTGTGAGTGTGTTTCCTGTAACTGAATGGTGTCCCATTCAGAGTGTGTTCCCAGGATCCATGGGCTCCAGATCCACTGCTACGCTGACCACAATCACACTTTAATGGCAACTTACAAGGCATACATCGTTTCAACACGGATTGAGGTGGTTTGGGGGGAAGGAGAAGGCTTGCCAATATTACAAGCAGCTTCTTTAACTGTAAGTGTAAGGGATAACTCACAATAATACATTTTGGCTTCTCATTGACTTGTATGTTAAAAGTGGACATGCAAGAAGACTTTATTTCATTTTAAACTCACTGTGTGGGAAATGAAGGCCTGCCTTTACTAATGATTAGTACTTGTGACAATAACCTTTTCTAAAACTGTATCAGACACACACTCACACACACACACACACACACACACACATATATAACTCAGAGTGACTGTGTGCTGTGACAGAATCAGCCCGTCTGAAGCACTCTTACTTATTAAGAACACTCACCTGAGCTTACGCATATCAGTTCTTTCTTTATTCTATTTCATTATCATTTTTTTTCATGGTTAAGCTAATGTGCAGGAATCAATGCTAAACTCGTATGAAAAAGAACAGCTCAATCATTTATAATTCAAAAGAGGAATGGTTCTTCTGAATCACTCACTTTTGTTGTGTGCAAATGGATTTGTGCTTTCTACATGGTAAGTGGAACACACAATACACTCGCCATTCAAGTAGTTCCAGTCCAGAGAACACTGTTATTTGGCATTTGAGAAATATGGTGATGGAGCATGTGGTAGCTTATGATTCAGGCAATTTAGCTAGCTAGAATGCAGAAGTTAGGTCTTGTATATGGCCAATGAAAAGGCAGAATGACAATTGAAATAAGACAAAAATACCAAGAACTCCACATTTTACTCAGAAGTGTTGGTAATTGGTAAAAGAAAAAAATCCTCCACATGACCAAAAGTTACACTTAGCATATACAGAATTTCAATGGGTTTCTCAATTCTCAAGTTAGCTGCAATTTCCTAACTAATGTTCATTACTCATTGGAAATTATTTGCTAATTTTAAATTCTAGGTTTTAAATTTAAATTGCTTTTAAATCTGCTGGAGGATGCCACATACTTCTATGTAGGATCTGGAGTTATCAAAACACATGCATAAACAAGCTGTTTTATTTTAGGAAAGGGATCATTATGGTGCCAAATTCCTAATCAAAGTAAAGTGCAATGATGCAGGCTAACCTCGGGTTTCCATAGCAACTTCTTGTGCTTCTTAGCAAGGAACTTCAGAATCTCAGACTGATCTCTGTCAGCTGCAGCAGCGTGAAGCTCATCCTCCTGAGAGAGAGAGAGAGAGAGAGAGAGAGAGAGAGCGAGAGAGAGAGAGAGTGAAAACATCAGGTAAATCCTATGTGATCAAATAAAAACAGGTGCAATCTGTGGCTGTGCTTCAGTGCCATTTTGATATGATGATGTGTTTTAACACACAGTTTGCATAACCCTGGAGATGTTGCTCATATTGTTATATTATTTGATAGCAGACCTGTAATCTAATGTCATTTAAGAATACCTAAAATCTGCCAAACAATACTGCAGACAAGATACTGTTTATCTCACACAGAGTATCTCCTCTACATGGAATACGTTAAAGTGTTAAGCTGAAAACTGTTCTTTAAGTGAGAAACTGAGCATCATAAAGAATAAGATAAAGCCCATAATATGACATAATCGCTATGCTCCCATCTCCTAATAACATACACTAGGAGGATGCACAGTTGTACTAAATGTTTTTGAACACTTTTGAATTCAGAATTTTTGCATTTTGAACGCTGTCTAAAATGTGATCTGATCATAAGTCACAAATAATGAATAAAGCTCGTTGTGGCAGCATGGTCAGCTGCGGAAGGAAGGTGTCAGAGAGAACGAGCAGGAAATGAGTGAGTGTCTACACCTGTATATCACTGTCAACAGCAGCATACTTATGTTCCCATCATTCAATAGACTTCCAATGCCCAGAGAGAGGAGTAAACCTGTGATGCTGAACCGTTCTGTTCCAAGTTGAGCCGAGCTAAGCTCGGTGACATTTGTATCGTGCATGACCTTGCAAAAAAAAAAAAAAGCACCTGTTTGAATCTCCAGTCAAACAACCAATATCTCAACCACCAGTAAATCTAGAGTGTTGAAAAGTCCCTCAAAAATGAAAAGGGAATATAAAGTGCATTTAACGATTTCATTCGATGTGCGGCACAGATGCGTTGCAGACATTTTGAAATCTGGCATCGGATTACAAATGCCATTGATTAGGCTTATTCCACTACTTTGTGCAGCTATCCAGTTTCTCGATCAAAGCCTGTGTGAGGAAATCACGCTGAGCTATCAATGATTTAGACAGATTTAGGAAAACTGACTGTTTTTAACCACTGCTTTTGTTGAACTGGCTCCTTGCCCAATATGATCTTTACAGACAGACGACCAAGGCAATGTTATAGGTAAACAAAAAAAAACAAAAAAAAAAAAACACTTCCATATCATTTGGGTTAAATATATTTATGTTTTCTTAAAGTTGGAATGTCAAAGTTTGTTATATGCTTAAAGACCAAATTTGGCCAAACCCTCAACATCCATTGATCAGTACTCAAAAAAAGACTTTTGTGTTTTGTGTCATATATATATATATATATAAAAACATTCAAGGTGACTGATGGAGAAAATATGGAAACTCAATCTTCTCATTTTTTATTATTTAATTAAACATTATTGGCAAAAACAACAAAATTTCTCTATATAGGAGTACTATGATACATTCTTCTAAAGAAAATCTTTTTCAGGAAGTTGTATTTTAATAGCCTGCTTCAGATCACTGAAAAGCATTTCAGTATAACCGAGGTCAGTATCTGACCAGTTAGAAATAATCCAATAATCTGAAATACCAAAACCAACCAAAGGTTTTTTTTTTCTCCGTAGTAAATAAATTCCTGATTTTCTTTTTTTTTTTTTTAGGTTGATTTGGGAAACAATTCATCTTTCACATGAATAATATTATGCTTTCCTTATTAAGAATACAGTTCATTCTTCATCTCTCATTTATGAAACAAGGACACATGGGACTTAAGAATTCCAAAAAAAATAACCCAAAATGTCCGCAACTGTTCTGCTCGTGTGCTGAAAGTAAGACCTCCTCAGTTAATTTGCGAGCACTTTATTTCCTTTGAAACACGTTGTGTGGAAGATGAAGGCGCATCTTTATTAATGTTGAGCACACATTACTTCAGACTCTCCTCATATCTGGCACTGTAAAACTCTCGCAGCTCTTCCCTCTTACTTATGAATATGAAAACACCCACTCACCTGAGCATGAGCTTTACCATTCTTACTTTCTTACTTTATTCAATTTCAGTAGAAACATTTTCTCAGTTCAGCTAATGGAGCTTAAGTGCAGAAATCAATGCTAAACCTATAAGAGAAACATTTCCATTACAGAAGAGCTCAATCATGGATTTGGCTCAGTGTCAAGGCAAAGGCCTTCCTCCTGGCTTCGCTTTGCATCAGCGTTTTTTAAAATGTTGTGCCAGAGGACAGGATGGCATTAACAGGGGATAAAACATCACCACTACTGCATTTCACTGCTGTGTTTTAATCTCATTTTTCACACACAAATTTCACATCAGATTTCCGTGCTTCAGGTTAGGTTAACTGTTTAAATAACCTTAGATGCCTATACATATAGTGTCATGTAAGACAAAAAGATTTGGAGGTCTTGATTAAAAAGTGATGTACTATCCTCTGGGGTAAATGAAATCATGTGTCACTACTCCAGTGATAAGAAAGGTGTCTATTAAATATCTCAAAAAACTACCAAAGATGTCAGTTACCTATGTATCTGCTCCCACCTGACTTCCAACTTTAGCCACCGTAAGCAAAATAACAAAACTGATCTTAGATTAGCTGATTAGTGCAAAGAGAATGTAAAGGGCTTAAAGACAGATCATGGGAATTACAACACACCTGGAGTAATAGTAGGTATGGAATATCAATGAGGTTAATTAATTCTCCTTGTTAAACCGTAAACAGGCCTGGTGTGAAAATGAGAGTCTGGGGCTCATTTTTCATGTCAGGTTATCCACCAGCGCAGTGCAAACGAGCCCCACCACAAATCAAATTTTAATTTTCTCAACCTGGCAATATGTGTGATAATGACCTGCACGGGTTGGATCATCACTCTTGTACATCTCATATTTAAATCTTGAAACAAATGTGTACAGTGTTTCATTGGACTCTAATATTTTCATACAACATTAAGTTAAAACAGTAGCACGACAGCAGCAGCGTAGGTGAGATCATGGGACTATTATTTCATTTCATTTTTATATTTTCTGTGAAACGAAAGGAAATTTATGTACAATTCGGCTATTAGCATTCGTTAGACAGAAACTGCATTGTGTGCATATGGTGCCTGAGCTCGCTTTAATCTAGTAATGCTGAATTCAGATGAATGGCCTAGACATCGCAAAGTGCTCGCAGTACTACAAATAACCATGGCCCTTTTTGGGCTCGAGCAAATACTGAAGACAGACTGAGCTGCTGTCTTTTCTGCTTCTCAGCATGGGCCACGATGCATGCCAAACTGATGGAGAATTCAGATATTAACTCAATGCATCAAGACTAAATTAGGTTAGCTGGACACTGACCAGAACAGAGAGAGCAATGGAGTGCAGTGTCCTGTTCTAAGACACACAACGCATAGTGCAGAATGATTCTGTAAAATGAAATCGCAAAGCCCGAGAGAGGTCATTTTTAAGAGAAAAAAAAAAAAAAGCAGTGTAGCAGCAGTATAAACGATGCTCTATAAGCAGCAATGTTGCAGTTCAGACCTCCTTAATCACTAAAGACTAAAATAAAACCATGACCTATAGCTACCAATGGCAAGACAAAACGAAGACTTTTAACCATCAAGAGCAACAACAGACCATGTTTTAGAGTGTAGCTACACTGGAATTTGAATGCCATTACTGAAGAATATCTACATTGTGGAAAGTTAAGTAGACTCGTATTGTGGGGAAAAAGAGCAAGTTATAGTACACTAGCACTGTGGAAAAGAAATTAAGTAACAAAAGTAAGCAAGTTAAATAGGCTAGTATTGTAGAAAGGGAGTAAACTGTAGTAGGCTAGAATTTTTAAAAACAGTGTAAGCTATATTAGGCTAGCATTGTGGAAAAGAGAGTAAGTTATAGTTAGTCTAGCATTGTGGAAATATAATAAGTTATTGTGGAAAATAAAGTACCACGTGGTAGGCTAGTATCGTAGAAAAGTGAGTAAGTTAAGTAGGCTAGCATTGTAGAACATGAGTAGGCTGTAGTAGGTTAGCACTGTGGAAATGAGAGTAAGCTATGTTAAGCTTGCACTGTGGGAAACAGTAAGTTGTAGGTATGTTGTATGTAGGTCTAGGTAACCTAAAACACATTCTACTATAACAATAGCCAGCATATTATTATAGACAAGAAACAACAGTAGACAAATTAGCTAGATAAGAAACACAAGTTCACCTTCCTTTTATGGTTAGCTGGCTGGTTGTATAGCAGTTAGCTAGTTAGCTAATGTAGGAGTTGCTACAGATACTCAACATTGTCCCAGAGGTTTCTGTGATTTCCTTCCAAACGGTTTTATAGATGAGGATGAAGATAGAGCTAGATGAAGGAAAGCTTTTTCCTTTTTTTCAATTAATAAAAAATATTTTTTTAAAAAAGTAATAAACAATAATATTAAAACTCAAGACTTATGGTCAGCGTCAAGACAAGACAGCGACCTGCTCAAGACCAGAAGGGGAACACAGCCAGGAAATAAACCAAACTATACTACATAAAATGCATGAAGAAATGTAAATATGAACAGTAAGGGAATTTGACAAGTACAAAAGATAAGCTGTCATATGTTTATATGTTGTCTGAAAGGAAGAAGGATTAGTCATCAAATCACAGTATTTAGTTCAAGAGAATGGGAACTGATTAAGAAAGAGAGAGAAAAAATACAGAGAGAGAGAGTGGTAGAAAAGATGGCAAATATTTCTGAACACACTGTCATGCACAGAAAACCTTATATTACAGTGCGATAACTTTGACAGTGATTAACAAATGAATCATACACTTCATTAATTAATACCATGACATTTTCTATGAGTGCACTCCATGGAGGCTGAGAAATAAGAAACCCTCATGGGTGGGGCAGGATATAAAATCCCCAATCACCTTGGCACCCTCCCTGGAGGACTATGGAGCCACACGCTAATTACACACAGTTTATTCACAATCCATTCGCCCCGGCTGTGTGAGTGGGTGTGTTAAGCGAAAAGTAAACAGTAAACACACCAGTGACTCTGACATCTCTGGCACTTGAAAAAGCATCTCATTTTGGAGCGAGCCAAGAAACAGAAAAACAAATTTGTACAGAAGGTCAGCTGTGGTCAATGTTCTTTGCACCAACGAGAGATTTCTTTTTCTTCTCTCATTTACGAACATGAATTGAGATGTTAGGAACAGGTGTCACCTGTCGGCACATCCCCAGCACCATGTGAGATTTTAACGCGTCACCCTGATACACGCAGAATGTTCAGGTGAAACAGAACAGCACTTTGCATTCCTGCTGCTTGTTGGAAAGAAAGACCCTTTTGCGCTAAGTGTGTGATTATTTTGGTGCTGTTAAATTATTCACAAGGCAGCCAAGAGCAGGCATAGGGATGTAATTAAGGGTGCGATGCAGTCAATAGCTAGTCTGATAGAATGACTCCACTTCATTTAAAGCAGGATTAATAGGACCTATAGGCATGAGGTGAGAGCAGTTAGGCCCAGAGGTGCATAAGGCCAGTGTATTACTACCTAAGGGACTGACGGAGCCACACTGAAGCAATTAGCAGCTTTACACTATGGACAAACATGATGGCTCTAATTGATGAGCAGCAAGAAATGGTTCAGGGAAGAAAACAGTCCTCCTTCAGCAGGAGAGCAAACAAGAACACTGCACCAACATCAATTTCCTACTTTATCTATACTTGGACTAACAGTAGAGTTAAGGCATGTTTTTTCTTTTATTCCAGCCAGATCGCTGCTGACCATGACGACCGTGGCATTCCTCCAGTTCCTACCTCGAGAGAGATGGAAAATAAAGGCAAATCCAAATACAGTATATGAACTGAATGACTAGCAAACAGCGAGCAAGTTGGTGTTGCCTATTCAAACAGAATGGTGCGTCGATAAGCTTCAACAGAGATGAGCATGTTGCAGTTTTTCTTGTGACCTCGTCTAAGGATCACATAGTCTCAGCAGTGTTGTTCAATATCACCCCTGGTATAGGCCTACTGATTAAAAAAAAAAAAAAAAGATGTAGGAGTAAAAAAAACATGATCCTTTCCATTACTGAATGCCACTGAGTATGAAAAGAAGAGTTTATAAAGTTGAAGATTTTATAACTACCTTCGGAGTATGTGGAGGTCCACTGATACTCTAAACTTCATTATCCCATGCCATCCCATGGTGGCAGTTTCCAAAATCCACACCAAAACAAATGATTAATAAACCAATCATTTTTTAATAACAATGCATCCTAAAAACAGAATACTATAACAATCAACAAAATTAATATATTGGTTTCCAATGGTTAAAATGTAGCTCCATAAGAAACACCTTTGAATTGCTTTCAAAGAGAAATACACCACCAAACAACCAACAACAAATACATAAACTTGACAGACTCCAATATTTATTCTTGAGACTATACTAAAGTACCACTGAACCATTAAAATGGTCTATGTATAATAATAAAATGTTTAATCTTTCCTTTAAAGACCCAAGAAACTTCTAAAAATGACCTAAGAACATTTCTACACTTCTTTCCCTTATTAAAAATGGATAACTGAATACCAGTATAATACCAGTACCAAACTGTCCACAGTGTGTGAATGGGTGTGTAAATGGAGCTACATTAATAGCTAATTAATAGCTGATTGTATTACTGCTACTGCTCAACATTGCGTCAAAGCTCTTGCCAGTTCCCGCCCCCTTCAGGAAACAGAGGTGAACGGACAGATTGGATGTTGCTGTTTTGGAAAGTGACTTTTCTGAAATGCCTCGCATGCTTTTTTCCCCAAGGTGCTTTTCTGACCTTCTCAATCCAAAAGCCTGTTCAGAAGGAAGCATAAACCAGCCTGAAGCTCATGCAATGAAGGGATGGAAAGAGTTAGAAAGCAACGGAAAAAGAGGAGACACTGACAGCTGGCTCTGAGATGGAGTTATGAGACACAGTGGTAGTTATTGTCCACTCTTCTATCCACTGGTTCCAAAACACCCTCCGAAAACAGCAACACAATAGCATGCTTTCATACAGGAAAGCTCTTTCTTATGCTGAAATAACTGCTTTATTTCCAGTTATTGGTGATTATTTATAGAAAAGACAGTTAACAATATGGCCTACGCCTCCATTATGACACCTACTTTGCTGACTGAGTGAGTTCCTGGGGAGAGATGACTCATCATACAGTACGATGGAGTTCTCCACTCTGGCTATGCCATGACTACAGGCTTAAATTTGACCTTTTTCCTTCAGATTAACTCAAACCGAACTGACTTTTCTCACATGAAAACCAGTGACAGCTGGTGAAGACTTGACATGCTGCTGATACTGAGCTGGCTGAGACGAACACCATTATGTGAAGAGTGACAGGTCTGAATGAGGAAGCGAGAGTGAGGGAAAGAAAAGGGAGATGACAGCCAGCTATGAGTGAGGTATGATAGGCAGCCATTCACAGACATTATAGACAGCACTGTCACCTAGAAGTTATCAGTCAGACACGGGCCGACCCTCTCTATGTGCCAGAACTCCTTATTTCTTATCAAAGTCATGAGGGAGAGCTGCCTTCCCTCAGCGCAAATAAAGTGGCCACTTTAACATCATTAATGATCTGTTTGACAGTGCAAAACTAGCGGGCAGACTGAGTGGTAATACATCTATCTGTTACAGCTGGAGTTAATGCTTTAACCACAGGTGTTTTCTTTTTGTAGTTGTTGTTGTTCAGTGCACTGTAAAAGCTACTGAGCTTAAGGAAATGTTTTATGGAAATAGAGCGCCATGGCTCATGTGCTATACAAATACACTGGCATGCAAACTCTATCAAGCAATGAGTCAGATACACCGCTTCCATAAGGCACCAAGCAAATATCTTTTCTGAGGTTCCTGTCTTCTTTGTGGGAGTATATTACTGAAAGGAGAAGGACTAAAAGGTCTAGGGTAGACTGTTACATAGGTACATACAGTTACATAATTTATTGGACAGTAGATACAAAATATGTGTTTGTAAACTGCAGCATTGTAGTTGAGTCAGCAGCTCTCAAGTCTAAGGCATCCCACTGAATCTAAATCTCACATCTAAATTAAGAACAAAGTCCCTATGTTGCTACTCAAGTTATGTCTACGTCAGATCCAATTCAACTCCCAAATGGAGTCCTGGGTAGGCAGAGTGGAGTGACTTCTGCTGTAATTAAGTATCCTCAGTAGGTTGCAGTAGCATAGAAGAACAGAGGAATAATTTTTAATGAATTCAATTTTTAATATGCATTCATTCATTCATTTAATGACTACTCATCTTCGTTAACCTCATTACTTGGTCACGGTCGCAATAGTTGGAATACACTTTGGTGGGATTTTTAATATTTTTGAACAAATTATTTACATAGCTAATTTACTTGTCAAGATATTCAAAATTCAGCAAAATGTTGAAGTTCAGGTCAAGCCTAAAGTAATATGTGAGTGAGACAAGACAAGATATAACTCAAGAATATTATGACTGAAGCCATAATATCAGGACTTGAACACTAGGGGTGGATCATATGGTAAAAATATCATATCACAATATCGGCAGACATTTTTAAAGTACACAAGGCATGTCAGTGTATTGACAAAGTGCCAATAAAACAGCAGTGCATCATTTAAACAAAACCTCAAAACACTGGTTTCAGCAATATATATTCAATTAGCTTTTAACATTTAAAACACAACAGGACATACTGTTAAAAGAAAAATAAACACTGGGGTTGTGTGATGCAATCCGACATGGAGCAAAGTTACGGTTCCACCCAGAAGCTGATTATTTTCCAATAACAGCATGTCCCTGGTATTTTATTCTGCCTATACCACAGCAATTTGCCAATGATTACATTAGTGAGCATTAATTTATTATTGAGCATCTCTGCCCTGCAGCCTTTCCCACGGCGTAAAACTTAAACTTACTAACAAAACCTTGACACTGGAGACTCCTTCCATAAATGTTGCATGTTAAAAGCATCTCCTTAAAGAAAGCTTCACTATATCACTGAATATAGTAAGGGCCCAAGCGCTGAAAGTGCGCAGGGCACTACTACTGTTTTCCTAAGCATTATTCTTTTTTTTTTTTTTCCCCAAGTTTGAGGTGCCTAACAGGATGTAGGTCATTTTGGATATAAAGTGGAAATCCAATCTACTATATAGCTATAATTACAGTCAATCTTTGCATAGCTGTTACACTGTAATTCAAATCAAATCATAAACTAGGAGAAAAGCACATAAACAGAGCTATGATGCATGTGCTCACTACACATAACTTCAGTACAATTAATTAATGTTTAATAAGGATAACAACATATATCTCTTATCTTCTTCATGCATTATCTCACCAAATATTAGCTGTATGTTTGGACATGGAAGCTGCTGTAAAGTCTTAGACTTGGGCTTAACCTAACACATCAGTGCAAAACAAGTTACTCTACAGTGCTCGCCTCACGATGCATTGTTTTCGTACACCCACCGGGTGGCGATGGCACCGTAGTGCTTGGGCCCGTCATCGCTGCTTGCAGCTATATTCTTTTTTGTGAGTCCAAAAACGTCAGAAACAAACGCTGCCAGAATTATATAGCCATACTGTATAATACTAGTACTTTGTGTACAAATTAACATGGGATTTCTAGCATATTCGAAAGAAAGGACTCTGAAATTAAATTAAGTTTGAATCTCTGATCAATAGTTCCATCTTGTTCAGACTTATAGTATATAAATATATAAAAGAAACAATACTCTGTAAACTTAATTGCTATAATCTGCTCACAAAGCAGTGCTACGTGAGAGCTTTGATTGTAGCTCTGCTCTCTGATTTATTAGCTCTGTAATAGGCTTAGTGCTACTCTCCCACCACTGCTGAATGACTAATCTGATGAACTGCATTCACTAACTTTTCTTGCTAAACATTGCAGGCTAAATCCCCACTGTTCCTCCCGAACCCCAGCAGAGTGAAGCTCAATGATGGGATCTTAATTTTTGAGTAATCTAACCCACAGACGCTGATACTGCTTTAGAAATTGAGCAGATGGAAGAATAAACATCCAACACCACAGCATTTTATTCGCATGAATAGAACCAGGCAATATGTGTGTGCGTGTGTGAGGGCATGAACTAATCCCTGTTGTATCTAGGAATTCATCTTTTTTCTGTTGGTTTTTCTCATCTATTGAAAGGATCCATCCCTCAGGAAGCTCCTCATTTCCAGTTCCCTTGTTCTGTCCTTTTTCATTCTCAAGTCAATATCATGCTCTTTCATGTTTCCCCACCTCTATCCACACACGCCCTTTGCATGTGTGTGTGTGTGTGTGTGTGTGTGTGTCTGTGTGTGCAAATGAGGTTTTTGAGTGCTATACAAAGTAAAAATGTAGCAGCATACCCTCTGTCCCCCCCCCCCCAAACACACACACACACACTCCTTCCCATCCTGACTTTTAATTGAATTCAATGCATGTGCAATATAGGACTACGTGCACTCAATCTACAAAAAGGTCCTCACAATAACAGCCCATTTAGCCTTCGTGCTATCCATCTGACCATTTGGGCTGTGCAATTACTCTCCCATTCACTTGCATTTTGTGCTTTCCCCTTCCAGTGAAGGCCTGCTCTTTCACCCTCTCTATCTGTACCCTGCTCCCTTTCTCTCTCTGTTAAATGGATCTGCACCTAAACACTGTATACAGGTTGTATTAGCATTGCTGTGAGCTGGGGCTGAAACACACCATTATATTCGCAGGCAGCTGAGGAGGAGGACAATGATGGGATGAAGGGTTGCCAGCTGCAGCCATGGCTCAGAGATCTCACCAAAATGTGACATTTTTCAGGTCACTCTCTGTAAGTGTGCATTGGTGCATGTGTCTGCACAACAAATCGATGCCTATCACGCCTGAAAGACAGCAAAGGGCAAATGAAAAGGGCAGACATCTCAGTTTGTTACCCTCTCTGGCATTCACAAAGCGAAGTGTGAGCATGTCTCAGAAACACCTGTCCTCTTAAAAAAGCCACATCGCAGATTTCTGCAAATACATGCAGAAATTGCTGAGGACTTCCAAAATAAAAAGAAAGTGTAATTAAAGAATATATTAAAACACCTTCACAAGGCACATCTGTAGAGACCGAGATGTTATTTCCTGAGGGGTTGAATTGATAAGAAATATTCATACTTTCCACAAAATACAGTACACAGCTCTTGTAGGTGTTAAAACATAACTCTTGTGTAATGTGAACACATGAAGACATTATTACAGGCAGTTGAAGATTTTTTAGTTTACTATTATGAGTCAAATGCAGCCATGTAAAAGACCAGCGTGCGAAGAATCTGCCTTAGTCATGCGTAACCGTTCCGAAGGCAGTGCAAAGCACAGGACCGTGTGATGCAGTGTTATCTGTGTCTCTTCCTGCTGCTTGTGGTCAGAGATGGATGGCACTGCGAGGGCGTTGCAATGAGTTGCATTACAAATGCGTCCCACGGCATTACTCCCTCCCGGCTGTGCTCATCAGGGAGAGAGAGAGAGAGAGAGAGAGAGAGAGGAACATAATCTCATGACTAGACCAAGAATACAGCTGCTACTGTAGAGATCTGTCTGTCTGTTCAGCACACACCTGGCAGTGATCAGTCACCTCCACACTACCAGTTCCCCTTTCTGCATTGCATGTGCATAAGAGACTTAACACTGCATTTGCACTGCAGGTAGAAGCAGCCCAATTTCTTAGAAAATATAATTCATATAGGATAGGTGGTGATACAAGTTCAGTCTGATCTGTCAGACCAGTTATCATACAGCTATCATCCACCTCGTGGTTGTCATGAGTTTGAGCTGAATAGATGCCCACATTCAGCAATGTAACGTGTGAGTGTCGAAGTACATACTCTAAGGGAGAGTCCAGATAAGACAAGATTATGACAATACAAGTTAAAAAGCAATACTGTGGTGAAGACAAGACAAGGCCACACTGCATCCGAGACAGCACAAAGACGGAGAAAAGAAAATACTATGACCAAAACTAGTCCCTAGACCAATATGAGATATAACAACAAACTTGCTCCTTACCCAATATCTTTGCATAAAGATAGCCAGCCTTGCACTGTAAATAAAAACATCTCCACATGATTTTGGTTTCTTAAAGTTGAGGTGTCAGTACATTATAGCAGAAAAAAACAATTCTGGGCAAAACTAGATTGTTCATATTTTTTGGTTGTTTGCCAGAATTCAGATGCAACAGTATAACAGCATCCATATATATGTGTGTGTGTATATATATATATATATATATATATATATATATATATATATATATATATATATATATACACACACACACACACACATTGCTCAAAAAAAATTAAAGGAACACTTTGAAAACACATCAGATCTCAATGGGGAAAAATATCATGCTGGATATCTATACTGATATGGACTAGGTAATGTGTTAGGAATGAAAGGATGCCACATCGTTTGATGGAAATGAAAATTATCAGTCTACAGAGGGCTGAATTCAAAGACACCCCGAAAATCAAAGTGAAAAAAATGATGTAGCAGGCTAGTCCATTTTGCTGAAATTTCATTGCAGCAACTCAAAATGGTACTCAGTAGTTTGTATGGCCCCCATGTGCTTGTATGTTCCTAATGAGACGACGGATGGTGTCCTGGGGTATTTCCTCCCAAATCTGGACCAGGGCATCACTGAGCTCCTGGACAGTTGGATGGACCGAAACATAATGTCCCAGAGGTGTTCTATAGGATTTAGGTCAGGCGAGTGTGGGGGCCATTCAATGGTATCAGTTCCTTCATCCTCCAGGAGCTGCCTGCATACTCTTGCCACATGAGGCCAGGCATTGTCGTGCACCAGGAGGAACCCAGGACCCACTGCACCAGCGTAGGGTCTGACAATGGGTCTAAGGATTTCATCCCGATACCTAATGGCAGTCAGGGTGCCATTGTCTAGCCTGTAGAGGTCTGTGCGTCTCTCCATGGATATGCCTCCCCAGACCATCACTGACCCACTGCCAAACCGGTCATGCTGAACGATGTTACAGGCAGCATAACATTCTCCACGGCTTCTCCACACCCTTTCATGTCTGTCACATGTGCTCAGGGTGAACCTGCTCTCATCTGTGAAAAGCACAGGGCGCCAGTGTCGGGCCTGTCAATTGTGGTGTTCAATGGCAAATGCCAATCGAGCTCCACGGTGCCGGGCAGTGAGCACAGGGCTCACTAGAGGACGTCGGGCCCTCAGGCCACCCTCATGAAGTCTGTTTCTGATTGTTTGGTCAGAGACATTCACACCAGTGGCCTGCTGGAGGTCATTTTGAAGGGCTCTGGCAGTGCTTATCCTGTTCCTCCTTACACAAAGGAGCAGATACTGGTCCTGCTGATGGGTTAATGACCTTCTATGGCCCTGTCCAGCTCTCCTAGAGTAACTGCCTGTCTCCTGGAATCTCCTCCATGCTCTTGAGACTGTGCTGGGAGACACAGCAAACCTTCTGGCAATGGCACGTATTGATGTGCCATCCTGGAGGAGTTGGACTGCCTGTGCAACCTCTGTAGGGTCCAGGTATCGCCTCATGCTACCAGTAGTGACACTGACCCTAGCCAAATGCAAAACTAGTGAAAAACAGTCAGAAAAGATG
>CM040983.1:11370354-11386870 GCA_022985145.1 Pangasius djambal
GCTGGATAAAGTGAAACAGTCTTGCTATTTGTATATAAGTCATTTCAGACAGAAAAAAGCTGCAAAAACCAACAATCCATATAACAGGGGCTCAATTCACAGTAATCAACAAAGCCATCACCTTTAAACCTGCAAGCAATAACAGAAACCTGGATTTCAAAACTAGCCTATACTTGTTGGAGGACACTATATTCCAAAATATAGAAGTTTAGTAACATGAAGAAGAGGCAGAACATTGCATCATTTTGAACCGGACATTACTAAGGAGGAAACACATAATACACTGTCACAGACAGACTGGAACAGGCCCTGCTGCAGTACAAGAGCAAAGGTATCTCAGTATATTCCAGGTAACTTTACTGATCTGAGATAAACATTTAATGATATTATCAAAGCATCATTTAAGTATGCTAATGCTAGCATAAACTAATATCACCGGCTCACCTGACCATCCCACTCCACACCACCAGAGGTCACCATTACCAGAATAGTAGCCCCTTTCTGGTTTCCCTAGCTCACCTAAATCCCATCTGAGACACTATAAAGACATTATTTTCCAATTTCTAAAGTCTTTTTCAAAGCCTGCTTTCCCAGTCATATTTCTGAGCAGTTTGTAACTCGTTTTGGGTGTTCTGGTGTATATAATCTTGTTTATCATGTTTGAGGTTTTTTCCACTACCCCATTAGATTTGTTTACTGTTTGTTTGCCTTTTTGTGTTTTAACCTGGCTTGTACTCACGACCATGACTACGTTTACATATGCATCAATATTCCAATATTAATCAGAATTTGGAAATATTCTAATTAATACTGAGTCATGTAAATGCTGCAATCCGACTGCCCGATTCAGATTAAGACAATATTCTGTTTTCCAAAGTTCCGATTCCTGCCCCTGGAATATGCCGATTTTAATCAGAAATTTGTTGCATGTAAACACCTTATTCAGAAAATCCACTGAAAGGAGATATATGCTCAGTTAGCAAGGAATTGTGGGCGTTAACAGATGCTTAGCTTAATAGATGCTTACCCCCACCATTTCGAGGTGGTGGTGTTGGGCATTTTTGATGGTGAGAGTGTAAGAATCTTAATTAAATTATTGTGAAAAAGTAAGTAATAAAACTAAAACTGGGGGCAGCAGTGGCCTAATGGTTAGCAAGTCGGACTTGTAACCTGAAGGTCGTGGGTTCACGTCTCATATGCGTGTAAATGTAGTCTATGATTTTTGCTAAATGTTAAACTTAATAAACTCTGCACTTGGACCACACTCTCTCGTTGTGTCATCATTACAGCTAGCTAGTTTTAGTTACACCAGACTTTAGTATCTAAAACTATCTCAAGTCACATTTTCTTCAGTGATGTTTTTGTCTGATAGTGGCAATAGTCCATGAAAAAGATTGAGACCACAGCATGCACTTTTTTTTTTTTTTTTTTAACAAGGACTGGTGCTTTAAACACTTACAGAAATACTTAAATAAACAATAAAAAACTGAACTACTTTGAAATCTATTGGCTTGAAGCATTTCTTTTTTCCCTTTAATGCCGTTTTTGTTGAAATTCAGGGAACTGAGATGAGCTAGCCTCTGTTATCATCTTTCTGCATGATGTGATGTGGACTGGTTTTGCTTTCTGTAGCACAAATCAACATTCTGACTGAGTCAGAGAAAAGATGTTTGTTACGTTTACAGAGAATCTAGCACCTCACAAATTAACATATATTAGTGACTCATAAGACATTAGATGAGAATATACTTCTCCACACGGACCTTTTGGTTACAGTAGTGACACAACTATGTCTGTACAACTTCTTCAATTCAAAAAAAAAAAAAAAAAAAATCTGGGAAATTGAGAAAAGAATGCATTGTATAAGGAATTAAACAATTAAGTGTCAATTATTAGTTGACTGGACAATCAATAATAAGACTATCTGATGTCGAGTAAACTAGCTGTCCCAGTTGTCACAGATAGACAAAGGCAGATTTTACTATCTGTCTCAGTTCGCACTGTCGTGATGTACTTATTTATTTATGCTGTTTTCAAAATATACCACAACAACCAAGAGTTTGTCCATTAGCTAAGTAATCTAGTTAGCTAGCTAGCAAGATAACTTAGTGTGCAGGTTCTGCAGCTAAAAGTGGTGATACATTACAGCATAAGAGATCATGATAGATTCAAGCCTCGAGGTTTATTTTGTTAAGTCACACCGAGTTCACTGTAACACTTTCCATAACAAAAGGACAAAATTGGCACTGTAGTAACAAATTTACAGGAGATAGCTACTTAGAAATCATGTTTTAATTTCAATGTCTCTTTAAACAGTTCCATTCAGACGACCTAACTACCACCACAACCTCTGAAAAACCATTGCTTAAAAAGTGTTGCAATTCTTGTCTCTTGGTCATCCTCAGACCCATGAGTATTTCTCTCATAGCTGTGAAAACCAAACCAACCTCAGCTGGTGCTCAGCTGGTTCCTCTCTCAAACTCATGGGGCAAAAGAAAAGAAAGGCACACACCAAGACAGGGGCAAAACAGTACCACTACAACTTTGTTCTGGTCATGTGGAGGAGACAGCCAGCAATGACCTATCATTAATTTAGAGGCCTGGAGCGCTAGCTCCATTTATAACAATAGAAAAGTAGCTGAGGCCCATTTGTAGTCCCCAGACAGAAAGGCTGGGAGGGAGAGCAAGGGGAATCAATGCTTTTGCAGAGGAGATCAATCACGAGGCCGGCCGGGCGGTAAAAATCAATGTGAACTGAGGACCACGGCTTATTTTTCAATAGGAGCCAGTGCATTATGAAGTGCAAACAGACACAGAGCCATGCAGGTGCAGGAGGCCAGCGCCAAGGGAGAGGGTGCTCATGCAGCCTACTGTTTGGGTTTGGCCTCCACAGCCATACTATATCATCCTCAAAATGTATGATTTCTGATCTGTGGCACTAGCCGTGGCATAAATCTATAATGCTGAGTATTGGATGTGAGTTGTAATGAATGCTCTACAGATTAAAATAATTCCACACAACTGACAAAAACCTTAAGTGTGCCAAACGTATCAACACCTAAATTTAGAACATGGGCCTAATTGAGACTGGGACTTTGAGGTAAATTTATTCAGAAAATTTGAAATCTCAGATGTGTCACCCAAGAAATTGGATTGCTTTATGTTTGTGAGTGTACAGCAGGTTTGTAGAGCAGTATTTCATCATGAAGGATTTTTAAATAAATGTCTTGGCTGTAGGTTCACAGGCCGAAGCATGGAAACACGCCAACTCAGTTCAAGTGTGAAGTCAGAGCCGAAAGGCCACGAGTTTCCAGAAATTTCCCCAAAAACAGATGCTTAGGATTGCTGAGCAGCTGACCTTTATTTCTGTCTGTCCTGCATTTGCACTGGTCACTGCCTGACATTAAGCGAATGACACTTTTCCTCTCATGCTCTCTTTTCTGCTCTTTCCCTCATACCGTCATAGCCATAAAGGACACGTATACCGTATACTGTTCATCAGAATTAACCATGTTTCCTTGACAATATGACAGTCATATCTTTTGACTGTTTTTTCCCTTAAAACCATTAGCATCAGTAGTGTTTCTTTGAAAATGTGTGTGGCTTTATTAAGCTTTCTGACAGCCTTGCTTGATCAGTGTCATCATTCTGTAACTGCCAAAGCTGATACCGCTCAGTTTTATTAATTACTCTAAATATTGGCATCATTACTAAATTGGCACGGAGCTAAAAAGAAAGATGCTGCCAAACTAAGAACCTGGTGGTCTTGAAAATAGTGCTGAGTACCTTGCATACTGATTCACGTAAAACAGTGAATGTGTTTTTTTTTATACTTCTGCATCACCTAATAAAACCAATTAGTGTATGGTTTAAATCTCAATATAACACAGACAAGAAGAAAACATGATGTAACCACAACAATCTGCTACAGAAAAAAAGCAAAGAGATGAAAGAGGATGAATCTCCCACAAGAACATGAGTCAGTGCATGGATGCATCCGAGTGCGGAGGAACGTAGTAGGAAAAACACCCACCAAACTAAGATTTTCACATCAATTATTCCTCATGCTGGGTCTGTCCATGTTGCTAGGTTGCCAAATCCCATGCCAGTTCCTGTCTCGTTTGTAGTAAACACTTAAACCTTTGGGAATGATGTAAAATACTTAATTCTAGGTTTGTGATTTGTGATGTGCCTCATTTCCTTTGTAGAAGCATTCCACAGTCATGCACAGTCTAGCATCATGACTACCGGTGCTGACCCCTATGGCTGCTGTATTCTGCACACCCTTATTTAACCCACTGGTTTCCCACATATTTTTCCCACATATTTTTCCCACATATTCTCATGTGTTCACTTGTCGGTTTCACCTGTTCCTCATTTCCACTTCCATTTTAAGCTCTTTGTTACCCCTTAGTTCTAGCCATGTTATATTAAGGGTTTTTTTTTTCCAGAATTACTGTCAGTATCAATAACAGTGGTCAAAACACTCAGACATGGTGAACGCAGCCATTATTATAATCCAATAAGACAGACTGGTGTCAAAAGCTGAATGCACTCTAAACCAGCAACCAGAAGAATATGAGCTGTGTCTTTAATGGTGTACTATGCAGTACATTAGGGATGTAACCAAATATGAATGCATTATCTGTTCAGAATGCGCACATCTCTAGTTGAGACCAATTACAAACTTGAGGGATGTAGCTGAGTTTGAGGAACTGTCAGAGCTAGAATTCTCAAACCATACTACCGATACATTTATACTTTTGAGGGTTTTTTTCAGTCTGTCTAGGGGCATAGTGGTTGGGTTTATATTTCATTTAATCTTTTTTTTATTTATTATTTAATCTTTAAAAAAATTCCAGTTTAGGCCACACCCACTTCAGATTTAAATCCAAATACAGATGCAGATACAGATACAGATATTTGGAGCACTATGCAGATACCAATAGTGTAATCGTGTTACACTCCTAGACTATAGACTATGAACTACATACTTAAACATACACTACTAGGGCTCAAATAAGAACAGGTGAAACTTGTAAGGAAATAAATTAGGAAAGTGAGAAGCCAAAGGGCAGCACAGTAGTGCAGAATGTGAGAAACCAAATGGGTAAAAGCTAGGGTGGATGTGATATCAAGTGCAATCAAGTGGGAATTGCTTCAATGGGTGCTTATTTTATTAATATGAATAGTAAGGCTTTGAGCTCCATTTTTTAGGCTGGGGGGGGGGGGGGGGGTATATATGGACACTGGAACACATCTCTCATTCAGCTCCCAACAAACATGTTAAAGAACACTGAATCCCTGGTACAGGTGTGCACAGAGCTGGACGAGAGCGTAAGTGTGGTCTGTGTAGGGGGGCGGAACACCCAAATAGGAATATCCTAAGAGCATGGTTTTGACAATCAGATATACTTCTGCAGTCTCAAAATGGCTACATTGTCTAAACTTCATGTTGAGACCAAAAACTTGCCAACAGCACAGCCCTTGGCTGACTGAGATAAGCATGCCTGATGTTAGATAACACATGAGATTAGTTACCATGGAGACTTGTTGCCCTCATTGGAGTTGCTGAGAGACAAAAAAAAGCCTATAAGGAACATCACGTTCAAACAAACATCTTATATCTACTCACAAAAAGGATAACTACAGAAACACCACAACCTTCATCTCAATGAAAGGACCATGGTTACTGCATTCAGGACTCACTCTGCCCTATAGCTGGGATTTACATCATCTTCCCTCTCCAGGGTCCTAAGGTTCACTGCCTCCATCCAGCTCTAATTTCGTGCATGGCCGAAAGCAAGATTTGACCAAAAGTTTCCTTTCTGAGCTTAATCTAATTCCAGATCTACCTCTCAATACTCAGCATAGACCTAATTTAGGCAAGCTGACAAATCCCACTGTTCCCACGTACAGATGTGGCAGTACACCTCAAAGGAGTAAGATAGCCTCTCTCCCCTATAACCCATCCCAGGGACAGGTCTTGTTTTTTTTCCCTGATCTGATCCCATTAGACATAGAAGCTCCAAATCAGAGAGAGGCTCAGGAGGAGGTGAAGGAAGCGAGAGAGTTTGAACTGGGAGGAATTGGTCTGCCTCAGGGCCTCTCTGAGCCATGAGGTGGTCAAAACAACCCCACAGTCAGGATGCAATCATAGGCTCCTCAATCTCCCGGGCAAATTGGAAACTGTGGTGAAGTTAACTGGATGTGATAAGGAGATAAAGGAGACCAGGGCTCAGACTGGGGGAATGACAGAGAGTGAAGGTCATCAGTTTGTCTTTTATACAGATTTGAAACAACCTCAAGCACGCTTTAACCGAGTAAGCTACCTCGGCAACTAAACAAAGAAATTACTGTGATGTCTACCAGATCCTAGTCTGCCACGTGGTATGGACTACTGACTGTAAACTGATTGGAGGAAGGAAGGAAGGAAGCCACAGCACAAGCAGCATCCATGTGGAATTCAGCACTTGTTTGGTTATGACTGGTCAGAAAGCACTAGATTGACACACATTAGTGTGAAATTCCAAAAACAGTGTACCAAGTCCTTGCTCTGTCACCAGTAGACCTGCTTTACCACAACTGCAACAGTGTGCTTCTTGGAATTTTCTGCATGTCTCAGAAACATGACTAAGAGTCTGGTTAAACACTTCAGACAGGATTTTTTTCAGCGAGAGGGAAGTGCTTGGATTTAGAAGCAGAAAGCCTCTGAGTAGACAAACTTTTCAGCTCTGACTACACTGGCAGAAGCTTTGGCTCCTGACTAATTAAGAAGAGTTTAACTTAAAGCATGGCTGAGTTACAAAGTTTTCCTTAATGATTCCAAACTCCATATCCTAAAATGGCTACACCTAATGAAATGTGCCCTCAGACTTCAATTTGCACTGGTGAATGATGGCAACAATATGCGCATATATGTAATCATGCCTCTCAAAAACAGCATTCTTAATGAGGATCTGAGGTTACCAATAACACCTAATTTGCCAGTGTTAATGACTGCGTGTCAGAGGACTTGGTGAAGCATTCCGTGGCATATGTATGAACATCCATGGAAAATGACTGCTGAGAAACAGTGTCAGCAAGTGCGGCAGGGCAGAGCGTGCTAGCTATGTGCCTCATGAGGAACACATTTCCACTTCACATAGATCTGACTACAGCACTGCCTCAGAAAATGATCAAGATGGTGCTTTTGCATGCTGCTGTAGATGCTGAGGCAGTGGAATTTCGCAAACTACAATAACTCGGACGTTGTGCAGATTTATAAGACATGGCAAAAATAAGAGGGCCGATATTTATCATATTCTAGCTTCCTGTTTTGTGCACAGATAAAACTCATAAAGAGTACACAACAGCCAGAAAGGACAAAAGGACTGTGGATGACATCTGCACCACAGTAGAAGCATGCATAGGCTCACACACCTCAGCAGATAATCCATTTTCGTGCCCACTCACTGCAGGTATTAACAACGTAATTTGGCTAATTAAACAAAGCAGTATGTGTTTTTGTCTGCAGCTAATTGAGACCTGTCTGCTCGTCCTGCCAGAGTCCAGCATGATAATCCCCTCTTTATCTTTGCATAGCCTCCGCTGCTAAGTCAATGACCAGTCTGCAAGCATATATTTATTTCTCGATTAGACAGGACTCTTGAGATGTGTCATGGAAGAGGTGGTAGGCAGGGTGACAGGCCTTCCCTGGCTCCCATAAAGCATCAGCAAGGCTGGACTGCCCAATATTTACGACCCTAAAAGCAATTTCGGGTTAACAATAAGGCTTCATTTTACGAGCGGCCGTAATCCCGCCAGTATGATTAAAACCAGCCTCTGACTGGTGGGTGCCATAAATCAGCATATATATTAAACCGATACCTTATTTACCATCACCAGAAAACTTGTGCTACTATTAGCACAGCAACAGAATTGACAAAGAGAGAGACATGACATTATGCCGAAAATACTATTCTGCTATATGTGGTGAATAGAGCTTGCAATAGATTAAAATATATTGGTCAATCTTTCCTGATTGGCCTGCAATATTCTGACCAAAAATCAGCCTGAGAGGTAATGTGGATGCTGGGATTTATCAAGATACCCTCAGAAACACTCACACAAAGCAATATCCTCAAATAATACGATACTAGCTGTTTACATGGAGCGTGATAAATAGTATACAATCTGATTGATCAGAATTGAAAACTTTCATGTAATCAACCCACACTAGATTTCTCTCTGACTCCATTTAACTGTCTATAATGAATTTTGCCTGTGTGCATTTCTGTCATGATGAAAAAACACAAAACAGAGCTTGGTGGATGATGCGAGGTTAGTGGATGATGTGAACCATATTTTTCTGCTGAGACTGACACTTAAGTTATAAAGTTAAAAACACAAGCACGATGACTGAAAGTGAATATGCTCAACTAATATTAGCTACTTGCTACATTTTGACAGTCAATTGTTCTTTACAGCTCGACAGTCACGCTGTTAATGGTAGCATTAGCTGAGTCTCAAATGATGAACTATATGTGTGAGGAAATTCAGGGAGATGTATTGTACTATTAATACTATTAAACAATGCATTAAACCACCAAAAAGTGTGGAAAGATGGGCACTTTTTCGCAGCCTTGTTTTACATAGCAGAAGAGACCTAGCCACCACAGAATACTGAGATTTCAATTTTGCTGAATGGCTTAAAAGCAAGTTTCAAATTAAAAAGCGAAAAAAAAGTTTAACATGGACAGTTTAAGTATGTGAAGTTGATTTGGCACAATTCAATGTGAGGTACTGCAAAGTAATTTTTTCACTTCCACTACCCTACAAAAATCAAGTATTATACACTCATATTACACACTCATGTTCTCCATGAAAACATCTGCATGAATTCCATGAAATCATTTCACAGTCTTCTTGGAATTCGGTATCGCAAAGACTGATAGCACTGCAACAATTAGCAAGCAATATATTGTCTATACTTAGAAAGACAGATAGAGACAGAGGGATGAAATATAAAGAATGTTGTGTCTCTCCATACATGCTGTAAATAGTAAAAAAAAAATCAACTGCACTAGGCCTCCAGGCTTCTTCTGTCATTTCTCCAGGACACCAGTAGCTAAAACATGTCCTACCATAAAATCATAAATATGATCAATTGGATGGTCCTGACAGTCTCTGTACAGCCCTGATAAGTAAAAGGATAGAGATGAGATCGAGAAGCACACAATTCATTTTCTCTCACCTGCCTGTTTGTCCCTCAGCCTCGTACGGTGATATGGAGCAAGTGCATGTAGCAGGACTACAGTTAATACGAAGAAGAAAAAAAAGAACAAGAAAAATGTACTACTCCGATGAGACGAATATGTAACTCTAATATAAGAAATTGGAGAACATGAAGGGAGTTTACAAAAAGTCTTGGTATATAAGTTAAATATGAAAAAGATAAAAATGTGTTAGAAAAAATGTTGATGTTGATGTTGTTGTCAGTATTAATGATGATAGTTATTCTGAGTATTAAAGAAATCTTTATGTGTAAAAATACACATAAACCTTAATGAAAGTGAAGTGACGTGTGGCTAAGTATGGTGACCCATACTCAGAATTTGTGCTCTGCATTTAACCCATCCAAGTGCACACACCCCCGGAGCAGTGGGCAGCCTTTTTTGCTGCGGCGCCCAGGGAGCAGTTGGGGTTCCGGTGTCTCACCTCAGTCGTGGTATTGAGGGTGGAAGAGAGCGCTGGTCATTCACTCCCTCCACCTACAATCCCTGCCGGACGCGAGACCTTAGGGTTATAAGTCTGACTCTCTAACCATTAGGCCACGACTGCCCCCGTGTAATATAATGTGTAATTCTGTTGCTGTTAACAGCTAGTAAGAGTAAAGTGGACCAAGTACATGTAATATTTGTGCATATTTATTATTTTCATTAAATACATTGCATAAAATACATGTCTGGCCTTCAGTTCTTACCTGGGTGATATAAAACCTAGCATATATATCATGCTAGGAGGAAGACATTCACTTCAAAGGAGACAATTCATTATATTAATTCAAAGCAATATTCATTATATTAAACTCATTGTATACTGTATATTCAAGACTAACTGTAAGTATTCTGAGTTCGTTACCAAAATGATTTCAGACTTAGCCATGAATTTAATATCCTTCTAAACCACCCAGAACTCAACAAAGCAGTGGGCCACATCTCCTCATGCTGCTAATCCTTACTCTATCTCTTCAATCCTGGCCTAGAGAATCATTCTTGTCCCGTTCTCTCTCGAACTCAGCCACACACTTGGTCTCCCACACACCCCACACACCTACACCTCCATCACCTAACACCACTCACACAAACACACACATTTCACTCTTCCTCTACCCTCTCGCTCTCATTCCTTGAGAACAAAAGATCAAGTGCAGCCTGCAGCCTGAGACATTAATCCCGCAGAAGCTGCAGGTGATTTCTTAGTTCTCCACAGGCATTAGCAGCCCTATCAGTGTGTCAGAGGTGGACGACTCCTTATGGAGCCAGATATATGGGACTGTAACTGAGAGCTTTTCTCTGCCGGAGAATAATTATACTCTTACAGACACCTCTATTATGCCATGGAGTCTCGCCATGGAGCATATTTAACCAATCAATGGCATTTAGTGCTTCAGTGGAACCATTATCTCATCCAAGAACCTGCCAGGTGATGATGATCTCTGAACAGGTGTTCAGCTACAATAAGGAGTAGGCCATATATTGACTAAAGCTATTGTTCACTGACGCAGAGGAGCAAGACAGTTAGCTGTTCATAGACTGTGGTCAGATTTGTTCTGTTCACAGAGAGAGGGAAGGAATTCTGCAAAGCCATACAGCAGTGTTGCACAAGATGCCAGTACTGAAATAGTATTGCGGCAACACTTTTCTAAATACAGTCATTTAGTGAGTGTACTGATGAGCGTGTTGCTCAGAGTAAACTGGGTATGTAGTTTGTCTACTTCAGCAAATGTGATGCGAATTGATCAATATAATGAAATTCCTCAATTGTTATTCTCAGGCAAGAGCTATCTAGTTGTGAGTGATGTGATGATATGATATCAATATTGCTCTACATTTGCTGAGTGTATGTAGAGAGTGTGAGCGAGACTGGATATTGTCAGTATTGCCATTTCTAACACCAGCTATCTCCATTGTTAGCTGATTAGACACAGCTTTATCGTTTTTCTCCAGTCATTTCATTTTTCCTTTTTTCATTCTGAATGAATTTATTATAAATTTTGAAAAAAAAAAAAATGTTGATTAATTCAATCGTAATGAAAATTTAGCAAAACGTCTCAAACCAAATTTGTTGCTCAAGACAAACTCTTAAATTTGAATGAAAACTTAGTGAAATGCCTCGAAACAAATTGGTTTCTCAAAACAAATTCTCAAATCTGATTGGTCAGAAGATGTTAATTCATTTTTATCATAGTTGCTTTCACAGTTCAATGCAAGGCAAATCACAGGTTTATATGAATGCGCTCGTTCTAATGCAATAGCGTTTCTATAGTAACAGCTCATTCACAGGGACTTGTATGGCGGACACTCGACATGGAGTGCGTGATTATTGCTATGGTGAGGTTTTCTGTGAGGAGAAGTTTATTTAGCATTTTTGGAAGGACTCTCCAGTGTCAGAGCTTTTTTTAACAGTCAGAGGTAAAGCTGTAACTTTAGGTTTTCCAACATGGGAAGATCTTCACCACAGACAACCTTGCATTTTTTTTTTTCTATTATTCACTTCAATATGGAGAAACAACTGTTTACAGCTGCCATAATGTAAGTGAAAACAGGGAATAACTTGTCTTGTGGACATTCCACAATATTAAATAAATAGATAAATATAAGTATGACTCCATTCTATAATTAAAAAAAATATGGTACAGTCAGCAAACTGCTGTGGTATAAGAAGAATAAAACACTGACATCCTGCTATTTGAAAATGATCACCACTGGGTTGGTAAAAGTAACTCCACTTTAGTTATCTGGTTATAGTCTTTGGTTATTTTCCCAATACAGGTTATTGTCCTCTCATTTAGTCCTTACATACGAACCATCAAAATTTCTCTGCATTCTTATGCATTAATTCATCTGATCCTAAATCGATGCGGTGCATGTTTAAATTTCTGTTTGCTGTCATAAATTTGAAATTCATATAACATGATTATAGTATAATTTTAGTTTCAGGGCTGTGGTACTTATCGTGGTACTGCTACGACATTTTGTTATAATGACAACACCGCCAGCATACATGGGACATTTTTGGCTCCTCAGGTCTTCTCAGGCTCAGCTCTTCATGTTAACCTGATAGGAATGATGGATTCACTGAGCTCAGGTGACATTGCTCACCTGGAGCAGAGTCACATTAATATGCATGAGACAGAAGGCAGCATCACTTGCACACACACACACACTCGCACGCACACACAGTTCAGTCCCAGTTTGAGCTGAGAGGATGACAGGGCCCTCAGGGACTTAATGAGTACAGTTAAAGGTGAAAGAGGCACATTAATGGAATATTTCAAGTCTTATCAGGACTTATAATGAAAATAGCAGAAGCATCACATGATCCCAGCTGCAGAAATTGCTGAACAGATATTTTTCTTGCACTGCATATTCCATTTTTTTCCTTCATGTGGAAAAAACGTGTCTGTCTGCACGTATTTTTGTGTGAGGTTTTGTGTGTGTGTGTGTGTGTGTGTGTGTGTGGGTGCATTCTCCACACGTGGAAACCTAGGTTGAACAGAGAGATGGTAAATGCCTGATTAATAATGAATGAGGGAGACAGAGAAGTGGCTGGAGAGACATCAGTGCATCCCCATGACTGTCACACTCACACACTTTCCCACCATCACACCATCAAAGCCATCCTCCAAGTTGGCTAGAGACGATCCACCATGGAGTGTTACCATGGTGACGGGAGTACAACCACTTGTGTCTATGGAGTGCAACCTTGTCCCCCGGTGTTACTAAAAGTATCCTTCTGTTATTCAACATGTGAAAAACAATATTCCTCAAGGTGCTAGAACGATGGTTCTTCAAGGGTTCTTTGGATATTTAAGGGTTTTGCCCAAAGGGGTTCTCTAAAAGGGAACCTCGTTATTGTAGGGACAAAGTGAAACCTACTTAGATAGATTTAATCTATTTTTCTAAGAGTGTAACATGAGTGAATTTGGTGGATGTCAAAAGCTTGGGCAAACCTGCTCCTGGGAGGGGTTTCTACATTTTTACTATTTCAGAATAATAATGAAAACATTAACACTATGAAATAACACATACAGGATTATATAGTGACCAGAAAAAAAGTAATTCAAACTTATTCATTCATTCATCTTCAGTGACTGCTTTATCCTACTCAAGGCCACAATGGATCAGGAGCTTAGAAGAAACAACGGGTATGAGATGGGTATACACCCTGTATGGGACATCGGTTCAGCACAGGGCACCATGCACACAACACAATTACACACTCACTCATTCCTACTGGCAACTTAGAGTTAGCATTTCACTTACTGGCATGTTTTTTGGGAGGTGGGAGAAAAGTAGACAACCTGGAAGACAGTAACCCAAGCTTAGGATCAAATGGAGAACCCTGAACCTGTGAAGCAACAACACTATCCACTGCACCACCATGTGTTCACACAAAACTACATTATTTTTTAAAGTATTCCTTGTAAACCTTTGCAAGCTCTTGGCATCTTCTCAACCAGCTTCATGAGGGAGATTCATCCAGGAGGTTTTTCTTAAAGTTCCCAAACAGGCTGAGAAAATGTTGGCCGCTTTTCCTAAGGTTCTAAAAGAAAACTACTTGTTCATGGAAAGAATTTAATTTTAAGTAAAAAAAAAAAAAATACAACACAGATGCCCCCTTGACCTGACTGACTGGAAATTATTGGTGGGCCATATCATATATTTTTAAGTACAGAGTCTGTGTCATGAAAATATCAGATTTGGCTCTGACAGTTAAAAAATGTGAGAAGAATGTGAGAAGAATATCACAAAAAGTGTTGTGACATAAAAATCACTGACCCCACCTTTAATTTGTGAAGCATCAAAAATACTCCAGCTGCATTATAAATGGTTGTCATAACAACTTGTAGTCTTAAAAGACAGCTCACACGGATTGTCTGATGAAACCATTTTTTTCCCTCAGCTATTCAAACGGCTTGACACTAAGAATGCGAAACAGGTAAGAAAAAAAAAAAGAAAAGAAAAGGCTAGGATTTATTCTTAGCACATCTCAGCCTGTCTTACACACAGAGAAATGTTCAGAGATATACATCATATTCAGTCTATCCGTGTCTGCAGCTATACTCATCTCTGTCCATGTGAAATGATAAAGACAGAGACGTCCACGACTTCCCTTCACCGTGTCCACACACTGTTGACAGTATAACCTCCTTTCCATCCTGAGTGCATAAATTCCCCATTCTATTCACCTGTAATATCGAGTGGTATGATACGGCCCAACACAATGCAGAGTTACTATTACCACCCCAAAGTTGATTATTTTCCAATAACCGCAAATCCAGAAGTGTTTGAAAATTTATTAAAGAACACATTGTCTGCTTATAGATGTTTAATGTTGTGAAAGTTCCCTAAAACAGCATAGTTCTTGTTATCACTTATGTTATAGCAGCTACAAACCTATAAAGTCTTCCATCACCAGCCTCTTTTTCTGTGATTTTCTTATTTTTATTTTATTTTATTTCTTATTTTTCTTAACTTATAACAATGCAAGGAGAAAATGGAGGCAAGTAATTCTGGCAGGATTCAGAGGTGCTTTGTGTCTGGCTGCGAGCAGAATAAAGGGCACTTTAACTCGTGCCACGGAGAGTGCTACAGTATGTGTGTGTGGTGGAGAGGGAGGTAGCAGCTCTTTGGTGGAGACGGAGGTATGGAAATGCGGGGCTTTTAGAGCACATAGAGGAGGAAAATCAGGCTATCAATCATTTAACACTAGGATAGGAGAGGAATGTACATGCCTTCAAATGTCGCTTGTGGCAGTGACCTGATATCCAGTTAGTGGCACATGAGACTGAATATCATATCAAACACACGCCGCTATTTCGAGATTCATCTATCAGAGTGTTGACAAATGAGATGTAGTTAACCCTTTCATCTCATATCTTTTCTCTTTTAGCAACATCATCTCTTAATGCCATCATCATTTTATTCCCAAATCATAAAACACAGTGTTATCTTCACGCTTCAGCCACTTTTTTAAAGCTCCTTTGATCAAACATGTGAAGAACAAGGCCTTAGCTGGAAACCCTGATGTTACTGCAAGTGTACAATCCTCAGTCCATTTAGGCTGAAAAGATTCTAAAGAGAATGTTCACCTTTTGGTTCTTTTCACCATCTTGTATCTAAAGTTAATATACACTGCTATGAGCTGATTTGTTAGTAATTGAGTTGTTAGTTCAGGTAATTATGCTTATTTTTTCAGGGATCATGAAAAAAAAATCTCGAATCTTGTTACAACAGAGTTAGCTCCCAGCTAATTTCCATCGTCAGTCAAGCCTGGAAATGACCCAAGCTCTGTGATATATCCAATAAAAATGCAAACAAGGCTCTCAGATTTATATGGTATAACTGTTTTATGTTTAATGTTTGTTATTCATATCTGTAATCTCTCTAGCTCTACCTCTTAAGGAGGTTTAAAGTGTTGTTTAAAATAGATCACAATGGCTTTTTTTTTTATTTATCTTGAGTTGTTGTCTAATATTGGTGAGCCACAGGCAATCATGATCAGAGACGTATAAAAAAAAGAGCCAACATCATAAGTTCTAAAGATTCAAGTGAAATGTGAAAAGGGCAGGCCATGGTCTCTCCTGTTTTCATTGCTTCACAGAAATATAACTGACTTCTTGTGGATTCTTCAAAAAACATTCTAGTAGGGTGTCCGTCTATTTGGGAAATAGTAGCACACTAACCTCAGTCGAATTCAAAGTGATTTTTGCTGCTTAAATTTTATAGGTTTCCTGTATGGAGCTTACTTTACTGTGCTTTCATGCTCCTGCGAGTTATGCTGTGAACTGACCAAAAAACACGTAATAATAAGCACAAGCCTTTTATAATTATTTCAAATGCTGGTCAAGATAAACAAGTTACATAATTAATTTAAACCTCTCAGGCGTAATCAACTCAATTTGTCAAGGCATATTAATCCATACACTTTCCCTCCATTTCATTTCTTACTGATGTGTCTTCTTCATGGCTATCGCTTATGTCCTCACTCTTGTGATGGTTGTCTGAGGAGCGTGAGTTTCTCTTGTGACTGGCGTCAGTCCCCTCTGCTTGCCTCTCTCCATCTATACATGAAACAAGAAGAACAATGTTTATCTTTAAAAGCAGTTACAACATGAACCGCTTAATGTATTACACATATTATAATGTAATGCATATTTTATATATAAGACCCCTATATATATATATATATATATATATATATATATATATATATATATATATATATATATATATATATATATATATAT
>CM040983.1:11391966-11439466 GCA_022985145.1 Pangasius djambal
ACCTGAACCCGATAGAACACCTTTGGGATGAATTAGAGCGGAGACTGAGAGCCAGGCCTTCTCGACCAACATCAGTGTGTGACCTCACCAATGCGCTTTTGGAAGAATGGTCAAAAATTCCTATAAACACACTCCTCAACCTTGTGGACAGCCTTCCCAGAAGAGTTGAAGCTGTAATAGCTGCAAAAGGTGGATCAACATCATATTGAACCCTATGGGTTAGGAATGGGATGGCACTTAAGTTCATATGTGAGTCAAGGCAGGTGACCGAATGCTTTTGGTAATATAGTGTATAGTGAATAAACAGATGTCACGTGCGCAGCATGCTAAAAGATATGGCATATGATGACGATGAAGAAATGAGTCTCCTGAGGTTACTTTTGGTTAAAGATTCTGCCCAAGGGAGACAGACACCTTTGAAGGATGTTCCTTCACAAGCAGCTGCTTCCAGAATAAAGCACAGCTACTATAAACGTTGTCATATTGCTTTGCTCGCTCCTTCTTTTGAATGCTGGGTCGTGTCTAATGATATATAATGAATAATGACGTGTTGGATGTCACAGTGAGTGTGTTGGAGCAGCTGCTGCAACAGCAGTGTGGATTAAATAAGAACAGCACAGGCGGATGAATTCCTCATGGCCTTCTACCATTTACACAACTCAGCTCCACTCAAATATGCATGAACCACAAAGTGCATGTGAAAGTGCTTTCTTTTCTAACACAAGACACGTTAAAAGTTTGCGTGCACTCCTTTCTCTCACAACACGTGTAAATGCTGGAAATTAACAGCTGACCCCATAAGTGGAAAACACACACACACACACACACACACACACACACAAACATATACACACATACACACCAGGAGATGACTTCTGTTTGAAACTGTGTGTCATCAAACCACGTAGAAAGTGCTTAGCGTGAGCAACCTCGAAACGAGCGGGAAGGCGACGAGAATGAAAAAGCCTTATCGTCTCCTCCGGAACATACTTCACTGAATCATAGTGCCAGCATCTGCGCCGGTTTGATAACTATTGTCAGATGTTGGCACTTAGTGGGCAAAGCGGATAAATAATAAAAGCCTGAAGCTGCAAGTGTTGTCACATAATCTAGCAGATCGTGCAGTCAAGTGCCACATAAGGATGTGCTTTTTGACTGCGTACAGCACCGATGGAGCGTTTTAAAGCTGATGTTTTTCAAGGCACACCTCTGTCGAGAGAGCTGATGGGCAGAGAGGCTGAGTGGAGAAAGCAGATAGTGTGGGTGTGGTGAATGACCACGATGAGTCTCTCACTGAGATCAGCTGTTACAGGCTTAATGAAATAATTAAGACGCAGTCAGAAGGTTAATGAGAGCCAATCAACAATTTCACCCCTGAAGAGAATGACGGACAGAGAGAGAGAGAGAGAGAGAGAGAGAGAGAGAGAGAGAGGCAGTGTGAGTGTGTCGGAGCAACCACATCCCCACATGAAGCCAAGGCAGTGATTTGAGCAGGGATCTCTGATACTTTATAAAACAGATAAAAAAAAAAAAGTATTTCTGGTCATTTCTTGCCTAAAGAAGCTACAAATATTAATATACAAAGCTACAAAGTTCTATACTGCTACCAGAATATATGCAAAGTAGAAACCACATATAGCATTCACTAAGCACCAATACTGGATGACATTTAATGCACAGAGCTACAGGTTGTCAGTGCAGAAATGTGTGATCATGTGAAAAGGTGCCCTTTAAATAATTCAGGCGATTTCATTTCATCTACCAAAACCTTACAGGATGCATTTCAGACAAGACCGTTCATTTCTAGGACATCAAATCATTACCCAACGGTTTACTGGTTACACTATGAAAAACGTTCCATCGAACACCCTAAAAGAGCTCATTTCCCTTCCAACAAATGTTACGAGTGAAGTACAGCCTTTAAAACAATCCAAAAAACCCATAAGGAACCCTTATTTCAACAATATACACAATAACGCTCACTTTCTCCTCAGTATATTATTCATGAATTTGTCCATTTCAGTCATTAATTCGCTCTTACCTAAAGCCGCATTCAAATGAATTACCTAAAGACTTCAGTATTCAGTGCATTGAGGTATTAATGAGCCTCTAATTTTATACTGACACAGACACAGTGAAAGGCATGAGCAGAAGAGCTACACTGTGTGATCGTATCATGTAAAACCCAGAAGGTGAAAACTTTTTAAGTTCGTAAACAAAAAAAGCTTTCCACGTAGGCAATATGGTGATTTCTGCACAAACATACACAAAATTTATTTTGCCACAAAAATGTTTTTCATGACCTATATTTAGGTCAATGTTAATTTTCTAGGTGACCCTATATCTATCTTTAACTCGTCTTTTCAGTTTAGCCTCTACAAAGCACAGGCCAAGTCCAAAATGGTGTCCAGTTATCTATTTGTGCTCACTACATAGGGTATGACATAATACTGTTATAGAACGTACACTATGTGTACTACATTAGACGACAGAACATGGGATCTTAAATATTTGCCTTTAGGAAGTAAATAAGTGTATAAGTAAGCAAATATGAGGGAAATTCAAATGTGCGACACTTGTCTGTTGAGTAGTAATGCCTCGACTTTTACAAAATAAACCTTCCGCCCTGTGTGCAGTCTTGCTTTTCATCTCCAGAATCAGACTGCATTGCACCACTGTGCACAGATAAGTGGTTTTCGTACCATTGGCCTCCAAACACTGTGCTAAACTCGTGTCTGTGCAGCTCTGCAGTTTTGCCCAGCCGTGGATAACACGGAGCAGCGGTGAGCTCCCAGCAGCTCTTTAATGTCCTGTAATCTGGGTCAGAGGCAGTGGGCCAGGAGTCTGATCTCCCTCTATCCACACCACACACACACATACACACACATGTCTTGCAGCATCATTAGCACAGCCTAATGTACTGAACACTCAGCACCTATTTATCCCGCCTTTGCTTTCTTTCTCTCCATATTTTTCAAAAACAGTGTCTACACATGATAATAATGGTTAAGTCAATATTAATAGTGCGAACCAGTAAACAGTTTTGACAGTAATTGCATTGCCCTGTTAAGTTACAACGCTATCCATACACAAACACCATCATATTATATTTCATTTATCAACATGCTGAGAAGAAGGACAGAGGAGTAGCTATGCAAATCTGCATG
Source organism: Pangasius djambal (assembly GCA_022985145.1). Lineage (NCBI taxonomy): Eukaryota > Metazoa > Chordata > Actinopteri > Siluriformes > Pangasiidae > Pangasius > Pangasius djambal. Next base: position 11,395,134 of record CM040983.1, read on the forward strand.
GCTTAAGTTTTGACCTTTTGCATTAGCAGATTAATTTAATGGAATCCTGTAATCAGATCAACTGAAGAGTTCAATAGAGGAGCGATTAGCCGCCCGTGAATGCTTTCACTCCGATACACGAATAAGCAAGTGAGTTGTGTGCTTTGCCAAATGGAGAGAGGCAAAGCTGCAGGTGGACTGTGTGAATGAGTGCGAAAGTGTGTGTGTGTGTGTGCGTGTGTGTGTGTGTGTGTGAGGAGTCTAGTGGCAGCATTCATGCTGATATGTTTGTAATTACTTTGTCCGTAAAGGAGGAGCAGAGGAAAGAGAAGCAGGGAGAAATGCTTCTTGGTGCTACTCTGAAACATCTCATCTGCTCTTGATCGTATCATATCATCACCCTCCATTCCAACTTTTTTTTTCTCTTTTCCTCACTTATCCTCCCTCCCTAGTTCTTTCCTGTGACAGAGACATGATGACCTCACACCTCTCCAGCCTCATGGACAGCGATGGCAACCTGTTACCCAGGCAACTGGGCCAGCGAAAGAAAAACAGTTCCATCACAGCCAAGAAATGCCAGCACCAGAAGTCGGCTTCTCACACAAACACACACACACACATAAACACGCATGTTGGTCTTGCTAGCCTTCCATTGACAAAATTATTAATGCAGCTAAACCTAACCCTAACCTTAACCTCATTAACAAGCAAAAAATGGAGATGACTGCACCACCAACAAGTCTAACTCTTCTCAAATACAAATATACTAAAATATACTTCAAACAGGAAAGAAGCTACTGAAGAAAAAAAACTATTTCAGACATTTGACCTTGCTGTGACCTTTACCCTCTTTGGATCAGTTCCAAAATCGAATCAGTTCATCTGCTGGTTACAATGATAATTCCATATAAATCCTACAAACATTCAACCTGTCATTTTTGAGATATTGCTCTAATGACAATCTCGGACGAACGCATGGATGGAAGGACGGACAGGCAGACGGACAACCCCCCCCCAAAAAGAAAGCCTCCACCACTTAGTGTTGGAGGAATAAAAAGAAACCTTCTGTCTCTTTTCATTTTTTTTTTTAAATTAAGCCTGCAGTTTTTTTGCTTGTTTGTTTTAAATCCATTTTCCTCATGGAGACCAGCCAATGTTCTCATCAACTCAAACTGTCACACATTCCTATTATTTGGTCCCCACCAACAGATAAAAGCCTGCACACACATACACACACACACACACACACGCACACACACACACACAGTTTGTCAAATAAGAATTGCAATCCAATTTGATTTTCTTAAGCGATGATTTCAAATATTTATGAGCCAAGAATCTACTACATACAGAGACACACTAGATGGTCCTATCACATAATCCACAAAAAGTGAAAACATTATTAATTATCATACCGGTTCATGTTTCAGCTTGTTTGTTTGTAATGTTTCTTGTCAGTGATATTTAGGTTATTTCAGACAGGAAGGCATTGAGTCATGTCAGAAACAGATGTTTGCGTAGTAGGATTTGCTGCCTTCTGATGTACTGTTATGTGGTCGATGTTTTTGGACAAGTCGCTTCACTACCTAAGCCCTGACTTTTCAGTCACTGATTGATGAGGCAGCATAGGCAGTAAGGCATCAAGGCAGCTGCCTTCCATCAACCCTTTAGCTACATTTAATGCTTATTACACTGCCCGAGATCTACGTAATATTCCATCTTCCACTTATCTTCAATTTATTCATTTATTCATCATATCCTGGTCAGGGTCGCGGCAGAGCCTATCCCAAGAACACTGGGCATGGGATGTCTTGATACACCCTGGATGTGACACCAGCCCATTACAGGGCACCATGCACACACACACACATATTCACACACTCGTGCACACCTAAGAGCAATATACTGTAGCCAGTCTACCTACTGACAGTAACCCAAGCCCAGGATCAACCCTGGGACCCCGGAGCTGTGCAATTCAATACAATTTCATTTGTATAGCGCTTTTAACAGTAGACTTTGTCACAAAGCAGCCTTACAGAGATCCGTATGTAGATTTAGATCCCGAATGAGCAAGCCAGAGGGGACATTGGCAAAGGAAAAACCCCCAGAGACGGCATGAGGAAGAAGCATTGAAAGGAACCAGACTCAAAAGGAAACCTGTTCTCTTCTAGGTGACAGTGGGATAGTGGGATTATATATCATTACAGTATACTTCTGTATACATGAACATTTACATAAATAAGTCTGTCATAAAAGAAATGCGCTTCTTTTGAGCCATTTTCCTACAACAAGGAGGAGAAGCACCATTTAGTCAAAACATTTAGGAACCTAAAATCGAGGATCTTATACATAATTTTTTTTTCTTTCAAGTATGTAAAATTTAAAATATGAAAACTTAAATTAGGATTGAAGCAGTGAAATTTGTTCTGACAGCCCTATTGCACACAGACACACACACACACACACACACACACACACACACACACACACACACACACACACACACACACACACACACACACACACACAAATTGTGCATACATCCGCTAGACACACAAGAGGATTAGGTGTCTGTGGTGAATGTGGGCTAGTGAATACAACGTCCGTCTTAGACACACACGCACACACTCTGATACACACACACGCACACACAAAAGTGTGCATACATCAGCTAGACACACAAGAGGATTGGGTGTCTCTGGTGAATGTGGGATAGTGAATACAACGTCCGTCTCAGACACACACACGCACACACTCTCTTACATACACACACACACACACACACACAGTCAGAGGTCCAGAGTCTGCAGATGAATGTGCGGTTTGTTCAAGGAGAGGACGCATTGGCCGACTCCTAACCAAGTGAATAAAGTCGAAGCTTACCGCTCCGTACAAAGAGCCCTATTTTTCCTCCAGACTTCAACACACACAGCTCTCACTGAATACTGGCTACCTCCCTGCCTCCCCCTCGCAGTCACACACCGACCACAAACACACATACATGCTCGCGATACTTCAGATGCATTAAACAGGAAGTCGGAGATCCTATATATTACTAGTTATATAGATATGTAGCAAATAAATGGAAAATCAAAGCAAAGATCAAAATGTGTTTACATTTATTTGCAGATTAATAGCTGGTGAAATGGTGTAAAGGGCAGAGAAGAGACAGATCAAGTGTGGAAGAAACCCAAGAGCTGCCTGTTTACTGAGAGGAAAGCAGAAGAGGGTGAATGAGAGAGATAAGAAGAAGAAGGTGAGAATGAAAGTGAAGAGAAAGTGAGAGATGATGGGAATGAGAATTGGGGAGAGAGTGAAAGAGAGAAAGATATAAAGCAAGAGTGATATATAGAATGTGATAGAGAATATTCATACTGTCACTTAATTGTGACATACTGTCACATAATTATTGTTGTCGTTCCCATTGAAGAAATGAAAATAGCTGCAAGTGCATTCAAGTCCGACACTGGGCATAATCCAAACACAACACAAATTATTTGTACATAGGATTGGAAATAAAGCTTACACAACTTCATGTGTGTGCTCATAGCTCTTCATTCTAATATTCTTATTGGTGGAGTTCACATCCATAAAAAAAAATGGCAAGAAGTTGTTCTAGCTTAAGGCTATCAACTGTTTGTCAAGCTGTCAATAACACTTTGACAAAATACACCATTGCCAGGAGTGCAAGGCTGTCATTATCGTGACAATGGCCATTCATGTAAACAGAACAGGGTACTAATCACTCTTCTGCAAGTGTCTTCAGCTTTCCATTGAAAAGCTACAGTGGTTGGCTTCATGCACTACAGAGGAAGCATGTGTTAGCCATCAACAACTAAATTTGGAGAGAATTAGGGAAGAAGCATTCAGGAAGCAGCAGGAAAAAGCTTATATCAGAAGTATGACACATGACACGCAGCCAGCCGCCTCGTCTTTTTCATTCCCCCTCCTCTATTACTGCACGAGCCACCAGCAATTAGTGTTTGATTGTAGAAATGTCTGGAGTCGGCACACGGCCTCTATCTTTCCCTTCTCCCTGATTACAATCATTTCACAGTAATGATCATGTTCCTCATCTCACCCAATCAGATGTGCGTATGCATGTGGTCGCGCTGGGGGGAGGGGGCTGGGGACAGCCTTTGTCCTCGCAAGTGGGATGAAACAAATCTTTCAATAAAAGACAGAACAGAATTTCATCAGCTTTAGAGGAAATGAGAATGAATTCTGTGATGGTATATGAGGTGAAGAGGTAAAAATATTCTGATAAAATGATAAATAGTATTTTAAAGTGTGCAGAAATTCATGGGTATTTGTTTATGGTTTTCCTAAACAGATGGTAGTCACACAGCATGCATATGACACAGATGTATGCACACACACGCACGTACAGATGTACTTGCATGTAAACCAACACCAAAATGCACTAAAAACCACACACAAGTTGTGTCTCTTTTTTTCTCATCAGCACACACCGTGTACGTCCCCAATCTGTTTTGTTTGCGTACAGCTTAACCCCACAATGAGACCTGTAATGCCTTTGAAATCACCTCCACACATTTTTTGCACACATAAACGTATGCAGGCTGCAGCTGAATTAATGCATGTCAGTGGAAGGCCGATGGAACCTGGAGCAGGGAGATGTGGCAAGGAGAATGCAGCATCCAGCTGACAATGACAACAACAGCAAGAGAAAAATAGACAGAGAGAATCAACGTGTTAACCTTCATCCCTCACTATTCTCCTCATGTGCTGTGTCCCTACACTCATCCCATCATCTCATCTCAAAAAAATATCAATCTGTCACTAGTGGCAACAATCAGTGGCTCCACAGATCTCTCTCTCTCTCACACACACACACACATACACACACAGTGAAAAGCTTTACTGAATCCAGAAAGACTCTTACTGAATTCTAAACATCAGGGAACATGGAAGATGAGGAAAAGAGATGGGAAGACAGAGGATGTGATAAACAATACATTCTGTCTCTAATTTGTGGGATGTATTGGCTAAAGTTGATCTGAATGCAGAAATTCAACACAAGCCTCACCCTCAATTTCTGTCCATCCAGGATTTACTGATCAGTTCAGATGCCAGACTCTTCCGGTGTTGCCTTCCTGTGCCGTTTGACCTGTGCTACACTGCCACACTGAGATTGCGGAAGGAGGATCCAAAGCAGGTAACAATCCATTTCGACATAACAAGCACATTTATTCACATTCAAAACATTCATTCACACAAATGACTACATCTTAGGGTTCTTACTGAAAACACACCATCTAACTATTACTATAACAGCAGGCTTTATTTCTGAAAGCTTAAGCTAAATAAATGTCTTTAAGAAAACCCCCCGCAAAGAATGTTCAGCAACTCTACTCCCTACTGCTATAATATATTCTGTTTACGATTCATTCTAGCCAATTCTCCCTTCTCGAAGAGTTTGTGCTGCTTTTGGCATCAGCGATGGAAATAATTAACTGAAAAATAGAGGCTAGCTCATCCTTGGCCAACCACTCATCAGCCAAACTAAATGAGGATGAGCAGCTGTTCATTCATTTGTGATGAATCATGATTTGCTCCATCATCCACACATGGCAAAAATTTACTCTTCACCCACCTACTCACCATCAACACCTCCACATTCACCGGATTCACCACATCAGCCCTGTTGATTCATTAGCCTGCGCTAAAACTGTGTACATGACCATACAACTTTAAGTGCAGTCCTGTTTCTGCTGGATGGATAGATGGATGGATGGATGAATGGATGGATGGATGGATGGATAGATGGATGAATGGATATAGATTGAAGGATGGATGTACATAGATTGATGGATGGATGGGTAGACGGACTGACGAATGGATGGAAAGAGGGGGAACATATAGACTGATGGAAGGATGGATGGAAGGACAAACAAAGATTGATGTATGGATGTTCAGACATACAGACTGATGGATAGCTGGATGGACAGACATAGACTGATAGACTAGAGATACAGTAGATAGATAGATAGATAGATAGATAGATAGATAGATAGATAGATAGATAGATAGATCTAACATATCTAATCTCTATCATGTAGCTGTATTCTACTGTCTCATCAAAAAAAGCATGAAGGCAGAACCCGAGACAAATTTTTGCAGTTGCTACAGAATTAAAACGTGCACAGATGGAGAGAGTGAGAAAAACGAGGAAGTGAGAGAGAAATTTCCTGGCAATGGTCACAGATAGGGACAGAATGAACCACAATATGTTCGCTCTATATTCATACATGGAAATGTGTAACGGAAGGAAAGATACAAGAACAGCAAAGACAGGGACAGCTCCTGGAGGCTTGCTGTGGGTGTTTACACGCAGATTTGGACAGAAGATGTCTCGGTGCATCAGGTGTGTTTATAGAGCACACTGTCAGAGAACACTAATGTATGAAACACTTAGATTGGTTTGGGCCACATTTAGTCTGTAAGGTGAAGTCATCAAATCTTATTTTTTGTTCTTTAGCTGCTTGGATGTGTTATTTGAGATACACTGAGGTCATCTTATTACCAGCTGAACACCATTCAAATCTAAATCAAAGCAAAAATTATGTTCCAGATATAAAAAACATTATACCTTTTTTTAAGAAGAAGATACCTTTATTTGTCACATATACATTACAGCATGGCTTTTTAGGAAATTGGGGGTCAGAGTGCAGGTCAGCCAAGATATGGTGCCCTGGAGCAGATAGGGTTAAGGGCCTTGCTCAAGGGCTCAACAGAGGCAGGGCGGCAGTGCTGGAACCCCCAACCTTCTGATCAGTAACCCAGAGCCTTAACTGTTGAGCCACCACTGCCTGTGTATTTGTGTAAACAGTCCTTTGTAACGTGTTTCTGTGAATGTGGGGGCAAGAGGAAGAAGCACGATTTGCTGTTTCATTTTGCCAGACAAACAAGGTCAAAAACTACCATGACATCACTCTCGACGTATGGTCGATCAGTTGTTTGCTCTTGAGTCCCATGTGTGTTCCAATAAAGAGAAGCTAAATTTTAATCCGTATGTCCTTTACCCAGTCCCCATTACTTAGACCTTCTACAGAACTGCTGTGACTTGGGGCTCTACAGAATCACACGTTTCTATGGAGAAGCACCTTTTACAGTGTACGTGCTGTATCACAGCTTGAACAGGATTTATAGTGCTGATTAAAATCGGTGCTCTCAATGCCAGACAATAGCACTACAATATCGCTGGCTAGCAGGCCTGAATCAGGTTCATGGAGAAGAAATAGATGAGACAGAATAGCCTGAGCCATTATATTAATTGGTTGCTGCTATTCTATTTTCTGGCTAATTCACACCATTCATTATTTGTGTAATATTTCTAGACTAACAGCTAAAGCCAGCACCTCACTCTGGGCTGTATTAGTGTTGGGGGTGAGGGGGCGGGGGTGGGTAATGGCACCGCATACAAGGTTAGCGACATCGACCAGAGCCAGGGGTAGAACGTCTAGACTCTCTGCCCCTAGAAACACGGAGTGGGAGAAAGCACGGAGCGAAGGCTCATCGGAGTTTAAACTTCAGGCCCTCAGGCCCGATGGCCTTTGCACTTCTGATTAATAAAACATCCACTTCGCCTAAAGTCACTGGGGCTGATGCTTCAAAAATATCATCTTTAGGATATAACTAATTCAGCAGCATGCTAACTGGCCAGCTGTGGTATGAAGAAGACAATCATAATGTAACTCTGACACACAGTCCTCTGGCCCAGACTCCATTGCATATTCCAGACCAGTCATCTTCTCTGCTCTTTTTGTTTTTGCTAATGGTCGGGGTTAATGAAGTGGCTTTGAGGTGGAGAAAAGCATGTCAGATCTTTCCAGGAAAAATGAGGTTCATCTTGCTTACACGTCTTGATCTCTTCACGTGCTTCTATGGCTCTTTGCTCTTGCCTCTCATCCACAAAAAGTGGTTGTTGACAAAAAATGATGATATTCAACTCGCTCATTCAATAATCTAGCAGCTGATGATGTTCCCTATTAAGTGGTGTTTCTTCTCCCCTGACTTTTTATCTGAACTTAACGGGGCTATATGTTTCCACCAACTCCTTTCCTTGTATTCTTGACTATAACGCATTACAGAAACATTGAGAGAACTGTCACACTAGGTGGATTTGAATAACCCATTGTGATTCGCCCATCACTGCCAATCAGCACACAGTGCAAGCAAACTACTGGCCGAATACTATTGGTCTAAAGTGTAGGCTACGCCACTATTTTAGCTAACAAATATAGAGTACTATTTTCACATACAAATTTAGTGTGGTAGGATGTTATTTAGGAGATAACCAAAGAGAGTGTACTAGAGCCATGGTTCTCAAAGTGGGGTCAGTGAAGCATAGTCAGTGTTGTTACATTTGTGGAAAGCATACACCATTATTACAGTTATTATATTATTATTATCATTGACTTCTTATAGTTATAAGTCTGTTTGGCTGGTCAATACAATGGATTTAATCCAAACCTCAATAACTCAAAACAAGTAGGCCTTTAATTTGATTAATGTTAACTTGAATCTAATGTCAGTTACATTAAAAAGGTGTTCTGTGCATACAATGTTCAAGAATAAAAAGCTTTATGGATTCAATAAATAGGCAATATTATTATACACATTTAAATAATGAGCCTAATATTTGAATAGATGGACCATGTTCATAAAATAAGTCTGTGCCGAAGGAGTACGTGGAATTTATTTAAATAATTAAAGAGGTCCCTGACTGCAAAAATTATGAGAACCCCAGTGATGAGTAAAAAGAACCTGAATAAATGTTCTGTTCTCCAAATGTCTTATAGTAGCACAGCACAATTCACTGAGGAGCACACTGAGAGAACACACATGCAGCTGGCTTAGGGTTTATCACATTACATACACAAATAAGATGGCTGTGTTAAATGCTTCTCCCTTCGTTGAGCATGCTATCAGCTATCTGATTTACCTCACTAGCTACTGCTGGTAAATTATCATCAGTACTGCACTGCTTCGTGAGTCAACTAATGAATATTAATGAACACTGGGAGTCTGATTTATGAATATTACTGAGTAGTGGTTGGTTTCAGCAGAGAAACATATATATGAAAAATATACCTGAAATATATAGGGGATGATTTTCAAGGCTGAGATGGTTTTCATAAACACCCAAGACTAATATGGAATTGTATAAAAGAAAAAATCGAAAATAATATGAAAATAACAATTTTGATAATTCATCTTCATTTAAATTTGATTTTGTGGAACATGATGTATATATAATTTTGAAGATTTGAATCAGAATTAGTATTTGCCATTAAGTTGCATTTTGCAGATGCTAGGCATGCACACATATTTTTGGAACATTAATACACTGTCCAAGGATTAATGTATTAAGCAAAAAAAAAAAAAAATTACATCTGTGGCTGTACTGTGTTGTTAGTGTTAGTGCAGTGCTGTTGCATCACCCCAGGCATGACCTGGTACAAAGAACAGACCTCTGAGTACAACCAAATGTCACGCTCCTGTGCTTCTGAATGAGACATGTGGCTACAGAGTTTATACAGAGAGAGAAAGTGGGAGGAAAGAAAAGCAACACGGCTAATTGCTGTGCCACAGTCAGCACACTGCAGAAGCATTGCTTTCAGTCATTCTTTCATTCTATTCCATCTGAATAGCTGAACCTACTTGCTTTTAAAAGTTTCACACAAGTCTTATCTTTAGGTGGTACTTCATCAGTGGAAAGCTGAGCCAGCCGTTTACAAAATCGAAGTCAACTTTACTTCCTGTGATGTCATCACATTCAACCTCAGACTAGTCAACTTCCTTTTGGCTCATGCGAGAAAAACTGCTATTGACTTTTAAGTGGGTTATGACACAGCATGTCATGTAAGTAAGTTTCATCACTGCTGAGAAATGGAAAAGCATTTATCCACTGCGGCTGCTCAGATACAGTTGCCTAATTAAGCAAGGGCCCCGACAAAAAGGCAATGCTTTGTTCGTAGACTGGCTTAAACCAAAGGGATGTTCTTATACTCTTATAGGACAATGTGACAGCCAACACGGCAAAGCTTCAAAGCCATCAGACAAGGTAATTAGGCCCACTAGCTCAAATAGATAATAAGAAGACACACCCAGATGGAGATCAGGGAGATAATCAATGAACAACCACAAAAGATCTGACTAGAAGTGCATTAGGTATGAGAAAAGCTTCAGCATGGTGACAATGACGAATGAGGCCGGAAATATCTCTCTGGCAGAAGACCTTAATGTGGATCCTTGAGTTTATAATGGCCAACAGTAAAGGAGTGGTCAATAGAGTAATAATAGGAGAAGTAAGACTTAATACTAAATATAGAATTACATTCAATATTATCGCAAAGGTATGACTGAAACAAAGTTAGATTTCAGTAATGTAAAGAATGGGGGCGAAAACCATTTTTTCTATTTATATTATCTGCGTGTTTAAACCCGAAACAAGTAGATATTTCATCATGTTATGAATAAAAAGCCATAACAAAGAAGGTTTAGCTTTCATTTATTGTATTCAGTCCTAACTGTGATGTACATGCTAACACTCTACCTTAATGTTAACAAACCATGAACCTAAACACTAATGTGTCATACGTAAAGCTAAAAAACAAAGAACCCAAGTTAACACATGTATTAATCAATGTTTACTAAGTTTTAGGTAAATACATGTATATTCATTATTGTTTATTCTAATTACGACCACATTAATTAAAATCCAGCCTGTTACTAAATGGTGATTATCAGCTTAACTCGGGTCTTCAAGTGTAAATACTGGAACGCACCAATCAGCCTCACTTATTTTGCTAATTAACCACAGCAAGCATATTAATCGAGGCATTAGCTCACAGTGGTCATTGAAATCATGCGCAGAATAACATATTGTATAATGTAATGTTGTTATTTGGCTTATTAAAAAAACTCAATTAATACAAGCTTTAGTTACATTGTTAACATTAAAAAGGAGGGATAAATGCTAAGGTTTAAGCTTTGATCACATTAGCTAATGCCATAAATGTCAGCTAAGAAATCCTTAATATGAAGCAGGACTTTACAAAGCGACTTGGACATGGAGCCTATTCTAAATATTTTCCTGAAAACTTCAACTAAAATGTCTATAGCCCATATGATTGACACGTAGCCCAAATACAAAGCTGTCTATAGTATCTGTAATATGTCAAATAGCCAGAATAAACTTCAAAAATGAATGCAAAATAGTCACCCATTTTCATAATCTAACATGTAGTCCTGTGTATGCACTGCAGTGCTGTTTAATAAAAGCATGTTCACATGTTTGGGCACGAACTCAGCTCGGAGATAATTAACAACCAGTAGCAAAACCAGCAGCAGAAACTCTTTGCTGGTACTGAACTAAAATAAAGTCATTTCTTGTATCTTCACTTAGAAGTCACAATTGTGCTTGTGTGCTGAAATTCACTCAGTCTAAAAACTTAGAATACATGATATACCAGATATATACTATATGTTTCATGTAATGTTTGTTCCATGTTGCATACGCCTTACTCAAATATCCAATCATGTAAACTGATGCTAAGTTAAGATTGCATATCCGGCTATTTGAATAACCGTGCGCATTTCTAATGCGCACTGTGCCTGGATATAAACATCCTCATGAGGTAATATATTAGTGCCATTTTTAGCTAGAAAGTAAGTCATGCCATAGGGCACAGCTGAGGAAATGCTCCACTGGGCATTGATGGCAAGCCCATCTCTCACACAGATGGATCTGCCTACGTTTCCCTTTTTCCACCAGGGTAAAATGTCAAACACACCTTGTTCAACGAAACGCTGAACTATTCTGGATGCTGACAAGGTCATTGCTGAACTCTCAATCACTACTGTATCCGCAGTTTACCGTCTCAATGCAACAAGACAGGAAAAAGAGTAATATTGCCATAGATACGCTTTGACAATGTATCCGTGTATTTATTCATGTACCTTTGGCATCTCAGGATGTGTTTTGAATTACAGGCAGGGATCCCTCAGTGGCATTATCTGCATGCAAGTCAAATGAAAATGCAAAATGTGGAGCTTCCTCTCCCTGGCCCGAATGTTGACAGGCAGGGGCCTCTGGGCTGGACACAGCTTCAGGCAGCGAGGCTTAAGGCATATGAATGAGGAGATGGCCCTGAGCATATGACATCCTTTACGTGCTGATTTGAGATTCACCCAACCTATAATGGATAAAGTCAGGATTTCAGGGGGTGAAGTTGATCCCAAATCAGGAAAATAGGAAAAGTTCTACTAACATAAATGCAGATGTGAAGACAGAGTGAAGGACTCATGTGCAGCTTGCTTCAGAGGGTTGAGCTGAGATTAGCTTCCATTGGAATTGTATCACATTTATTCCAATATCCAAGGAAGAGTCTGATCCAAGAACAACTATTCTGAGAGTTATCTGTGTTACAACTGGATGTTTGCATAGCAAGCCAGATGTGGAACATCTGTGTGGAAATATAATCTGCAGTTTACACATTTCCTAGGTTAACATTCCAAGATGGTCCAAAATCAAGTGACAGACTTTTCTTTGAGTGAAACGAAGTATATTTATAATCATATACCCAACCAAACCAACCAACCAAATTTGAGATTTTTGGTTCACAAAGGTACTGATATGTCAGAATAGGAGCAGGTGAGAAGTATAATGTTCAGGTTTCTGTGAAGCGCAGTGACAGCTCTGTCATGGTCTGGGTGCACTTCAGCTAATGATGTAAAGGGGATGATTTGGTGAAAAACAATGGAGAAACGAAAACTTAGAAAAAGTAAACAGAGTTTGTTTCATCATGGTAAAAAAAACTTCCATGCCTGAAAATCCTTACAGTTCAATAATGTCTCCCCAAGCACACTGCCAACACAATTAAGACCTGCTTGGAGCCAAGGTCAGATAATTACGCTATTAAATCAGCCCAGTCCTCTCACATAAATAACTGAAGCTGTGTGAGATTACTTCGATAGGAAAAACAAGCTTGTTGCAAAATCCTTCACGAAGTTTGGAAGAACTACTACAACTTTGCACTATAAAACAGATAACAAATACCTCTGAAAAAGAATCATTAATAAATAAAATGTGAATATGGCAGTGGGAGACTGGTTAGGCACTGGGGAGGAGTCAAGGAGAACAAGCTAGTAACGAGTGAGTGTTTCCTTAATTATTTCCGTAATTAATATCCTGTGAGCTGTAGTGAGAGAGAGAACATTTCCCTGAGAAAGAGAAGGATGCGCTGTGGAGCCAAAAATTGAGCTTTTCTGTTGATTTTTTTTTTTTTCATCACTTCAAACACCATAATGGGGAAAATGTGATCTTTAACCATGGCATGGTTGTTTGGTTTGAGTATTTCAGAGACTGATAATTCTCTTGGGATTTTCACTCACAACATTCCCTTGTCTTTACACAGAATGGGAAATACAAAAAATACTGTAGCCTCATATACCTGTTCTTGTTAGGAGCAGAACCCAGTGTGGCCTTCTGCTGTTGTTTCCGCTTTAAGGGTCAACATATTGTGCATTGTGAGATGCTTTTCTGTCTGCCACAGGCGTAAAGAGTCATTATTTAAATTACTGCAGCATTCCTGTCAGCTCAACCCAGTCTGACATTCTTTTCTGACTGGATGTTTTTTGGGTTTGGCACCATTTTGTGTACAGATGTTCATAATAAAGTGGTCTGTGAGTGATAAAGTTAGCTCAACAACTCTTCTAACATCTTCCAACAAGAATCTAACATTTCTGTGCAATCTATGTATTGTGCATATTTGTTTCAGAAGTTTTGTTTTTACATCCTTCTGGTCCAGATTAATTCCAACATACTGAAAAGACACAAGATCCTTAAAATGCACTGAAATGTGAAGAATCAATACTAAAGATCAGTACTTTGTCAACCCCTGCTTTCCCAATATATCAGTGGAAATGGACCGTCATAGGACCACCACTGACCAGATACTACTTGTTGGTCGTGGATCCTTTTCATCACAGCACTTACACTGACATGGTGGAGGTGCTGATCAAGTCAACAGCGGTTCTGCAGTGACCAAAGTACTTATACGGTTCTTGTTTAACTTTATACATTAGGTTAACATTTATTTTAATTTCAGTATATACTAACTTTTAGCTCTGCCCTGACCTGCACTATTTTGTGTTTTCTTGCTCCTCTCTCCATTCCACTTGGCCATTACACTTGTTTAGTGAATGAACATAATAGTATAAATGTCACATATAGGCTATAGATCATTTGATTCTCATATATTTGACTTTACTATTTGAATTGCAGTATATTTGTGTGGTCGAACCCAACTGACCTAGTTTTTATTCCAAAATGCATATCAAGCAAATAGCTATCTCCTGATAAACACAGCTGTGAACATTTGTCTCAAGTGGCTTTTCCACACTACCTGTACTATGTATACATCCATCTCTCGTGACAACCTGGCAGATGTCTAATCTAATGACCAAGAAATAAATGGTGAAAAAAAAAAAAAGTAAAAATGATTTGAAGAGGCGAAGAAGCATGTAAGCAGGTGTCAGAGTTAGAGTAGAATTCTTGCTGACGCATGTGAATCTCTCAGCCAAGAATGGAAATGTGTGTAAGTTTGACAGCTCATTTGCAAAGTGTGTGCTCTGAGTCAAAGATCTTGAAGATCTTTCAGAAGGCCTCGAGGGTCTAGCGGGGGCGCAAAAGTTTCAAGCTATATTGATGATGACAGCAGCAGCACAATGTGCTTTTTTTTAATAAAGCAATAAAAATCCTGGTGTATTAATTAGGCTGGGTTATTATTATACAGCTTCAGAAATTGCTGGCCCTGCAAACTTGATGTTCACAAATCTCTTCCTGAGTACATGTGTGCAATATTGCACAACACACCATCATTATTCGCCGTTATTGATGACAGGACAACTGGCTGACATTTCTGATTTTCACAAGTAAGCCGACATTCTTTATTTGAATTACGATCTTATACAAGGTCACTGGTGTGGCTTTCTTCATTCCTTCTGGTCAATTTGCACACCACGTAATTTATGCTTTGTTTTATTTATTGTTTATCTGTTTTGATTTTATTTAAAAAGCACACAAAGGAACACAGAATGGAATAAATGATTACAATTTATCCAACAATAAAAAATTAATTTAAAAAATCATTTTTTTCTGTCAAAACTATTCATTAGGTGCATCACTATATTTTTCTGCAATTTTTTTCTTGGTAAATGCAACTGCAGGTCTCTTGTACTTCATATCTGTGCAGTTTCTACCATAGCTCAAGTAACGTGTAACAGTTGACTTACACTGATGTAGCTTTGGGATGAGTAATTTGACATATCAATTGTAACTTTTTATTTATTTTTTTAATAACAACGACAAACTCTGGAAACTTTTTTGATGTGGAATTTTTCAAATGTTACATTTTTAGTTTTTATCCCTACTTTTAATTTCTAATGAATTTTTTTGTCGACTTTAAATACAATCATCAAACTCGTTGCATAAAGGTTTATTTTTAAATGTAACACCACTGTTTTACTGGCACTTTGCTAACAAACCTATATATCATGATAGATGGTACGTATCGCAGAAATATCATGATATATTTTCGGTATATGTCTCACTCCTCCTGTAGCCGTATTCCTTTTATTTTATTTGCACCGTTTTAAACTCTTATTTTGCTGAAGGGAAGGTGTTAAGGGACTGTGTGGCTGAAAGGGGAATCAAACCATGACAATGTAAGTCAAAGTGCAATAGTGCATCCCAGCATGAGCACTGTTGAAAGCTGCTTTTGATCGGACCCCCTAGAGGCAAAGCCACTTTAGATGTCAGTCACACCACAGACATCAGAAGCCAAAAGCAAACACCTGCATGCTTTTTATTTAGCAGGAATCAGACGAATGACATTTAGTCAGATATTAAGTGGTTGTTTATCATGCTGTTTTATTGTGGCCCTGCTTCAGAGGGTAAGAGGACGTATTTGGCCCGTGTGAGTTTGCAGCAACCCGAGTATCAGTGCTGTGCTGTTAAGCAGAACTGGAGGCTGCCTCATGAAGAGAAAAGAGGATGAAACACTACAATCATGACTGCACCTTGGAGCTAGAGACACAGAAGACAGGTGACCCAGGCATGGTTTTATTGTTTCTTCTGTCAACCGGAGTGATACTAACCAATAGGTGAGCTCATGTTTACGGCAGAGGACGGTTAGTGCTTTTCTCCGAGTGTGTTACACTCTGCCCTGTGATGTAGCATGAGCAGCAGTTTGAAAAGACCTAGTGGCTGGCTTCAGGCGTGTCAGAGGAAGCACATCCTGGTTGCTAGATGTCATGTGATGGGGGAGAGCTGGCTGTGATGGGAACTGGCAAATGACCAAATTGGGAAATAATGTGGCTAATAAAAATCTCCCACGTTGTTGTTAGGGAAAACCAAAAGATGGCCTCCACTGCTACTTCCCTATATAGCAGGTGTAATGGAGCGAGGCAAATCTGTACATCAGGTACAGAGGAAACGTATGGTGATGCATTATCTGTGTTACTCCTACACCCAGTGCCTCTGAAGTCTTCATGTGAAGTACATGCTCATAAAGTACAGATCTCGACAAGATAGTTCATAGAATCAACTGCACATATGTAACGACTCTGGAGCTGAGTCGAGTGGTGCAGTGTGATTTCGAGGTCTTACATCTTCTCATTAGTATACATGCCTTCTCTCTCATGATCTTAACATTTGGTCAGGATTTTAATACCTTCTCAGAGTAAATATCATTTCTAATGTTTATAATTTTTTTATAATAACTAAAATGATAATCCTGAGTACTGAGGACTGAAATCACCATTATTTATCATGAATAATCAATTAGGAACAAAAAGGTTCATTTTATCATCTGAAATAAACACAACGCAGCCTTTTTTAATAGTGTACATTGTAATCCTATGCGATATTTCCTTAAATGTATATATCTTTTAATCAGAATTAGGTCTGAGTTCTCCAATTTCTTACATTTAGAAAGATTAAAAGATCTTTAACAACAAAGATGAAAATGACACCAAAGCATGAAAATCAAATCAAATCAAATAAATTACATTCACAGAATACATTCAAGTCACGCTTCAATCAAATTTACAACCCCTAAACCCTAACATGTTATCATCTCTACAGTTGCTATAACAAGGACATACAGCTACTTGTATGGTGGATGCGTCACATAAAGTAAATAAAATAAAATATGTTGATATGGTGAAGCTTTCTGTAAGGAGACAAGGTCGATGATTATAGCTGTTATAACATAAAGGGTAACAGGAAATAACTTCCTTCATGAACGTTCCATAACTTTAAATGTAACTGTAAACTGCTAAAAAAAAAAAATCACTCTTCAATAAATAAGAAATCAGTGTTGTCAAATTGCTATGAGGAATAAAACACTGATATAGAGGAAGTGCTGTTAGAAGAAGCGGCACTTTGGGGTGGCATCACACCACCTGTCATTGATTATTTTCCTTTAACCCCATCATATTTTATTCCTTAATTAATTAGGGAAGCCAGAAATTGTGGTCACAATTGAAAAAAATTGTGTGTGTGTTTGTGCGTGTGAGAAAGAGAGAGAGAGAGAGAGTGAGTGAGTGAGTGTCTGTGTGTGTGTGTGTGTGTGTGTGTCATTTTGTGACTGAATCGCTCTTTTGATCAGAGGAAAATGGTTCGCAGTGTTCGCAGAATTAGAGTGGCTGTCTCTATCCATCTCAGTGCAACCATGTGCTCATAATTGTAAGAAAATCACAATATGAAGGTGACCTTTTCATTTACAACCACAACAAAAGCCTCTGCAGTGATCAGCTGGAGGAACTGGATCTTTCATGGCTGATTGGAATCTTGCTTCTTCAGCTGGATCACTTTCTGTAAAATAATGCGAAATTCAATGCAGCACAGCTTTTCAGCAGTATCCCGAAAGAGAATATGCCCTACATGTGCATGTGCTACAGGGTTTTAAGAGAGATATAGAATAATTCCTCATATGACCATCGCATCCCTCAGGCACACCTTGCTTTATTATTGAAATCCTGGAGCTTACTATATAAACAAGCTCCGAAACACTGTAACCGTTCATCGTATTAGCGTCATGCGCTTATAGAAACTTCTTGTTCATTTCCATCATGAGTTAAAGCACAAATCAGATAGTATTGTGTACAGGACCCATATCATCCCTGTGCACAATGTTGACAACAGTATTCAAGTGCAATGGGTGTGAAAGTAGTCTGGCAGTGCTTAAAGCCAACACAATCCTGTGGGAAGAATGGGGATGGCTGTGTTCCAAACCCCTTGTTTACATAAAGCAGGCTTAGGTTCCTTGGTGGTAGCAAACAACCTAAAATTCCCAACACCAGAGAACTGAAAATTCAATTATTGCCAGGCAGAAAATTTGTGTACACACCCTCAAAAAAAAAAAAAAAAACTGACAATGAGAAGAAAATATGTTACTGTTGAATTGGCTTCTGGTAAATGACATGCAAAAATGCCTTCTGCTTCATTTCCTACTGACGGCGACTGTAAAAGTGGTGCACCCCACAGCTCTGGTTACAGAAACCAGAATATGTGTATGTGCAATTTTCATATTCAGCTGAACTTCACAGTGGTTGTAAATGAGGCTGGTTATTATCATATTTTAATGCTGTTACATGGTGTGCAGCTAAAGATGTTAAATAAGGAATAAAGCATGACAGGGTGTGCTTTAATAGGAAAAGAATCAATAACATGTTGGAGTTACTGTTAGGAGGCTGAAGCTGATTATTTTCCCATAACAGCAAACCCTAGTTTAAAGTGTTTTATTCCTTTTACATAACAGCAATTTGCCTGTGACTACAAATTTTAAATTATTAATAAATGACACATCAGAATTTTTAACCACTTATAGTTACATTTAATGCTGTTGAACATAAAAGAGACAAGTTAGTTCTGGTTATCACTCATTACATCAGCTATAAACAGTCACTCCCTCATCAGCCTCTTTCTCTCTCTCTCTCTCTCTCTCTCTCTCTTTTTCTCTCTCTCTCTCGAAAGAAGTTACTAAGACAAAAAGAAATGCAGGTTGTCATGTTAGTGAGAAACTGGAAATTACCATGATACCGAGTCCCCGTTAATGAGCTGTTACTATAGAAATGATAACATATTAGAACGAGTGCGTTATAACCCTGTGATTTGAATTATGCCACTATTTTCAGAGCTGCTGTTGTAGAAAATTAATCTTTTCGGATTTACAAATTTAACAGCGTTGTGGTTTAAGTAGTCCTTAGCGAAGGTAGAACCAATAAAGTGTGTGAAGCTGAGATGCAAATGGAGCAAATATCAACAACTTCAGACAACTGCTATGCACATGGATGACCCAAAGTCATACAAATGCCATTCACTAGTTACCAACTCAAGTGATTTATTGGATTTCAGACTGGGTTTAATTCCCACCTCAGTCTAACCTTAACCATTCCTTAATTCAATTTTGCAAGCGTGACTCTGAGTTGGCACTGACATTATCTGGTTTATTCTATGTAACCTTTTAAAAGCAGGACTCTTCATTGTATACATTAACTTCTTTCCTTAGAGGAGCTGTAAGAGGACAGCGAGGGTGGCTTTTTTTTCCCTTTAAGCTTTAGTCACACTCACTCCTGTGACCTTTCCCCATAGGCATATCCTCCGTCTCTCCCTGTAACCGACCTGCCACTCTTCAGCTACGTCCTTGAATGCTCCCGTTACCTCACCCTTTTCACTTCTCTATTTAAATAAGCTTTGGGAATAAGATCTCACTTTTTTTCACACCGAATACAACACATCCTTTATACAAAGAATCAGAGTGCAACTCTTACCTACACCAAGCGCTCACGTCTGTTCGTTTCTTCACTTTACTTTTCGCACAGCTAAAAAGACTTCTGTTCCGGGAACAGGTCATGTGTGTGGAACTTAAACCGCCCTCTTAGAACATTTTCCTGAATCCTGGGCTATAAAGTGACCACTGTGTGTTCCGAGGTAAAAATATAATGTGGCTGTTTGGGAACCACTGCGCTATTCCTGTACCTCAATGGTGTAATTTGTCTGGGTTTTTTATTTTTTATTTTATTATTATTATTCCAATTCACTTTGGTGTGGTGTACTTGTATTTTCCATAGGCATTACTAAGCTAATTTAGGATTAGCGAAGCAATTTGCACTTGAATGATTCCGCAAGCATAAGCGGAGAGAAAGAGGGCTTTCTGTGTTTGGAGAAGATTGATTTGGTGCGCACTTGAAGACTAGTGTAGCCAGAAGTAGTAGTCTCAGGGATATGATTGAGGTCAGTTTAGGGCAGTTAGAGAAAAGAGATGACGCACAAAGAGTTCAGCAGCACTTAAACAAGCAAAAAATCAGAATTTAATCAGAATTTAATTTGCCAGGCTATCTACGTAGTGCAGTATAGCATCTCTCAGTACATTCATAGCCAGCATATAGTAAGCAAACACATTATAAAATCGCAACTACCCAATACCATACCACTTATACCGCAAGCATTATTTACGTTCACTCTTCAATATGCAAATATATGCCCAGCTAACAATTAGGGTCCTGACACACAAAGCTAACTGAGCTAATTGCCAGCTATCGGACACGAACAAGTGCCAATAGCTGACCGCCCCCTGTAGTTTTTGCAGTGTGTCCTGCACCTCTGGCATTATTCAGCCCTTGTCTGAGCCAATTAAGCCTGCTGAATAGGCTTCAGACACCATCACAAGACAGCGTTCTAGGACTCGTTGCTTAGTGGAGCAAATATATGCCAGAGAATTGAAAAGGAAGTCAGCAAAGCAAGCAGATACCACTTTCAAGAGGGCTCACAGACTGCTCATTTGCTAGCTATACTTCAAAACACACAGAGTATATTCTATTTTTAAAATGCCTTCAAAAACTATTTACATTCTGAGTCATGGAAAAACTCTACCTACTGCAATTTCAAGTTGCAAAAGTTTTCCCCCCCAAGGTTTACACAAGTACAATATAATGGAGTAAGTAATATAATATAAGTAATATAATGGAGTAAGTAATATAATATAAGTAATATAATGGAGCTTTTAAACTGGAAGAAAATTAAATTTACAGTGCAATGGTCTGTTGACAATTTCTTTCATTTATTTCATATGTGGAAGTCCTGACAATGTCTCATTTATTGTTTGTGGGGGTTTGGAATTTTTTTTTTTTAATGTATGCCTTCTTACCATAATTTTATTTACTTCATTTTCCTATATTCTGTTGTTTCTACACTGCCATTGCAAAGGTTTTTCAATAAACAATAAACAGATATTTTAGGAAAAAAGTAAACAGGTTATTTTGTTTGGCCCTGTTCCAAACTACATACTACCACACTACATACGTATGTCCAAATAGTTCCTGAGTGGCACAACAGAAGTGTTTGCCCTGTCATTAGGAGATCATGAGTTCCATGGTCTGGAGTCCAAAATTGGCCATGCTTACTGGGTGGAAGCGAATGCATTATTCTCTCCCCCATCAATAACAGGCACACTAGCCAATCGTGGGCGTCTGAGAGGTCATGTATGTGGAAGAGGGTAGATAGCACTTTCCTCTGCATGCGTTCCACTGCCCTGTGATGCAGCATGAGCAGCAGTTGGAAACAATGTGGTGGAAGCTCCTGCTAGTTCTCACCCTTCCTGGTTGGTAGCTTGGGAATTATCAATTGACCAGACTGGGAGAAAATTGGGTAAAAAGAAAAAAAAAAAAGAAGAATGAACCGCTATAGATACGGATACCGGTATCTGATATTTTACATGCTATTTATAACAGCATACAGATTGCTACCGCTTCCTGGTAGGGTTTTATTTCATTCAAACAAACACATAAAGTACATGCATCCCAGCAGTCATTTGTAGTTTTGGAGTGTATTTTCAGTCTGCCTTGGTTGGCAATGGTTCTCTGGCGTCCTTTGGCATGGTGTCTGAGGTGTGTCCTTGGTTCTTTAGCTTAGTGTGTTTAGGGAAGATCGCAAAAGCAGTGAAAAATTCACTAATATTGAATAATGACTAGGGAGAGAAACAGGGGAAAACACCAGGCAGAGAAAAAACAAAGGCAAAGCAGCAATGCAAAGAGAAAGGGTGCGTTCAGACACCTCGCTCACTCAGAGAGGAAAACAGACTTCTTAGCTCACTGAATAAATCTCTCAGCAATGTATTTACTGCAGGCCAAATTCAGTCCAGTCTTTACTGTGCCAATCATAAATCTGTTAGCTGGGAAATGGCAGTGCTTTGCATGCAGCACTACCCGATCCCCCTCACCTTCAAACTACACTATAAACGCAATGTGAAGGCATGAAAGTGGCTTGCTTGAAACCTGCACTTTTTTACACACACCTCCCGACACTTGTTTTACTCTATTAAATCATTTTCAATTACAAGAACCACTAAAGGATTTATGGTCCACTGTTATTCCAACAGAGGAGAATAAATACCTCCTTAGTCAATAGAAAATTCCCTTTAATACCACTAATGCTGCAGGCTATACAAATTAACGAAGAAAATAGCAATATTGCAATTCGACAGCGTTATTACTGCTTAACATCGTGACGTGACCTCAGCATCAATCTTTAATCTTGAATCTTTAATGAGAGGACCACGTTTCCTATTTCATAATGCGCTCAGCTCAATTTAACCTTGCTGTGGTGAAAGTGTATAATTAATTTGTCTCTTAATCTGCACGATGCTCTCTGCACACATTGTTTTTTTGTTTTTTGCTTTTTTAGCACATAGAGAAAGGGCACAAGTGGAACCATACGACTTGAGCACACGACTGTACGATACTGCCAGATTGCTCCACTGTTCCACTGTTCATTTGGGTCCATCTGGAGTTGTATAAACACTGTAGGTGTTAATTTAACACACCAAGGATTTTGCTGTGCAAAAATGATTTTTTAAAATTAGAACTGTGCATGATGCTGAGACTGTAAACGAGTACGGACCTGTTTTGTAAACTATTTGAGAGAAATGTCTTCCTTCAGGAATGCACAGGGCCAGTGTCGATATTAGCACTGAATCAGAACGCCACGAACGTGTGTTTAATTGACTAACATGACCCACACCAGGCACGTACACTGTCGCTGAGGTGGGATACTCAAGCATACACCTTTTCTACCTATAGTAAGTATCTTTTATCCTAGAAAGGTGAATGCATTGTACATTTAAAGTCCAACGTATTTATGTACCTTAAATCTTTTTTTTTTACGTTACAGGTGAAAGACACAAAATAAAAGTGTGAATGATAAGGGCACCGCCCCAGAAAAAAAGAAAAGGCACTGTTTGTTCTGTGACTGAACACAAATTGTCTTAATGCATGCCTCTATCACACCTCTGACGTTTCGGAGAAGTTGCAGAGAGTCGGCTTGGTTATTAAAAGGATGTCAGTTTCAGAGAATTATCATGTATCAGAAGATATATAGAGCTCTGATACTGCTATCATATTGAAAATCAAAAAAAACAAAAAAACATCAGCACGCTGCCCTATTTTTTCTTCATATCTCATTGACTTACAAACCATAAACAACTTTTATCTAGAAGTGATGTAGAAAGAGATGGCATTGAGAACTTAAACATAACGTTGCAGAAAAAGATGAAAATCTCAAGCAAACTTTGTTGGTGTCTTTTTTTTTTTTTTTTTTTTTAAGATACAAATCTCAGCAAACCGCTCGACTGTTTGCGTCTAGTGCATCATTTTAAACAGCAGGCACAGTGCGCGCGCTTGTCCCGTACCTTTGCCGTAGTTGAAGTGCAGTCGGATGGACTTGCCCTGGTTGATGTGCAGGTAGGTGAACCACACGGCGAAAGTGAGCAGCACCAGCAAGAGCAGCAGCTTGAACTGCTTCCTGATTTTCTTCACCGGGAAGCGCAGCATCCTCGCAGCGAGCCGGAGCGGGAGGGGGGAGCGGAAAACGGACAGCGCGCGCTCACCTCCGCCACACCGGGCTCGTGCTCAACGACATTCCCCGCCGAGGAGCGCCGCGTCAACAGGTCCGACTCGCAGCGCGCGCTGGCTTTAAGACACACACACACACACACACACACACTCACCACTCACACAGTGACGTCCGTCTGGATGCTCGAGTCATTTCGGCGGCTTTACCGGCCCGTGCTGGAGATGCTCGAGATGCTGGAGATGGATGTCCGCACTGATCACTTTCTGTTGTCTATCGTGTGCAATGACGGATCTGGCGCGTAAAACGGCGCGGCTCAGAACAAGGCCATCCCGAGACTCTGGACTTTAAAGTGGTAGGAGTTGCGCACTAATCCGGTGCAATCCTCTTTCGGTGTGGCCTCGCTGACACTGATTAAACTCTGATCCTGCCTCAGTGTTAGTGCCTGTCAGCGAGCAGTCACACCTCGACCACTTCTACAGCCTTTACTCTGAACTTTGTGCAGCGTTAGGCCACAGGGCTGTCGCTCTCACAGCGCTCCTGACATGTGCTCTTTAAAGCAACACACACGCGGGGTGTTCCCTTCTGCTGCACTAATAATTACATCCAGTATTACTGTCACTAACTGACTAACAGCCATCATGTGAAACATGTGAAACGCCTACAGGCTCTGAACACACAGTAACCTACACCCTGGCTGCACTGTGCGCTGTGTTACACTCACAGCACTGATTTCTCCTTTATTCTTGGATCTTCCCGGAGAAAAGCCGATATATTTGAATTTCCTCGGGACAGAGAGGCGCACTCATGAAGCAGGTGCGATCTCACCCGGGCGGTGGTTTAAACAACACTCAGTGATGTGAAGGAGTCACCGGATCATGTGGGGATGTTAGCGCGGAGGGGATCGCTCATGCCCAGCTCCAACTCTCGGCAAGTGGGAAAAGAAACGCGATGTTTCTGTCAGTCTGTGGCTCGGCATCATCGCGGAGGTGTACACGCACCTCTCACACGCGCTTCGTCTCGATTTTCTCACCTAGCATGCTTCACAATGCACATGCATCCGACTTACAGTAACCTGTCACACACGCCACCGGAAACGATAACACTCCTCTTTCGCGAGAGTAGGATTGCTACAAACACCGCGAGCTCCGTTTCCATCCGCGCGCGCGACTCACGCGCTCTCTTCTCCTCCGCTTCCTTATTGCGTCGCAATTTAGAAAAGTACCTCCGGTTCTTGCGGCTCTTTTTTATTTTCAAAGAAATTCATTTATTCTGAATCCTCCAAAGCCGAGGAGTCTGCACTCCATTCCCAGCACGATGAGTCTCCTGCTCTCGTTTCCGTCGCTCCTCAGTTGAGCATCCATGACGCTGCCGGGCAACCGAACTTGGGCGGGGCCGCAGTGAGCTTTGACCTATCATATGCCGAGCTACGAGCGTCAACCGGAGCATCGAATCAACGGCCGAATCTCAAATGGCACCTTCCGTCCTATCAAAGTGTACTACGTAGGGCATAAGTGGAACGGCTTCTATGTTCTACGTAGTGTACTATATGTGGAACACGACGCCATTTGCAGTCACGGCAGCGCTATGTTTACTAAAGCACCTGTTAAGATGGAAAGCAGCCATAAACTGTCAGCTTCGTCAAAACTGAGTGCATTTGTAGTTTTTGCAATGTTAATTTGTTTTTAAAAAAATAAGCACTTTTAAATTCCGTTAAACTTTTAAATGATTTTTCTCTCATTTTTCACGCCATGAGCAGTTACTGCCTCAAATATTATTATAATACAATAACAAAATTATTATTATTATTATTATTATTATTATTATTATTATTATTATGATTTGGATCATCTAGCCTGTATGTTTCTTTGTTTCTTTGATCATTTATCATCAGTAATCACTTCATCCTGGTCAAGTTTGTGGTGGATCCTGGGAACACTGGGCATGAGGCAGGAACACACCCCTGATGGGACACCATTCCATTTCAGGGCACCATGCACACACATTCACACACTCCTTCATTCCTAGGGGCAATTTACCATAGCCGAGTCACTTACTGGAATGTTATTGGAAGGTGGGAGGAAACCAGAGGGCCCAGAGGAAACCCACGCACACACGGCGAGAACGTGAAACTCCACACAGACATTAACCCAAGCTCAGGATTGATCCAAGGACCCAAAAGCTGTGAGGTGGCAACACTACCCTGTTTCTTTCTTTCAGAGGCTTACATACTGTACATAATAGTTCATTCTTTGATCTCATTCTTATTGATAAAGAAAAAAATAGTTTGTGGTAGTGAATATTACAGTAGTGGAAATTGCAGTTACATTACCAATCCATAAGGAGGCAGAGCCCAGTAAATAGAAATATTTTTAATTAGTAAGCATTCCAAGTGAATGCATTCTGTCTCAGCTAAGTAGCCTATATGGATATGGGAGGCACAGGGCTGAAATAAGCCTTGCCACCCAAACTGACTTTAAATCACTCTGTCTCTGAGATGTTCCGTAACTCCTAAGCATTAGTACAGACGTAATGAATCATATGTAGATCATGTTGATTTGAATCATCGTTGTAACCTTGTAGGTATTTTTAGAAACTATAGAGAACTGTGGAGCCAATGGAGTAATGTCATTATGTGGGCATTAATTTTTCACAGAGTTACAAGTCATGTTCTAAAAATGCAAATTTGTACAACACAAAATTAGGTGTTGCCACTGTTTAGTGTGCGCTTGCTTCCTGTTTCGCACCCACCGAACTGAACTGGACTTCTATTATTTTCGAAGGGGGCAGTTTGGAGCATTGGAATGATCTATGCAAAAGAACCATGATTTATAGGTCACTCATAAATTACTCATAATTAAACAGTTCCTCATTGACTATAGAATGTTATAAACAAATATGAACACTTTTTGTTGCTGCAGTTCGTGTTTATTATGGAACCCTTTCTGATGCCACAATCCTTTTATATAGGCCCTGTAAGGTCTACTAGCCATCTACAACCATCTTCCTTACATCCTAATTTGTGCAGCAGCAGCAAGTGATAATTAGTTTAGTACATGTATTTAATTATGGTGTTTTTGGGGTTTAGATTCCTGTGTAGTTCTTTTGGGTCTTTGTTCCCAACCAGCTGTAAATTCAGACAAAGAACTGTAACAAATAAATCTTACACTCAGTGTGTGGAAAAAATGACACCATATAATAGAGAACAAGAGCTGCAAATTGAAATCATGCGGATTAACAGAAAGCGAGAGAATGATGACACATCATAGAATGAGTCATTGTGTAAAAATTGCCGTTGCAACAATAGATATTTTAGTAAATGGTTACACAGAGATACAGTGTTATATGGGAACAACAACAGTATGTTGTGGAAATCCAGATGCATAAGGAATAATCACTGACTTCTACACAGTTCAATTACAATAGCAAATATTTGACATCTCATACTGTGCAAGGATAAAAAGTGTCAGAACACAGCACTGTTTATAGATGTTCCAGTTGATTTAGTTTTTTTCAAGAACATTCCTAACACACTGTTTATAGCTTATGCCAAGCCAGACATCAATTTTGGATTAAGCTGTGTGAGAAAACAGAAATAGCAGAATGTCTGATAGCATTTCCATTAGCATTTGAATTATTTTTTTTATTATGAGTTATATGATTAATACAGGCATTTATTAAGCTGTCAGTATTTGCTAAGCTCTTAATGGGAAATGTGAATAATGCTAACTAAGAAATAAACCATGACAGGGTGTGCTGTTATAGGAAAATAATCAATGGCGTAGTCGTATGATGTGATTGTTTTCTCATAATAGCAGGTTGCGAAGTGTCTTATTCCTCTGATACCATATCAATATTTTAATTTATTAATGAATGACACATCATACATTTTAGTCATTTATGGTTATGTTTGATGTTGTGGATCTTTCACAAGACAAGTTAGTTCCTGTTATCATTTACATTATAGCAGCTACAAACAGTTGTTCCTTTACCAGTTTCTCGTTTCTTTCTCTAAATTAGAGTTAATAAGACAAAAGACAGTTGTTAAATAAATGTCTGCTTACAGAAAGCTTCACCACATAAATAACTATGCGTTTTTATTTCTTAAAAACAACACTAGAGACACCACTACTTTATCTATTTTTTCAAAAAGGCCACCACCTCTAGTATTCCTCAGGCTTTTTGCTTTGTACAATTTACCAATACCAAAATGGCAAAAATACAATTTCTGTTAGATAATTGATTGACATAATAATAAGAAACAATGATTGAACAGTACTGTGTAATGCTTAGCTCAGTATTTGTTTAATATATCCTATTACCTTAAAAAAAATTTGTCTATACTGTAAGTAGTTATGAATTCTGTAATCTGTTGTACTGCCTGCATTACATTAGTAGCAAACAAAATATCTAATTATATTTCAAATATTTCATTATGAAGTTATTGTCAATTATGAAGTTTGTAGAAGTATTAGAGTTAGATACGGAAGTGCTTGTCTGTACAGCCCAACATATATACAAACAGTTGAGAAGCACCCACAACATTTAAAAGTTAAAATGATATTAGTCAGTGGTAAATAGCTTTACATTTATGTAAATTTGTGACACTTATTATCAAAAACAACCTTCTGTTAAGGATTATAATATGGTTATTATTTTAAATTTCGGCACGCAGTTTTCAGGACAGCCTTATAAGTGGCTGTGTGATTTCCTCCTCATCTCCCAAAGTGTCCATCACCTTGAGAGACAAGTGTAGCTAACATGACATGCCTGGATGAGCTTGCTGTCCAGTACAAGTCATGAAAGGATAGAGCATGGCTCTGTAAGTAGTGCTCAGGACGACATGTCCAACTGTCATCAGTGTTATATTTATTACAACATGGGAGCGTAGTTGAAGCTGCAAGAAAAAAAAAAGAGGAAGGGAGTGACTGTGGTGCTCATTGAAAGGTCGACTCTACTCCTGTGTTCACAAGCTCTCGTTTTGTGATATCCAGTCCTCTCAAGGAGACTCCTGTTTCTCATTGTTTTCCTCTCTCTAAAGCAGGTGTGGTATTACTGTAATCTGGCCAACCTCTGATGAAATGTCAAGTGGATTATGAATCTGGACAGGCTTAAAGCTGAGGCCTCTGCAACTCTCGCTCACCAACAGGTGCAGCTTACCAACCACTTCCCCTCCACGGTGACTCATTTTCACTGAGTGTACTTGATAAAATCTAAAATATGAGTCAGCTGAGTTCAGGTTTCAGCACATTTGGAAGTGGAAAGGCAGAATGTATACATTTTAAGTATATTAATCACTTAAAGTACCACGTTAATATTCTGTTATCTTAAAACATATTAATTAGTAACTACTATGTAATAATTCAGTAACTACACTGAAACTAATAGGAGAGTTGTGTAATTATGAGAGTCCAGGGAATATGGGGGTAATGAAGTGGCAACTGCACTAGTTTTCATACAAAGGAGATGCAATAATAAAGATATAGAAATGGAGCCACCAGTGCTATGTCCTCAGTTTGACTTACCTTATGAATGCTTTTAAGATTTTAACTGGCTGTTGTTGCATGTGGCAGTGAATGTAAGCTATTTCATGAGGGTTACTATGGGTTTCTGTGTGTGTGTGTGTGTGTCCGAAGTTTCATATGACCTTCTTTAGAAAACCTCTTTTATGTTATGTTTCATGTCAGAGAATGGTTCTGCTACAACATATAGCTAAAGGCACTCTACTGTTCTTACCTCTTCATGTAACAGAGTTTAGTTTTAATAGGAACACAGTCATCTAACAAACACTCTTGTGCTTACACCTCCAAACATGGTTGAAGATCTAAATTGTATCTACCCTCGAGATCTATGGGAGGAGCTCAAAGACATCGAAAATACCATCACTCCCCTTGCACAAGCTATAATTCTGTCATCTTTAAGAACATTGCTGTTCCTTAGAGAAATTGCAAATTATCAAGCAGCCACTGGAATCTATGGCACTCCAACCTACCCATCCCTCTGAATGACTCTCTGTTTAAGGCTCCTGCTGAAGTCTTATTACAGCTGATGATCTCTACACTAAGAGAATCTAAAGCTTTTAAGAGGTTTATTACTGATTTACCTTAATGATTTACATAACCTGACATTCTGTTGTTATTTCATAGGTATTATAGGTTCTGGCATTTCACCTATACAGATGAGTGCAGAAGAAGGCAAAGGAATTTATACCACAGTGGTTTTAAATGCTCATTTCAAATTGTTCAGAAGGTTTTTAATAAATTTTCTATAACAACAGCTCTGACAGCAAGGTTTAAATTAATGCGCTCATTCTAATTTTTTGTTTCTATAGTAACAGCTAACACAGGAACTTATATATGTGCTCCACATAAATAGATTGAAAACATGTAATCGTTGATTAGCAATTTTGGAAGGAGTCTCAGAGCATAGATACAGTCAGAGAGCTTTGTGGTTTCTTGATAACCTGACAAGCTGCATTTTTCTCTTATTAACAACAAAGAGATTAAAAAAAAAAGACTGGTGCGGAAATTACTGTTTAACATATAACATAACATGGTAATTGGAACTTTCTTCATTGATGATTCACAACATTAAATGTAACTTTAAACAGATAAGACGAAACAATACAATACACTTATTATACACAATACACATGCACTATACAATAGGCATATTTCATACACTTCCTTCTTCAGATCATGTGTGAAAACTGAGAGGGGCTTTTTTTTTCCAGTCTATGTTTCAGATTGTGGTCTTATTGCAGGATACACCAATATTTCATTTTTCACTTGGAATTAATTTTGAATTATTTGTAGACAATTTTTCATTACATAAAAAATACATATTGGATACAAACTTTAGCAGTCAGTAGTATATTATATGTTGTTATTTAAATACATTATAAGTAATACTCTGTATAGTGATTGGTTATTGCTACAGTATATATGTAAATGAATATAATATAAATTTCTTTGAGCAAAGGTTCAGTAATGAGAATGTAAGCATAAGTGATGTTAGTAAAAGCAGAAAACAGATTAATGAAGTAGTTGGAAGCTGTCCTGAAATATCAAGTCTATGGCTGCCTGGGTGTAATGGGTAAAGATGTGAGATGGGTCAGAGAATGTCAATCGTACACATGGGGGATGCTGTACTGGCCAGGGTCACACTCTCCTACACACAGCCTTATTTGTGCACTAGCTGCACTGACCTGAGCTGGAAGAAGCGCAGAAGCGAAAGCTTTGCCATACGAGGCAGAAGAAATAGGAACAACACTGTGTTTGTTTCAGCATCCGTGAGACAAAACCACTGTAGCAACTTCTCCAAAACTGCAGAGCCCACAGCGAAACAGGTATGAATAGATGGTGTATTGCATGGGTTTGGTGTTGATATTGCAAAATGTGTGAGAAAAGGAAAAAAGTTCAGATAGAATGTGAATTGAGGCTGAATATTCAGCACAGATAAGCCTGAGGCTGATATAAATATTAATATGTGTATGCAACTGCTGTCCTATGGGGTTTTTTTGTGACCATATTCACATGGAAAATGGGGCAATGATAACATTTAGCATCTTTGGCTCAAAGGGGTAATTAGCTCATTTAGGCGTCTGTGTTAATTGCACAAAAGGAACAAGCCATAAACAAGTTCTATTTTGCCCTAATCCATTCAATTAATCTTACTCCCTGCATATCATAAGACTTCAAAGGCAAACAAATGCACTGTGGATTGCCCTTGCTCCACTTTACCCTACACTTTTGGATCAAGTGGAGTTCATGAGAATGTGAATGAACAATTAGTTTAGGTTCTGTGACAGTCTGCTTTTAAATATGAATTACCAGGGCGTGACAGCAGAGCATCAGAAAAGCTTTCACCCTTTTGTCGGGTGATCACAAATTCAAATCCTGACGATGCCACAGCCATCTGTGGCCAGGAGGCCAAGAACACAAATTTACCATGCTCTCTGGGTGGAAGAGAGAGCACATTACTCTCTTCCCTGTCAATGACAGTAACACCAGCCAATTACAGGCATGTATGTATGAGCTGGTAGATAGCGCTTTCCTCTTAGTGTGTTATGCCCTGTAATGTAACATGAGCGTACGGCTGACTGGTTTCACTTGTCTCAGAGGAAAAAACCTTCCATATTCACCCACCCTGGTTGGTAGCTATCATATGATAGAGGACAGTTGGCTGGTGGGTGGGAATTGGCAGATGATCAAATTGGGTGGAAAAAATTGGGGGGTAGGGGGCTTACATAAAGGGCTTACATAAGGCTAAAAAGTAGTTCTGTGCTATGTCTGTGTCTCAGTCTTGAGCTGGAGGAGTTGATACAGGAAGCAGCAAAGCAGAATTGGACCATGATTCAAAAGACAGATGAGGCTGTCTTCCACAATTGGTTATTTGTCCATTGGCTGAGCAGAAATCTGCACACTGCCAGTGAGAGTGAGATAGGCAGATAGTGAGACAGGAAGAAAGGGTCAGCCAGTGAAATGACTCGTGTTCATGAACGCAATCCATTTTTACAATAACAGTGAAAGCTTTTCACAGCGCAGAGAATAAGGTGCTGCTCCCAATTTTTGTTCTCTCTCCTTTGTTCTCTTTGATGCTGCAGTGAAAAAGGACCTTGTCTCAAAGCAGGTCAAAAACGAAGCTGACGTTTAGACAAAAAAGAACGGTGGGAAAATGACACCTGAGCCTTGACAATAGCACTTTTCTCTTGATTTTTTTTTCCTCTTTATAAACATATCTAACAGGCAACATTTTATACAGTTCTTCCTCCTTTCTGGCTTCTTTTTTGCCTTCAATTCAATTCAATTCAATTTTTATTTGTATAACATTTTTAACAATGGACATTGTCACAAAGCAGCTTTAGAGAAATATATAAAGTCCAGATATAAATTTTAAATGTATACATTTATTCCTAATGAGCAAGCCAGAGGCGACGATGGCAAGGGAAAACTCCCTGAGACGACATGAGGATGAAACCTTGAGAGGAACCAGACTCAGAAGGGAACCCAGCCTCATCTGGGTGACACTGGATAGTGTGATTAATATAACTCATTATAGCTTTAACATGAAGTCTATTTTGTTAAAGTTATAAAGAGTTCACTGTTGGAGATTTGACTGCCATTGTAGCAAAACTGTTCATATCAATTGCAGTCCAAAGCCATCTTCATGGGCCATCTCATGTACCCTTTTTCTCCATTGCTAGTATTTTACCATGGGCTTGTTTCATGCCTTCCCATTACTTCAAATCTTCACCGTTTATTCCCTTATTCTACTCCTCTCTCAGTTCTTTAAGACAGAGCCCAGCATGTCTAATGAGGTGATCCAGTCTGGTGGGAGCAGAAAGGAGCAGAGCTCAGAGTTCCACAGGTCCTCCTCCAGCAGCTCTTATTCCATCAGTTCCACACGTCTACGCAAGGTCACTCACACCTCCAAGGTGCTCGAGGGTAAGACCAAAATATAGGAGATCCGGTATTGTAGTCGGGTCACTACAGCACTGTAGTCAAGTCTCGAGTCATACAGCACTGTAGCTCAGGATAAGTCTAAATTTCATCCTCACATCCAAGTCAACTCCAAAGTCCCTAAGCTGATACTCAAGTGTAATACTCAAGTCCTGATTAAGGTGCTGGGTAGGTTTGGAGGGTGGAGATATAGGGGCTCTGGCTACCTTAAATGAATTGCAGCAGGCTGTAGTCATGTTCTCCAGGCTCCCAGGTTTTATCCTGAGCTCGGCTTACTGTTTTGCGTGGAGTTTGTTTGAATGTTATTTCAGTGTCTGTGTGGTGATTCTAAATTGCTCCTAGGTTTGAATGAGTGTGTGAATGTGTGTGTGCACGGTGCACTGTGATGGACTTCTTTCCCATCTAAGGTGTATTCCCGCCTCATGGCCAGTAATCTCAGGATATACTCAGGATTAACCATGATCCTGACCAGGATAAAGTGCTTACTGAGGATGAATGAATGAACATAGTCATGTGGTTTGAAGAATATTACATTAACCTGAGGAAAAACATTATTTATGTGGCCTACTTATATATCAGAACATGTAAAATCTTGCACACATTTTAACTTCAATGTAAAAGTCTCAGGCTTTAAACTGTTTGATTTTGCGGTTGCAGACAAAACTCACACATTGAAAGAATTCTTTGGTCATAAATTGAGATTGGCTGTCTTAGATAATAATGTAATTAATAATATACACATAATATGTGGCATGCTCACCGGAGGCCAATTTAGTGCCATTGTGACCAAAGACAGCTGATGAAAAAGTTCCGGCATTTGAATTTTTAATTCAAATCTAAAAGCCATCAACAGCAGAAAGTTGAAACTACAGGAAATCTACAAATACAGATCATGCTGATTGTTGATGTAAACAGAATGTAATCATTTTGTTTTTAAATAAATTACACAAATAATTTTTTAAGTAAATGTATATTTTATTGGGACCATACACTGTGACAAGTAATAATCTTAAAGCTCTGTTGAAGTCCCACAGTGTAAATCAGCCTTAAATCTTAAGTCATATATCTCTGAGTCCAGATCTACTTACAATCGCAGAGAATCATTACGTAAGCAGGACTTACATCAAGTTGAGGACTCAGATAATACTTCTCTGTGGAGAACACCACACTAAAGCTTAAAATATTTCACTTTCACTGAGGCTTTATATATAAAATTACAAATGGCCAGTCAAACTGTACATTATCAATAGAGATTTGCAAAAAAAAAAAAAAAAGAAAGAAAGAAAAAGAAAACAATACTGTGAAGCCAGAAACAAACAGTAGAACACCAAACATTCTATGAAGGCTGCAGTTCTTGAAAGCTTTTATTTTTGTAGACCCAAATACTAGCTGTCAGTGGCAGAGACTCCAGTCTTGGGCTACATCAGTGAATGATGTTTTGTTGAATTTTCAGATTAATCTGATATTCTTCGTCAGCTATTTTTCATATCAAACATGGCAGATGTTCAGCAAGCTCTGCTTTGCCTAAGTCTGGAACGATTAATTGAGTGGGAAAATTATAAAGAGAATGAACAGGCAGCTGTAGATTATTTCTTATTGTATTCATCTGCAATTGTTAGAGATGTAAATTACAATGGCTTATATCTGTGTGGATAAGGATGGTTGAGCATTGAATTAATGGTTGTTTGTGTGTCTATATTTAATGCCTATATGTATGCATACTGTACTGTGTAAGTGTAAGGTATATGAAACTTACATTTTTGTCTTACAGAGCAGTCAGCAGTGCAGCGTAAGACCTCGGCTATGATGGAGTCATTCAGTCACGTGCAGAAGAGCTCTGAAATCCCTCCCGGAGAGAGTATTCCTGAGTTTGAGGAGAGACCACGCCCTGTTACAGCTCAGGAAGGTGAGATGACCTCACAGCTCACATCACTGACAGAATACTGCTTCGCTATGAATGTTTATATAGTAATTTAGTTATAGTAATGTTGTCTCCATGGTAACACTACAATCAGTCATCATATGGTCAGTTATTCTGCAAGCCGTATAATCATAACACTGAGTGAATAAACAGTTTAAATACGTTTAACTGTTTGTGAAAGCAATCACAGTTGAAAAATCTCTCCTTTCTACTACAAGTTATAAGGTGGCTTTTTAGCATCTGACCACTTTGATGAGTTCAATTTCTACCTGAATTTTTAAACTCCGAACAAATCTAAAATTGAACAGATGTGACGGCTAATACCCATCAGTCACAAACTTCAGGTTTCATAATCACAGATAGTGTCAAAATAGTGACACCACAAGCTTTTTATTCAAATTAAGCTCCTTCTCCCATAACAACAGTCACTCCATCCTATATAAACATATTAGATTCAGATTCAGATTCAACTTTATTGTCATTGTGCATAGTACAAGTACAGAGCCAGTGAAATGCAGTTAGCATCTAACCATAAGTGCAAATAGCAGTATGTATATATATATATATATCATATTATGCACTATAAAAAAGTGCAAGTAAAGACAGTAGAGGCCAGCTCAGTGCAAATGACAAGGTGTCCAAATATAGAAGGTGCATTGTGCAGAGAAATGAGAGATATATATCCGGTGACCATTAGGTGACCATACTGATCATCGTGTAGTAATCAGTCAGTAATGTGCAAGGAGGCAAGTTGAGAATGAGGTGCAAGGGCAAGTTAACATGGTAGTGCAAATGACAAGAGAATTACATGAGAATAGTGAGAAATATCACACGTCACAAAAACAGTACAACATGGCTACCAATGTTAACAAAAAAAAAAACATTCCGAACACATACTCATAAACAGGGAACTGATATTCAACTTGCGTTTTTAAGAAGATTGTAAAGTTCTGTGCTAACTGCTATAACTTCTAACCAATATTCAAATGAGCAAATGCCTGATTTGGATGACACCACGATGCATTATGTATTTTTACAGGCAGTAGTTATTAGCATTCTAGAAACTTTCAATTCAATTCATTTTTATTTGTATAGCACTTTTTTACAAAGGTCATTGTCTCAAAGCAGCTTTACACAAACAAAAGTAAGTGAAACAAGAGTGTGTGACGTCTCTGATGAGCAAGCAGGGCAACGGTGGCAAGGAAAAACTCCCTGAGATGGTGATAGGAAGAAACCTTGTGAGGAACCAGACTCAACAGAGAGCCCATCCTCATATGGGTTTACACTGTAGTGCGCGTGTGTGTGTGTACAAAACTAGTTCCTATCATCACAGTTATTATCATGCTAGCTAACATTTGAGAGATTAGGAATAAAGCTGTTGTTAGTTAGCCTTAGCTAATGGTAAAAGGTAAAATCAGTGTATTATTTGAAGAAGATGGCTTTTTTAAATTAAATCTAGAAGTTTATACTTTTCTACTTTAACTAGAGTGAAGAATTTGAAGGTATACGTCAACCTTTCCCAGATATTTATACCAGGGAGCAATTGCACTTTCACTTAAGAAAAGAATTGTGGTGCTTGTGGTGCTCTGTAGGTAAATATGTAGTAGTTACAAGTACATATATTATGTATATGGTACATATATTCTATGTTGGATATTCAGGTAAATAGCAACTTTTGTGAAAACAACTAGGTATATGCAACAGTATATAGCCTGCAGTGCAACAATTACTCAGACCTTAATAAGAAAATATATAGCTCTTATAAGTACCACATGGTGAATGCTTTACAAATTTATACATTTACAGTAGTGAAATAGTAACGTGAAGAAATGCCAATAACATTTGGTGATACAATCTATATGTGGGCATGACTTTCTCAAAAATTCACTGTCTATTAATGTTGAAAAAGGTATGATTGATTTTACAATATGATTTTACAAACATTTGTTACCTGTACTTCCTTTCAATTGCATTGTTGTACTGCTGCACAAAAATAGTAGTATTTTGCAGTGTACCTTAATCCTGTACACAAATTATGTACAAGAAATTATTTAATTACCTGTTGCACACGCTAATAAGGTAATTCATAATCTTATCTTTGGTGTGTTCGTCACTAGGCAAATGTGCCTCTGTACATACTACGCATACGTATGACTTTGTAGTGCAGACTTTTAATTAAGGATGTTTGTATAAATAGTTGAGATAATAAGCAGGGTTGCCACATCTGTGGTTTTTCCAGTGACATTTTTATTTTATTTTATTTTATTTTATTTTATTTGGAATGTTTGCTTTTGTTTTAGTCATCTATGAAGACCAAAAGGGAAATCTGCTATATTCTGTATGGTATGGTACATTTGTCCATTAAAATAAAAAAAAGAAAATTTTTGAATTTTAGTGTTTAGCTACTAAATACTAGTTAAATAAAGTACTGTCACAGGTTTATTTAAGAATCTTTCTTTTTCTTTAATAGCATTACATGTACTGTTAATGAGAAACAGTTAAATGATTAAAATATATATATATATCATGTAGTTTTTTAAAATCCATACTGCATTTAATCTGTTTATGGGAGGGAATATTAAAAGTAAAATAGAAAACTGAAGAAATACCAAAACAGAAAGAAAAAAAATTTAATTTGTAAAACATAATAGCACAGAATCTGTACTGTCCCACACAGTGTATTGCCCATTTTTAACAGCTGCTATATATTATAAATGGGCAGTTACACATATTTTAAATAGACATTTACCATAAACAAAATGCACAGTGAGAGGATTATACTTGGATTTGGACACTTGGTTGTCGTTGAAATTTTAACTCCCAAGTCAATGTGCTCCATTGTGCAGCATGAACACGAGCGACTTTATAAGGCCGTAGCTTCAGTACTGAAGAAACTGCCTGTCAGAATGCTCCGCTTGTAATGCAGGTAGTAAAAAACCTTTTGGAAAGACCTAGAAAAGGTGCTTCTGAATTGTACATTGTTAAGTCCATCAGAACACAGTGATGCTAGTCATGATATGGAGCAAGAACGCAGAAGTGCTGTGCTGCAAGCGCCAAAGACACAGCCCTGAGTTACAGTTTTTAAGGTGAATCATATAAGTTGTGGCCACATCAATTACGACAATCTGTTATAATATCATACAGGGGATAATGCTGTCTTCAAAGCAAAAGTGTCTGGCAACCCCACTCCTGATGTGACCTGGGCCAGAGAAAGCGGCAAACACCTGACGGAGGGCACCAAGACTTTCTACGATGACATCAATAAGCAGTATGTGTTAAAGGTGAGGTACCAGTCAACTCTATTTATATCAGGCCTCTGAATCTGATCTGTGGTTCTGGATGCACATAGGAAAATGACTGGATCAGGGTTTATGCATTTTTGAAACCATGGCAGTGGCATTTACGTCAGTTATAGTTTAAGTATTCTGAAGGAGTGAAAGATGCAGTACATCAAGTAACATATAATGATGCTGTGATAAAGTTCTTTATATCCATAATGTCAGCATCCTTGACAAACTCACAGAAGGCCAAAGAAATATGGTCTATTAATATAGTGTGATGTCATTTACCACATCCAAGACAATTAATCAAGTTGCGATGAAAAATGAGTGAGACATGAATAAGAAAAGACTCCCAGCTGCAGTGAAAAAGATTCTGTATTTGGGTTGAGATATATATTGTTCTTCAATATCTAAGGAGCACCTTACACCAAACAAAGTTTCTCCCACATGGCAATATGAGGGACCTTGAAATGCTTCTACATGGAACTTTTTTCTCTTTTGTATTTGGTGTTTAAGAGTAAGGAATTGTGAGTTCAGATGACAGGTGGAAAGCCCATATGAACCAGTTCCCTTAGCAAGATGGCCAGCTACTAATTCACAGATCTGACATTATAGCACAGTGCCGTTGAATTCTTCATTTTGACTGGTCAGAAGGTGTTGTTTAAGTTTCTATAACAGCAGCTCTGACAGTAATTCTGGCTGAGAGGCAAATCACAAGTGTATATTAATGCACATGTTCTAAACGGTTATTGTTTCTATAGTAACAACTTACACAGGAACTTGTATGGTGCATGCTCCACATAAAAACACATTTACAAACATGTGTTTCCATGAGGAGATGTTTATTTAATTTTTTTTTTTTTTTTTCGGAAGGAGGCTCCAGTGTAACTTTAATTTTTTTTTTTTGGCAAGGGAACGTCCTCAGGACACAGGGCTGTGTGCTTTCTGTTTTCTTGTTTTCTGGTACAGAAAAAAGTGAGGCTTAAAGAGCATTCTTTAGGAAAAAAAACGCAACTGTTGGCGGATTGCAGATTGCAAAGGAATAAACCAATCTGGTATGTGCTGCTTTTGGAAATGAATCAACTTCAAGGGGTTAACAGTAACTAGTGCGCATTAGGGTGCTTCACACCATCCTGCCATTAATTCATTTCCTTTACATTTCCCTTCATGTTTTATTTCTAATATTTAGTATAGTTATATTTAGTAAATGTTGAACATTGAAGTGCTACACAGTTTAACACAGCACTCCATTTCCAATTTCTGCATAACCTTCTCCTCTCTAGGCGGCTACCTGTTTTACAAGGAAGATGATTTTTGTGTTGTTTGACCAAACTAAACGTGGGAGTACAACATCTGCATTAAATACCAAAAACAAAATTGAAATCTTGCAGTTCTCAATGGTTGGAATTGTCAGCCTCTTCTCAAATCGACTGCCCTTACAGAAAAGTCACGTGAACTTATACTTTTCAACTGAACCACATGTGAAATTAATACATCTTCACATTTTACATTTCACACATTTTGACATGTGAATTTTACTACTTTTTTGCATGAATAATTCTTTTTCACATGTAATGTTCACATGATGTCACGTGTTTATTTCACATGTGCAATTTCAGGGGATAACCTGCTGATAACATGATGATTATTCACATAATCCCGTGTGGAGAAACTTATGATCACATGTGAAATGTATGTGGTTTTTCAGTACGGATGAGTCAGCGTCATTAGGTTTATACTCACAGTCAAAATGCCTCAACAACACCCCCATTTATCAAGAAAGCATGGTTAATAAACATTTAAAGAAAGAAAATGAGTAGATTTTGTATTGTGTGCTATATCCAGTCTTGTGTCTTAAGAGAAGCTTAATTTGCCATTAGGAAGTAATTAAGATGTACATGCTGACATATTCATTGTCTTCCACCATCTGTTTTATGACTGAGAAAAGCTCCAGAAGTGCAGAATTAATCCATAGATGCCAAGCTGCTCCCTGTTGGCCATGAGGAGTAATGCAGATTTTAACTCTGTTCTCGGTATCCTTCTCTTTTGAAAGGTCATTATGCCTTTCACATATACTTTTTTTTCTCATTTTTTCCCCTTATTTTATTTTATTTTATTTTATTATATGTATGCATTAGATTAAAAACCTAACTCTGGAGGATGCTGATGTGTACAAGTGCATCGCATCTAATGACCATGGGGATGCCATTTACTCCATCTCGCTCATTGTTACTGAAAGTAAGTTTGTGACTCACACAGAGCAAGTATTACAAGAAGAGCAGAATTTTACACGATTCACTTCCTTGTTTTTTTGGTCTTGTCTTCTCCGTAGATCCTGCACTGGACTTTAAGAAAAAGCTGAAGAAACGGTAAAATACAAATATATGGATTTGCCAGATTTACATTTTGACATGTTTCAGATTTGGAGATATAGACTAATTTCCAGTCCAGGGAAAAACCCAAACTGCTTGCATAGTTTAAACTAAGACTTATTCCCCAACCCTACCCCGTCTCAAATCACTCCTGTGGCCGTATTCTATCTGTTAGAGTTTTGCCAGACATGCAAGAGCAGCATTATTAATAAAGACGCGCATATGTTACCTTCTGCCATCTGTTTTACTGAATATACATTCTGGCAAGTCCCTGCCAGGTGGAATACGCTGTATGTTTTGCTTGAGGGATTGAAAGCACTAATTATATGATGCAGGAGTGTAGAGAAGCGAGAGAAGAAGCCTCCAACTGAAGAGGAGATGCTGAAGATTCTGGCTGGAGCTGATAAGAAGGACTACGAGCATATCTGCGCTGAATACGGCTTCACTGATTTCAGAGGCATCCTCAAAAAACTCAAGGAGATGAAGAAAAATGTGGATGTGGAAGTAGGTATCAGGTGGAACAGAAATAGCAGAAAGAGTCCTAAATGCAGTTCATTTTAGCAAAGGAGATAGCCCTCCTTTCTAACAATTAAAGTCCAGGATCTGTTGGTGATCCAGTATTACATTCTTGACTTTCATACATTACCTTCCTGTTAGTTTCAGGATAGGTCACTATTTTTTGGTACTAAATAACATGTATCCCTAAACAAGGAATCTTAAACCATTACAAATGATCTATGTAGAATAATAAGTTGTTTAGTACATTTCTAATGCATGAAAAAATACTGAGAATGGCCTAGGATCATCTATACACATTTACCCTCATTTACTAAAGCCAGGATCTATGAATATACATGTATACACCATTTACAAAAACCTTTGTGTTCTCCTGATGTTTTTAAAGAGCATAATATCACTAACTTTCTGATAGCTATTAGATAACAGCTGGTAATTAGCTCATTTTTGTCACAGGTCAGCTCAGGTGAGATTTCAGGATAATATTGTCATATTCTCAGTGATTTATTCATTAGCCAAACCTGTCCAAATCTACTATAACAATCTATAACAAAATTATGTTTTTATATTAGTTCCATTAGGTCGATAACTAGCTTAGCACTGAGGTTTGTCCAAAGCTGTCATTCCTATTTTGTGAACTTGCAAGTATCACACTTACAAGTATTTAAACGTGCCATTTTTTGAAGTTCTGTTGTATCATTATGCTGCTTTACTTACTTCTTTAGTAATGTTTGCACACACTGATCACTGTCTGTTACAGATGGT
Organism: Pangasius djambal; assembly: GCA_022985145.1. Lineage (NCBI taxonomy): Eukaryota > Metazoa > Chordata > Actinopteri > Siluriformes > Pangasiidae > Pangasius > Pangasius djambal. The sequence continues at coordinate 11,437,370 of CM040983.1, forward strand.
TAAAGTATTGAAGCCATTGGAGGATGTAACAGCGAAGATAGACTCCAATGTAGTTTTTGACACAATTTTGGAGTTGAAGGATCCAAATATGAAGATGCTTTGGTTTCAGGTAAATCTATCTCTGTCTACAATCTTTATGCAACTTGTTTATCACCCTGTTTATGTCCTCAGACACAGACAGATATTTAAAGCTGCTGAATGTGATGATCTCAGCTGGTGTATGACATACTGTATGTATACAAATTTCCCATTGTTTTATGACATAAATATATAACAACAGCAACAAAAACATCTTATACACTGTAGCATGTTGTGATTTAAATATATTTCAAACCACAAGTATTTAATTATGGTTGAGAGCAAAGGTTTGCATACCCTTAAGGCACAATGACATAAAACATTTTACTGTGCTAGGGTTCATTATAACAAGTAACACAAATGGCCAAATAGTGTATGTTAAGATATTAATAATGAAAAAAATCTAAACAATATCAGTTTAATATTTGTATCTCCCATTCTGAATGTAATATAAATATTCTTTATTTATATCTTTGGGTCTTTTCAATTTATTTTCCTGTAGCTTTTGCCTTATTTTTGTCTCGTTGCAGGATACACTCACCCATTTTAATTTTAGCTTATTGGAATTGATTTTTTTTTGGAGACAAATTGTAAAATAGGGCTACATTTTCTTTTTATCCAGAAAAATGGAGGTGCAAACCTTTGCACTCGACTAAAATAAAACGATTTTCTGTGTTTCTGTTGTTTCCCTGTTGTTTATTTTCTATATAAAAAGACAGAAATGTCACAAACATGGAATTAAATCAAAATTTATAGACTGCAGTTTCTCCACTTGTTTCTATGAGCAACAGTTGAGACATAATTACCATAAATTTCCCACAATCATCTTTTTATTGGTGCTAACTGCAATTTCAAAGAGTTAATGTAATCTGTCTGGACTTGCCTGTGTGTTTGTGTGGACTCATGGCGCGTGTGTGTGTGTGTGTGTGTGTGTGTGTGTGTGCATACATAACCATTTGTTATTCAGGGCAACGAGTTGCTGCGAATCCAGTACTCTCTTGGGAAGTATGAAGTTAAACAGCTGGGTACTAAACACATGCTGTGCATCACCAGTGTGTGTATGGCCGACTCTGGCACATACACTCTGAAGGTTGGAGAAAAGATCCTGTCTGCTAAGCTCACTGTCATAGGCAAGTGTCCTCACTACACATTGTCTGCTTTGTCTCTCTTCAAGATACAAGAGCACTGTTTAATATGTATAATCTATACACATACGCAAGCTTCTTCTACTTCAACTTCACTCTCTCTGAGACATACAAAAACTTCAAAAGACAGTGTACAGCCTGAAAAACTGAACACTGAATTTCAACAAGATGCCAGTGTCTGATCACCCTTTCCTTCTATCTTTTCTTCTATCTCTCTGTCCACTAATGCTAGATGAACCACTGAAGTTCCTCACAGATCTGAAGCCCTTGCGAGTGATGGAGAGACAGACTGCTGTGCTTGAGTTACGGCTCTCTAAGAAGACTGACAGCCCTCTGGTATGGCATTTTAAAGGGAAGGAGCTAAAGCGAGATGAGAAGTTTGATGTGTGTGTGTCTGGTGATGGCCTCACATACACTTTAAAGATCAAGGATGTGCGTCCCAGTGACACTGGTGACTATACCATCAGTATTGGAGATTTGACCACTACAGCCTCTCTATTTATTGAACGTAAGAGACTTACAAAAGAAACTACAATTTTTTTTGTTATATCATGTCATATTTATAATATTCATGACATATGAACATTGTAATAAGCAATTAAAGCCTATGAAGATGCAATATTACTAAAAGTATTTAATGTTCGTGAATTTGCTATAATAGCCGTGAGCCTTGTATTCAGTAAACATTTAACATCAAAAGTATCATTAGAAAACTAAAACTGAAGTTCCATCAGTCTTTCTTGAGCGAGTCTCTGATCAGTTCTTTCTCTTGATCAGGAATCCCCATCAAGTTTGTGAGCCATCTAAAGAATGTACATGTGAAGGAAAAGGGTAAGGCCAGGTTGGAGGCTGAGATGAGCTCGAAGGATGTTCA